>OY720634.1:86965836-88165836 GCA_963169105.1 Ceriagrion tenellum
AAGTCAACCGAAACTTCCTTAAGACATGTGTATCAACCTACTTCCGTCCCTCTCGTCGTAATCGATGCATTAAACATTCGAAACTTTTCCTCCCCTTCTCCTTGAAAAGGCCCTTGTCAAGTGCACGTCCCTTAAGGGAGGCAACACGAATGGAGGGCACTTTGTAAAACGCTGGAAAAGGTATCCTTTGCCACTGGAAAAGGAGTCGGGTGAATGGTGTTAGAGAGAGCATGGGTAGAGGGCTGTAGAGGAAAGCGCTGATAAAGGGGAAGATAGGAATGTCGGGATAGAAGTTGGGAAGAAGAATGGTAAGTAACCGAAAGAAGAAAGACGGAAAATCCATTAACTTTGGATATCAAACTCAAGTCGTCATAGTCAGTGCAATTTTTTCACTACATAATACAATGCTTGAAAGAACACTTATTTTTTCGCCAATATCTTAAAAAGTAACTCAACAAGTAGGTAATAAATTGGTATCACGAGATCTATTACTTTTGATTGAGGCCAAAAGCAGTGAATAGAATGGGTAAATGATCTAGCCGCAGCTATCTTAAAAAAAAGAGTGGCTTAGACAAAGATTATTACCACGTACAAAAAAGGACCACAATAGTTGCGATAGAAGAGTTCTATTTAACTTTGACCCTCACCAGGTAGAGTTTTTGCATTTGTGCTTAATATCTTACTATCATTACTAACAACTCACCCCGCGTGAACTTTCCGGTATGAATTAACTTTCTGCTTGGTTTAGTGCCTTGTAGGACTATTTATCAATCGCATTAATAATAATAACAAGTGCTGATAGAGGAGAAGAGAAGAAGATAGGAATTTACGGAAAAAAGTTTGAAAGAAGAATGGAAAGCATAGTAGTCGCAAAAGAACCTGGCGCTGCGCCGTGGACGATTTTGGGATATGGACCTCAGATCTTTAAAATTCCTGCCTTGTGGGGGAGGAAGGTTGTAAATTGTGGAGCGTCAGTGAGCGAACCTTTGCTAGTTGCTGCCTTACTTAGCGCCTCGGTAAATTCCATGAGTAACAGCTACCTGGCGCCCGGTTTGCTGCATTTTATTCGTTATACCACTCCTTGCTCGTGACAAGGAAGTGCACGGGTAAGGCATGGCACTGACGAAGCTAGACCACCTGTCTATTTGCCATGTGTAGGAGTCGGGTGAATGGTGTTGGAGAGAGAATGGGAAGAAGGCTGTAGAGGAAAGCTCTGGTGTGTGTGTCTCAGGTGTGTGTGCCTAGTGCAAACCATTTTACCTCCAAACATCACCATTTCACCTCCAAAAACCTTACATCTGTAAGGCAGTTAAGTTCACGCGCTGTTCCCCGTCATTCGGAGATCTTCCTTTCCGTCGTATGCTTTATAAAGACTTTTTTATTTAGCTTTTCTGCGTCCCTCCTGTCTTTGTACTTCTAATTGACCTAAGCAGTTTTATTTGGTGGAAAATAACTCATTTTATTATTTATCGATTGAGAAATTTCGTTCAGCACCAATTTTTTAAGGCTCTTGTTCATTTACTTACCTATCCTTAACTCACTATGGTTCAACCTTGTCCTCGAATCTTGTTTATTGAATTTAATTCGTTTATCAAAGTCATAGAGTGGTGAACATATGCACAACGACGCAAATGAAGTGACGGTACAATAATCAATGGTTAATTTAATATATTTATGTATTTTATATAATCATGAAATATATGTTATGTGTGAATAATGTTGAACCTTAATTTGATTAATTTCCGACGTCATAATTTTGCATAATTGCGTCTGGTATTTTTCGTAGCGAAGTAATTTAAGTGGCAATGTTTTATTAAATGGTTCCGCAAAAGCTCTTACGTATGTTTCCAAATCTGCTTTCTCATCACATTACACGATGAATTTTATCTTCGTTACAATGTTCCGGGTTTAAATCTTAGCGATGGCACAGATTTTTCATTGAAATATAACCAATTAGGTAATCATATGTGAAATTTGGAGAGGAAATCAAATGTTCTACTCGGTACTTTGGATGGAACGTCGAGCTGAGGTCCCATTTTCCGAAATTCGTAAAAATAAGACTGATTCAGACGCCACTTTTCTCTCAATATGTCTTCTACTATAAAATCCTTCCCTAATCTACCTACTCACTAGTCCTAAATGTCACAATACACATCAGCAGTCCGTCTCTTCTCAAAATAACCATATCTTCCTTGAGTACAGTTGCCACTTCCTCATCAGGAGCTCATTTTCTCTGCTGTGCATGAATGACTATAAAAATTGCTCCAAGCAAACAGGGAATGCCACACAGTTGATGAATGTACAAAGTTATTAGCCATTTGAGACTCGGAGGCTACACGGTAGGCTTAGATGATTTGTAGGTTTAGAACAGAAGTACAAAAAGACAAGTATCAGGCTTGATGTGGTGGAAAGAATTCATCATAAAGAATGAGAGTAACGGTAATTTTCCACTTAAGATAATTTTTTTATTCGACATAGGTTTCGATGTACTATCCGACCTAGGTTTTGATGCCTGATAATGATACAGTACATCGAAACCTAGGTCGAATAAAAATTTATCTAAAAGGAAAATTGCCTTTACTTTCATTCATTATTTCAAATCTGGAGTGTTTCGGAAATACACGGAGGAAATTGTTTTAACACTATACCGCAGCTGTAAGAAACGCTAAATCATACTCAAAACTGAACTGATGTACACAAAAAATCCTTCTTTTCAAGCACCATTAGTGATTATAACAAAAAAGAGCCTATTAGTAAAAATAACTTTTACACTCCACTGGTCAGTTCACAGATCAATTTATTGCACTTTAATTTGTTCAATAAATTGATCTAGGAACTGGCCAGTGGAGCGTAAAATTTATTTTTACTAATTAACATGGAAATCATCACAGTTGAACCGAGTTTTATTTCGCTTAATAAACAGCCTGACTGGAAGACACTACTGATACACTCAACCTTCGTCCTCGCCCCCTTTCTTTTCATCCTCCCTTACCCTTTACTCGTCCGGTGCTCTAACAACCCCTGCTTCACGCCTCAGCGACGTAGTATGCAGGTGCAGAAGTGTGCTTGGAGTTTTGCCTTGGACTCAGACCGAAATGTAAATCAAAGAAAAACTCTACAGCAAAGCAATGCGCGAGAGACGAGGTAGGCTGGGAAAAGAGCCGTGGGCTGTGGAAACTGCTTCCGGGCCTCGAGACGAAGAGAAGTAAGGAAGCAGGCTGGAAAGGGAATGGTTTCCCTTTTGGTTAGGCGCTAAGGGAATGCGAAAAAGGGATGCACACCCTGTTAGTGTGGATGCTGAGGGGATGTTCGAGGAGCCAAATTGGGGGATTTTAAGGGTGCGCAAACTTTTACAGCGAGGGTTTTCAAGCCCGAGGGTGTGAAATACGTGTGCCGCCCCTTCTTTCCAGAATCCTTAAGTCTTTGTAAAGGGACGCATCACAAGCGTGTGAAAGCTTCTCGGGGCAATCTCGTTCTCTTTTGCGTTCATTTCGTCTCTTTCACTCCGCAGAGAGTGAGAATGCCTCCGAGCCGAACAACCCTGTTGGACGTTGGATTTGAGGTGGTCGGGACGATTTTCGGCTACGAACAGATTTGCGCGAATCTTTACCTCCGTGTACTCATTAGTAATATGTATGGACAAAAGGAAAAAAAAACATGTTATCGATTGTTTTCTTGGAAAATGAATGCTATTTTAACACGTAGCCTTAATTCCATTGGCTTATATTTTGAAATAATTCGATGATATAATGATAATAACTTTTAAATTTCTACGTAGGCTTCCGCAGTTTTCTTGTTTATCGGTAATTTTCGAGTACTCCCCGCGTTGAACCATTTTTATGGACGACTGCTTCGCCGGCATTCCAGTCGGCTACATCAGGTCTCAATGAACAGAAGAATTATCTGCCGCTCCTCCGACTCCGCAGCCAATCACAGCGCTCCGGAATAGATCTCAACGGACAATTTACGGACCAAAGCCCTATATGTGTATAGCGGTAGACAATTCTCCTGTTCATTAGGACCTGATGAAGCCGACTGGAAAGCTGGCGAAACCGTTGTCCGTAAAAATGGTTCAACGCGAGGAGAACCCGATAATACCGCCATTAATAACTATATTTAGAACAATATCTTATGAATTAATAATTATATTTTTATGACCTCTAGGTTCAAGTAAGCAAACAAAAATTATGTAAAAACTGAATGATAACATTAAATCTTGGGTTCCATGATTTAAGTCGTGAGGGGCACCTTAATAAATAATAGCACCATAGAAGTAAAATAATAATTAAAATACAGAGCTGGGTTAACTGAACATGGGCCTTCTCTAAAGTAGCATTGCATATCAACCAAAAATAATTTAGGTACGGAGGCTTCCGCGGTGATTTGTTGAGGTCAGTTTATTCTTGCTTGTCCCACGTTGATTCATATTAACCGACAAGAGTTCCGCTAATGTTACAGCTAGCGTCGTGTCCTAAATCAGGTTCAGGACCTGACGACGCTAGCTGTAACGTTAGCGAAACTGTTGTCCGTAAATATGAATCAACGCGGGAAAAACCCATATAAACTGACCTCAAAAATAATTTAACATGAAATATAACACAAGTAACAATACCAGAGCTTGAATATAATGCAAATGAGTTTACATATTATGCTACAATCTAAAAATGCATTTGGACCAGATAGTATCAATTTGAGCGCATGAAGTTGAAAAGATATTGAAATAATTATGACCGCAATGATTTCATGGATGCTGCTTGACAAATATGTAGAGGGAGGGAAATCCATAGTTTTAATGCTTCAACCGAGAAGGAGTTAGGGGTATAGTAGTTCTGTGAGTGGGAATTTAAAGTGATAGGTAAAGGGATAGACGGCTAGTTGCATGTCAATAGTGCATGTCTGGTGATCTTCACCCCCTGCCACACACCCTCGTGGTGGGGTAGGTAGGTGAAATATAGTTAGAGTAGTCTGTAGTGCATGATGCATGTTAAAACAACCATTAATCCCTTTTTTATTATGTAGATACTAACCATGTGACCCTATTATCTAGCATGCCTTCATTAAATATCCTAGTTGCATGTCAATAGTGCATGTCTGGTGATCTTCACCCCCTGCCACACACCCTCGTGGTGGTTCACAGGAAATTACGTAGATGTAGATGTGTAAAGTGTGTCCGGAGGAGGGAGCTCAGAGTTCTTTGATTGGACGTCGGTGGTGAGTAATAATGGCACCGCTAAGTAGTCAGGATTTCTGAACTTGAAGATTTAAAATAGGAAGCATCCCAAGAAGTATTTTCTTCGGTTTCGCAAGGTATATAAGAATAGATTTTCCCATAGACGCAAAATATTACATTTTATATCGATACAAAGGTTCATCGCAAATATAAAATTATCGTATTGAATTGAAAAAACATAGTTACTTATAATTTTCGCTTAAATTTCGAATTCTGCGCCTTAAATCCATGACATAACAATGCTTTAATTGAGACAAAAATTTGAAAATATATTTCTAGCATCATTGACGCTACAACTAGTATGGCCATTTCTGACGTATAAATACAAGTTTTCTTTCTGTGATAAGAGCAATCGCCATAAGAACCCATATTATAATCTCCACTTTAAAGGCTACATTACGGTAAAACTACCTGGGAAACCATAATTTATTTTCATTCTTCTTTTTAAAACGCTCTTTAACAATACCTTGATTAAGTTTTCAGAAAATCTGCAATGAAGGGCTCTGAGGACGGAGCCTCCTTTAAATGGCTCCATTGTAAAACGAAATTAATGTCAATAAATACATTTTTGTGTAGATAAATAGTATTACTTACTTTCCCGGCGAATACTATTTATCTATAGTATTCGCCGGGAAAGCCTACGATCTTTTAACATTTTTGTGTACTTTTCAAAAAGATATATCTTCTCTCTGATATGAACAGCAAAACATTGTCTAACTACGAGGGTAAGTCAATAAATGACTCTTAAAACTGCATAGAGGATGCAATAATAATCAAGGTAATTTCCTGAAATTTATTACAGTTTTCTACATATTCACTATGTGCATTCAGACACTTCTTATCCCATCTCTTTACAAGTCCGTGATGGCCAAGAGCAAAGAAGTCTTTCGTTTGCTATCGCAGCCAGCGAGTAACCCCTTGGACTACGGCATCATCGTTTTCAAAACTTCGGCCGCCCAAATGATTTTTTTGGGGCCCTAACAGATGAAAATCACGGGGGGCTAAGTCAGTCGAGACTGTACGGTGGATGTTCTAAGCGTTCCCAATGAAATGTTTACGACTGATGTTGATGATAAATTGCTGACGTTTGCAAGTAATATATTGACTTAGGCCGCGTACCAATCCGATATTATGCACACTTCGTACCCTTATGTGCTCTTTTCGATTGTCATTTTCCGGATGTGACGTCGCATAGTGCGGTTCCAATCCGTAAGAGCGCATCATGATTAGGGCGCTAGTGCACAAGGAAGGTAAGTGTATGACGATGCGCCCTTTTGCGCCCTTAGAAGTCAGCGGTGAAGACGCTCTACGTTGGAAAGGGAAGTAAGATCAGTCGCAATGTCTTCTGAAAGTATTGATGGTCCATTCTCCATTTCGTGATTATTTTGTATTCCATGCCATTAAAATGTGCACTAGCAAACAGTTTTATCTTCAATTAAAGTAGGAAATCAAAAACGTGAGGAAGCGTGTCTTCAACCGGCAAGTTGTTAGAGGGGAATGAAACTTGTATTAACGCTATCTCAATAATTATAATGGCATGAATATCGATACTAAGTTGCTAAATTTCTTAGCCAGTTTATTAGGTTAATTATTGGGATGTATTCCAAGCACATGGCCTTCCGTTCCAATGTCGGACGATGTCTGGTGTGTATTCTATTTAATGATCAAAATTAAGTGACAGTGTCTCTAATTTATCAAGATTTTCCTGATAATATAGTTTAGTGGAAGCCATAGTGTTATTTACCTTCAAATTATTTCAGCGAAATATACGCATTGCGATTCTCAAGGGCAGCAATAAAAATTGGCTACTTCATTGTCCTATTTTTATCTCGCGGATGGTATTTCATGAATAATGCGAATTTCCAATGCGATGTCTTGCGATAAATTACAATTTTGAGTGACTAATGGATGTTCTTCTGATATACTAGGGACAGACGTACGGATAATACAATTCATCGGCCTGCGGAAGAAGTACGCAGACCAATTTACGGGCCGAGGTGGTTCTGATATAGTTCTGACATTGAACACTGGGAGACCTTGGAGCTGGCTACCTTAAGAGCGGAAAAGTGCGTGAAGCGCAGGATAGGGCATAAGGGCGTAAGTTCATAGGGAGCACCCTACGGATTGGAACACGGCCTCACTCTCGTATTTGAGTGAGGTGTGGACCAAGAATTTTCCCAGCTAACTTGAAGGTTATTAAAGTGTGCACTCGATGAGTTACGAATAGCGATTTGACCACCTTAAAGAAAAAAAAACAGGCGGGTCGTTTAGACGGACTCTGCATAGGGGTTGGAACGAGTGAAGGAGAAACCAAGAAGGGAATGTGTAATGAAAGAGAATTAAGAACGTCAAAATCTGAGGTTTTTCTGGCTTGCTTTGGCTTTGGAAGGAATTTATCAGTATGGTGGTCGCGTTGACTGGTCAGGTGCCAGCATAAACTTCGATTCGCGAAATCTTCCGGCGGGTAAATGTTAGCATTTCTCCCCCCCCCCAGTTATTTGTGTATCGACAGTAAATGATTTATCAAATATTTTGAGTATCGCCAACAGTGCGATAGAATGCAGATTCATTGCAACTTTCGATGATGAAGATATTCGTCTTCATGCGGAGAATGAAACTGTTGGTGTTTTCACATTTTCCTATTCAAGCTTTAATTTCTTTCACTGCACCGTGAACTGATTTCATCCGCAACTATTTTTCGAAATTATTAATTTCACTGACACATAAAATGAGTATTTACAGATAAACGACGTGCAGTTCAAATATAAACGGCGCTATTACACATAAAAAGCAGTGTCTTTGTGACTTAAACTTTATTCATCTCGAAGTATTTCTTTCATCTCTATCTGTAGAATAATATGTTAAGGGCCCACGTTAAATCAATCACATCCGTCTCATTTGATCGTAAACATGCTACTTTTATCTTCATAGTATGCCTCGTCTTTATAGTTGAACAACATTTTTCTTAACGAAACATGGGAATGAAAGCACACATTATGCTTCTCCGATATGCTCCGTTAAGCAGCAGACGAGAGTCCTTGGAAAGGTAGTCTGAACCGCTTTTTAGTTGGTACTTTCAAACACTGGTAAGCTTGTTCACGTTTTACTAATGTTTTTGGTTAACTTTTTAAGGCATTATTTTCGACTAAAACCTCATCAAAATTGCCATTTTTGGCAATCTTAAGGAGGATTCTATGTTAAAAAAAGGTAGCATGTAGTACACGGCTACTACTGATTAGTATTCCTAATACGATAAACGAATGCGTACTCTGAGATACTGTATCGTGCTGGGAATAATCTAATGGGGTATTTCAAACTGGTTGGTGTTATAATGATAATTTTGTTTCTTTCAGAATTCCATTTGCTTCGCGTTGTTCATTAATGATTTCTTCAGTTCTCCTCCTAGGGTTTTCAGGCCTTAGCTAGAAAGTACAGGACACGCCAACCGATGGCTAGAAAACTGTTGTCATCGAAAGACAATGAAACGCGGAGGGAATCCCCAAGCATGAACACATATTTGCATCTACATCTACATACTACTCTGCGACCCGCCGCATAGGGGTGTGGCAGGGGGTGTTATGCCAACAGCCGCGTTAAGATAAAAGAGATAGGGTTTTGGGAGGTGAAATAATGACGTGCGTTATGGAAGTGTATTTAGTGGAGCTCAGTTTGTATTGTGGTCGCATAATGTGCGCGGAAAGAACGAGTTTTTGTACCAATCTGTTCGGAAATGTATCTCTCTTATTTCATCACTTCTGTCAGACCTAGAGATGTAGTGAGGCGTCATGTCAATATTCTCTGAGTCGCTCTAAAACACACCAGTTCTGAATTTCTCGAGCAATCTAAGCCTAGCGTGTAGCCTCCGAGTCTCTAGGAGCTCCCATCTTATTCCCTGTCAAAGTTCTGAAACACACCATGTTCGTTCGTAGCAGTTTTGAACGAAGCGTGCTGCTTTTCTTTGTATTTTATTAGTTCTTTTGGCTTAATCTTTATGACCAGGGTCCCAAATGCTCGCGGAGTATTCGAGGTGTAGCATAACCAGATTAATGTAGGCTTTCTCTTCGACTTTTTCATCCGAGGACCATCCTATTAAACGCTTAACAGAAACTAGTGTCTTTAATGCTGTGCCGTATACGTTTTGTACGTGTGTCCCTACTTGAAGTCCTCAGGGAGGCATGAGAGGATACTTTTTTCGTTGCTTATTGAACTTTTCATTCAAAGATTGCAAAACTATGGACATGTTTCTGATCGGCAGCAGTGTATACATATAATCAATGATTATTGGGTATAATTCTCCCGAATATTAAAGTTTGTCTTTTGGCTCTTTATATCTACATCTACGTACTACCCTGCGAGCCACCACGAGGGTGTGTGGCAGGGGGTGAAGGTCACCAAACATGCATTATTGACATGCAACTAGAATATTTAATGAAGGCATATTAGATAATAGGGTCACATGGTTAGTATTTACATAATAAGAAAGGAATCATTGGTTGTCATTACATGCATCTTGCACTGTAGACTACTCTAACTATATTTCACCTACCTATCCCTTTGCTACGCTGACTATTGTTCTCTCTTATGGTACGCGGAAAAAATGACATTTATAATCTATCGGTACGACAATCTATCTCTCTAATCTTATTAATATGATCAAACCTAGGATTATACGGAGGGGTTCTTAATATATATCTAGCGTAATCTGTGAACAAATCGGTTTCAAATTTACTTAAAAGGTTTTACCTAAATTTTAACCTGCGTTCTGATAGTAATTGCCATCCTAGTTCTTCTATTGAACTCGTAACACTAATACAATTATCACATAATACTCTCTCCATGCATTTGCCTAGAACCCTTTTTACGAATCCTAATCTACGGTTTGCTACACTAGTTATTTCCCTGATGTGTTTCCCCCATGAGATGTCTTCAGTGATGGTGACGCCTAAGTATTTAATAGATTCTACGTTAGATATTTTATTTTCTTAGATGCAATAATTATTCCGGGGAAAGCCATTCTTTTTCCAAAAGTTCATTATCGCGCATTTCTTCAAATTTAATTCTAGCTGCCAACTATCACACCAATCATCAATCGCTTCCAAATCATTAGATAAAGACTGACTGTCATCTTCATTTCTAATTTCCTTATACACTACTACATCATCGGCAAAAAGTCGGAGGTTGCTATTTTTTACTACTGTATTCAAGTCATTTATGTAGAGAAGAAATAAAATTGGGCCTATCACGCTTCCCTGGGGAACATCCGATATAAATTTTACTTTGCCTGAGCTGACACCATCCAATACCACCCTTTGAACGCGTTCATGTAAGAAGTCTCCTATCCAGCCTACTATATTACTGTCTATCCCCGTATGATGCTAACTCTGCGAGTAACTTAGAGTCTTCCTGTCTCTCAGCTATTTCCGCCCATCTCTAATACGTGATCAGAGAGCCGAGTATTGGCTAATCCCTTCATTAATATATATAGTTTTAATAAGAAAGCAATAGTTCAATTTGATTCGGCTATCTACCTTACGTAGAGAAAATGATGGGTTGCTTGACATTTTAGTAACCATGACAAAGCATAAAGACAACCATGACGTAATATCACGTCTGTCGCTGTGGATAAACCCAACATTGTCGTTATTAAAACGACGAAATTGACAAATTTCCAAACATTGAATTTAACAAATGATGTGGTACGAAGTCACTCGCAAGGGTGCATATACACCAGGGTTGAAATTCGCTATGAAAAAATCATTTGACTTGACCGGAATTCGGACCCGGATCTTCCAATTGCCGGTCAGGTCAGGTGCAGCTGGCTACCACACCCGACCGGTCAGGTGGCTAACACACCTGATCGGCAATTGGGAGATCCGGGTTCGAATCCCGGTCAAGTCAAATTATTTTTTCATAGCGAATTTCAACCCTGGTGTATATGCACCCGTGCGAGTGACTTCGTACCACATCATTTGTTACATGCAATGTTTGAAAATTTAAATAGGTGTATCTGAATAATTTACCCGTAAAACGCCTCTGGTTATTTAAGTGCAGTAAGAGCTGATACTCTCATCATATTATGCGTTGTTACCGAATTGTGAAGATTCAAGCTCTCGCTGAAATTGTTTCTCGACAAATGAGTTTCACCTATGTAACGAAAATAGTCTCGGTGGATGAAATATTCAAGCCACTCAGGAGATAATTGCTACTCAGGAGATACTGAGCACCATGGGTCTCAGTACTTGGCATGAAGATGTGTCTAATTATTTCAGTATAGTTTCTATTTGAATTCACATTGCACCCGTGGCGGTCAGTAGTAACCTATTGATAATTCTGAGAGTAATGTACTCATTATCATTATCATAAGACGAACGTGAGATAATTCTTTCTAGGGCATCTGAGATCTTTGAACTAAGTTATAAATTGAGTCTTTATTCGCTAAAGTAATTAGCCCGGAGTTCTGTTGGTACTACAAGGGCAATAACTCGAGGGACTTAATTGAATTAAGCAATATTAGAAATTGTGTGGATTTTATTTCCTAAAAATATTTTTTCTTCTTCATTTTGCCCCGAGACCATTATTTTCGAATTAACGCGGATCATAAAGCCCCATTAACTTTTTAATTAGTTATTACTGCAGGGACGCCTACAAGTGAATAAGGCTTCCCAGAAGCTTGAAAAACTTTAGGTAGTGTAAGGCCGTGAATTCAGCAATCTCAGCGCGCTCTTGTTATCTGCTTCAATGGTCGATACCTATTACCGTTGTTTCTCTCATCACAGAAATTTCCGTCACATTCGGACAATCATCTCGTTATTTATACGACACATAAATGGTCTCAATTTTCTTATGCGAGATATAAAATTGTTTTGGGGACTGAAGAAATGAGCACCATTTCTTCTACTATTCTCGCCTCGTACACTGAGGGTAACTAAATACACACCGCTCGATTCGCTTGGCTAAATGCAATTTTCTCGCTGAATTTAACTGAAAAACCAACGTTGAAATTCAGTTTTGACCAGGGATCTTTATAATTTTCCACCATTACGACGTAGTAGGGACGAGTCTGGTAGAAGTTCTTGGCGAATAAATGAAGGAACCCTGCCACTGTCTTAAAAGAACTGGTCCTGAAACTCTTTCACGAAGTAGGTCATTAAAATGAGACAAGGAAAAAGAAATGTTGATATACACAACCTTGCCTATATTCAGTTTTCTCAACAATGTATACTAATTTTCTTAGGTTAGTTCTAGACCTTCGTCAATATTTATAGCCTTTCAATATTCGTAAGTTAATAATATTAACTTTCACTTTAGTCATTTGGTGGAAACATGAGGTCTAAATTAATTTATATGCAAATTATATACAGTGACGGCATGCACACTGTTTATATTGGCCAATTTTTATGCAATCAGCGGTGACCCTTTTGAAGCTCAAGCATCATTATCCATTTTTAATAATGGTAGCAATATGGTGGCATTTTAATCCAATGGAAGATACTTCTGAGAAAACTCAAAATATACTGAGGGAAATACTTGAAATGCTTCCAAATACGTGTACTCCCTTAATCTTGGGATATCAATAATGTGTCTGGTTTGTAGACCTGCCACAATATTCGTTTGAAAATGTGTTTCCAATGGTTTTAGAATCTTGTATGACCATCTCACGGAAGAGTGACGTTTTAGACCAATCGATAAGGAACATCTCATTAGCCGAGAAAATGCTTACGGTTACCGTCCTTCGACCGTCCTAAAATTATCCTCCTATCCATGTCTCCTAAAATTATCGACCACAAAACCCATGTATGGACGAAGACAGGATAAAATCCAGTAAATATAGCTGAAGTGAAACGTCCGATTGTAACCAACCAAATCCAAAACGACATCTCGTGTCCGATTTTTGTAAAAGGATATCTCATAACCGCAGCATTTCGTATCTTTGATATTTCGTAACCGAACTTTGACAAATAGTTTTAACAATTTGACAATTTTAACCGGACGAAGCAGCAGCTATGAAGGGTAGACATAAAAAATGAAACTTAAACACTTCTTTAAACGTAGAGTTAAGTAAATTAACGTAAACAGAAATTGTTATCAGATCTTTTACAAGAATGTAAAATACGTAGTTTTTAGGAATAAGAGAAATTGTATTTTAAATGAGTTTGTTATTCTTTTTTTCCTCTATTTTATTCCACTTTTAGTTCCAACATAAAGTTGTCTCTTGACTATTTGCTTAGTTATAATGACGTTTTATTTCATATATACCTCGATAAACTGCATACAATTCTGTTGGTCTATTTTTTAGTAGACGGGTCCTTTGTAACCGGAAGTTTGGTGGGAAGATATAAATTAAATACGGATGAGTATGAGAAAATTATTGCTACTATTTACCAGATATATCACCGTTTCACGAAAGACACTTTTACAATTGGCATTTTAATGTATTTTCTTCTTTTCATTTTAAGAATTATTCCGCAACATCTACTTACTCATCATGATAGGCTACTGAATTTAGTAGATTCGGGGTGAAGTGCCTTTGGTTTAGTTAGATGAATATCGTAAGATTTAAATATAAACACCTTGACATACAAATCACCAGAGCGTCTCATGAGAAGCAGTGTGTCTTTCGTTTATTATGGTTGAGTGCGCCGTGAAAATACTCACTCTTCTACAAGAAATTTTTTTCAGTCGTCCTAACTTCGGGGGGAAAAAAAGCTTTCACCAAAGGGCGTTCATGAAGTAGCAAGTTACGGTTGGCGCCTCAATAAATGGACACGTTTATGAAGTAAGGCAGTTCTATACTGACCGTATACGAAAGCTCAACGCTGATTGTCGTTTTCCATCTAATTTCCACATATTTATCACCTAATAATTATTTTAAAAACGAGTGGTTATGAAGCCAAAACTTTTAACCGTGCGTACCAACTGTGCTGAAAGTCTCAACAAAATATAATTATCTTTTAACACGTCTGCATCGACCAAAACATTGTTTAATTGAAAGATATCCTGTCTCTGAAACATCACTAACAATGACTCATTTGATCAACGATACTGCCTCACCGACAGTGAGTCAGAAATAGGAGTGAGAATTAAGCATATAGTTCATAAGACTTTCTGTATAAAATATTTAGCGCTGCGATTGACCCTCATTGTCTATGTTGGTTCCCGCAGAGATAAAGTGGATAGAAGTAAGTAAGGCGGTTTATTGGACAGTGGATCTCACTCGGTATTGAACATTATCTTTGAGAGTCAGTAACAGCACAGAGAGAATCTAAGCTCCAAACATTTGAGTATTCCATTCTGATATTGATATATTGGATTGGATTTAGGCTTGCACGTTTTAAATTTGATAGTGAGTAACTGAAACTTCTCAAAAAGTGGATTATAGGAATGAAAAACACTAGATGTTTTATTGTCCTTTTTATTTATAATGCTCAAAGCTGTACTACACGTGTTTCGGCACTTTATTTGGCCATCGTCAGGTTCAGTGTGACCATGGCCAAATAAAGTGCCGAAACAAGTGTAGTAAAGTTAGCTAGTAGGCTTCCGCTGACGCAGTGTTGACTGTTCCTTTTTTAGGGATTCATTCCGCGATGTATGTTTTGATAAAACAATATGTCGCTGGTGCTCCCTCCAGCTTCATCAGGTTAACTGAACTGACTTCTTAGTCACGCTCGTCTTTAGTGTCTTAGTCACGCTCGTCTGAGTGTGGACTCCCATTGTTGCCGGAATTTACATTTGAAAAAGTTGTTTTAGACTGCTACTCAACTTGAGCATCAACGGGCAATTAAAAATAATAATTACCGCATTTATGCAATAGCCGAATCCATCTCAGCGGCCCCACTCATAATTTTACCTTTGAGGAGACATGATTAATATCTAGAGAAATACGCTACTACCCAAGATTAATCAGGGAGGCCATAGAAATTGCCAAGAGACCGGAGAACGTCAACCGAGAAGACGGTTACAAGTTGAGTAGCAGTCTAAAATGATTTTTTTCAAATTTCAATTCCGGCAACAATGGGAGTCCACACTCATATATGTATATAAAGACGAGCGAGACAAAGAAGTCAGTTCAGTTAACCTGATGAAGCTGGGAGGAGGACCAGCGAAATATTGTTTTCTCAAAACATACATCGCGGAATGAATCCCGAAAAAAGGAACAGTCAACGTGTGGTAAAGTTTTGAGTATTATAAATAAAAAGGACAGTTCAACATCTAGTGTTTTTCATTTCTGATAATGCTGTTCCACAACATCTCGCCCGAAACTGTTGACTTCAAGTGGGTTGTACTTCTCTCATATACGTACCAATGAAGTGTTTGATTCCTGTGCTAAATGGGCTGTTTTCTCCCTATTTCCAGGTATGGTTTCCTTAGAAGACTTAAAATGTGAAAAGAATTATATTCAAGCTAAAGGGGAAATTAGTCCTTTTATGCCAGTATTCCTTAGGGGTATTTATGGGAATAGAGATATCGAGTGAATAGTTGCAGGCATTCTTGGCGGATTGATTGAGTATATTAGGCATTCGACGCGTCGACGGCTGACTCATGCATAGTCGTCAGGGTTTAATATGTTTATAATTTCATGTACGACCTTCAACCAACTGTCGTCATTTCTTAGGTGAATTTTATGGTCATATTTTCGCTTCACTTTAAAATATAAATCGCGCTGGTAGCGTAGAATACTTAAAAGGTCAAGAAATACTAGTTTCTTGACTATTCTGGTAGTCCATATGACTCTGTGATCCCAATTAAGCCAGTTTTGACTTGTGATGAGGTTTATCACTGGTCAAACTAACGGCAAAGTCCTCTACATTGCGCCAACTACTCTACACTGTAGAGGTGTAGTTGACGCAATTGAGAGGACTCTGACTAACAGCAATTTCCATAGACACCTATACCCCGAGAGAATAAGTACCTTGTCTCCCAGTAATCAAATCCACGGCCTCTGGATCAGCAGGGGAGGACTTAAATCCACCGGCAACGATGTGTGTACAGTTTTTCATAGCTTTGAGTCAGAATACTTTGAGATTAACTAAACTTTAATGTAACGACAATGCTTGGTGAACGTAATAGTCAGCAGTGATTCATTCCCTTGTGCCCTACTTTCTTTACCGATTAAAAAAATAGGCTGGGAAATTAGCATAAAAAGTTCAAATAGATGTCGAATGTCTTAATCAAGTTATTCCCAGAAAATTCGTTCATCATTGTGCATGAGTTCCCTCGAGTGGATAGCGTATCATTTTTACTTGGTATTAGGGTGTAGTCGTTACGATCAAGGGCTACTTATCTATTCAGTTTATTTTCTGATAAAAACAACTATTTAATCCAATTTTCGCAAAAAGATACACTGATTTGCCCATGAAAACTTTAGGAATACTAGACGCACCAGATTCGAAGTGCATCCTCTGCTCACAAAAAACAAAATCAGTTTTCAAGCGAAGCTGCTCATGTACCGTGCACTTGCATGAGATATACTGCCACTTTGGAATGAAATATACGATGGAATACAAAAAGATATAATGCGCGAAAGAGTTAGTGAAGAGTTTATCCCCCATCGCACCACATTTCATTCATTCCTCTCCATCTCCCACGAAAAGACCTCGGGGCGTTTTTTTGTGAGTTTTTGGAGGTGAAATATATGATACACTCCCCGCAAGGATGCGATAATAAACGGGTTATCTTCTCGCCCGACAGATTGACCCATTCGCGAGCACAAGAGGTGTCACTGAGAGGTAATTTATGCGCATCTCTCCTTCCTTTTTTTTTGTTTCAAACAAAAGGAGTTCCGATATTAATCAGAGCGTGTGGGTCGTGTTTCTTGGGCGGGCACTTTTTTTTCAAAAAGCTCTTCCGTCACCAGAGGGAACCGCGGTCGGATGCGTTTGCAAAGTCGACGCCACATTTCACCCGTCTGCCGGCAGGGGCGCTCTCCCCAGCCTCTCGGCGTTCCCGGCGACATTTTTCCCGCTTTTCGCCTTGCTTGCCGCGTGGCCTTTACGCGCCCGCGAACTCCACAAGGCTCCGTTCCCTCCCTCCATTTCTCCCAAATCCACTTCCCGTCTTCCATTTAACCGCTACACGCGAACCATCCTCATCGCGATCTTAGCCTAGTCTGACCTAAGAGGAAGGAACTAACTAGTCTCCCACAAATATTCTCCAGTTTGGAGGATTAAAAAGAAGTGATCATTTTCGTATCTATTGGTATCCTCAAAGTTCGTTAAAACAGTGAGCATTCCACTTAGTTGAGTGTACACATTAACCTCTCGGACGGTTGTGAAAATCGCACGCCTTGAACTCTCTCTTTACATCATTGTTCAGGAGTCGCAGACGAAAAACAGACCATTTCACGAATATAGAGGTATACTCACAGTTTCTATTCATTATTTTGAGCGCTGCGATTGACCCGCATTGATTCCCGCAGACTCGAAGAGGATAGAAGTAGGTTTGACGGTATAATGGTCAGTGGGTCTCACTCGGTGTTGAACATTACCTTTGAGAGTCAAAAACTGCACAGGGAGGATCAAAGCTCCAAATATTTGAGTATTCCATTCCGATTTTGGTATTTTGGATTGGATTTTAGGCTTGCTCGTTTAATATTTGATATTAAATAACCGACTTTAATCAACAAGAGGGTTGTACTTTTCTTATATATCTGCCAATGACGTGTTTGATTCCTGTGCTAAATAGTCTGTTTCGTCCCTATTTCCAGAAATGGTTTCTCCAGAAGACCTAAAATGTGAAAATATAACTAAATATAGCAGACTAAATATTGTGGTATCCTCAAAGTTTGTCAAAACAGCGAACACCCCACCAAGTTTCATCTACGCATTAACCTCTAGGGCGGTGGTGCTTTGCACACGTTTTGAACTGTCTCTTGACGTCATACGTCAGGAGTCGAGGTCGAATAAAATTGTTTTCAGAGTGCGTCAAAAAATGGAGCACCTCACCTAATAGCATACTTGGCATCAACCTCTCAGATGGTACTGTCTACATTATTTTCAAATCGTACTACACGCGTTTGAACTGACTAGAAGTCATCATCAGGTACTCAACAACTCAGTGTTCCGCAACATCTCGCCTAAGAAAGTGGAGATTATCTCAGACGGTGGCGCGAAGCGCACGCTTTGGACTGTCTTCTAACAACATATATCCAGCAGTCTTGAACAACCTGTTACATTAAACCCCCCGAAAAATCCAAACTTTTGTCAATTAGTTTAGAGAACAAACTAGTTTTTAATTCAGAAAACATTTTCTTTGGATTCACAAAACTAGCACGTATCGTAAAGTATTTAGAGCCTATATACTGATGAAGGCACACGTCAAAATACCTGTCTTACACGCTAAAATTTGCTATACTACATTAGTCGTACTACTTTTTCGCCCATGCCACTGCTAATGAAGAAATAACCTCGAAGATGTTAATTTAATTTAATGGCAAAATGAATTAACAAGTGGGGTTGTTATATTCAGCAAATACGTCTGTACGTCGTTATACGTGGGGACGGCGTACATAGAAAGGGCCCGTCATATACTTCCCTTTAGGAATAGGCCAATTGAAAATAATTTGGCCGTTATTGCTATGACTAGAAAACTCATTCCCTTTTTCTGTCCTATTACCTCACAGCTCAATCGCTTCTCATACGCCAATGCATTGCTTCATTCACCTTCTCCTATGAAATGACCCATGAGTAAATTGTTATCTAGAGTTATTTATAGAATCTGTATTAGGCATGGAACCAAGGCTCTTAAAAAGTCGAATATGTTATTTTTCGCAATATCTTTCATTTTTCATTATAAATGATGGTACCCCTCTTTGCACTGAAGCCAGTAACCTGCGCTGCTACTCCTAATGGCCAATCGTTAATCAAGATAGAAATTTTATCTCGCAAATTACTCTAGCTTGTATTTTTGTTCCGCTTGAAGTGGAAAGTCACTTTGTGCGGGTAGGCAAAAGGTGAATGTCCTGGAAACGCCTGTGCAGCGTAATTTATTATTCTAGAATTGGCGGAAAACCCTAGCACATCTGCCCTGGTGAATGAGAGGTTTGGGATCGGAATAACCCGAGAACTACTTCTGGGAATTCTTTTTTTGTCTGTGTAGTGTTTTCGAAATTGTCCCCGAATTTACGAGGTCCTACGTGCCCCGTTTAAAGGACGTGAATCGACTGTAAGGTTTTAATATGTCTCCGGGGAGTGTGTTACAATTTTTATGATCGCCAACATGCTCGCTCCGAATGTGTTTGATTGCACGTCTTGCCGTTGCCAAAATGTTGGATAATCCCCAAATGTACTTCTTTCTCCTATCTCCCGTGCTGTAGGAAGGCGATACCCTTTCCCATTATCCTTGAAATCATCAGATAATCAAGCAACATAAATATATTGATAATGATTAATAGGCAAATTTTTAATTTGATCCAATTGATTTAGGAATTTTTTATTTATCACCTTTCCCTGAGTAACTCATCATTCCATTAAAATTTTTTAGTTTAAATATATGCTCATTTAAAAAAAATGTGTTCATGCAGTGAATTAGAAATTTTTTAATGTAATAACGAACATTTGCTGGTCATATATTTTATTATTACTATTGTTTGAAAGATGCTTTCAATAAAGCGATGAACTATTAGAACACTAAAATTCAGCTATTTACCGTATCTTTAGTCAAGTCCCAAATCTAACGTGCCGAAGAATCTTTGTGTCAGTATGATAATGAATTGAAAGTAATTAGAGACTATATTTGCGCAAAACAAATTCTTTTTACTGACGTATCATTAGGGATTTATATTTCATGCACCCACCACTCAGCCGGTTTTATCTCCATGCCAATAGATTACCATTCTTCTGGCTCCAGATACTAGAACTGGAGTTTTTGTGGTATTAATGGAGGACCGAGCTGAAAGACCGAGAATACTAAGACACTCGAAAGATACAGCTTTGCGAGATTGTAATCCATCAGCTGCTACGTGTAATAGGTCGGAAGAATCGCAATGCATAGCTAATGTATCTGCTATATGCCCTGGAAACGGCATTATCATGTTATTTGGAGATGCTCCGAAGATATTTTTTGGCTTTTCTATATTCCAGGCAAAGTCTTTTCTCTTGTATCAGAAGTTACCATTCGTAATGGATGGCTGTTACTAATTACAATAAAAGAGAGCACATTTGCACAAAATTTGTGGAACCTATGGATTTCCATATTTATAATAAACACTTGAACAAGTTCCACACTTTAATTTTCGTCACCATCCATGTTTTCAGCACATTATGCTATAATCAGGGTACATTACTCTACATAGCTCAGCCTTTTATACAGTGCAAAGTGGGATGGGGAAGAGAAGGGAAAAGGGCAGGGAATTTTTAAAGGAGGGGGGATCATTTGCTTACCTCGTTTAAAATTCCCTCCTTTCCCTTCTCTTCCCCACCCCACTTTTTAAATGCATAAAAGGCTGAGATATTTGGAGTTATGTACCCTTATGTTAGCAAAATGAGCTGAAACAATGGTCGATGACGAAACTAAAAGTGTGGGAATTGTACGTGCTTTTTTGTAATTGTATTGTGTTTATTTTCAATTGCAATATGCTTATCCTCAGAGTATTATTTAATTTACGAGTCGTGGTGTTCTTATTTAAGGAGGAATCTTTATTTTATGCACGCCAGATAACCTAACTTGGTGTTTACATATTTTAAAAAGCAAGATATTTACTATAGAATATTGTAAAAGTATTTCTAGGCCATCGGTCATTTTATGGAGATATATATATTGGTTTAAAAACGAAAAATATTTACGTAGAAATGTACTGTGTTTGTGACAATCCGATGGCATCCCTTCTCATAGCTTGTTAAACCACATTTTCTGCCTGAATAATTATGTTCAATAACTTGATTAACAAGCACAAATATTGAAGCACCTCATATATTTTTTCATGCTTTCATCTAACTCGCTTTTCCATGGATCCATAGGTCAATGGTCACCACTTTATTTTACCCTACATATTTACCACTTCATTCGCTCAAATCTATGATTCGAGTTTGAATAGTGGTGAAGCATCCGACTCTGGACCCGTGCCTCTATCACACTCGTTGATTCGAGTGCACAACCTGGCGAAGTTTTTTTTAGTAAACAGTCTTAGTTTTTTAGTCCTAGTTAATAAAATGTTTATAAAACAACTTGTTTTTTTAAACAGTTTATCAACTAGGAGTAAAAAGTAAAAGAATAAAAAATGAAATAAGAGTTTTTAAGCATGCTTTTCTAAAAAAATATTTAAAAATCTAAAAAGAGAAGTATCTTAGCATCGTACTAAAAAGGAAAAAAATAATACTTTCACCAGTGAATGAAAATTTAGTCTAGTACTGGAAAGAATTGATTTCAATTCAAGGCCAAATTAGCCACACAATGATAAGACCACAACGGAAAGCATGGGGCGCGACCTTATTCATATTTTGCACCTTAAGTTCATTTAAAGATTTTCTAGAAATTGTATATTGGAGGTCTCTTTTGCACTGACTACCAAAATCTTCATATTTAATGAATAGTTAATCTAACAACTTTTCCTTAAAGAATTTCTGTAATTTTTTGTTCACTTGGAGCTACTACAGTCCATGTTGTAAACAGTTGCAATTTGAGCGTATTTCAAAGGTATTAGCATTTCTTCAAATGAAATAAGCATGTCATAAACCGTGGTGGTTAAATTTTAAAAGCAGAACAAACATATCATTTTCTTTCTTCTTTCTCGCAATCCGTAACTCTGTAAGTGGGCCTCCTAGACCAAGATTTATACATAGGAAAAAAAATAGAATTCAAACGGAAGCATTCCGTTGGCTTGAAAGATCCCTCTAGATTAAATTTTAAGCAGGCTAATAGACGCAGAGGAAAAAGCATTTGGGAATAAACAAAGCGGCTCAGGATACAGAACGTCCTCTAGGCCGACGTCACGGTTTGAGGATTAATCATTTGGTGCAATCAATCATTCTGCTTGCAATACAGTACATTAAATCATTCCATTAGATTATTTCGATAAACGTTATGTCATATACTTTTTTGCAAAATTCATATCGAAATTGGATATTGAAATTTTAATATCGCTCGTGCCTCGCTAAAAGAATAGCATGTTAAAATGAGTGTCGGACGGCTATACATGGTGGAATATACTCATGTTGTGAAAAATGAAAATAACTTTGTAAAATCCGCAGAATCTTTTAACAACTTTGCCGGTTTTACCCGTCAAGGCCTCATCAGGTAAAAGTAGCCTTTGTGCCTATTGATTTCATTCTTGTTGATCCGACCAAGTACTCTTAGAACCAGAGAGATCAAAAATTTTATGAAAA
Source organism: Ceriagrion tenellum (assembly GCA_963169105.1). Lineage (NCBI taxonomy): Eukaryota > Metazoa > Arthropoda > Insecta > Odonata > Coenagrionidae > Ceriagrion > Ceriagrion tenellum. The sequence continues at coordinate 86,988,385 of OY720634.1, forward strand.
TCACAATTTTACTTTAATATTTATCAACAAAGTTAGAATTGGTTATAAATGAATCAAAAGGAGAATACAGGCTGTGCTACGTCCTCAAGCTTCTGATAATTTTTTCCGACATAACGACGCAGAGAGATTGACTGAATATAATTTGTACGACCGTCATTTAATAGAGCGATTTTTTGATCATGCAACTGAACGAGATCGCTTCATATCCACCTCTTTCGAGGATGTTGATCGATTATCGATCGCAATGAAGACAATGCCAAAAAAATTTCAGCGTAAAAAAGGAAAGAGGAAGTAAAAAGAAATAGCGTTAAGCCAAGGAGAGAAAAATAAGCGGTCGAGGCAAAGAAAATTGCTTCCGGCGGAGTGGAAAAATATTATCACTTCGGATTAAGAAATTCCGGAAGCGGCAGTCCCCGGCGCGAAAACATGACCCTTTTTCTCGTATCTTTTGTACCAACAGGCAGAAATGTGTGCAGTAACAATGGTCTTGTTTTGAAAATATGCTCTTCAAAGTTTTAGGAATAAAAAGAAATGGGCAATTGAAAATGTCGTGCTTTCTTCAAATACAGCTAGCAGATACTTGTATTATTCTTTCCAGCATGAGTCTATTAGTCGTTCATCCGATATTAACTCACCGGTTTGTGTATTTTATTAATAAGCCTAGATAAGGATTAGTTTTAAATACTAATTAGTGATTTGTATAGTTAACACAAAAAATATGTCGTTTGAAATGATAGTTTCATCCAGTAGAGTAAATATTCAGTCGATAAAATATCTGTATTGACCTGAAATAATATCTGGCTAATACATCATTATGAGATTACAATGGAATCAACACGTAATAAGATTTCTAAAACCTGAAATCGCTTAAATTCTGTTGACACTCTCATTATCCGCTGTTGTAACCATGATTATGAGTAGTTCTGTAAAATATGAAATTTTCAGCAATTTGGTAAACAGGTATTGCTAACGAGAGTGCCATCTCAACTTAAGTAACTACGTATTCATTACTAAAATTGTATTTTGAACTAACTACATTGGGGAATATAAGTCATACTTGGAGCTACTAACTGTTCCCAGGCCTTAATTAACATAAATCTAAATTTCTTACCGTGTGTTTGCCGTTGCAGTAACTTGTGGGCGCACTCATAGAAGGACACTCTTTGAGTTTAGATTTTATGCTTTAGTTCTGTATTTGTCGACTATCTGTGGAGAAGGTGAAGAGTCTATGTATCGATTCGTAACAGAACTGCGTGAAGATGACTTCTTCGTTTGATTCGAGGAAGTTAGTCAGGAGCTTTCCAATATCCGGCCAATATTGATTGAAGAAAGAGGCATCGATATGACGATCAAATCTGCTGATTGAATTATCACATTCAACCAAACTTCCTGTTTTCTGCTGCGTAGAGTAATTTTTATATATACCCAAAAGATTTGTTCTGCTTACGGAGAACATCGCTAGGAGACTGGAAAACTCAGTTTAACTTGTGTCATCAGCTTGCTACACGGCTGAGCATTGTTGATAAAATTTAGGGTTGTTTGCAATCATATTTGAGGAAAGATATCTATTCCAGACCCTACGTAAAACAATCCATGAACTCCTGAAGAACATTCATGAAAATATCAAGTTTACTAAGGAAATATATTCCTTTATGGAATGGTTAGGGGAAGGGAAGATGTTAGCGTGGGTTGTTCACTTTTTCGGAACCCACCCAAACCAAAAAACCCTCATGCACCAGTACTTAACTGCGGCATCGCATCTTCAACTGCGTCATAAGTCTTTCGTTATCAGGACTTCGAAGCATAGAGCCCTTGTTTTATCACATGAAGTTAGCATTAAACAGGAAATAGAAAAAAAATTCCTTTCGATTTTAAAAGTAAATGGCTATTCAACTTCATTCACAAGATCATTATTATATATAATTTGTAATAAAAGGAGATAGGGGCTAGAAGCATAGATGAGGACGCTGACCTCACTCATAAACAATACCGTTAATTACCCAAAACGATTGTAGTGTTTTTACAGCCATGCTAACTTGAAAAAAACACCTTTTTAATATTACAGATACATAAAATATAAAATTTATCATTATTATTGTGATCCTCTATTGCGCTAGAAAGGAAATGACACTTGGACCTGTCCGTACTACCATCTATCTGTCTAATTCAATGTACGTGATAGAATATACCACAGTACCAAACCATACCACGTCTCCGGAGGAGTAATTCGCCCCGAATATACTCAGGAGATTAATCCAATAATTAACTCCACGCGTTGACAGGGATTCGTCCTTTTAATTAAGTCGTCCCACTGTTCACTTGTCTGCCTAGCTGCTCGCGATCTCCATGTGCGTATCAGAGATCCCATCACATCATACAATCCGGCATAAGTTAGGAATAAGTTCCTGGATTATTCAGATTTGAATTTGAGGTTGTGTGCGAAACCCACGAATGCCGCAAGGCTCGGTTCCGTGTTCACGGTGAATCTGACTCCTTATCTAAGTTGAGTCTCAGTGGATGACACTTCGAGGCAGTCTCGCGTTATAAGGGAATGTCGTGACCTCTTCACGTCACTCAGCGGAAATCTCTTCCCTGCCCCTGTGTGTTGTAACCTTAACCCGTAGATTGATGGAGAGGTAGCTGGAGCACCCGGATGTGAGTTGGTGGATTGGCTGAGAATTTTGCATTGGAATTCCGAGCCGCGCAACGTTGCCGTACGGAGAGCTACTCACAGTATGTACTCTCGACTGTCAGACGTGGCGTTAAACTGTGGAGTGGGCACCTGAGCGCCATTGACTTCGAGAAGCCCCGACCAGATGAGCTTCTCCAGCTAATCTTAATGCCCCAATATGACTAAACTACCTATCTTACTAATCATCATCAATCAACAATCCTGAGATTAGTTAGACGCAGCCCTCCACATAATTCTCCCATCGGCTAATCTCTTCACATTTACGTATTTCTTCTCTTTCATATCTTTCATCACCTGTTCTATATACCTCAAACGAGGCCTTCCTCTGCCATTCTTCCTGTTCACCTGTCTCTCGACGATTGTCTTTATCAGACCAACATGTCTCATGATGTGGCCAATTTAGTTGTCCCGTCTTCTTCTTAGAGTTATCAGAATACTTTTCTCCCACTCTTCTGAGGACTTCTGAAAACTCCTAGAGAATTGCTACCTATCTACTACCAACCTATTCTTCTTGGAGCTGAGGACGCCTGTTCAGATTGGGTAATTAACAAAATAAAGTGCCGCAAAGTCTCAATTACCCGAGGTTATGTGAATTAAGGTCCCGTTGGATAATGAGTACTTCTGGTTATACGCAAAGCCTATGCGAGAGAACAAGTTGCTACAGCAATAAAGAACCGCCTTTCATTTGGAGTCCGAAGTGATTTCCGCGTTTCAATGTTCGTCCCTGTGAGCTGCTGCCCACTCTGGGCACATTCTTAGCCTAACGATATATATCTCGGATAAAATGGCACCTCAGTTAATTAGGACGCGGATAATCGCGACAGTGGAGATACACAAAGTACCATTTTCCGCGTGTTTTTCCGATTCTACAATTGAACATCATGTAATTTCATGTTCAATTTTCGATAAATTTAGTACGGAAAATGAAATTAACGTTCTATATGAGTACCAGAGGAGAAATTTTTGCACATGTATCCATGGGATGAATAAAATGACATTAATTACTTTTCTCAGTTGTACGCCCTTAAAGTAGTCCGAGCGCAGGCGCGTAGCCAAGGGGTGGTTTGGGGGTTAAAACCCCCCCGAAATTTTTCGATGGTGAGGAGCAAGAAAAAATATGAGAGGAAGGGAAAAGGAGAAAAACAGAGGAAGTGAAAAGAAGAGAAAGGGGGGAGAGAGAATGTGTTATAAAATAAACATTAAACACTTTCTCTCTCTTGACCGTAATAATTTCATATTTCGCTTCAAAGTTCGCTCGAGCAAACTACTATAACTGAGACTGTAGACTGTGAGTGTGGAATAGTAAAAAAGTCTTCACTATACAGAGAATCTTTAAGTTTTTAGCCCTGTTGTACGTCCTGTAAGTGTTACGGCGCAGCCGCGTGTCGCGTACCGTGGCTGGTAGTGAGTGGTACCTTCTTGCCGTGGATAGGGCCCTCGGAAAACTGGGGTTTTCTGCACCCACAATCGAATATGAGAGGTTTCGTCTTCGACTGCAGACTTTGGAACTTAGTGGTTACTTTTTTCAACACAATTGAGCAGACGCAGGCGACAGTGTTTCGATGAAGTGACTGCTTCTCAAGTCGACGGAAAAAGGGCACGGAAAACGGAAAAGTATCCAGTCAATCACAAGTTGATTGACTGGTTAAGGGACGGATCCGCCGCTGGCTATGTGGGAAACACTTCAACTGCAGCCCTCCTTCTGTCTGACAAAAGGGATACTTCATCTTGATGAAAGGACAAGGGTACAAATATAAAATCCGGATGATTATTATATCAAATGAAGATCAGGGTCAAATATACACACCGCAAGAAACTGATCACATTTAAGGGCTTAGAGATCAATTTTAAGAAAGTGAGGTCAAAATCAGTAAAGTATCATCAAAGGAGGTTTCTAAATGTCGATTTTAACGTCGTACAAATAAGGAATCGAAAAAAATGTTCTCGCTTTGTTTATTTCACGCTTTATTTATTTTGTTTCCTTCTTTCTGCTATGTTTTGATGTCACATTTAGCTCTCAAAAATCGAAAAACCTCGGCTCCTCACTGCCGGTATGTGATTGGCTTTTCCTCTTCCGCGACGTTTTCCGTCGTGTGAACCCAGCTTCACTAAGTCACATCAGGAAAAAATATTCTCTTTCCTAGTCACATCGTATCTGTAGTGGTGTCCTCATCGATGTGCCATTGCTATTTCATTTGGATGTGAGCAAATAAGTGGTCAACTAGTAGCTGGATATTATAGCTGATAAACGCAATATAATTGTGCTAACAGTGAAACAGGAACTTACATATGAATTGACCGATTCGAGAAATGTGAACCAGGGATAAAATTATCCAGAGATTATGGCATTGACATTAAAATGGCACGCGACATTAAAAAATGTGAAACCAAATTCATGGAGTATGCTAGGACAAGTGACCATGCTGCAGGACTTTCAAAGCGCAAATCCATCAAAACACCTTACTACGAAGAGATAGACCCCGCCCCTCTTCATTGGTTTACCCAGAGACTAGCTGAAAGCACACCTCTTTCTGGGGCTGTTGTAACAGAGACAGCGAAGTTTTTCAAAAGAAATTGGGATTGGAAAGTGAGCTTAATGCTTCATCTGGGTGCCTCACCAGATTCAAAGAGAGGTATGGCATTCGTGAACTTACGTAGTATTCAAGGAGAATGACTGAGTGCCAACACTGCCGCTGCTAATGCATTCCGGGAGGAGTTTTAATAATTTATGATAGACTTACAATTATGAATCCTATCAGATTTACAATGCCGACGAGACCGGTTGTATTGGAAATGTTTGCCGTCAAGAACTCATGCATTTGTGCGAGACACTCATCCTCCCGGTCACAAATCCACGAAAGATCGATTGACTGTTGTGCTGTGGCGATGTTCTCTGGTGCTCCTTGTTTGCGGCCAACACTGGGTGTGGAAAGGGAAGTCATGATCGAGGTATCCAACTTGTCAATTCAAAATTCTGCAAGAGTAAAGACGCTAAGGAAATGTTTATACATCACCAGAACTCTCAACTCCACAATAACGCAAGGATGTCTGCGGCTCATTTCAAGACTGTTGCGACAAGGTTCAATATCTGGCCAAATCGATTCCTCCCTCAAGCGAGAGATAATGTGAATGTTATCCTTGCTGTGAACTGATATGATTGTGAAATGTCTTGACATGCCTAAGAGATACTTTTCTGCGATTTTACTCCTTTCAGGTCGAAGAGAAGAGAAAAAGAGTCAAACTCATAATAGAGGCAGTAATATTTTGCGGGTGGGAGGGTTTGCCATTATGGGGCCATAGGGAGGCGGGAGAAATTCTTCCTGGGGAACAAGACTGGGGCTTTAAATCCAAAATTAAATAATTAGCCCTTGTTATGATATAATAGTAAAACAGTGAGTGGAAGAGATCAACCAAGCAAAAGGGTTTTCAGTGTTAGCAGACGAAACCACAGATGCCTCTAAAATAGAACAACATGTAATATGCATACCTACGTAACTTGAAAAATAATGAGGTGAAGGAGGTCTTCCTAATTTTTGTTCCTGTAACAGATTTTAGAGGGAGAGCATTAGCTGATGCCATAATCAATAATCTAATCAACATGGGCGTAGACATAAAAGACATGTTTGAGCAGGCCTACGATGGTGCTAGTTCAATGAGCTCTCGCTTTCAGGGTGTACAAGTTTACATCTGAGCTAAGAATCCTCTTGCCATTTATGTTCACTGCAGTTATCACAGCTTTAACCTTGCAGTTTCTGATGCATGTGGTTTTCTAGTCATTACTAATTGCATGGCTGTTATGGCGTCTTCGTAGGACTCCTTCGCGTATCCTAAGAGAAACAATTAATTGCAGAAAGCAATAGAAGAGTTGAAGTCTCAACTTGACAGCCACTTGCTTGAAGAAACTTTGTGCCACTCGTTGGGTTGAGTGACACAATTTAGTTCTCACCTTCATTGAACTTCTAAGCCCTGTTCAACAAGCTCTGGATCAGGTCATATCCAAGTGGACAGACAAGGATTCCATCTCAGCTGCAAGTAAATTGCAAAGGTCTATTCAAGACGGAGGGTTTCTCATTGCTATGCATGTTTTGCCGAGGTTTTTGCTATAAGCCTCCCCATGAGTCACCGACTTCAGACCTAAAACATGGACCTTGCTCAGGCAATGTCTCTTGCTGAAACTGCCCAAGATGCTTTGCAGAAAATGTGAGACAATGCTATTGAGGATTTTCACAAGGTTTTCACCAGAGTTTAGCCAACACACTTCATCTGGGACGCCTTGCTTGTTTCTTTTGTCCCTGAAAGCGCGTGACGTCCATTGCTATGCCATTGGTTTAACAGGACTTGAACTGGAAATTAAAGTCCCTCGCCGGTGTGCCCATCAACTATACAGGGTTAATACCCCTGCCTCAAGCCCTGAGGAACATTTCAGGCGGGCAGTATTTATTCCATTCTTGGACTTCTTCCCTTTTCAGATTGATGAAAGACTGCTGGCACACCGCAATCTCCTGACGTGATTCAGTTGCTTTTTACCTAATAAAGCCTGCAGCCAGGGCTTAAATTCAGATGCCTCGAAGCAGGCCAATATCCTGCTTGCAACGTATTCAGATTACCTTGATTGTGGAAGAGACGAGTTTCTTGTTGAAATGAGACTATTATTGGCATTTGTCAAAATTGACAGACCCACTAAGAAATACTTTAGACGCTCTCAAGGTTTTCGAATTTTTTTCTGAGAGCATATCATTACACATTTCTTGAGCAATAGCGATTTCATCATAACTTCCGTTCATTGGATTTTGTCATTATTATTTTATGTCCCTTCGTTGGCCGACTGTATGTTACTTTTTCGTTCTTTCTGGCTCTCAGCCCTTTAGCTCAGTAGGTTTGACCTAAAGGCATCTTCCAAGTGGTACGACGTATACTGGAGATTTTGTGTGTCCTGCCTGTAAAGACTGCAACAGTAGAACAGTCTTTTTCAACTCTCATATATTTACTCGATGTTTTCGCCATGTTTCTTCATATATCGCACTTTCTCTTATATAAGAGAGCAATGCATTGAAACAAAATACAATACACAGCTTGCATTTATTGATGACTAACCGCACCTTTAAGTATCTCGTTATTCGTTACCTCTTCCTTTGCTTTCTTGTTTCTATTTGTTGGAGGGTCTTTTCCATTCATCTTCTCATTGAAATCAGGAATTCAACATGCACGTTGTTGGTAGGCAACCATCAAAATGTTTAATCTTCGGAAAAAACCCCCCGAAATCAAAGTCTTGTTACGCGCCTGTGCGAGCGAGATAGTTCGTTAGTCATAAGAGAGACCATATTCGAATTAAACGTTTTAATTTCACCAGCTATGTGACACATGAATTAAGTATATTATTAATGGTGCATTAATATAGTTTTATATGAGAGAAATGGTAAGTAATTAAATGAAAATATCTAAATAAGTCTTTAACTTGACTAATTTTTTTCGCGCAGTGCGTTTGAAACTTCTTCAAAACGAAAGATTTTTTGTGATACCCAAGAACCTTTTGCGGTGACAATATGATTAATTTTAAAAAATAGTCGGGTAAACATACAAACTACACGCTTGGTTTCTTTACGACACCTAAGTGTTAGAAATTGTTCATTTTGTAAATTATGTCTCTCTGGAGAGAATACACGTACCATTTCCCGCGTAAAAGGGCTTGTATATTTTGACAAATAACTCCAAAAGTAATGTGGTAAGGGGTTAAATTTTTGGTGTCATTAGAAGGGTGAGATATTTTTCTTTAAAATGAGACCAAATTCATTGATTTCTGGGTAAAATAATATTTCCCTTTAACTACCTTAATATTAAACTAGTAAACTAGTAAAAAATACCTATATTATTAGGCAAAAATATACAACCCTTTGCGTTTAAAAGCGAGAAACTACTCCCGGTTATGTCTTCCATTTATAAAGCGCCCGACTCAGAGGGAGGTTTTACCACCGGAGAAGGAGGACTTGGAGATAAGTCGAACGCATCTTCCAGTGTGCGTGCCTCGTTCAGGGATGTGCGTGCAATAAAGCCGCAGCCCACCTCCACTCGTTCGCCTTCACTTCAGGTGATGCTTGAGGTCTGAAGGAAGGAGGCTAGCGGCGAGCTGACCCTCCCCCCTTCCCCGCCGCCCCCTTTTCCATCCCACCGACCCCTCAGGAACTCTCCTCCATTCACGCCCCTCCCCCCTTGGGGCACAATTGAGGGCAGGGAGGGTAAAGTGAGGGAAGAATAAGGGGGAGCACAGGGGCTGACTTCAGCATCAATATAACAATGAGGGCCGCTTGAAGTGGGGTGAGGTCCTCCACAGCGGCGCTTCTTTGGGAAAGGGATTCGGGAAGAATGAATGAATGGCAGAGACTAGGTCGATGTGGTGCGGGTGGATTCGCCGCTTCTTCTCCTCGTCTATCCCCCAATGGGTTTGGTTTATAAAAGGGTTAAACACCCCTTCATCTACATCTTTATGTTACCCTGCAAGCCACCTCAAGGGTGTTTGGCAAGGGGTGATGTATGATCATCATGCACTAAATTATGGAAGTAATTTTCCCCAACATAATAATGATATATCTATTAATGTTCTGTGGCAATGGCACCTAAGAACAACATTTATTGCACAGCGAATTTGATAGCCGCAGAGATAGAGCAAGTAACAAAAATGTACAAAAAATACAAAGAAGTAACTGTTGAAAAATTCACATTGTAAAAAATAGCTGTTCCTCAATAAACATATCATTACACATTACACATATATCGTATTACTATCAGTTGATAAATACACACATTACATATATTAAATAATAATAATATCAAGTTTCAACATAATTTTCATTCAACAAAAAAGAATGTCAGCAGAAATTTCATTTGGTCTTTTGTCATATTACATATTACAATTTGTTGATAAATAAACTCCACTTTCTCCGGCGAGATGTTGTAGAACAGCATAATGAATAATGACGCTCAAAAGATATCGTACTGTCTACCAATTTTATTTCCAACTCTTGCTACACGTGTTTCAACTGTCTAGCAGTCATCATCAGGCAAGACTGAAACACGTGTAGCAAGAGTTTGAAATAAAATTGGTAGACAGTACGATATCTTTTGAGCTTCATTATTGTTGATAAATGCTCATATAGAGAAATTTGTTTTAGTGCGTGAGTATATATTTGTACAACAGTGTTTTAAGCATCGTTAATTTGGAAGTATTTCTATTATTAGCGGGAAGGGAATTCCAGAAATTTACACTGCACACTAGGTATAATGCCAATGCAATAGTAACTATTAAGCTGATGTATTATGAAACTGCGTAAACGAGATAAAAGAGCCATGCAAGGATCTATGAAAAAAAATCATATTAGTACTGCGAGGCAGATTAAGGAACAAGCATTAGAGAGCAAGCCGACTAGTCGACTAACGTACTTCAAAGTAACGGAAGTAACGTCTTGACAAACTCATATCCACGCACCGGATTGGAGTCTTTTCTTTCGAGATTAAATGCGGGTTATTTACTCTCTTATGATTCAGATTTAGTCAAACCACTCTTCTTTCCATGATAATGGCGTAGTAGCCGCGGCGGCAATATCCTGAAACGAAAACCACTCTTTAATGTGAGGAAGGATTTCCTCATAATTTCTAGCGTCCTTGTTATCTCCTCTATGGTTTTTTATCCAATCCCACTTTCTTTCATCTTTTATTCTTTAGACTCATTAAAATCCGGTCTTAACCCGATTATTTTTTCTTTGTCAATGAGACTTTACTGGAGCAGTATTTAACCATCCTATAAATCATAAAAAATGTGCAATTGACTATCACATCTGCACATTTGCCTTCGTCTGTTTATATCAATCCTTCGTTCTCCAATTCCCTTGCACATTTGTTGAAATTTTAATTTTAGCCTCGATATAGCTCAATTGTCACAGTCATGCAGTAGTAAACTAAAAACAAAATTTCTCGCAATGATTTTACTTTCTGGTTCACTTTTTCTTTTTATTAGTTTTTATTTTTTTATTAGGTATATTCTACTTTACAGCAGTTTCCCTCCCCATATCCAACACATTTATCTTTCCATAAGTAGGGTCCACTCATCAGGTCCATCACCCAATCCCTACTCTCCACCAGGTTCATTTCTATACAAAGTTTTCTTTTATTCCTTTTTTGTTATCTTAAATACAAAACATCAGAAGGTATAACTCATTGACTACTTCCAATCATTTTAATTCTTTATCTACCCGGGGCAACATTTCTGGAGTGCGGTGTTTCATCATTATGTTTCTTTCATTTCTTTCAAGTTCCGCCAGAAAAGTTTTGTGGGAAGACTTTAAAGCACTCTCTGAAATACCCGTTACATTTCCTCGCACATTTGATTACTTTCAGCGAACATTGTTTTCCTCTTTTGTTTCCCTTTTCCATTATCTCCTTAAAACAAGTCAAATAATTTTCATTTTATTCTCTCTGACTCTTTTTCGCAACATTCTCTTTCCATTATTGTCCTCTACATCCTTTAAATTCTAGATGCGGGCACATGTACAAGTAATAAAGAATATTCCTCGTCTATAAACTCTCATTGGCATTTAACTCATAATTTAGTCTTTTTCACGAGTTATGTTGTCCTGATCCATGCCGTATGATGAACTTATCCTCACTTCTCCATGCTTAGAGACTAACCAAACTCACATTCCACAGGTACTACTTTTTTACATACTTATACATTTTTATGTTTGAATATTTATTCTGCTATAAATTTCCTTTTTACGTGTGTTGTTTTTCAGTTCAAAACTTTGTCCAAGTTTCCACTTTTCCCTCTTCAGCCACAGATATCAAAAGCACATTTTGATACCTAATCGCTCCCTTTGCAGATCTTGGAAATATTTGTGGCACTTCCTATGTTGAGACCGCCTGTTATTAATACCACTCGGATTGTAAATGCTCTTGTTCCCGAGGTATATGTTCTTTACTTGTACTTCCCAGTTAATAAACCTCATATTCTTTTAATAAACTCAATCATCTACTCTAGTCATGGTTCAGTTTAAAGCCTGAATCACACAATATTTGACCTTGTATAAGTCTGAGGATACTAGCTAGCATACTAGGACTTGTGCAAGTTCAAGTACCGTGTGATACAGACCAAGCATGCTGAAAATCCTGCATGATCGCTAGCATACAAGCTGGTATTCTTGTTTTCGTAATTGGTGCGGTACTAGTTTCATACTTGCTCCTTGTAGGACCTATTAGCCACCAACCAAACACCTTTGCTCCTTTTAATGCGGTCGTCAATTTTTTATGTCAGCGCCTCCATAGTCCCTCGTGACAATTACAATTTTCCACAATCAAATGAACAACTCAAACCTCACAACAGGACACAATTGCTTGGGCACCTGAGGCAATTGAGGTTGAGGAGCTACAGCGGCTAAAGGCCGTCGTCTTCGTTCGAAATCATCCATTTCGGTCGTCAAACTCCTTCCGCGACTGTACTTGATCAAAGATATACTAAACAGACCTTGTGCGAGTTCAAGTATCGTGTGATAGCTCCATGGAAGATTTCAAGAATGCTAGATTTCGTACTAAAAATCCAGTACTTGCTAGCATCCTCGGACTTGTACAGGTCAAGTATCGTGTGATTTAGGCTTAATGCACCCTCAGATTTTTACATTCATTCATCTGTCGTTCAATCCGAGGATTGGTTCACTGCAGCCCTCCACCCTTCCCTATCTAATGCTAGTTTCCGTATCTCCTGGTATCTCATCCTAGGTATTTTCCTATTTATTTGGTCCATGAACTAATTCCTGGGTCTTATTTTTGAGACTTTTCCCTCTGTTTTACCTCTTCAATGATGGTCTTAAAAACCCATTGTGTTACTGGGTGTGTCTAAGCCATCTCGTTCTTCTTTTCTCTATGGTGTTCCATATGGTCCTTTCCCCTTCTACTCTTCTGTACATTTCACCATTTCTTATTTTGTCTCACCATTTTATCTTCAGCATCCTCCTCCAGTATCAGGTTGCGAAGGCAACTAGTCTGTTCTGGTCAGCTTTTCCAATGGTCCATGCTTCCGATTCATAGAGTGCTGCGCTCCACTTGAATGTTATATTTCCAGGTCCGACAGAATCGATAAATTAAGAGAGATATTTTGCCGAACGGATAGGTTTGGGAATTCGTTTTTCCCCCGAACAATTAAGGACTTTAATAAATGCTAGGCGGAACTTTTATTTTATTTTTTTTTGTTGACGGCTGGTGTCCTAACACCCCCCGCCACACGCCTTTTGAGGTGGCTTGCGGGGTATTATGTAGATGTAGATGTAGATGAATGTTTTCACTTACTGTTTTTTAGTTTTTTGTCCTACCTTCTTTGATCACATCAGTTTTCTTTTTCCAATGTACAGATTTTTACATAGGTCTTCACTTAAGGGTGAATGCTGGACTACGCTGACCCTGTGGCCTTCCCAGTTATATCCTAATAAGTCTCCTTATAGGCTATGGAATGACTGTTTGGTTTTACATTCACTTCATGAAATCTAGTCAAGCATACTTATAAATGTCTACATGAGACTTTTAAATACCCTCTTTTTCATCGTATCAAACCCTTATTGCTCTGTCTCTCAGGGTGCATTAAAATGTTCCTTAACGTTATATGAGGAATTCGACCAAAATTTTGTGAATTACAGAGTGGAATACGAATTAATGTTTCGATTTCAGCAAGCTTGAATGCAAAGATAACTGTTATTAGTTTCTCTATGATCTTGCATTTTCAGGACAATGCCAATTTGTAATATTATGTTAATCTGATTTCTTGAAGATACAATAGTATTGCGAAACTTTTTAAAGTCATTAACAAATTCCGATTAAAGGAATGCATTTTATTTGGTGTTTTCTCAGTTCCAACTCATTGATTATTTCCCCTATATCCACGTATCAGTCCGTAAATTACGCCAATGAATACCTAGGCAACTTAATTTTACACTCGTATTTGAACGAATCTCGAAAAAAGTTGGATTCAACCTCTCTTTTTACTTTATTATAAAACTCTTTACCTCATCACCACATACATTTGCGCCTTCCTTACATATATGAACTCGCTACATGACTAAAATTCAAAGCCGCAAAAAAAACTGAATGCTTCGTTAAAAGCAGCTCATAGCAATCATGGGTGATGGGAAGACTAGGTTGGGAACCGCTAGAGAGATCGATGCTACGCGTCAGGTTTAAATCACAGATTGCATGAGGTTAAGTTTAGTATGACACAGAGGGTATTACTATTTACTCCTCACTAATTTTCAGGGACTGATAAGAGTGAAATGATAACAAAGACCCGCTTTTATATTGACAAGTACCATAATTCTTTCTTTCACCTCTTCGCCGGTGATGATGACAGGTGTTTTTTCTTAACGTTCACTCAACCAACTACTCCTAAAATTGTACAATGTCCAGAAGTCAGATATTAGGTAATATCTATATTGATCCTAATATATTGATACATTTAACACCAAACTTTTGCATATCAAGCGAGTAAAGAAGTCGCCTGATATTAAAACATTATTGTAATTTTTTGTCAACATATAATGTAAATGGGTTATTACTCGTAAAAAATAAAATTAAAATAAGCATAGTAACACATACATAAGTTATATTGTTAACAAGCAAATTTTTATCCTCTCTCGTTTTCCTTTTCCCTATCCCCCTCCCTTTTACACGTTTGATGTCCAAGGAGAGCTGCCACACGTCCCAGCTGAGTTACGTTCTCAGTGAAATATGTAGATATTAGTGTTGATTTTTTTAAAGATACGTTGAAAATTACTCCGTAACCCTTGTAATACGAGTAAGCGACCTAACCTTCCAGCCTAGAGCAGAAATACTTCCTGCGATAGACATCACATATATGCCATTCCTAAACATTGGGTGGAGTAAACATTAAAGCTTCAGAATCAGTTAAATATCTTGGAATTACTTTAACTTTTGATGTATCGTGGGGAATACCTACAAAACATATGCGGCACAACATTAAAGAAACTAGGCTTTTCATAAGCATATATTTGGATAGTCTTCGGATAAAGAAGTCAAAGAGAGATGCTACTTCGCTCTAGCTAGGCGACACCTCGAATACGCCGCGGGTATTTAGGATCCTGGTCATCAAGTTTTAAACAAAAAAGTTGTTAAAATACAAACATAAGCAGCACGCTTCTTTAAAAACTGCTACGAGCGAATATATAGTGTTTCACAACTTTTAGAGGAATTAAGGTGTGATCCCCAGAGACTCAGGAGGCTACACGCTAAGCTTAATTTGCTTGAGAAACTCAGAACTGGTGTGTTTCAGAGCGACGCAATATTATCATGACGCCTCGCAACATCTCTAAGTCTGACAGAAGCAATAGAGTAAGAGAGATACATTGCCGAACAGATGAGTGCAAAAACTTGTTCTTTCCGCTCGCAATAAGCGATCATAATTAAACTGAGCTCTACTAAATACACTCCCATAATACACGTCACCATTTCACCTCCCAAAACCTTATCCCTTACATCTTTACACGGCTGGTGTCCT
Source organism: Ceriagrion tenellum (assembly GCA_963169105.1). Classification (NCBI taxonomy): domain Eukaryota; kingdom Metazoa; phylum Arthropoda; class Insecta; order Odonata; family Coenagrionidae; genus Ceriagrion; species Ceriagrion tenellum. The sequence goes on from OY720634.1 coordinate 87,003,621, forward strand.
ACCACCTCCTGCCACACGCCCATGTGGCGGCTCGTCGGGTATTTGGTGGATACATATTTGAAATCCTACTACCTTGAATGAATACAGATTCATTGTTGAATTCTGCCACCTCTATTGCCTATTGATAAACTCCCTTGTATCCTAGACATATAATTTTCCTCCCTCCGTGCGTACTGGCTTGTAAAATACGTCCACAAATTTCTCCGTGAAACCTTGCACTTGAACGACTCCCAGGACCCGCCCACATCTTCCAGCATCCCACGCTTTCTTCCCCTCCCACTCACTCTCTCTATCCTTCTCTCCATCACTCTCTCGCTCATACTCGCCTTCCTCTTGAATTCCCCCAAAACGCTCCAATTTGACCCCGAGGGCATGGACCAACCACGCCCTCCTCTCCCATCACAACAAGTCTAGGGAAGGGCTTCCCAATCGGGAGGGAAAAATAGAGGCGGTAGGGTCACAGAGGATAAAGGGAGGGAGATAGGAAAAGGATGAGGGGAAGGTGGAATTTCTTATTTTCCGTTGATGTCCAGGGTTCTTCTGCTTCGGAAGGGAAGAGCTAAAGGGGAGTGAAAAGGAGATTTCTTTTTCGTGTGGGCGCAGTGGTGGGATTGGCCCAACGGCGGCGTTTGTGGAGGTCAGAGAGAGAGAGAGGGACGTTTCCTTCGAAGTATGTCTGAGCTGTATCGATATTTGGATATCGAATTTCGAATCGCCTCGAATTAGCTGCTATTTATCTCGTAAGTATTGCGAGACACTTAGTCTTGCATTTAGGTGTCGAAACTGTGAAATAACTTAATACCCGAAGAGGTTACCATATGGAACACCATACAGAAAAGAGGAACCAGATGGATTGGACACACCCTGAGACAAAATAGGTTTGTGAATAACATAATTGAAGGCAAAATATAGGGAAACGTCCCCAGAGGAAGACCCAGGAATAAGTTTATGGACCAAATAAAGAGGAAAGTACTTAGAAAGAGATACAAGGAGGTAATGGAACTAGCATTAGATAGGGAAGGGTGGAGGGCTGCAGTCGACCAATCTCAGGATTGCAAGACCAATGATGATGCATATTTTATTTATATTTATGTATCCAAATTATATATTTCACATTTGCATTACCTCCGACAGTTATTGCATTTGCAGTGAAACCTGCCTCCCCCGCCGCCTCTCTATTGAGGAAAGTACATAGGAAGAGATACCATGAGGTAAGGGAACTAGCATTAGATAGGGAAGAATGGAGGGCTGCAGTCAACCAATCTTAGGATTAAACAACCAATGAATGAAACAACCAATGAACCAATGAAAGTCCACTGAGGACAAATCATTCAACTTGACGTTGCCTCCAATCCAAATCCCTCTTCTTAACTTCCTCTACTTTAGATTGCAATGCGGTAAAAGTTCAATGAAAATGACATGTGATTTCCTATAGGAACTTCATTACAATGACGGTTTTCGACGCAACAGATACATCATTAGGGAAGAATTGTATGATGATTATGGTACCTAATGATGACGCGTCGTCATAATAAAATACCTATGTGAGTGAGTGAAGTAAATGTAGTAAGAGTTTACTGAAAAAAGTTTTGTCATACCCACCAGATAATTTATTACAACGACGCGTTTCGACGCTACAGCGTCATCATCTGGTCCAATTGTATCACGATGACGCTATAGCGTTGACACATGTCGTTGTAATAAAGTACCTGTGTGAGTTAGTAAAGGAAATGTTATAAATACAGCTTTGTTATATCCACTAGGTAATTTATTTCAACGACGCGTTTCCGACGTTATAGCACCATCTAGGCACAATTGTCTCATGATTACGCTATTGCGTCTAATCGCCTTTGTTTTCATTAAGCACCTAGAGGACATTTCCAAGTATCTTCATTGAACTTTCATCGTGATGGCTCACAACATCTCCCTAAATATCGTAGAGTGTGGTGTTGGGTAAATATATGCATGTAGTATTTGCTATGACTAACTCAGTGGTGGAAGAAGATACCCAAAGAAGGTTTAATTTCCATTTGTTGACCAGAGTAGTATTCGTAGATCATAGAGTACACGTTTTTTTATAATTATTTAATCAAGCCGAAAACAATTTCTTGGACCAAATTTCATACAAAGTATTGATATATACAATAGAACCCCACATGGATTAAGCCATAGATATGGTGCAAGAACCAAATTTGACACGTTTTACTCAAAACAATTTGTTTCTCGGTTTTTAATGTAGTGTTCAGAATTTAGGTGAAAATTGTGTTAACTATGTTTTTGATTCCGAATTCGTACCCTATGTGACAACTTCATCTTTGTAAGCAACTTTAAAAAAATGTTATGCTTTATTTCTCGTTTTGAAGAAAATCTGACATTTGTATTCCAACTGTTACTCAATACACCTCAAGTACTACACGAGTTATAAGTTAAATTGAAATAGCGTTGAATTTCTCAACAAATAGATAGCATGTCTATAAAATATTCATTTTTTTAACTTTAATTCAAATGCATCGGCCATGAGAACAGGTATGCGAAATTTCATTCATTTTAGATACATGTGTATACATTGGAGATTTACGTATATTAAGCAATAGAAATATTACGAGAACCATATTTAACACGTTTCACTCGAAAACATTTGTTTTTGCTAAAGCTGTTGATAGTTTTTGATGTTCTGGATTTGGACAAAACTTGCATTAAATATGGATTTTATTTTCGAATATATATAGGACGTGATACCTTCATATTTGTAGCAACTTCATATAGTATGATGCATTATTTCTCGTTTTGAAGAAAATCTTGAATTTGTATTCAAACTATTACTTAATATATCTCATGGGCTACAAGGTGAATAGAAATAGCGTTCAAATTTCTAAATAGATAACAATGGACAGTATATTTATAAAATATTCAATTTATTAACTTCAATAAAAATGCATCGGCAATAATAACAATACATATTTATTGCTCTAGGACTTCGCATCCTTTGGAAAATATTAGTTTATCAAAAGACACTGTGGCAAAAAAAAACAATGTTTTCAGGACACTACAGTTTAAAAATACATACATTCATTAAGCTAATGGAACAGGTTTACTCACGGATATGAACAATCATATAGGTATACATTAATACAATAATATTTACAATTAGTATAATACGTATTTTTAAGATTTAGAGGGATATTTATAGAAATTATCCAAGGAACAAAGTATGCTGTGAAATTCAGACTGCACAACAATAATATTTTTTATACCAGAATGATATCATTTCCGATTTAAATTTTTGTAGATTTTTTGGTTTAATATTGTTGTCAGGTATACTTTCATATTCTTAAGGCGGAATTTATAGTGGATAACTGATACACTTCTAGTTTCTACACCTTGGAGTAGTTCTACTCCTTGTAATTTAAAATCATCTTCTTCCACGTACTCGCCTGCATGAAGCACTCTGGTATCTAATAATATAATTATACAAATAATCCGGGGTTTTAGTCGAAAATATTTTGTAGATGAAGACAGATAATTTAAATATGTTTCTTTCTTCCAGTTTCACTTACTTCAATTTAACTTTGTAAGGTGTTAGATGTTCGTAAACCTTCGCATTACATATATATATCTAACTCAGGCATTGAACAAGATTTGAATTAGAACACGTAAGCGAAATTTCACGCCAATCTGTACATGGACGAGAAATAGCTCCAGCCACCTTAAACCTGCCGAGAGGGGGACGGAAGGGATGTGGGGAAGAGTCTTTTCGTTCGCAAGAGGGCAGATTGAAGAGGAAGGGGATCCTTATGCGTCGGGACTTGGCCACGTGTGCGTGAGGCCGAGAATGGACTGTGCTGCCCGGAGAAAGGGTACCTTTAAGGGACAACAATGGCGCGCGTGTGGGGATTGGCTAGTAGGAGGCGTGAGAAAGGAGGGCATTGTTGGGGGACTCCTCGAGAAGAAGATGAGGGCGCTGAGGGGAACTATTTTTTTTTCTTCCCGTGACGTTTTCACAGGAAAAGGCTCGTGTGGAAACCATAGCAAGCCTGTAGGGAAAAGGATCTCCACAAAACCAAAAAAAATTAGTTTTTGGTGGTTGAATTGCTAATTCTCAACACTTGGGTACTTTTGGGTACAACACAAAATGATTGTAAAGATCCTAGGTTTAAATAGAAAAGAAAGGCGCTATTTCGCTCTGGTTAGGCCACACTTTGAATACGCCGCGGGTATTTGGGATCCTCGACAAAAAGACTTAACGATAACGGCAAATAAAGTACATAAGATAGCTGTGCGCTACGCTAAAAACTGCTACGAGCATACATAAGACATGGTGCATCTCAGATTTAGGAGTATTAGATTAGAAGCCGCTAAAGCCCCGGAGGATACACGCTAGTCTTAGTTTGCTTGAGAAATCAAGACAGGTGTGTTTCAGAGCGACAGAGAGAATATAATTTTGACGCGACACTACATTCCTAGTTCCGAAAAAAACCGATAAAATAAGACATATATTGCCGAACAGATAAGTACAAAAACTTATTTTTTTCACGCACAATAACTGATCAATGTAAAAGCTGAGCTCTACATGAAACATCACCATAATACACTTCACCACTTCACCTTCCAAAACTTCATCCTTTACACATTTTCACCACTGGGGGTCCTAATCCCCCTACCACACGCCCATGCAGGGGCTGACAGAGTGGTATCTAGATATAGATGTTTTGTCCTCGGTAAACTTTTTTAATTGCCATCTTATCCAGGAACACACACGGTGGCTAGCCTTGAGTTTACAATAGTAGAAATGTTTTCTCCAGTAGTTGGGGAAACATGACAGTGTAATATGTAAACTTTGGTGTAATACTCCACTTTAAGCAAGTGTACGAGCAATATGTGCGTGTTAGCAGAGGGATTATGTTCTCTCCTGTTGACTCGAGGTCTGGAGGCTAGATTTGTTTTTAGCTTCCCTAGGCACGGCTGTTTCTGTTCTTATTCATGATGTAAACGGCCTTTATTAAAGATACCTAGTAGATAACTAATAGAAAATAATACTTAAAAGTGAATAGCAACAATCTATTGGATAATTAACTCAAAATAAATAAAACTCGAGGTCTGGAGGCTGGATTTGTTTTTAGCCTCCCTAGGCACGGCTGTTTCTGTTCTGGTTAATGATGTAAACTGCCTTTATTAAAGATATCTAATAGATAACTAATAGAAAATAATACTTAAAAGTGAATAGCAACAATATATTGGATAATTAACTCAAAATAATGCATAGAAGGGAAAGGTATCCCAACCCTTCTATCATTATTTATAAGTATCTATTAAAGAGCATATCGTCACTGACAATGTGCAAAAACAGCGGACGCTCACGACGGACAATGATGAAGCATTTACTTACTAAGGTGTGAAGGTTTTTTTTTACCGTTTACAGTTTCACGTGAAAATTATCACTCGTTTATTTTTATTTGTGATATCTTTTTTTAAACATTGAATGAAATGTATCAGAGCGATTTCTTTCTGTGGCCGTTCAATGCAATTTTAACACAACATTATGACGCGTGAGATATAATTCATAATAAATCGATTAAAATTTTATAGATTCTCTCTTAAACGAAATTATACATTTCGTGGATTTCAAATTGCTATCAATAATTATACATGTGCCATATGGTACAATAATCAATGGTATGTCGTCCTAATTTCGAATACTGCAGTCACACCATACTTAAACCAAGAAAAAAAACTGAATAAAAATTCTTCTACCATTTCTATTATTGTATTTGGTGTGTTTTAACACGTACACCTGTTTTGTGGTCCTAATTTTTTTTCAAAATTTATTTTTAAGTTGCAAAAATGTGTACACAATAACCTCTACCTCTAAACCCCTCCACTGTGACCTCTAAAGCCATATTTTATTCCTTAATTACTATCTTGGAATCCACTCAATTTTGAAAGAGTTCAATCCACATAATTTTATATCGTCAGAATTTGTACGGCAGTTCTGGAATCTAAAGGGAGCGAGGCGCTGTTAAAACATACGAGTTGGTGGTTATCCTGTCTACGAGAAGAAACACTCGCAAATGAAAGACCTTTCCGACGCAACGACTTGATTTGTCATCGCGCATTTAACGAAACTTTTGCTGTGTTAATAGCCGTTTAACGTATAATTCAGTGGTTTAATTCTTCTCAAATCAGTCTTGATCCATTAATGGCTGTTATTTCATTCAAATGCAGGCGGTCTAAGCTCGTGTTAAGGTCGTATCTCTTGAAGAGAGGCTGACGCAATTTTTGAAGGATTGTGACCGCTTTTGTCATTTTCAGCGTCCATGTAGACAATTTCAAATAATGGGGTTATTAATGAGCCTGGATCTTTGAGTACTGTCATATCATCTTTTTATAAGGAGTATCTTGTCAAAAAGGCGTTCTCAGTTAGCTACTTGAATTTTATCGTCATTCTTGTAACCGCGTTTGACTCAATTTACTACGCTTTAGAGTAAAAAGGCGTGAAACACAGGCAATAAGTATGTTTCATACCTTAAAAGTATGTCGTTTTATTTTAACTTGTAAAAAATTGCGTATTTTTCTAAGGGATGACGTGTAAGCAAAGGTACTACATATTCGTTTCTTTGCTATCTAGGCATGCACTTGCATTTGACGGAGGTATCTTTGAGAACAACTGGTTCGAATTAGCGCTGCAGTTAGCATATAGATACATGAATAATGTTTACATCTATACCCTTAACGTAATTTTATCTGATTTATTACCCTCCTTTTACATTTCTTGGGCCTTGACATGTTACCATAGAAATTAGGTGATTTTTACCTGCCTAAACACTAATATTCGATCTCTTATTTATTTTCACTCATGTAGTTTCCATTTAAAATCCATGGTTTCTTTAAAATAGACAGTTATGTAAATAGGAATAAAGTATCATAATGATAAAGGAAACGTGGATTAAATTGAGGTTTCATGGATTAAAATTGGTTGTAGTAGAATTAGCGCTTTGAAATACGTTTATAAATAAAATGGAATATTGTCCAATACCGATGGCGAAATAAGGGTAAAACGATGTAGTATTTTTTTTATTTAGCTATTTTGTGAAGTATGAATATAACTGTGGGTCTCTGGCAGAATGAATGGCAATTAGAATGGAGGTCTCATTTCTTACGCCCTAATTCCTAACGAAATACATTTCTTCCGCTCTAGAGAGCCTCTTCAGTCGACAGACTCGGAAGTGACACTAGTCCAAATGGAAAACATTGATTGAAATGATATCTGCTGCTGTGAGATACGCAGGACTCGGAAAGTTTCTGTAAGCCCTTCTTCTACGCCTCTGAAAGAGTTGAGAATTTTTTTTCCATTCCATTTGCTGACAGGTTATTTTCGCTTGTCACCTGGCATCTTTATTCCCCCCACTAAGGACACACGTAAGTGTATAACATTTCCTCATCAAATTCTCCAACAGAGCTACCTACTGAAAGATATAAGATTTTTCTGGAATAGAAAGCCAGGAAAATCGCATGTAATGATGTACGACATGTAAAAGTTGTACATCATGCTGTTCACCAAAAGGAGTTGGATTTCACGTTTCCATCCTCTAACGTGTCGTTAAAACTTTTGAGCCGTTGTAATAGTTGTCACTTGGCGTAGTTACCCGACATTTTCCATATGAACTAACTACAGTTCAGCGTTCTTAAAGTTGAAATCACTATAATAGATCCATGTCGAGCCATTGATGAATATCCCCATCTGAGTTGAACGATGCTTGAAAATATTTTGAACCTCATGAACGATTAATGTGCATCACTTTTCGAGCTCTAACAACATCGCTAGCGAAGCTGTCCCAAAGCATAAAATGTGTATATATCTGATGCACATGAAGGAGAATTAACTGAGCCTTTGCATTCTCTCAATCAGTGCTTAGAAATGTTATTACAGTCCGATGGTATGAATGCATGGATTCCGGACTGCCTTCGTAATTGTCAATTTCCCACACTCAATATTGGACTCAATAGTGTAGAAAATAGTAAACTTACATGATACTCTGTGAGTCACCTAAGGGTGTGTTCCTTATGTTATTACTGCCATTGGTTACACAGTAAACTGCTTAAGTTAATGTAAAACTGAAAGTAAGAGCCTGGAAGAAACCGTTGATGGGTAAAAACATGAATTTAAGTACAGTAAAATAGGAATAAATTTCATGTATAGATAAAATCAAGCAACGATAGCAAAATAATATTTAACATGTTATAAAATAATTTTGCTCTCATCTATTCTCAGCCATTCTATTATTCGCAATACTTCCCCACCTTCCTCTATTTTCTCTTGAATGTCCATGCACTCTTTCTTTCTCCTTTTCCCTAATTTAAAATTCTCCCTTTCCAACCGGGCTTGCGGTGCATCTCAATTGAATGGGCGATACCGCAGGAAGCACTTCCATTACACACTTCAACCCCTTATGCCTTACCATTTTGAAATACAACGCGCCCATTCATGAGGTTCTCTTCTTCCGCAAAGTGCGTGAGATAAGGTCAACCGTCTTCGGGATGCGATACCGGCGAGCTTAAAATATGTAGGTTTTTGAACTCCTCTTATCGGAGGAAGAGGTCACGGAACACGGCTCGAAAGAGCAGGCTTCGGTTCCAAACATCGCTTCCGTAATGCGCTTATCATGGGATGTCGTGGCCTCTTACTCCTCACGAGGTAACGTTCTTGCGCCTGCCACTCTTCTTTGTTACATACATTTACATCTGCGCATATACATGCATTTAAGTATAGCACAATAAGAAAAAATTTCATGTCTAGATAAAAATCAAGTGATATTAACAAAGTAATTCGCATCGTTGAATGTTAATCGGGTTTCCCACCGGGTCAAATTCTCCATCTCGTCCAACGTTTCGATGAACGAGTCGTCTATCGAAACGTCGGCTGAGATGGAGAGATTGACCCGGTGGGAAACCCAAATAACCTTCAACAACTACATAAGCCGGGAAAGCCTTAGATCTTTCTTCAAGTAATTCGCATATAACCTATACACTTTAGGGAAGAAAATGCTAGTCGCATTGATAAATTGCTGAAGTTTCCTCTCCCAGATTGGAATGGTAGTATAAAAAACACTAAAAATTATCCTCATATTTTGTAGAACTCTGCATTTATTTTTATGGGACCTCGGCATTTTATCATTGAACTTAAATGTTTAGCCTATCTAAACTCTATTATATTCACCCATAAAAGTGCTATTAACAATCCATGGTTACCTTGGGGGCTGGTGGTGAATGAAAGACGTTCATCTTTCAACTTGATTGCATCGTGATGGATGAAAAATAAATTATTATAAGTCATGTGTTTCACCATTTTTGAACTGCCATGTTGATCTGTATTTATGTATTAGGCATATATTTCTTTATTTCTTCCCTTTTTGGCTCCGATGGCGACGGATTTAAGTCCTCGTCTGCTAAGGTGTCATGGGTTTGAATCCCGTCTGAGTGGGTTTTCCATCATCCAGGGTGTTTGTGTTCGTCCGTTGTTGCTTGCTAACGATGTGAAAGGCCAGTGAAGTTATCCAAGGGATTGAGGAATTAAACAATATAAATAAATTGAAAAATCATTCAAAATATAAACCATTAAAAAATTCATAAAATTTTGTGAGTTAGAGCGTTAATAGGCGAAGATGGCAAATTTATTTGTACAACCCGACAGTGAAGAATACTCCAAATGGCTGTCTGAAACATTTTTTGCTCAATGTACAGCGCTACAATTATCTCCTCGAAACATAGCGTATAAGATTTACATGTAAATTCTTATTTTTTACTATCTACTATCGTTCTTTTTTAACGTTTTTAGGGATTTGTCATCTCATCCTTGAAATTATATTTTATTAGTCACTCAAATTTTAAGGCTTGAATTTATCATTTATTTTCGTAAAAGCAAGTAATACAAAATGTTATGGTTACCTGATGAATATGTGAACTTTTAAATAAAATTTCATGTTTTCACTTGATGAAATTGAAAGGATAAAGAGCCTGAACAATAAATTGAGATTTGGTATGTCAATAATTGTTGATGCGAAAATTACAGTGAATTATTTTAACGATTGATATCGGCTTATACTTTTCAATACCAATTGCATCTATTAAGCAATTAAACTATTTTATAATGATGGTGAATCATTCAACGTCAAATAATCTAATGATGGTTCCTAGACCATTTCGAAAAATCAATTTTTGTACGCGCCTACCTAGGTACGTGTATTGGCAATTTAATGCGTTGGTTTCGGAAATTTCATCCCATCTCGTTTTCTAGCATCAGCCGTTTTTCAAAGACGGTTAGTAAAATGTTTTGAGAATTTGAATGTCTACCCTATCCTTTATACTTCATGAACTAATTAAGACAGAGAAGGGATACTTAAACCGGACTATTTTCCTCAAAATCGAAAAAACTTCTCTTAACTTTTATTTCATCTTTCTCTTACAATTTTTGTTGAAATTGAACGTGAAATCTACATTCTTTTCTTACGAAAAGCTGGGTTTTCACTCGAAATAATTAAATAAGAAAGGAATATGTTCCATTAGAGAGCAATTGTTCCCGTATGCACAAGTTAGAAGGAGAGCTTTTTTTATATGGCGTTTTTAAATTGCTTTTGTTCCTATGGCGTCAATCCTTTGCCTTCAGGAAATGCACAGAAATGTCTTTCCGCTCAAAATAAGTCTTCTTAAGACTTTTTTCTCCGTTGTGATGGCTATTAAAATATGCGAGTTTAAAGATATTCAACAGATCATCTTGCGGTTAAAATTTAAAACTTGAGATTTTACTCGCATGTGCTTCGAGGCAACAGTATTTTTGGACACTGTCTTTAATATTTTACTAGGTACCGATCAATATTTCTGCAAGTAGGTTGGAATAACTGTAATCAGAAAATTTAAAGCATCCAAATTTAACTTTTAACTCGCTCGTTGCAGAAAAATGCTTCTTGCAAAGAAGAAAAAGAGCACTTTTTCCGAATAGTGCCTCGACTAAAATTTTTAATGATTAAAATATAACGAAATAGCTTGACTAGTGGCCTGTGTGCCAATTCCTCTTGTTGTATCATATCCTTCCTCACGTAGAGATGATATATATCATTATCGCTCATGTTGATAATCGCTTTACATGACACTTCACTTGCGGACACTTTATGAAACCTGACATAGTGCTGCAAAATTACGCGAAAATGCAATATTTTTCAGTGCTTCGAGATATTACTGAGATGTGGTGGATTGTCTCCACACGGCCGGAAACCATTAACAATATCATTCAAGAAGCCAGCGCTTTTGTTGAGCGGCAGGCGTGGTCGAGTGCATGCACGTCGGACCACATTGTCTTTTCTCCATTCCTCCCACGCACCATTCCTCAAGAGACTGAGGGAGTGAGGAGAAAGGAAGACGCGCTGCGGAGGGACGTGGGAATTAAAGGATTGCGCATGCGCCTTAAAAGAGAAAATAAGTAAATGAAGATGGGGGGTGCGCATACATACGCACATATGTACATACAGCGTGGTTATAAAGGGGGAAAGAAAAAAAGAAAAGTTTGCTGAGGACCCTACGGGCTCCTTAGCCCTTCTTCAGCATTAGAGAGAGTGATTAAATTAAAGAAAATCGGAAATTTTCCACAATATAAACTTTAATGTGACCAGTTTTGATGTACAACGTATGAGTATACTCATACGTATTGTATTACGTACTAAGTATACGTCTTAGAACTATGAGTTATATTTTTTACCTCATGGAATGAAATGAAAAGGATTCATTCAATGCCCTGGTGCATACCACAAAAAGCAAAAAAAGTATAATGTACCTGACATTTTTAATTTTTATGAAATAAAAAATGAATACCTAATTCAAAATCTGCATAAAAAAGACATATTAATTACATGCCCATGAAATATCGGTAACATTAAAGTAAAAATAAATAATTTGATTACTACTGTAACAGTAACTATAACTTTTACAATTGAATGATTCCGCAGTCCAATCCAGTTCCAAGCAAAAACATTTCCAATTGTTATTAAATAAATACAAAATGAAAAACCTAATACAACATTTGCATAAAAACAGACATATTCATTAAATGCTCATAAAATAACGGTAGCATTAAAGTAAAAATAAATAATTTGGTTACTGCTGTGACAGTTTACTATAACATTTATAATTTATTGACTCCACAGTCCGGTCCAGTTCCAAGCAACAGAAATGTAATGTTCATGAAATTTTGAGATGTTATTGAACAAAAATAAAATGAAAACGTATTGAAAATTTTACATTAAAAACAGACATGTTAGATGTAGGTAATGATGATAAAAACAGATAATGATGATGAAGTACATCGAAACCGGTCGCATTAAAGGTTATATCGTTTAAAATTCCCGATTGTCTTTATTTTAATCATGATATTCCTCCGGATCACGCCTACAACAACTCTTTTTAGAGAGAGTGATCACTCTCTCTAACTCTTTTCTTATCTAATATATAAACATGGATACTTGTTCGTTCGTCTTGTATGCGTTACAATACCATTCATCAGATTATGATGAAACTTTGGTGAGTTGTTATGCGCGCGCACATGAAGGTTTCTGACTTATTAAATCCATTGCACAATTGGTGGAGCGCGAGTCGTTTCAACAAATGAGTGTTGGCATGCGAGCTTCTCAAACATGAGGGACGACAAGCAAGCAACGAAGCAGATTGTTTACGAGTTAGTCAATCACGTGCATCAGAATCGTATCAGTGAGAGACGATATCGGGTGCATCAGAATCATATGATTGAGACATAAAAATTGTTAAAAGGTATGTAATTTATTTGTACGTAGATTAAGATTTGGTGTGGTGGTCTATTTGTTTGCATTTTTAAAATTTTTGATTTCGAATTCGCAACTTGCAATCAGATTACTCAAAAGCAAAGAAGCTGTGAAGAGAGAAAAGAAAGCGAACCTATATTGGAGAGTAAAATACAAACGCGGGCTTGACTACCACCGAAGGTGGCAGCTAAGGCTATTTCTATTTATAAATACATTTTACAATTTTACAGTTATTTATAAATACAAGCTAGTTTTATTTATAAATACAAGGATTCCCAAAAGATGGTTGCAACTAGAGCTGTGCGAATGCTTGGAAATCGACTCGAATCGACTCGAATTCGGCTTAATTCGATTCGATTCGCCTGCGAATCGGGATGCTTCGAAACCGAAGGATTCAAAATATTCGAATCTGATAGATTCGTCTTCGAATCTTTGCATGTATTCAAACATGGCGTTCATTCCAAAAAATGGTGAGTCGTCCGTGTACACGATGTTTTCGCCCCACTAAACGAAAATTTAAACGACCACATGTCATTCTGTGCTAATCTTTGTGCCACTATATAGATATATAAGCTGATGTAAGGCCCTGAAATGTTGTGAAAATCTTTATTACTTTAACTACGCATAAGCTTTTGCATTTTATTTAGATTCGAATTCGATTCGCGAGCGAATTTTTTAGGGTGATTTTATTCGCTAACGAATATTTAAAACAAAAGTTCGTTCCGATTCGATTCGAAATATCTTTTGGGAGATTCGATTCGGTTCGATTCGAAATGAAAATCCCTGACTCGCACAGCGCTAGTTACAGCGATTTCTAGAATTTTCCATTCTCTAAATAAAACGTCCTACTCAGTTATGATGTGCCTAACTAAGTAGGGGACCGACGGCGTTTCGGCTGTGGATGTTTTGACCATCCCAAGGAGGATAAGAAGGGGGTTGAGATGGGGAGTGAGGAGAGAGAGAGAGAGGGCCACTGGGCGCCCTTAAGAAGGCAGCTTCTTGGCGCAGAAGTAGGAGGAGGGGAAGGCGAATGAGTTTTTTTTCGGGAGTGGATGGGTGGTTTAAGGGGAAGGAAGTCGTCTTTGGGAAAGGGGAAAGAGAGGGAGAAAGAGAGAGAAAGAGGGTGGGTCGGCTACGTGATCCGGTTGCGTAGGTAAGCCCCGTGTCGAGTGGGTGGGGGCGGGCGGAGTGGGGCAGGGGGTATGTTTCAAGAGAGGCAAAGAAAATGATGTAGCGGAGAGAAAGAGAGTGAGGTTCCGCCTTGCGAGAAAGGGAATATACGAAGTGGAGGGGGAGGAGCATAGGGGAAGAATCTGATGAACGGGAACGAAAAAAGGGAGATGAGGGGGAACAGGATTCTTTCTTATGTTGACTGCACACCGCTCTTATTTTGCGTGGTGCCCAGCAAAAATACCGGGAGTATCTTGGGCCGAGACCTCACGTGAAATACCGTTGATATCCGCAGCCATGGTGCTGTAATATTATAATATACCAGAGTTTAACGAGCGTTCCTGCAGCTGACGGGTTTTATAATGGCACTTGACCTTGGTAGACTCATGAAATACTTATATTTATGCATGAATCAACGTACTAAAATGTATAAGCTTTAAATAAATTCTCATACCATAAAATAATACCATATTACAGCTGCCTACCATAATTTTTGTCTAGTGTATCCTGGTTCTGTAAAATAATAATGTTCCAGAATTTAACGAGCGTTCTTGGTGCTGTCGGGTTTTATAATGGCAATTGACTTAGGCGCATGCATGGATTACTTATATTTATGCGTGAATATAGGTACCAAAAAGTATTAGCTTTCACACAACTTCTGGTACAAGGAAGTAATCTAATATAATATCTTCCTACCACCATTTCTCAGCGTTGAAACCAAAATTTATCTCAGCGTGTTCGGGAATTGAGCAGAGGGTGTGGTCGAAGAGAGGTAAGAAAAATGAAGCAGCGAAGAGAGAAACTTCGTGTTGGCCCCACCGTGCAAGAAAACGAAGAAAGGACATCACGAAATAGGAGAAAGTAGGATGAGAAAGGAATCTGACAAACGGAAGCGACGAGGAGCGAACAGAGAATTATTTCGAATGTTACCCTCTGTACTACTCATATTCTATGTGATTCCTCAGAGGTAGTCGGCTCCTCATATGACATTTTGTCATTACAGCTGGTCTACAGTGGGTACTACAATGGTAAATTGTACTACTGTAGGTACTTACTATGAGCATATTTGTAGCTCATCACCAGTAGTCATTAATCGGATATTTGGTCTGCTGCAGCTTTCCGCTCCTCTCTCCTCAACATTTCCAGACCGTCGATTTAAAATTAGACTCAGCATTCTGGGCAAATACATAACCAATTAATTTTCCGACGAAGTTATTAATATCTTACAAACTCCAATATACCACAGTAAATCAGGTAATGAGAATAAAATTAGGAAAAAAGACTGCAGAACAGAAAATCGTTAAAAATTTCGTTTTTCCCGCGATAAAAGACTATTATGCCTATAGGCCTTAGGCCTTATTATTAGGACTTAAGACTTTGAAGTAGATTAGGTTAGACGTAGTGAAGCTGATTCATTGATGTGCTCCCTAATGAAAGTTTCTAAATCATCCGCGTAGTGCTAAACCATGTTTTGCACGTTCCCTGCATGACTCTTGTATCATAATTATGAAGATGCATTTTAGATAAATTTTGTCGTTTTTGTTGCATTGGTAGCATACTAATAGTGTGGAGCAAGTTGATGAAAGTTATTTTCTATACAACAACGCATGTTGGTGATAAGTCACCCCACTGCCAAACACTCTTGAAATGGCTTGCAGGGTAGTGTTTCAATGTTGATGAAACCTATCGATTCATTCTTTCATGATTCCTCATTTTTAAATATTTCACAGTTTGATTGATGTATTTTATTCTTGGTCTTACTCTTTATTTCTTTTAATTTTTTCCCCTTATATCATCATTTTTGCAAAGAATTGTGTCACTAAATGTTCCCAAAAGGTTTATCGAATCATTCTGTTATTCATTCCTACTCTTAGCTGAGCTACGTCGTAGATATTTACCGTCCATTTGGCATTAATGGTACGTGATGAACACCACATCTCCATCGATTCCGGGCCCTTAAACTATGCCGCAGTCACTGCTCATGTTACTCGGCCACTTGTGTCTTTTGAGCGTGCTTGCAGCCAATCATAGCTTGGTTAGCGGCAGTTCTCCATTTCACTTTATTCTCAGCTAATCGCTTCATCCCCACATAATTCTTCATTCTGACGTCCTTCGTATTTTGCCTGATGCAGTGTTTCTTAACCTTTAGGGGGATTTGATTGGGAGCCGCTGGAGACTAGAAGGCTACGCCCTAAATTTAAGTCTACTTAAGAAACTTCAGAGCCGGTGTGTTTCAGGGCTACCCAGAGAATTCAATTTTGACGCCACACAACATCTCGAGATCCGACAGATACGATAAAGTAAGAAATATACATTGCCAAACTGATATCTATGTAGGAAAATTCGTTCCTTTCAACGCACAATAATTGACTATGGTACAAACTGAGCTGCATCGCGGGTGTGCTGAGAACACACCAATCATACACTTCACCATTGCAACTCCCAAAACCTCATTATTACACGCTCGGTGTCCTAACATCCCATGCTACACACACATGCGGCGGCTCGCAGGGTAGTATGTAGATGTACGTACACAGGGTGATTCAAAAGTCTTGTTATGATTACGGAAAATCAGAACTTTTTTATTTTTCAACATAGAACCATGAAACAAGGAGGAAAATTCTCCTACCGTGGAGGTCACGTTGAACATTTGTAGCGATAAAAAATAAAAATTTATGTATTTTGTAACATTTTCAAACTCTTTTATTGCCCTGATGTAGTATTCATAGAGACACTGCCATCATTTAAGCAGCTGGAGGTCTCTCCTGAAATCTATTTCAGCGTCTGGGAATATGCACATGATTTTCGATGCCTGTAAGACGCACTTATTTTATCAAATATCTTCTCTAATTCGTCCCGTGTCTCATAGACCGAGGTAAAAGCTACTCTTTCATTCAACCGATTCTGCGTTGCCGTTGGAATTGCCCATCTCTCTGCTCTCACCGCAGACTGAAACGTTACGGCTGTAATTTAATTTTTTTCTGGGCTACACTCTAAGAAAAACTTCAAAATGAATTTGCTATTCCACTTTTCGAAAGTTGCTTTAAGGTATATTTTGAATAGGATTGGTGACAGGCAGCATCTTTGTCTTAGTCCTTTAGTTGATGTATATCCCGGAGTTAATTTATTTCCAATTTTAAATTATGTGACCGACTGCCTACACAAGGTTTTGACAGCTAAAATGATTTCCATACTGATGTTCGTCTATTCTAATTTATTTCAAAATTGCACCGGCGGAATACGGTCGTATGCTTCTTTTAACTCCACGAATAACAGACGAATTTCTTGGTTTCTAGCTACTTTTTTCTATGATCTGTGTAAGAGATAATAAATGATCCCCTGTTGACCTGCCTGCTTGAAAACCTGTTTGCTATTCTGACTCTATATTCCTATATTAATCCCTATTTATATGCTTCATTTTATCCTTTGTGACTTGTACATACATCCTGGTCGTAGAAATGTTTACCCCCATCTCGCAGTAGTTGTCACATTTTAGATTTATCGCCTTTTTTATGTCTGGAAATCATATGGAAAATTATCTATTCAGAGGGCATTTTGGCACCGTTTAATTATTCTTTGAAGAGTTTCATAAAGTGTTCGAAAAGTTTCATAGTGCCGTACTTAAACAGTTCTACTACGTCTCCAGGTCCAGTGGCTTTTCTATTTGTTTCTGATTTCCATATTTCCATTATTTCCTCTCTCCTTCCCAGACAAACTTTATGACAGTCGCTATTTATTAAGATAAAAATTTTATTTCCTGCGTTTAAAATATCACGTACCAATATTGTTGATCATATTTTTATTCTTAAATCCAACAATGAAATTTACATACGCCTTATGGTGCGCCCTAATAGTCTGGCAATGCGTGTCTTCGTCTCTTATGACTGACGGGTTTGAAGGCAGCCGATGGCCTTCGCGTATTATTGACTTTAAATTATCCGTGAAAGAACTAAGTTATTAAAGTCACGAAATAATACTTTTGCGTATGTCGCTTTGCGATTAAATGAGTAGAAATTGTCTCGTGAAAAAATCGACCTGTACCGGATATCGAACCACTATCCTTTGGTTTGCCCGGCCGATGGTCTCCAAACTTGTAAGTATTTCGGAGCTGTACTGTGCGACGATTTGGAAAAAAAAACTTAAACATAAGTTCGATATAAATACCTACTGCTAGGGCTAGTCAACCCTAATTGCTGTGGTTTTTTGAAATCTATTTTCCCTTCGCTGAAATTCTTGGGGCTAGAAGGGCGCAATGTCTATATTATTTGAATCTTCCAAAATTGCGAAAAAATATACCTTTAAAATGGAGTGCACATTTGGCCGGCAAGGCAAAACTACACGTTTAAATTCTTAGTCCAGGCCAGTTGTTTTCTCCTGACAATTTCAACGGTAAAAATTGTGATTGTTGTTGACGCTATTTTTTTCACAAGTGATGATGATAAAAATTTACTCTATGAAAACATTAACTTATAGCCTATTCACAGTTTGGGATGCATGCACACCTAGTATTTAAATACAGCAACGTGTTTTAAGTCTAAAAAATACTCTTTGTGCACATGCGTTGTGCTCTTAGTAATCTTTACCCTCAATTAAGTGTTGCTGAGAAATGCGTGTGACTGGGCTTCTATAAGGGTTGTGTAAGTCATTGAGAGTTTGAAATCGGCTGCTCCTGTTCTTTCTGAATCACGCAAATCTCACAACTTTACATTATTCCATTACTTAATCTCTTTTATACCTTATTTACTCGATTTTACCATGGTATGCTGGGGATTATGTCTAAGAGTGTTTGAGAATAGGCAATTAATGGCTAGTTGCAGGAACGTAACATATGTATTCCATAAAGTTATGGGACCCATAAGTCATGGGAACCATTCAATAAGGGTTGCACAAACATTCAATAAATGCATTGGTCTCATAACTTATGGCATGGAGTTATGAGTTCCATAAGTAGACAAGATGGCGGATGCGCAATGAACCGCTTGGAGTCTTAATTACTTGATTAAAGGGTTCTTTTGAGACAAGTGACCAGTTTTTTTACTCTTACTGACTAATTATAATGTGCATTATCAATTATTCATAGGCTAAACTTTCATAACTTTTATCCGGCGGTGGAAGATTAGATCAAATATTCGAGGCTATCAATTATTGGTAAATAAGTTAAGTACCTAATAGATGTGTTCATGCAACCCGAATATATTTATGAGTTCTATAACTTTATGGATCTCATAACTATTGATTCCATAACTAAATTTTCTTGCAACCGGCCATAAATCATGCAGCGTAGGGATTGAAGTTTATTCCTTGCTAAAGAGGAAAGAAAGTATGTACAACATTAAAACAAAAAAACAAACAAAAACATGTTTGGGAAAAAAGGTGATGAACGCGAACAACAATGGGGATGAATTGGACTGAGGATTACTTCCGTTTGTTACTCTTCCATCGTCCATGTTATGAGCCCAGGCTATGGAAAAACAGCTGAAATTTGAGCAGGAAGATGTATTTCTTGGCCAGTTACAGGCGTTGGGAGAAATAAAATACTTTGTAATATTCCACTGCGATTTATTCTTCCTCGACCGGTTTCAACGCTACGTGTTACACCCGCAGTCCCTTCCTTCACCTTGACGTGGCTTACTCCAAATACCCTCACTTCTCCTCCCCCTTTCCACACTAAAACTTCCCCCCCTTTTTACTTAAACCCTACCATCCCCCCCTCCCCCAAGAATTTGTTATACATGCGGCGCGCACTCCCAAAAACTTTGAGAATGTACCCTTGAAAATGACGCACTAGCGTTGAAACCGGTCGGGGAAGAATAAATCGCAGTGGAATATTACAAAGTATTTTATTTCTAACATCGAAATGTTATTCCACAAAGTAGAGCCTTCAAAAGATGAACTACCAGTTCCAGGCGTATCTTTACACACTTTGTTGATTGGTCGTTCAAACCTAGGTTTGGTTGACTGTAGCCCTCCACCATTCCCTATCTAATACTAGTTCCCTTTCCTCATTGGTTCTTATTCTATGTACTTTTCTGTTTATTTGGTCCATGAACTTATTCCTGAATCTTCCTCCGAGTACTGTTACCTCTATTTTGCTTTCTGTTATGGTCTTCAAAAATGCATTTTATATAAGGGTGTGTCCAAGCCATCTGGTTCTTCTTTTCTGTATGGTACTCCATATAGTTCTTTCCTCTTCTACTCTTCCGTACACTTTATCATTTCTTATTTTTTCGTCCATTTTACCTTCGGCTTCCTCCTCCAGCAAAAGTTTTTGAAGACTTCTAGTCTTTTCTGGTCAGCTTTTCCAATAGTCCATGATTCCGGTCCATAGAGTGCCACACTTCTCACGAATGTTTTCACAAACTGTTTCCTGGCTCATAGTCCTATCTTCTTTGAGCAGAGCAGCTGTATTTTTCCCATGAACCCCTTCTTAGCTTGGAATATTTTCCACTTGATGTCCGTTGTACTTCTTTCGTCCCTCTCGATGATACTTCTGAGATTGGTGAAGGAATCCACTTGCTTTAATTTGTTTCCTCTCAGGTTGACTTCTACATTCAGCTTCTCTCTTCCACATACTACGATTTTAGTCTTCGCCTTTTTATTATTATTAATTTTATTTTTTTTTTATTTTTATTAATTATTACTATTAATTTTCATTTTGATGATTTTTATGTTGTTCACTTCATTATTTAATTTATAATTTTCATTCCTTGCAACCGAGAGTTTTGAAAGCAGATAAGGTATTTTGTGTATTTGTGGCACATAGACTTGAGTATTTGTGTGAAACTGGCAATTGCCTAAAATAGGTGATTGAACACTTTGGAACCGCTCTGAGTAAGTTTCCGTGGACTGTGAGGCGGATAAGTTAGGGACGACCATGAAAAATCACTGGAGTTTGCGATAACGTTTACTTTTACGATCACCAGTAGAAGCACAAGGGTAACGAGATGACGAAAGAATGATAATATCACTTCGGAACAGATGTAAAAGAGAGAGGGGAAAATACAGGAAATGGAATAGTTTTAGAGGCAGGGGAGATTCGTTTTCATGGAATGGGAAGAGGGTAAGTTAAAGTAAAGGAATAAAAGTAAAGGTGGGAATTAGACTCGGCGGAAAATGAGAAACGGGTCGGAGGAAATGAAAGAAAATGACACTGATATGAGAAAGAAATGCAAGATGGTAGGGTGGATAGAGGGAAGGACAGTAGTATCACGCGAATGCTCTCTGGAGGAAGATAAGTGGTTACTCTTCTTGGGCGTGAAAGCAGTCCGGTGTGTAGCGCAAGGGCGGTAAATGAGCGACGGAAATTGAAATCCAAGATAAGAGGCCATTCACCCGTGGATACGCCGTTTGATCATTAAGGGACAAACATAGGTCGTTCCCTCGTGAACGCAAACTGGAAGTTTGTATCAAATTTGGGCTTAATATTTTATTTTAATTTTCTCTGAGAACTCATTTTTGTGTGCTTTTAGTCCACTTTTCCAGGTAAATGGAGCGATTCAAATATAAGTAACATTTCTTTCGAGTTATGACCTTGGTGCAAATGTTAATATTTAAAGTCGCAATATGCCTCCTTTGAATAAAAAAATCTTAGTCATTAGTGAATAAATGCCAAAATATTAATTTCGATCACTTGTTGAAGTAAGGCTCCCCTCCCATACTTATTTTATTATTCGGCCTGAATATTAAATTTTTTCCCGAAATGTCTACTGAAACAGTTGTCTTTACGTGCCTCGATATGGCTCAATGTCACTTATTGATGTCATAAAAATGAAATACCACATTTCCTCAAGTAAACTTTGCTGTCATAATGTGATTCAAATTAAAAGCCATTCTCAGGTGAGAGTAGGCAGTGAAACAAACAGTAAAACAACTGCTCCATGTAGATGGCTAATTTAGCTGTGGAGCGTCAAGATGGCTAAGGTATTTCGTATATAAGTACTATTTCTCGTCAATGACACTGACGTATTTCACAAAATCTGGCCTGAGACTGTCGATTTCAATGCGAAATTGTTTTTTTTTAGCTATTCTTGAATTATTCCTTGAAGTCTTTAAGGAAAATTGAAAGGTGTGGCTAATTAGGGTATTTTGTGTAAACTGTAATTTATTATAATATAAGATTACTTGTATTAGAAGACTCATAAGAATATAAACCTGTTTCACTCAATGCGACAGTAAAATAATAGTCAAAGTTCTACGTAACGTCAAATTCTGAAACATAAGATCCTAGATTTTTGTCCCTAGCATATGAAGCTGAATAAACGTAGCAAATCTACTGAACGTAGCAAATGAACACTTCAACAGAATTTTATCTCAGAAAATATCGGATTCAGATAGGGTTGATTAATGATTTAATAGCTTAGAGGAAATATCCAATATATATTTCCAATATTTTCCATGAAACTCAATTATTTACATTTCAGCTCACATCAATGGGATGGATATGCCATGACGGTAAGGCGAATAAGCGGCGTAGGATCAATTGAATATTAACTCTGTCGTATTTTCCTGCAAGCCTTCTCAAGTGTGTGTGTCTGGGGATGAATTTTACCATACAGGGTGTTTCAGGAGGAAAGATTGAAACTCCTGAAGGTGGTTGGGGAGATGATTTTAGGCATTTTTTTCTCCTGTCAACATGGGGTCGAAACTCCTTAGCTACCGAGCTATGACAACGCAAACTTGTTTTTACAAGTATTCTGCAATTACAATGAAAAACCCAATTTTCAATAACTAATATCAATTGAGAAGATATCAAACTTTTCACAGTGGTTTTTAAGATATGTATTGTTCTTGTTCTGCTATCATCAATGCTTATGGTATCTTATTTTCAAGATGGTTCTCGAATATTGGTCGAAATTAAATTCCTCAAAAACAAATAATGTACGATATAACTCTTAATTTAAGAGATATCAAAAAAGTTGTAAGAATAAAGCTTTTTTAAAATTTATTTGTCAAATCATAGCAGCAAAAGTCATATCTCTATCTTTTAAAATAAGTAAGATATGGTAACTTAATTGATGTTATTACAACGAGGCAACTAATGTCCTAGTGGGGAAGAGCTTTAATTTTCTTTAAAAAAACCTGTGCGATTAGTGACACTAATTCACAATTGCTTTGGGAAAAAGACCCAAGGAGAATATGCAACCAAGGTCATGCTCTGGTTTCTTAGAGTTACCAAGTTCACAGTCACAAAGAACACAAAGACTTTGACGTGGGACTCCATGATGACAGGATAAAAAATGCTTAAAATCAACTCCCCTTCCTATACCTGGAGTTTCACACTATCTTCCTGTATATTGTTCTCTATCTGGTGCTAAACATGGTTAAGGAACTTAAGGAGTCGATAGATTAGGCTAACTTAAAATTGAGTGAAGATGTAAGAATGTCGATAGTATATACATCTACATTCTACCCAGCGAGTCTCCACGAAGTTGTGGGGCAGGTGATGTTAGTAATTCGCGTAGTGAATATTTAAATGCTGTATGCATTCGAAAAGCACCGTTATCACTGGCTAGCAAATTTGATGAATCCACGCAATGAACGTACTAGGTTTTCCATCAAACGGATTAAAAATTCGTGCAGCCTCTATAGCTACTCTTACGGATTGTTATCAAGTGGAAAAATGAGCACTTGTAGCCTGTCTTTTGTCAGCCTAGTTCCCTTATTTTATCTTAGTGATCCAATTAAATGTGGTATGCGGGATTTTGCAAAAGTTTACTGACGTAATAAACATCATCACCCGTCTTCATCGATCCGGTTATTGGCTCAATTAAGCTCCCATATCCACTCTCATCTCCCCCTGCCATTTCATTTCTATACAGCTCTTCACTTAGACGTACTTTACAATTCATCTGTTATATTGTATTCATTGCCTTCCTCCGTCATTCCTCCTATTTGTTTCTCCGGCAAACATTGTTTTTATCCGGCCGTCGTGTCAAAAATTGAGCCCAAAAAGTTGGCCTCTTTTTTATGCAGCCTTTTGATAATACTACTTCTCTCCAGCTCTTGGTTGGACTTCTTCATATGATATTTTCTCACATTCTTGGCCTTATTCGTTTTTTGGTGACAACTCTATTACTTCCGATCTCATTTGCTCTGAAACTATTATTTTTGACATAATGTTGCCCATTGCTCATTTAAATGGTTTCAACATCTATATATGTGCATCAATGCCCTACAGCTATGGGTTTCGGTTAAATAGATGAAAAAAATCTATTTTGTGCGTGCTTTGTGAATCTTGAC
The DNA here is from genome assembly GCA_963169105.1 of Ceriagrion tenellum. Taxonomy (NCBI): domain Eukaryota; kingdom Metazoa; phylum Arthropoda; class Insecta; order Odonata; family Coenagrionidae; genus Ceriagrion; species Ceriagrion tenellum. The sequence continues at coordinate 87,027,851 of OY720634.1, forward strand.
AAATTCAAAGTGTTAAGATGAGTCTGAAAAAGGTAAAAATGCGGAAAAACATTGAAAAACTGCAGGGAAGGCGTGTGGTGTAGCATAGACCGAGAGGGAGAGGTAGGCGGGGAAACTTCTGAGTAAGGGATGGGAGGGACCAGAGTTAGATAAGGAAAGGGTTCTTGGAGAAAGGGAATAAATGTAAACCGTGCGAAGAAGGGTTGGCTGGTTTTTAAGGATTCTACTAGAAGCTGAGACCATTTTCCCCATTGTAAAAAGGCGAGTGAAAAGATGTCTGTTCATTCTTCTAAGAAACTTTCCTCACCTCTGAGTATTAGTGATATCATTAAGCAGAAAAAAGCTTTACGACTACGCAAAATGAAACTCCGCATAAGTTTACGGTTGAATTAGAGTGAACATTCGAAATTGGCATTTAATTAAATTATTTTTTAAATTTAATTTACTGATAAATCTGTCCATGTTTTGACGATATCCGCTCCCTGCCATGGCCGGCCAAAACCGTGGGCATAAAAACTAGAGGTCACAGTTTACGAGCGCAATAAAAGGACAGAAAGCACGTGAAGCCTGAATGTGAATCTATTCAAAATGACCACCTAACGCGAGAATAAGATTAATGAAAATCTTACATTACAAATTATTTCAGAAAAATAAAAACTTCTATCTTATAATTCACTCCATTAGCATTTTAGTTAGCTGCCTATTGAAAAAAACGTAGCTGAAATTGCACCACTCTTTATGGCTGAAATTACGCCGACTCAAATTAAGCACGCCTAATATAAGCAATTTTATTTCGTGAAATTCGAATCTTGGAGAATTTCAAATTAAAATTTCATTACCGTGAAAGAAAACTCCACGGATGAGAGGATCGTTTTGTAATTCCGCAGATTAGTGTGCGGTTTAAGTTTTAAACACTGCGCAAGTAAATATTTTCTTAGGAACGAGTTGGTTGGTTCTGTTATGAACTAACCAACTCGTTCCTATTAAAATACGTATTAGGGTGCTTGAATATTAGGAGGATCCCCGCTTGTGAATTAATAATTAACGGCTATGCACTCTAATCACATACATGTAAGTATTTGGTCAAGTCTGTTCGAAGAGTACGAGGAAAGCCAATGAATAGATTTAGAGAGAAGAATGTGCGGTGGGGAAGTGGGTTGAGAGAGAAGGAGAGAGAAGGGGAGTAAAATGGAGAAACTTGAGTAAATGCGGTGGGTGGGTCGCAGATAAGTAAAGAGTTCTTCGGAGAAAGGAAATAAATATAAATACAGTTCCGGGGACGCGGAAAGGTAAGGGAGAGGGTGAATGGAGCACGGGGGCGTAATTTGAAAGACGGAAGCGACCGGAATAGGGTTGTTGGGGTTTAGGGCGGAGAAACAGAAATATAAAGGGATGGACTGGGTATGGACAGATTTTGGGAATTCCGGACAGGAATATTGAGCGTAGGAGGACTATTTGTGAGACCGCGTGGGTGGAGCTCTTTGCATATCCGTTGGACTGTTTGTGGACAGACTAGTGGGGCGTAATCCACGAAGGTGTTCTGGGTGCAAATTATTATTTATTAAACGAAGCACCATTCGCGTTTTGATTGCGTTATCGTGCATAACAGAGTAGGTACTAGCTCCTTTCTCTAAGAGCCTGGAATTTACCACGGTATTAAGACTTTGCCGCATAAAATATTAAATAATAAGTCACACACAGGTAAGTATAAATTACGTTCTCTATTGAGTCTCTCAGATCAAAAATACGGAAAACAACTTGAACATAGCAACGTAAATAAAAGATGCAACACACGGAGTCGCATTTAAACACTGCGAAAGTAAATATTTTATTAGGAAATACATGCAGAATAAGTTTTCAGTTCTTCGATTTCCATTTAATTTTGTGCATAACGCTCCCTATTTCTCTTCTCTTTGCAGCTTTTTTCATTTTCTCGCTTTGCCATTTCCAACCAGTTTTCAGTCACCCAATTGGTTTTTCGCCGGAGTTAATTATTTGACTCCTTGTCCTACTTAGGTCGGTGTTGACTTTGTTCCACTTTATTCTCCCCTCCAATTTTCTTATCATTGAAACATCCCTGTGGACGGGCAGTCTTCTAAAAATGAATACTACATGCATACTTATCAGTCATTCAATTGACGGAATATCCATTTAATTATTTCGGTTAAATTTCATCCGCGATTTAATCCTTGTCACAATGACCTCTACCCTCCTTCCAGCGGAGAGAATCGAAGATGAATGTTGATGTGTACTTCGTGAGCGAAATGGCATTGTGCAACATTTGCAAAAAAAATTGCACATTATATAAACAAGTAAGGTTTATGAAGATAAAAAATTTGAAATCAAAATAGAGGGAAAAGTCCCCTGAGTAAGACCCAGGATTAAGTTCATGGACCAAATAAAGAGGAAAGTTAATAGAAAGAGAAACCAGGAGGTGAGGGAACTAGATAGGGAAGGATTGAGGGTTACAGTCAACCAATCAGGATTGAACGACCAATTATTAGCAACCGGAAAACGTGATATATATACTGTGCAGTTTTGTTGACCAACATATTTCTAGTTTAAAACTTTTTCATCCTCAAGGAGTTAACCGTAGCGTGTAGTTTGTCGAATTAAAGTGTACCTACTCAAATAAAAGTCACTATTTCTGTATAAGTTGAATATTTTAATATATAATTGAGCTAACATGGAAGACTTGATTTTTTAGTATTATATACAATTAATTTTTAGGAGAAAACTGGAGCTTATAGTAGTTTCCCGGGAAAATGATCACTTTTCACCTTAAGCACTGTCACCAGGCTAAAAATACTGTAATTTTCTGGGAACTTTTTCGGCAACAAGTGTGGAATATTGTAAGTACATACTCGTTTGAACTTGTGATGGGTTTATTTCCTTACGGCGCCAAAAAGTTGCTATCAAACCATTGTAATTTCCCGAAAAATTTCTGAAAATTTGGTCAAATAGTAGGAATTTTTAGGTAATGCCGCAGACACCAGAAGGTCTTTGGAGAGTAACTGGGCAGTAGAGGGAAGTTAATTCCAATGAGCATTTCAACTTGCAGTCGGACCTGTTTACGCATTCGCATAGAAATCGGAAGCGATGAAATTTCCTGTCAGAGGACTTCGGTAGTCGAGAGCGGTCGATCTCACGCGTCAGTCTCGTTCCATTCCTCCGGAATTCAAAACGCCTCTGGGCCCTTCCACACCTTCCTGAAGCCTTTGACGGGTCCTCACTCGCGAAGACAGACGGCGTCGGGGAGCGAGAGGGTAGGAGTGGCGCGCATCACGTCCGCTCTGCGCAGCATCCTGAAGTGGGGAAGAAGGGGCGAGTCACAGTGGTGCTAGGGCGATGTGAAAAGGAGACAAGGACCTGTCCGACTATCACTCATTTCGCTCAATCGACTGCTCAAGAGACTCTCTTATAATAGGGCGTTTTGTGCGACGTATTTCATGGCGAATTAGGAAGTTTTTCGAAGAAATTTTCGCCGGGAGACAATGTTCTCTTGAAAAAAGAAATGAACTTCTGACCTATGGATTCACGGAACAAAATGCTCTCGCCAATGGAGGAACGCTCATTTTTAACAGGGACCGTGTATCACGGCCAAAAACGCATCCGTTGACGTCTACGCCCTTTTATTTGACGACTCTGCTTTGCTATTAAAAGTAATTCTTTTTGCACAGGCCTCTGAAATAAGAATTTATTCTTAAAACAATTGTCCTAAATGTTTGCTTTCCTCACAGCTTTTTCGACCTCGGAAGGAACGTGAATTTCTCATAAATAGGGTAATTACCATGACATGTACGACGTATATTTTTTTAACCTTTGCACAGGTTGTAAATGGAAATCAATCATCTATGGAGGATCATCAAAATTCTGAGAACTTTAAATCTTGACGTGACAGTTAACATTTATCTCTACCCTTGCAACGTATTTTACACCGTGCCGTCGGTGGCGCTGTTTTTTGGGGCGGGAATGGAGGTGAAGGTGAAGATCTTTCTCATGCTGCGACAAAAGTCTGTACTAAACAGACGTTTCCTGCTGATATATACAGCCCCCTTAATTTTCGGTCACTGTGTGAAGCCCGTGGCGCATAGGTCAAAAATTGATTTATCGCCCCAAAAAGCCTGCCCGCTACCTTGGACCCCAGGGTAATAAAGAGCTTCCACACATCCAAGAGAACACTTTTAGTTGAAATTAATTTAAGAAAAATTTATCAGGGCTGACATTAATGACAACATATGAGCAAAATATCAGTGCCAAATATTCCAATATTATTTGGTATAAGTTGAATTTTAATATGTTAGGTAGCCTTGATGAAGTTAATTAAAATTAGTGAAACCTCTGCCACGATTTCCTGAGTTATTAATTGAATTTATATCTATAATTAATAAAATAAGAACTAACAGACTTCTATGGTATGGACTTTTGATACTATGATCGGAACATCACCACTAGTCGTTCAATCCTAAGTTTGGTTTCACCACTCCACCCTTCCTTATCTAGTGCTAGTCCTCTTACCTCCTGTATCTCTTCCTATGTGCTTTCCTCCATTTCCTTTATTTGGTCCATGATCTTATTCCTGGGTCTTTCTCTAAGGACAATTCCCTCTATTTCCCTTCATAAGAGATCAAAACATAGGAGAGATGTTTAATATTGCCTCATCCAATTTTGTCTTGAGATATGAGCCGTATTTTCGAATATACTTTCTCTTATAAGGTACTGAAAATATTTTATGTAATAAGCGGCAATTGGCCAAAAACTAGAGACATTCATAATCTGTTTAATCTTCGTAGAGGCTACTGGGTCTCTGTGCCTAAAACATACTTAGCTCTATTAAAAAGATCTTTTTTAAACATATGGCTGAAATTATATAATCAATTATTGAAAAAAAATATAAGAGTTTACAAACCGTAAATATTTCCTTAGATTAGTTAAACAATGGTTTATGTCTTGTAGCAAAATAAAAATTGTACTTCTTAGAGATGGTTTTATTTCCTACCAAAGTCAAAGTTGTTTATCTATAAAATAAGAAGTTTTTTTTTTATGTTAAAATTATTAAAGAATCTTCCGCCTTGCCGAAGCTTAAATTCCCTGCACCACTTTCTTTTGGTTTAAAAAATATAATAAATAAATGTGGTTTTAGTCCGATCCAATCCATTTGAGGACTGTGCCGTATGTGGACTATTCGAGGCTTATGACCCAAATTTCAGCTCGATATCTCAATTTTTACGCCAGTTATCGTGCGAAGAGACAGACAGACATAGCTAGATTGACTCGTAAGGTGATGCTGATCATTTCTATATACACTTTTCCATACCTGCCACGCCTCCTTCAATGCGTTACATTTCTGCTGTGGCAAAATAAATATACCCTACCCACGTAGTGGTGTATGGTATCAAAATTGATTTTTCTCATATTATACGTTCATGTATCTATTCTTTTTGTATACATCATATTTTTTTATGTTTTACTGAGCAATGCATGATAATTAAAACTGACGGTACCCTAAAACAGACCCATCGTATAGAAGGGAACTCCAGAATTTGTCAACGAATCCATAAATCTGTTTCTGGAAGAATAATTTTTTAAATTATATTTTTCTCCGGAGGAGGCAACCCATTCCACTTGTCCTTCTCACCATTTCTACGGTTACTTCGCCCTCTCATTGCCTTCCAACACCGTTAGCCCACTGAACTACCTGCCCCTCCCATCCTTAACCAACCCCTGGTCTTTCCGGGTGAGGCATGAATGCTTCGGCTCAGCTTCCTTCGCCTACTACTTCTCCCAGTCAAGGATTCGCCCTCCGCCTGAGGCGCTCTCCTCTCGGTCCATCGATCTCCCGCTCTCCCGCAACCACCTTCCTTATCTCTCACTCGAGGTCTACATTGGTCTCCTTTATTTCTTCGCACCCCCTGCCATTCTCTCACCCCTTTCTCTCTCGCAGTGCCCTGGACGCCGTCTCCAATCTTTCTCCTTCCATCTCCAACGACCTCTTCGAGCCAGTCTCCTCACGCTATTCATTTCTACTCCTTTCGCTCGAGTGGGTCGCGTACGGCAATTGTGACGATTCGATAAAAATAAGAGCCGGGTTTTTCGTGCGCGCGCCCGGCTTTATTTTCGTTATAGGGTCGCCTCGTCAGCCTTGTATAATCATAGACTTGAGATTGGTTCGCCAAAAAAATCATTTACTATACGCGCGTTTTTCCTTCACAAAATGCATGGTGCTCACGCACAAGCTGGCGGTGGTCGAATATACTTGGCATGGTTTTGCAGACGGATTTCGTTCATTTAAAGGGGTCGTTATTTGAAACGGAGAGATATGAGAAGCCCGCCAGGCAACCGGCCTTAGAAATAAATGACTCATGAAAATGTGCGAGTTAATTATTTTAGGAATTTCATTGCACATTTGCAATAGCAATTTTACATTTCCGGTGGCAAAGGGAGTTGATCAAGGTACATAAAAATCGTAAACAAACAAGACAACAGGAAAAATAAATCACGTAATCAGTAATTAAAATAATTTTTTATTATAATAGTAATTATAATAAATTTTTTACGCGTAACTAGTTTTATGTCTTCATGTGATGCAAATCTTCTCTTGAAACACATGAAGATTTATGGGAAATTTATTGAACGCCTCACAAGGCAAATTATTACAGTCACAAATAGTCCTCGCCATAAAGAGTCTTGCTCTGTGGGAGTCAGAGAAGATTTCTCTCATCTTGTACTGGTGGTCATGACGACCGTAATAATTCGGCTCCTCTAACTGGATACTTATACTATTGTATGCTTCAGCACCACAAAACTCTTTGTGAAAGGCAACCTTGCTCTCCTTCTGCGGATACTAGGATCCTCCCATCCTAAGTCACTCAACATCAAACTCAAACTTTCACAATAGCAGTAGTAGAAGAAATTATTAGCGATGTGACTTAGTGGAATAGGGTTTTCTCAAAGATAAAGAATGCGCTGCAATTTTTTTAATGGCTTACTTTTTTCGTACTTTTTACCTTTGATGAAGGTGCATCGAGACCGGCTTTAATAAAAGAATATGTTAAAAGGATCTGATGTTTCGTAAGCCCTGTGATAAGTTATCGTTCATGAACATAGACTGCTTGAATCATAAAGAGAAAGAAATTAAGTAATTATTCCTATCAGGTTCGATTATCCGCCTCGTCATATGATTAAACTTACGGAAGAGTAATGATTTAATTTCCCTCTTCAAAGAAATCAATATGAAATTTATCCAGTCATTTTGCATTTTAATCTATCATTTAACTGCATTTAACTGATAATCAAATTGTTTTCCTTGCCATGCTGGTTGTTTTAAAAACAGCCGAATCCAATGTCTGGAAATTAGTATTCCTGAGATTTCTCTTGCGGACATACATTGTTCAAAGCCATCGCATGAATCACGGCGTCATTAAGACGTTCTAAATTTTTTGGTCAGCAGAAATAATTTTTGACAGGGCTCCTCATTAATCTCGTATCATACAAACTGACGCAAAAACATTTTAACTTAAGTAGTTGAGGTCCTTCTTGAGGAGAAATGCCAACACCAATGAAGGTAGAAAGAAAATTCTCACAATACCCATATTCGTTTTGTTAAATGAATTTAAACGTGAGATATTACTTTCATAAAATAATTGCTACCCTGCTAAGGTTAATAAAAAAACTCCGTAGCTCATAAAATAGCCATGTTACAAATGCATGAAATATTGATCGCGTTTGCGGTAAATATTTCTACTTAGGGCTGCATGAAATGCCGTATTCATGTCTTTTCCGACATGTTCGTTTCAAATGTTTTCTTATCTTAAAAAAAATGCTGCGATCTTTTTTAAAGGTATATCCTTCTTTTCATACTCTGGAGTAGTGAACCCATCATATTAAATTTTTTTCATTCAAAAACTGAAGGGAAATTTACGATAAAGATGGCTACACGTTGAAATACATAGCTCTATTATTTGCTTTGTCAATGGGAGCAATTTTGCAGCTCTGTCACAGTATGAACACACATATATATTTATAAAAGTTATAATGCTTTAAGTTCACCCACTGAAATATTTACAAGGCAAATATTTCCGCGTATGATGCACACTCAATTATATCACAGTTATACATTAATATGTATACTAGGAGAAGCGTTTACATCATAATTTTATAAAACAATTTTATTCACCTGAGTAAAGAATTGGTTTCTGTTTCAAAACAGTTGAAGTCCATTATAATGTTATAGGTTTGGGACAATCTTTATACTGTAGAGTTTGCACTACAGTTTGTTTTTACATTGCTTAATTTAATTACCCATTTTTGCCTTTTATTAATGTTTGGTACGAAAAATGAATTTTACTCTCTAGATTCACATTTTTTTCAGCATTAATTAGATCGATTAAATACAAGAAATTATTATTTATTCTTCTTTTCTCTAATCTTTGAAATCCATACATTCCTATTAAATCATCATAAAATATACTGCTCAAACGAAGGATTTTATTCATATTAAAGTTCATATACATAACATAGAAATCTATTTGTACACTTTCTATGCATTATAAACTTTTTTGCATATAGATTCCACACAATGGAGGCATATTCCAAATTAAGTGTGCAGACAAATAGTAGTGCATGGATCAATTTGAAATGCTTGGACTTGGTTGCATGAGTAGTTTTTGAAGCTGCTTATTACTATTTGGTAAAGGTTTCTCAAATATAGAATTATTTTGATTATTATATAGTGGACCCCTTGAATTAAATACACATTTGAATTTTTATTATATAAATTATACAAAAAACGATCATTTACGATGCAACCGTGTAATTTGTCTCTTTTTAAACAATGACTGGTAAATGGTGGTAAAACGTGAAAAATAGTTATATGTGGCTTTCAAAGAATTTAATGAATTTCTGGTTAACTTTTCTTTAAATTTACATTGCAGTTAACTTTTTATCCTTACAAAATGAATCATAGGAACATGTGGCCTAACCACTGTCCCAAACGTCTCATTATGGGTCTCTAAGAAGGCTTTTGCCCTTTATATATTGTCTATCGATTTTTTCTCCTTGATATTTCCCATGAAGTATTTGGAATAACTTTGTATTCCTCCATGAAAAATGTTGCTTAATATTACAGATAGGTATTCCACGAAATATATCGTCTTTACGCTATCTTATGCCAAAGATGCTGTAATTTTATACCAGCTACCCCAGCCTATAACATCTGTAAAAGTTTATTCCTTTCACAATAACCGGTATATAACAAAAATTATTGCTTATGCTATTTATCGTTAAAGCGTCGACGTATGAATTGCTCTTGTAAGTATGACTAATTACTCGGGTGTAACTTGTTTACTCAGATTCTGGGCCCCAAAATCAGCCATGAAATGTTACTCTCGAGTTTATATCCTCAATCTCGTCATCCGAAAGTTCACCCTCATCGGAATAAGGAAATCCCGTGGGTTCAATATTGTTTGCTTTGAGGTAGATTTACTATCCTTTTGCCTTCTTAGCGAAGGAGTTGGATGGCCAATTGCTCTCAAGGGATCACTTAGGAAAATTGCCCGTCGTATGAACATTAGTCACCGTCGTGTTTTATCGCGAGTTAAAATTACCATCACAGACATCGAATCTCGGTTTCTTCCAAGTTGCTCTAAACTTGATGCCTTTACTTATCTCGGGTTTGTTTGTCTAGATATCCACGAAAAGTATAAATGACAAAATTAACTCTACTGCTATGGAAAATTGGGTTTGTTGATTCTCTAGAAAGAAGAAAACTGGATGCTTTAGACGTGTGGCATAATCGACGAATGCTGGGAATCAGTTGGATGGACAGAGTTAAAAATGAAGAGGGGTTCAAGAGAGTGAGAGAGAAGTGGAATTAACTATGGAAGAGTATTGTGATACGAGAGTCTAGTAAAGTGTGTAAGAGGTAATGGTGGAGGGGGCACGATCTAGAGGGAGACAAAGGGAACAATATATGGCGCAAGTGAGGAAGGATGCCGGGGCAACATCCTACGAAGAAATAAAAAGGAAAATTCAGACAAGATGGGAATGGAGGTCTGTATTCAAACCAATCTAAGGATTGATAACTGCAAGAAAATTCTCTTATTCCGAAAATACTTGGCATATCAGCGTAATCGAGTAAAATTATGTGACTTAGTCACGGAATGGAGTTTTATACTCAATTAGTGAAAGTTTGCGACTTGTTTTTGAGTGGAATATTTTTCTAAAGACGAAAGTTCGCATGGATCACGAAGATTGTGGTCAAACTTTTTCTCCCTGAGTGATTTGGATCCCAGAACAGAGAAATAGCATTGTATGTCAGCTCTCTGAAACAGTTGTCTGTTGTCATACGCAGCAATTGACTGAGAGTCTCATAATGTAAATAATTTATGGAGTCCTTATTTACTGGTATATTTTCTCTTTGCGGCGTATTTCACGACCGTATTGTGATGGATTCCTGTTCCAAATTTGGTTGACATATAACTACTTCACGTTTCATTTAGTTAAAAGAAGGGTGTATTCTGTTGTGTCTCCATAGTAATGTTATCACAAATCTGTATTTCCTGTAAGTGCCAAATTATAACTCAATCTCGCCACATTTAGTGCCATAAACTATGTAAACTAAATATAAATGTACTTTAGTTCCTTAGAAAATTCTCTACCCAATAAATTACTCATTCATATTGAAAATACTCTGTTTAAAATGTTCAGTATGGTTTTTACACGAATAAATACCTCGTAGTTTGCGCGAAGCAATAGTATTTGTGACAATTATCATTGGTAGAAAATATATCAGTGTGCTCTAAGTTGGTATTTTTGTCGACGTAGATCTCTAATCGTTTCTGATTTGGCCTTGTATTACTCTCTTCTGGCTGCATCTGGTTCTCGTCAATAGACTGGTGAAGGCCTCGATTTTGAACTGAGCTGATTAATGCTCGCCTGTGAAGGGGAATTTTAAACCGCTCGAAATGATTCCGAGACCATAACTATGGAGACACGTGGTACGATCTGGATGGCTCGACTGGTGGACTGATGGACCGATGGACTTGAATAATGCGATTAGAGAAAAATGAATAATATATTAATCCTTAAACTGGTGGACGTTAGCGGCCCGTACGAAAACTGCCAAGAGCAAATAAATTGGCCAACTTTGTTACATCTAATTACATATTTCTAATTTTTATTTACTCGAAATGAGCAACGATATGTCCATAAATCCTACATACCCTAAACTCCAAGTATATCAACAACTAGCTAAATATGAACTTCATTAATTAAAAGTAACTACTAAAGATAATTAAAAATAAAGATGCTTACAAAATTCGAAAAATAAGCTTGGCAGTTTTTACATAGCTTACCTAAATTTACCTGGCGGAGAAAGGAATAAATACTTTAGTTATTCGTTCGTGAGGGTTTAACACCGCAAAATCTCCAACCGTTCGTGATTGTACAACGTGACTTTTTATTAACGTGCTCGGAATCATACCGAACAATGTCAAGCACGACCCGTTCTGTAGTGGTTTGCTGTAACTCGATAGGGCATTGTCGATAACAGGTTGTTAACGAAAGTCCTCTCTTGCATCGACACCCTCTTATCGAAAGTGTGTTTCTCTAACTCACCTAAACGACAATTAATCGATGCAAAATATGACCACAGCTTGTCGATAGCGAACAATACGGCGTCGGTGCCTGCGAGATAGGCTAGAATTTTCGACCAATCACAATGCGAATATTTTTCATGTGGCAGCTAAATCAAGAGGCAACGGTCGCCAAAACAAACCAACAAGCTGCCAAAGAACGCATCAGTGGATTTCAAAGCTTGTTAGATGATGGATAATATATAGAAAACGGATGAGTAAATATTACTTTGGCCGTAGATCTTTTTACTATTTTTATGATACGTGTGGTAATATATTTCCAGCATAAAGACCGATCCATGTAAGTACACAATAAATAACGAGTTCGTGCTTTCATCGAGCACCATCATCTCCCAAGCAAGAAATTGGAGAGCCCTCCTAATGAATATATGACTCATCATGCTTACAAATTACAGAGATAGTCATAAAAATTTCCAAAACAATCCAAATTGATTGTTAAAGACAGTGGTTTTTGAATAACAGCTAATACTATATTATGGAATATGATTATTTTAAAAATAATACTTAAATGGATTTCAATCGCTATAATTGGGTACATAAAGCCGTAACACATGATAACATCAATATAAATTCATTTACCTCAAGGAAATTATGAAAACTCTCACTGTGCTTTGAAATAGTAAACAAAGCCGTTTCCACAACAATTCCCTTTGTCGAGTGTCGTTAAGCTTATCGGGGGATACCAAATGCTCCGATAGCTTACCGACAATTTTCGGTAACGCTATCGACCAAATTCGTTAAAGGTTGCTTAGGGAAAACTGTTTATCGTTAGTTAAGATTTTCGATAAGCTAACGACGTAGTAACGTCGATAAGAGTTGCAATCGAGTTACAGAAATACCCTGCTGGTGTGGAATCTCCTCGTACCACACGGTATGGGAAGGGTTTGCATGGTATTTCTTAGATTTTTTAGTTTTAGTTTTATCTTAACTATCCCGAATACAGCACAGTTTGCCAATTGATCTCTGGTGACTAACAATAACAACAGACGAACACAAACACCTATCCCCTTGTGGTGATAATTCCATCCAGGCGGGATTCGAACCAGCAAACCTCGGGTTAGCAGGCGAGGACATTATTCCGTTGTCACCGGGGCCGGCTACATGGAATAAGTTTTTTCCATTTTTTTCCTTTCCCAATCCCAACTTATTCATTAATCATACTGCATCACAGTTAACTATGAGGAGTCATTACCCAAGAGGATATCAAAAATAAGTTTCCCGGAGAAAACTTAAGACAAAAGGTACATTTGTCAGACGAATTTCTTTCGTTTCTAAACGATTCAACAAATAAATTCGGATGATGCTAAACCTTTTCTGAGTTCCATGATCTTACATAGCGAATCGCCCGCGGGTTTGGTGGGTTTGGTGAAGAAGAAAACTCATGGTGGCATAATTGTATTTTCCTTCTACCCTTACTTATTTGTTTCCCTCATCTTGAGTCGCTCTTGCGAATCTCTATGCTGTTCCCTTTATTGTCACCTTCTTGCGTTCTGTTTCTCCACACTGGCGTAATTTATTACCCTTCCTTTGTTTGTTTGTTTGCTTGCTATATTTCCTATTAAGATTGTGTATTTTCATAAATTTATTTATTTTATTGATTCATTTATTTTATTAATTTATTTTTTTAAATATACTTTTAATGTTGATAAAACTTTTTTTTTTGGAAAATGTAACTTTTTCTCAATTTATTTCGTACGTGGAGACTCACTTTTTTATTTTCGATCTACTGTTTATGATTCATTTATTATTATTTATTCATATTTATTTTATTTTCTTGAGCTTTCTATGTTTTATTTATTTATTGATCTTTACTTTATTTGTTCATTTACATAGTTTTTAAAAAAATTACTTTTACTTTCTTATAATTTATTTATTTTATTCTCTCAGTACTCATTTAGTTATTTTTAACTTTTTAGTTATACATAAATTACCGTTTTCATTATTATTATCGTTCATTTTTGTTTTGTTTGTGTTACATTAACTTAATCCATCTGTAGGTTTTCGCAGGTTTTTCACACTCCCCTTCATGTGTGGGTGTTTTCCTGCAGTGAGTTTTTTCGTCAAGGATATTCTCTTTCTTACTTCCTTACGTTTTTTCCACAAATGTATATATCTTTCTTCACACTTATTTCATGTATTTATCTGACGAAGGGTTATATGGAAGAAGTGACTGCTTTAGCCTCAATCTCGCCCCAATAAAGACGCCTTATAATTATTTTTATAATTCCTCCTCGGATATTTTGCCGGGCACTTCTCAAAACTCCCACGCGCGTTCCCTCAAGAATACGAATTCCGCCATTCCCTCTTCCGCCCAATGGACTTGGAACTTCCACTTCCGTCCGCCCGGATGGGAATTCCGAAGCGGGACACGTCGAGGGAGTCGTGCGACAGCCGCGGAGAATGGAGAGTTTACCTCGCCCGTCCGAGACTGGCGTTCAAATTGGTCGGGGGAGGAGGATGGGAACGCCCCCCCAGTTGGAATGAGCCGGAGAACGAGCAAGAGGAACTCCGGTAATGAAGAGTCCCGCGTCACTGGCACTCGTTTGTCAATAGGGTTAATGTTTTTTATTCAAGCCATCTATGGAGCGACGTGAAACTTTTTGCTCGTCGGGTCGTACACATTCGATGATGCCCGCTGGGAATGAACTAATGACTTCCCTTTTCAAAATTTTTTTTCGCGTCGAATGACGCAGAGGTTGCAGAAAATTACCATGCCTGTTCGTCGCTCTTACCATTCTTGTTTTTCTATTCAATTTTACCATCGACGGCGAAGGGATAATTCAGGTACACAGCATCATTAGGTTAGATAATAATTTTAACTGTCAATAAATGATTGAACGCATTTTTGGAACGGAATAATCCTGTACATTCTCCACGGCGCTATCATAATTTTATAATTGGAATATAATTGAGTCAGTATCAATCCTTTCAGTCAGTATAATTTCGTGAACTTCCCTCGATTCCCTTACATGGTATTATTTTGGTCGGTTTCTCGACCTCATGTGGATGTTGGATTTTAATTGCTTATTTTTCACAATGAATGCAGTTGGAAATTATTTTCCATGCCATGATAATATGTAATGATTAATAGGGTAATATACTAGTTGAGGTAGGCTTTAAATGCAATAGAACAAACATCATCTAGCGCATTTGTAGGCGCAGTTATTGGTATTAGATCCCCGGGAAAACCAGGTAAGCGGGAATAATCCCTAACCTTGGCTGTAGTCCATCCTTGAATGTGTGGTTTGACTGCAGGTTTAGGCAGTTTCGAATGCATGCAGTTGGGAATTATTTCCATCCCTCTGATATTTTGAATTTCCCTTCCTCCTAGCAAATATGAACTTTGAACCAAGAAAAATAAATAAAAAGACAATTTAGGCTTCAGCACAATTTAATTATTCCATGATTTATGATGTTTTCCAGATGAAAACGTCACTTATTTATAAAAGGTGCTATTTAGCACTTGTTAGAAAAACCAATGATGCAACCCCAAAGGTTACTAATCAATGTAAATATATCCAAAACTTAGAGCTTAAGGCATTGAGATAGAATAATAATTATAATTTCAATTCACAATTGGGTTGATTTGTGCCACTATGGAGGCCAGGATATTCTATGAAATACAGCAAAAAGGATCATAAATACTGAAACGCATACCTTACCTTCGTTTTAAATTCATTCGACTTTAAAAGACAATAACTTCATGGAATATTATCTCACGCAATAATTTACTCGTGAATACCCGTGCAAGGTTATGTGTTTGACCTAATCTCCTTACCGCCTCCCTAAATAAGCTTTTGCACACAGAAAATTTGTTACCTGAAGATTCTGTGAAAAGCAAAACCGGCGAAATTACTGCATCGTCCGTTGCTTCCTGAACCCTAAGTGGTCATGCCCAAGCAGTAACTTTCCGTATCATCCAACTTTTAATTTATTACGCCAAGCAAAATTTTCACAGTGGAAGTTTTTCAATTTTTAATAGTGCAGTTATGTTTCATTTCAACTCTATCAGGCCTGAAACCACGAAACGATAACTGCCTCATGTACTTATAAGGTCCAACCCACTGCAGAGCGTAGGAACCTACCAAAATCATGATGATACCAGGGAAGTTTTTCTTTAACTTTGTAAATTTCTGCTGTTTAAGTACTGGAAAAAAATTTCTTCTGCTTACTCACGTCAAAATAAATAAATTTTAAAATCTAACGATAGATTCTAAAATTGACGTTTTCATCGCTGATTAATTGATTCTTTATTTTGAATTCACTTAAGTATGAGAAGATAATGTAAGTTTTTGTGTAATTTTCTCTCAAAATATATTCTAATCAGCAGCATTTTTACGTAGCGTGCCAGTATGCAGAAATATGACGGCTCGAGAGTCAAGCGAATGAGAACTTTTTTATGATGCATACGGAGCAAAGGAAAATATAGCACTATAAATTTTAAAAATGTAGTCTGAAAATGCACATGTATCAGGGAAATAGATGTGATACTGAAAACCAAACATTTTTCCAAGGAGAATTGGAATTCTACCTCAGTGAGATAACGAGGCCATATGCGCGATTTAACCAAGAAAAATAAATGAAACTCAAATTTTAGCTTCAGCACAATTTAATTATTCCATTATTAATTATGTTTTTCAGATGAAAACGTCACTTATTTATAAATGGTGCTTTCGTTGGCGCCTGCGTCTATAGAAAGATACCGCTGAAAACATATGAGAGCTGGTAACATCATACCATAACGATATTGATTTCATTTTAGTAGCTCGATAACTTTACACTTCGAAAAACACAATCATAAAAAATGATAAAAAATATGCTCCCTAAAATATTTTAACAAAGTCTACAAAAAACCGTTGCAAAGTTCGTATTAATGAAATGAGCTTTGCAATCTGCTCTTGCCTACAATTCCTTATATGAGTAATATTTCATATATAGCGATAGTACAGTAATATGGTATTCGGTGAAAGTTAAAACGTGAGGTGTAACATACTCAGTTACATATGTTACTCATGTACTGACCTTTAAGCTTCAGAGGGCTGGTATTCGAGGAATACCACTAAAATGGTTTACCAGTTACCTGTCATCGAGAATGCAGTGTGTAAAAATTGGTGATGTTTATAGTAATTACAATATGATAACTTCTGGAGTTCCACAAGGCTCTGTCTTGGGTCCAATCCTATTTCTAGTTTATATAAACGATCTATGTAATTTCAATTTTAGAGGTCATGTGACAGCATTTGCTGATGATGTCGCCTTAAATTATGGAGGTTTAAACTGGGGTGATGTAAAATATGATATGCAGTCAGATTTGATCAATTTGCGACGTTGGTTTGCTTCCAACAAATTGAAAATGAGTGTAACTAAAACGAAGTATATGTGTTATAATTTATGTAACAGGTACAAGTTTGATTGGGTTTTATATTATCATGAAGTAAACTGTCCGATAAATTCATGCAATAGCTGTTTGCCCATTGAACGGGTTTCCAGTTTGAAGTACCTGGGAGTAACCATTGACGAATCCTTAAAGTGGCAACAACATATTGATAATCTAACAAATATTATGCGAAATACATTGACAAATTTTTATTTCATCAGAAATAAATGTCCTTTAAATTTCCTTAGGATAATTTATAACGCGTTAGTACATTCCAGACTAAGTTATGGCATTTTTTGTTGGGGTGGCGCTTATTTAAACTCCTTGAAACCTGCTGTGTTTTTACAAAAAAGAATTATTCGTGTTATTTTGAAAAAGAACAGATTTGAAAAATCCTTCCCACTTTTTCTTCATTTACGTTTGCTTCCATTGAGGCATCTATATATTTATAAGGTTCTACGGTGTTTCTATACCAGAAGTGGTAACTCTGATGTATTTCAGTGTCTACCTTCTCACATTGCCCTGCGTAAAAAAAATATTCCATTACCAAAACCTAACTTGACGTTGTTTAAAAGATGTTTTTTGTATGTAGGGCTAAAGGTATACAATATGTTACCCCTGTCATGTACTAATTCTAAGTCTGTGAAAAAGTTTTTGGAAAATGTACATTCTTGGCTTCTCACCAAGGAGAGTGTAGAGCATTTATTGCTGTAAATCATTGATGTAATGAGTTATAAGTAAACTATTAGTAAGTAGCTTTTAAGGTACGAACTTACACTGTTAAGCAATTGTCACGGTATCACTGCACGAGCTATATGTATCTTTTAGGAAAAGCATAATGTAATATTATTTGATGGTAGCCTTAAACAGGTTCTCCTTCAAGGCTACCTAAAATTACTCTATTTTGCTATTGAAATGTAATTTGTTGTATGGAGTAATAAACTTATTATTATTATTATTATTATTATTATTATCATGTAAAAATAGACGCGTATAGGTATTAATTCAAAATACGCGGGGAAAGGAAATTTTTGGAACATAACGGAGGGAACTCTCGATGAAATGATTCACCGTTGATGTCAAATAAAGAATGGTGTAGAAAGAATAATGCTATGATGGCGTGCGTACTTTATAATTAGATCGCAAAAAAATTATTCCTCCGGTCGATCGGCTCTCAGTAGTGACAGAAATCCAGAGAGAAGCCATCGACAAGTGAGCTATTTCCGACGTATAATAAGTTTGACCTTGTTAACGATTAATAAAATAATCTGCACTCCTATCAACGGATAGCTGGGAAAATTCCATATAAATATGAATGATACGGATGGGGAAAAAGTTTCTGCATTGATCATTCAGGTGGTGTCCGTCAAAAGAGGTGGATGGGAACCCCACTTGTAAATACGGCGGCATCAAAGGGATACTTGTCGAAGAGTTCCAGTGAAATTAAAACAACACATCCATTTCCCAGCCTCCCTACGGTGTAGACTGGACTGAGACTTTCCGTTGCCCAGCTTTGCTGCAATGCTTCTTTGAATATTGATGAGCCAGCTCCAGTGGTCTAGCGACGCGTAGAAGGGTTGGGCGCGGACAGGTAGGCATGTTGGATACGATCAGCAAGTTGTAAAGTTTGCGATAACTCCTCAATCGACCCAATCGAAATGAGACCTCTTGACCTTGGTATCAGATTGATTTCAATCGCGGTCTGACAAAAGTTTGTACGCGATTATATCGTGATGTATATTTTTTTACACTTTACACTTTAATTTTCAGGCAAAATAGGGAAAAAAGTCCTCAGGAGAAGACCCGGGAATAAGTTCATGGACCAAATTAAGATGAGAGTAGATAGGAAAAGATACCAGAGGGTAAGGGAACAAGCATTAGATAGGGAAGAGTGGAGGGCTGCAGTCAACCAATCTTAGGATTGAACAAACAATAGGAGATATTTTTATGACCAGAAGAGAGGGGACACGATTGAAATTTTAAAAGGAATATTTTCTGCTGATGAAATAGAGAATGAGAGGGTCATGAAAGATAGAAAAGGTGCTCGAGATGGAATGTTAGATGGTCTTGAGTATCTTGGCCCTTTATCAGTGAATGGTAGAGGATATTCGTAAAGATTAAATGGCAAATTGTAAAATCGAACGGATTGTAGAACTAGCGAAAGGTGAAAGAAAATATTTTCTCAACCATGATGCAATTCTATTGGCTTGTTTCTTACCAAATGATGCACAAACGGATTTTTAACATTGTTGAGGATTAGGGGCGAAATACCTTTGAGCAAAAGTATTTATAAAATGAATAACGAACCAAACTTCCGAAAATGAAAGTAATTTAGTTGCAATTTCCTAAAATCAGTGCTTAATATTAAATTTAACTTTGAAGCTGGGACAGGGAGAAGTGCATGCATTGGTTTTCTGTTTCTGACAAATTTCTTTAAAATATTAATATTCATAAGTATCATATTTAATGATTTAAAGTTGAGGCTTTTCAAAAAGCGATGAAAATATGCTTCTTAATTCTATTGTACCTTTAATTCTTACATCCTTATTATACCTTTATTCTGGTCCTCCTATTTTCTATATATAACATTTAATTGATATAGGACGAATATTTGAATGATGTGATGGGAATCCACGCTAGGGATTTCACATCGATATCGATGTATCGAACCTCACGATGTTTTGGCTGAAATATTGTAAACATCGAGTAGTAACATAATTCGATGAAAATTGAGTGAGTGGTGAGTACTTTTATAAACATCGAAAGTCAACTACTTTATAGCATCCCAAATCCACGCAAATTCTTAGCGAATAGGCTAATAAGAAGAATACTTATGTATATTGTAATTAGCAATGCCATCACAAAAAATTTCATTTTTTTCTATTTCTTTAAATTAATTCCATGGACGAAATGAGTATCTTTCCGGATGCGTTATTTAAGCTTTATATTTTTTACAGTTTACAGTTTAAAGAGAACTTTTTCGAAGAAAACACCAAATCACTGTAAATTTCTTCTCTAGGAAATCCGCTCCTATTTCTCTCATCCGAAGCAAATATTTGTGAGCCTCTCTCCTCATCTTTCTCGTCTGCAGCTCTCGTCGGAAAATCCAAACAACCCCACCCACATCTCTCGGTTGCCTTTCACGTCATATAAGCATCATGTTTCCTCCTCGTTTCCCCCTTCCGGATATCAAATCCTCGCGGCGCCATCTCTCGGGCGAAGGGCCGTCGTATCAATGAATGGAAGATGGTGTTCTTCCTTCTGTCCTCCTCTCCAGAGCGTGCACTTATCTCTTCTGGTGTCACCCCATGCCACCACGTCTTCCCTGCTCCAATCTGACGTCCCATCTCCTGGACTGAGTCCCCGTCGGCCACACGCACACACAGTCAAACAAACTTGCCTTCTCACGGGCATCCGTCCTCTCTGGAGTAAATCCTTTCCGCTATCTTTCCACATTCGGAGGATCCGATCGGCAAGCGGTCGTCCCGAAGTGGGACTTCCGTGACGCAAAATTAAAATGTTTTATACAGAATATAAGGTTTTGTCCTTTCTCGGCGAATTATAGGTATAAATTGTTAAAATTAATTAAAGGAACTAGCAGGCAGTTAGCCTGCTCACTCCGTGAGCATGGGTGTGCACTCGCAGGGGGTGAGTGTCGTAGTCTAAAAATCGCTCCTTGGTGAAAATTTTTTTTTTCATTGACTGTTCTCCTTTATTGTTTTTAAAGCAATTTGAATTGGAGATCACTGTGTGTTTCTTTTGTTTCAACGTTTACACTCTTCCACTCTCCCTTTTGGCCTTTCTCCTAACACCCCCTGCCACACGCCCAAGCAGCCGCTCTTTTGGATCTTGTTTAAACAAACTAAATACACTCCTTTTTATCCATGTCTCCAAATAACTTACACCTTTGCACGGCTGGTGACCTAACACCCCCTGCCATACGCACAAGCTATAAAAATCCAAAACTACTACCAAATCATGAAGACAGAGATTTCACATTCAACGCACCAAACCTCACTCTTCTAGCTCAAAAACTGACGGAGAAAGAAACAAAACGGATACAGAATGACTGACATGCTACAAAATTAATATATGTAGAAGGCGTAACTTTGTGGAAGGTTACCGCAGAGATGACGAGAAAAAATCTCTTATTAAACTCCACATTCCAAATTTTTTATTACCGACCTAGCAATCGTTTTCAAACCTTTGAAAATAATTGCAAGGCAATCGAAACCTCGGACGGTAATAAAAAATTTTAAGCGTGGAATTTACTGAGAGATTTTTCATTTCCGTCATGTCTGTATAAATTGTTCTCTGGTTTCCGTCCTAGTAGGCTGCTGCCAACACTTCGATGATATAATCCTTCATCCTCTTCAGAGGAATGATTTTTCTGAAGGCGATGGAGGAATATTCCATCGAAACGTTGGCAGCAGTCATGATCCTTACTCGGACGGATCCCCGAGAACAATTTATGTATGAATGCTTTAGTATTTTATGAGTGAAATTTTCCAGGGATTCACACCACCGGGTTATATTTTTGGCTGCTGCCTACTTTTTGGACTTGAACTTGTTTGGTATCGGGACTTAAGACACCGTATGCCAAATTCCATGCCAATGTGGAATAATATACATTGGTATAACAGGCGGCAGGATTGAAACGCGATTAAAAGAACACAGGAGATGCATTATTACGTTGTACCATCCTGAAAAATCCGCCGTGGCGGGACAAAGCCTAAAGGAGGATCATCTCATCTGCTTTTGAGATGCGGAACTCATATGCGAGGCCAATGGTTATTAGGAAAGGCTATTTAAGGAAGCCATAGAATTTATACATCTTCAGCCCAACAACTTAAATCGGAACTCGGGGTACTCGATAAATCAAGGATGGAAACCGGTACTTTCAAAAATATTAACGGAAAGAAGTAACAGCAATGGCCAGTCTGACGTAACCCTCCAAAACCCTATATAAGGGAGGATACAGGCGGCCCGGGCATCATAACCCTAATGTTGATGGAAGTGTTATCCATCGAAACGTTGGCAGCAGCCAAAAATATAACACGGTGTGAATCCCTAGAGAGTTTCACTCACTTTATTTATGGACTAATTCTTTCCCGGCGAATGCTATGAGTAAATTATTCTCTGATTACCCACCGGGTTAATGTATCCATATTGCTAACGTTTCGGCAAGTGTCTCGCCTGCAATCATCGGGGCTGTAAAGTTGCACGAAAATTGGCCGCCTTATACAGCCGGGTTGTCCGGCTTGTATACCCCGCCGAGAGCTCAAATCACCACTGATTGGTACAGCTGATGACGGTAGGCGAGACGCTTGCCGAAACGTTGGCGATATGAGTACCTTTACCCAGTGGGTAACCCGAGAAGAATTTACTCATGAATTATTTATGTTTTAAAGGGGTGTAAAAATATTTCGCCATTGACCTATCCAGCATAATTGTATTGTGGATTCAGGTGGCTGCAGCGTTAAACGTTTGTCATCGAGTGCACAACCTAATAACTTTTCAAGGAATAAAAACAATGCCAGGACTACTTTTTATTTAAGTAGGTACATTTTATTTTACTGAGCAACTCACCAAACAGTATGAAGTGATAAAAATCATATAAGTATCATATTTTACACTTTTCCTTCATAAAAGTGTTTCATGACGAGAGTTTCGCTGGATATTCAAAATTTAGGGCAAATTTACATTTAAATACATTTTTCCATTATTCAACTCAAAATTACAAGTTAATTTTTGTCAGCAAAAATGTAAAATATATCGTTTCACTTTAAGGCGTATACCATTTCATAGGTTATCGTATGATTACTATATATCTCATGTGTCGATATACTTGTCAAAGTAGCATTGATTTGCGAAAATAAAACAAGCCAAAAGCAATTCATGGATAATACCAAACCTTATTGCTAAAGCTTTATTTGTTTTGTGGCACAGTTTCAACGGTTTTTCATCGTCTTGGGATATTCTTTTCAAGTTTAAAGTAGCCACTGGTATAAAGGGTTGATTTTATAGCTATAAATGCCCAAAGAGTTATGAATAAAATTTGGGAAAATTTTCTGTGCAACAGCTGCCAGTGATAAGTAAATTTCTCTTCACGAGGCATTAGATATATTTGATGAGCAGCGCACGCCATTTCTTGTCAATAAAAGTTGTTTCTTGTTCGTCATTTTTATTTCAAAATTTGAGAGAGCGCACAATTTTAGTTGATAATGAAGGTTACGCTTGAGAGAAAAAAATGGCTACTTCACCATAAAAGTAATTTCTTCCTTTGCTGAGAGATATTACAAAAACCACCATTTTAAATATTCTGTCCGCGCCTTGGTGTTGGGAAGTTTAAAGACCTTCACCTTTCGGTACAGCTAATTATTTAAAGATTTAAGGTTTTAAAATTCAAGATTCTTATTAAGAATAGGCTTTCTATGAGCAAAAGTGTGGATTTTAAAATTGTGATATAATCGTTTCGTTTAGGATTTTTTAGAGTTCCGCAATGGATTATGTACTTAAATCTACGATCCTTGACAGACAGTTAAAAAGTTTAGAGAATATCACGGGGCGATGGTAAAACTTCCTTACCAATTTTTGCGTGGTTATTTTCGGTCTATCATAAATATGCAAAGTATGAAAAATGAAAAAATAAGATGTCACCCTTAGGCTAGGTTATGTCGTTCGCGAAGTTGAGCGCCATCGTTGCTGTTTGGTCATTTTCTTTTTGCTCTCATTAGAGCTAACTGGTCTCAGAATTTTTAGTCTAAATTTTTCAGTTTTTAATTCATCGGATGCTACATTTCCATACTACGACTTATGGTTTATTGTTGCATTAACAGAAGAATCAGAGAATATGAAAAATGTTTATAATGATATAATTTTGATTAGTATCAATCTTAAGAGGAAATAAAAAATTTCAACTAGTGATTGTGATAAATTTAAATCATATTATCATGAAAAAATGATTTTACCATTTAGTGAAATTTGGTGGGCTTTAATGAAAGAATTGTAAAGTGCTACAGATGGGAAGGAACTGTAAAAATATGAAAATTATATAAATTCCTCTCATAACTTCGAAGGTCAAAATTTGATGCTTGCTTCGTTAAAGCATGTGGGAAATGTGCCTTTCAACAGCAGTGAATTCCTTAAAATCACATTTAAGGAAGTGAAGGGCAGTTATGAAAGGTTTTAATCCTCTCATAACCTGAATATTTCATTATTCTCTAATGTCACTTTCGAAAGGAAGTTTTAATTATGGGTATCTGAGAGTAAGTGTGCCCCTGGGCAATTGCGGAGACTTTCTCATGAAATTTTCACGAACTTCACCGCCAAGACTTCCCGCGGAACCCGCGGGCGATTCGCTATGTAAGATCATGGAAATCAGAAAAGTTTTAGCATCATCCAAATTTCTTTGTTGAAACGTTTATAATACGAGAGAAAATCATCCGAGAATCGTCTCTTTTGTGTTATATTTTTGTTGGGAGAATTTTTATTTATATCCTATTGGGTTATTTCTCCTCATAGTTAACTATGATTAATAATGATTAATTAATATATATCGTAAGAAATTGTAAGAACTTTATGTATGCCACGTAACAAGTTTATACTTGCAATGAACGCAATCAAGTCGATAAAATCTGCCCAAGTGAACGTTAAAACCCCACTTTTTCACGCTTTTCAGCCGCAAGTGCTACTTATTAGCAGCTTACTATCGAGCAAGGAGTGCGATTTTTTGCACGAAAAAACCTTTCGGTGTGCAACATACTTGGAGAAATTTTATATTTTAACCATATTCCGCCCACCGTAGCTATATGGCTACACCCTGATGTGCGAATGCATTACGCTCTGTAGGAGGAACTGCAAACTTTATCGCAATCAACTGGTCAACACTGCGTCGTTCAAATTCACATTCACCAAAGTATTTTGCATGAACACTTTCGGTGACGATATGAGTAAAATACCAAAATTTTATCAAAATCGCAAAGAAAAAAAGTTATCTGGGCGGATATGGGTTTAACCTCCGGGAAATACAAAATGGCGCACGCCTTATCATAGTAAATGTAATGTAATTATAACTCATTTGTGGAATTTTAAGTATAAAATGTATTTGTGGAAACGTACTTCATTTAGGATTTAAAGCTTTTCCAATATGCTAGAGCCTAGAACCTCAGGAAAGCATTGAATTGCCTTTCCATAATAATAACCATGCTCCTCTCAGAAAAAGGTGAATCAGGTTATATGTCTGAGAATGAGAAGATTATGTATTAATCGTGAGAGTTTCCATGAGACGTCTTCCGAGAATTTCACGGGGTGAAAGTGGGAATATGCGGGGGACATAACACGGAAAGAATCTTGGAGCCCACGCGAGAGAGTTTCTTGGGGAATGTGTTCGCACAAAACCATGGAGGAAGAGCGGAAATAATGAAAACGGGCTGGAGATGGTAGAGAGGGACAAACGCTCGGAATGAGAGGGGCATTAAGAGGCGAGATAGGGGCTTATTGCGCGTAATGTTTCCTCAAGACGTGAGTAATGGAATGGAGTTGCTCAAGAGGGAGAATGGAAGAGATGGAAAGAGGGGTGGCGGAGCCGTCGCAGGGGCATCCATTTTAGCCTAGTTGCTTTTGCAAACTTCTTTCCACTTCTACCTTCCTTGTTCCTTGAAGTCGGCCGTCTATCTCCCTTTCGCAAGAATTTTTGCCATTCCTTACAATGCGGAAATGGTTAAAACTTTTACCGCACTCCAATGTAAATAAGCACTTTCTGCGAGTATGCGTGAGAGAAACTGTACAATAATGGAAAGGAGAGACATGAGGTAAAAGCTTTGTAAAAGCTCGAAGAAAACTATGCAGCTATTACTCAAAGTCGGTAGAGGAAGTTATTCCTCTGCTACATTGAGGTGATGTCGCGATATTTAAAAACTTTCGCTTGATATAAATATCGCGACATCAAGTGAATTGCAACATTAACAGAAGAACTAGTGAATGAGAAAAATGTTTATGGTGATATACTTTTGGTTGGTTAGGTTTGGTGGATACCTTATGAGGGAATAAAACTTTCAACTAGTGATTGTTGGCTAGATAATCGTCTCTTTTGTCTTAAGTTTTTCATCTTTTCGGATTAAAGGTAATTCAAATGATGAAATGCTAATGCAAAATTTTTTCAATCATATTCGATTGTCATAGTATATGGATTGCGTAACATCAGGGTTAGAAAACCTGGTTAGAACACCAGAAAGTGAGTTTAAATGAAGAAAATAATGAACTCTGAGAAGACTTCGAGAATGGCAGTAAAAAAACTAATATCGGTTCCCAAAATATAGTTGAGTAAGCATATAGTGATTATTTGAACCAATCAATAAGATGATTGATTCATAAATATGTTTAAAGCATTCAATCGAAGAATTCCAAATAATACCTCAAGAAAATTGCAAACATTAGTAGGTATTGAATTCCGTATAGGCAGCAAAAATCCCAACAGGTTGATCTGTGAAACCGTTAGTGTCTATTAAAATACGTTACAAGTTATCCTGAGTTTCAGGGTAGATCAGCGCTTTTTGCCAACCTGACTGAATGTACAGATAACCGATCTGACGGAAGGTGCCTTGAAATGGAAAAATGAAAGTTAACAGAAGCAGTTTAAAGCATTAAGGAAAGTTGTAATTCATGTATATAATCTCTAATTAATTAAAATATCATATGTAAAAATTTATCTGTCTATTTAAATGCGTCAAAAAATTATTTTATACGTCCAGTCTCAAGTTTAAAATATTTGATGCCAAAATTACAGTTTGCTGAACTCCGATTTCCTTTATTATATGTGCTTGAAAGCTGACTATATTTTGAATACTCTCTCTCTACTATTATGTGTCTGCAAATGATGGGAATAATAGGGAAGCTAGCAGAAAATAGGAGTGTAGAAGGAAAGAGAAGAAGGGAAGGGAAGCTAGCAGCAGATGGGAGTTAATATTTGCAACAAACAAATCTTCAGGTTGAAGGTTGATCATGAAGTTCATAATTGAAAATGTTGAAATTAAAGGTGTAGATGCTACTGCTTTGACGTTTCGCAACAGATTCCGTCGCATCACTATACAAACAAGTGCCTGGAATATTCGGTTATTGACATATGAATATCGATTTCAATAGCTGGAATTGAATCCTTTACTTTTGAGATGACTGGCGAGTTGGATGGCCATCAGAGCCTTAAGCGAAACGATACTTTAAAAAGGATTGATGAGAGGACTCTTAAAAATATTTTAAAAGGCTATCTTTGTATTGGTACCGACGAACAGGTAACAAAAGATTTTACCAATCAGTATCCGCATGTCATAGTATTAGGGTCGCGTATCAATCCGAGATAGAACACCATCTATATCGCTGGAGGTATACGCTTGGCCGAAAGAAAGAGATATTTTATCTTCTATTTGATTGATGGCTGATGCGTAAGTGACGTTTGATTTTCAAGCAATGCATTGTTTGGCAGCCTTTGGATTAGACTCATAGACAGGATATATCAATGATTTTTCTTTAATCTTATATTATTTTGATCAGGTATTCTTAGACGATAAACAATCTCCCATTCATGAATCTTTGATTTATTTATCCCTAGTTATTTCGGTTAATCCATAATTGGTTGAATATTGATTAAGACTATGAATACATATTGAACAGAGATTGATGAAACTCTAATTCGAGTATCAATGATTGCTCTATCACTGATTCTTTAACAAATAAGAATAGCATACGATAACTAATGAAAGATATAGTCATAGATTTGAACGAATTTGAAAATATTCAGGATCATGATTATCAGCCTTGGAATTTTACTTTGTTGTTCTATGATAAGTATAACTAATGGTAAATTCAATTATGGGACTTTGAAAAATAAGATTTCTCACTTATTGTATGCCACTAGTCGATGAAAATCTTTGCAATGAAGGAAATTCATTTTAACATTGTCCGATATCCGTTTGATACGTATTAATAAAAAAAATTGTTGTGATGAGGCTTTAAATTTTTTTATGGCTAAAAATTTCGAACGAAAAAATAATCCGAACGAGAAAAAATTAATACTTTCCTCCAAACATATTTCCCGGCCAACATCAATTGACGGGTATAACAGGCACATCATATGCCACGAAGGCAGAGCTGGGTGTTGGAAAAAATATAGTATTTACATCAATTCAATTCTGCTAGAATAAACAGAAAGCGATAATATTTGAGCTCTGAAACGTACGTTGTGAACTTAAACATCCACTGGTTAATAGTTATGTATTTTTATTTTTATACAGTGCTCTTTTATGTCATCGATTTTGGTTTTTCCTCACTTCAATGGCGTATGTGAAAGAAATTGCTTCCCACAATATAGTTGAGTAAATGCACAGTGATTAGTCAAACCAAATTCCTTTCGTCATAATTCCCACTTATTCCCTTTGATTACTTAACACTCTTTTTCGTATGATATTCCGTATGATTTTAATATAATTGTATTGAAAATGGCCTTAAGAAAGAGATTTTCTGGACCGAAAGTTGAACTGCGACCCCGGGGTGTCTTACCTTTTGAATAGAGAAACCTGGGTAGCGGATTGCTCTTAGAATTTATTAACTTATTATTATTTATGCATTGATTTTTTCCTCGTACAAACATATACACATGAAGGTAAATATTACAAAATTTGAAAACGAGGGACATAGATTCCATAGCTTCCTGTTTGGGGTTAACCGACTGTTCTTTGTCTAACAATATCACATCAATGTCAAATAACATAAAACAAAATTAGTCACTCACCCGCAAATTACAGCAAACTTTACAAAAATTCTTTGGTGAATAAAAACATATAAACAATAAGAAAATGATCCAGGATACTATTAACCCAAGGTTTGATTCCTGGTTAATGGCCGATTACAAGAGAATTTAGTTATGGAATCAGTAGTTATGAGATCCATAATGTTATAGAGTACATAATACTCGGGTTGCAGGAACACATCTTCTAGCTATATACATATTTACACATAGTTCACAGCTTCGAATATTTGATCTAATCTTCTACCACCGGATAAAATTTAAGAAAGCTTTACCTATAAATACTTGCTAATGCACGTAATAATTAGTCAGTAAAAGTAAACAAAATGGTCATTTACTCGAAAAAACTTTTATCCAGCAATTAAGTCTCCAAGCGGTTCATTGCTCATCCGCCGTCTTTCCTACTTATGGAACTCGTAACCCCATGCCATAAGTAATTAAACCTATAAATTTATCGAATGTTTTTGCAACACTTATTGAATAATTTTCATGGCTTATGGGTCCCATAGATTTATAAAACACGTATGGGTCGTTCCTGCAACTGGCCATTATGAAACCTTTTTCTTCCAACTGCTCGATAAATTTCTCCTTGTTCTTTACGGCAGTACATTACGTCAGATGATGAACCTATGGAGTGAATGATTACAAGGCGAAAATTAAGCTGTATTTAGCCAATGAGCAAACATCTACTTAAGACCGTAAGTCTACTTAAAAACCTGAAAAAATTTTTTTTGCCACATGCGAAGATGTTTTCAGCGCTACAACTTGCTTTTCGATGGGGAAATATGGCTCCGCTAGGAAGCGTCGTACTTGCATTCCTTCCTTGGATTTGCACTTAACACAAATCCGTCTGCAAGTCTACCAGCAAACTTTACGAAGGCTATAGAGCAGCACGGGGTCTTTGCCCTCAGATTCGGTTTATATCCTAAGGTTCAGGTAATTCCATAAAGAGGAGAGTTTGTACTAAGCCCTGGGATACAGTGCAAGAAATTACAAATGGGCTTAGGTTTTCTTTATAAAATCCATGCTTTGGGTAAACAACGATAGTATTTTTTCTAGTGCGGTCCTCCGCCAACCTTATTGTCGGCTTCATCTGGCAATAAATGCGTCTGCGGAAGCTCGCGGTTAAAATAATACCAAAGATAGGAATTTTATAAAAAAATGTTTACTCAAATCAAGAATTTGATAAAAAATGCCACGCACTGAAAACTTATGGTTGAAAGTTTAGCTGTTGCTATTCATCACATGTGAAATCTTGTTACGCCTATTATTTGGCTTCAATATTTGTAAATTCGAAAATTTAAACTGTTATTCATGCAAAAAAATATGCATAGATTATTAATGATTTTCTCAGAGAGATGATTGCAAATGCGGCGGATGAATGATCCACCATTAAATTATAATTGTTTATCTACCTTAAATTACTCATATCATCTTCCTCTTCCAATTTTGTCCAGAATTCCTATCCTATGTATTCTTCTAAGTATGTATTAGGATGTGGCTAGGAATTCTGGACGATATAAAAAGAGGAAGACGATGTGAGAAATTTAAGCGGGGTCGAATGATGGATCACTTATAGGAGAGAAAGCAGAACGATTTGCCAAAAATTAGGGCGTCCAAATAAATACCTAAAAATTAGGTGATAGAATAGTTTAATGGACCATTGCAATTAATTATCGAAGTTGAAACTGGAAACGCATGGCGATCCGACACGTGTGAAACTCTTTTAGGAGCACCGTGGTAACTGGTTTCCTTGCAACTCTAGCTACCACAGTGGAAGAAAATCGTATATTATATGGCAGGCGTGTGAATGGAATTCCTCGGTTGAGCAATTCACCAGACCTTTAGTTATCCCATCTCTTCCCCTCAAGTCACAGTGCAAACGCTCTCAGTTCAATGATTCTCTCCTTGGCAACCAACTTGTAAACTTGGACCCGCGATACACTTCACATCAGCGTCTCACCATTACCCACCCCCAAATCAAACACCCCAAAGCCTAAATTTCCTTTCATTATTTCGCCCTGGCTTGTAACAAAATCCCCCTCTCAACTTCCATTCTGTACACAACCGTACCTCTTCCGTGTTGTCTCGAGAAATTCTTAATTTTTTTCACGTGTTATCCTTTCAACGTTCCCCTTACCGTATCCCCCATCCTCTTTTCCTGTCTTCTCCTTGCTTCGTTTTCCCAAACTCCCCTTGGCTACGTCATTGTTTCCACCCCCTCGCCCCTCTGTACTCATACTCCTTGCTTCCTCCCACGCTCCGAACATCCCCGTTGGCCTCCCCCGTCTTGCAGTCTCGTTTAATTATCTCGTCCGCCCTCCCTCCGGCCAAATATTTTCCCGTTTCGGCTCCGCCCACGCAAAATCCTTAGGCTTGGGATACACGAGCATTGCTGACATGTGTTGAGTAAAGTCCGTTGGCATTAGCGAACATATAGACTGCACTAAGTTGCAACAAAAGCTAGTTGAAAATAGGAGATACAATTGTAGCCTTGTTTGTTTCCTTGGCAAACAAATAGGAAATAAAAAGCAAGAGGAGGTCGAGAATGCGATAATAAAATCCCATTCAGCATGACTATCATGTCAGGTTTAACTTAAGTTGACAGAGCTAATACAAGCAGTCAGCGGAAGCGAGATTTTCCAAACCATTTGAAAAAAGTTAGAATACAATGCAGTGAAACCTCTCTTTAAGATCCTTAGGCTCTGGATACACGAGCATTGCTGACATGTGTTGAGTAAAGTCCGTTGGCATTAGCGAATATATAGACTGCACTAAGTTGCAACGAAAGTTAGTTGAAAATAGGAGATACAGTTGTAGCCTTGTTTGTTTCCTTGGCAAACAAATAGGAAATAAAAAGCAACAGGAGGTCGAGAATACGATAAAATCCCATTCAGCATGATTATCATATCAGGTTTAACTTAAGTTGACAGAGCTAATACAAGCAGTCAGCGGAAGCGAGATTTTCCAAAGCATTTGAAAAAAGTAGGAATACAATGCAGTGAAACCTATCTTTAGCGATATCTTTTGGGCCCATAGTTTTTTTCGGATAAGACTGGTTTCCGCTTAATCCAGGGTCGGACATTTCAAAAAAGACCTCGAAAGCCATGTCGTGCCCGTTACATGCATCGTCTTAAAGGTTGGTTCGACTCAAATTCTACATGCAGACGACATTATATTAAATAATGAAACTTATCCCATTGTGGTTAAAAAATTTTATTTGAAATGATTTTCATAAAAACCGATCTATAAAATACGCATATAATCTGTCATTTTAGTCAGTTTTACCTTTTTTCCTGTATAATATACGGCTATCTTCGTTGCCGACAGCTCCATTCAAGATGTAAAATAAATCTGTTTAAAATGTATTTGTTTTCACTCTCACAGTCGCGGCAAAGCCTCCGTAACAGAAATAATGGCCAAAAAAATTTGGAGCTTTCATCCTTTTCACACCATCTGCAACACAATTTATCTTAAATTCTTATGTTGCTGGACGTTTCTCGTAAGTTAACTCTCGCAAAACCTTCGCAAGAGGATGAATTGGATTGGGACTTCCTATCGATTGCATATTTATAACCTCGCAAGTGGTTTACAGTGTTTTACAATTTTATGAGCAATGTAAATCGACTTGTGAACGTGAGGAATGGACTTCGGGTCGCCTTACAATTGAATTCCATTATTTCAATACCATGTGGAATCGCACTGGATCTTGGTGCCGGGAGCCACACGAAATCAAATGGCTCCCCCAGATGGCGTGTGAATAATGGATTCGGGCTGTGCAGTTCATATTCGTCCAAGGTAGGTAAGGGAGATGAAGAAACATATCTCTCAAGTGATTTTTACGGAGAGTAGTCCAATATGCGATTTTCCCTTTTTCTCTGTTCTGGTTGCCTCCCATCTATGGTGTAGTTCACATTTCTAGTGCCCTTATTCATAGATCTTTCCCTGTACAGCATACAAGTCATCATTACCGCACCTAGTCTAAACTTCACATGTCCTTACAACAGCGCTCCTTTTCTCCTTACGAAAGCATCCTATTCTCTAGCTCTAAGACGCAATGTCATGTGGAATCACATAACTTTGGATAACCGTTCCTCTTTTCTAAAAAAACACAACATATGATTGAAGAAACATAAATCTGATTCTGGTTTGATATGGGCTCCATGAAAAAATTAATGATACTGGCGTCGGTTCCGAATCCAAAAGTCGGGAATCACTTAAAAAAATGGAAATCAAAGATTTTAAAAAGGCATATCGTAGGCGTATTGAAAGTCGAAGAGGAGTGAAATATTATTTGCGAGACATTTTTCGAGTGTCTACAGTGGTATCTTGACTTACAGACGGTTCAACTTACGAGCATTTCGTTGTACAGATTTTTTTCACGTCTCCCTTGGTCTCCCACGTTCTCACGCCACCTCCTCAATTCAGATGTTCTTGGTTTCCCCGTCAAAACCTTCCACCTTATCTCTTCCCCTACTTACCGCCTATTTCCTATATCCACCCCTCCTTACAACCATGTAAATGTGATGTCTCCTTTTTATTGGTTTCCAGTGCTCTGTGAGATGAATAGCGTGGTATTTGTTATTAAAATGTGAGAAAAAGTGCGATTGTTGTTCTCATTATGGCGAACTTCAACTATACTCCACACATGCATGAATATGTTGAGTTTATTTGTAATACGAACTTTCTTATTTTACGTTTCGGCCACTAATTACGAGCTCATTCACTAGGTATGACCTGTTATACTCTTCTATTGCAGCGTCTAACAGGTTACTTGACGCTCCCCACAATCTTGAAAAACTTGCTCAAAGGTGCGAACTTCCATCTACAAAGTTGTGTTTTTAGTTTTCTCGAGCATTTTTTAATCTTGGAACATCTTGATTTGCTATACGATAAATGCAAAATTGTGTTTCGTTATTTGACATTTTCGGTGCATGAACTTTTCGAGACACCAACCGTGGAGAAGAGTGGATTTAGTTTGCATGTTGAGGAACTCTTGTATTTAAATCTAGTGAGTGTTAACCCAATGCCTAAATATGCACGAACGCGATTTGCCGCGTTTTTCTGAAGATAGTACCTCTCAGAATGCAATTCTTGTATTCCAAAAACTTTTAACGAGAAATATCACAAATAAATTTGAGAGATAAAAATATAAGGCTAGTTAAACATGTACCATATCATTAAATACATTGGGTATGTGTAATTCATTCCTTGTTTTGCCCTTACACGTTCATGAATGTGTTTCGTGTTCAAGCTTAGACTAGTCTGACATAAGCGGTTGTTATTATTTTCTTCGCAAATTTCTTTTTTTTTCTGTTTCATTCAAAATTCTCAACCTCTGTCTCCAAAAATACAAATTTATGTCTTTCTGTAGCACTTCCTTTCCTTTTTCGAATATCAATTATCCGGCCTCAATGTTGTGTTGAACCCCGTTTTTCATCCTCACCATTAAATCATGAGCAAGAAAGGGTTAACCGCTGTTATATGATGCCGGAGTCCATAAAAAAATTATTTATGCCCCCTTTCAAGAAATATTATCGAAGGATTTATTGAGTGACCTTCCTTTCCATGCATGAAAGCACAATTTGCCTTGGAATTCTCTGCGAAATAAAATGCCGAAAAGCGCCCGCCACGCAACATCAAATGTTCATGCACTTTCGTGTATGAGCGTACACACTCAGTTGTCATTTTTTTCTCTGAGAAGTAACAATACTCTTTCATGAAATGATCTAGTTCTCAAGTTTTAAGT
Source organism: Ceriagrion tenellum (assembly GCA_963169105.1). NCBI lineage: Eukaryota > Metazoa > Arthropoda > Insecta > Odonata > Coenagrionidae > Ceriagrion > Ceriagrion tenellum. The sequence goes on from OY720634.1 coordinate 87,062,431, forward strand.
CAAGTCAGAGTTGGTGTAGTTAATCTGCTGATTTTGCAACGTGAAATCAAAGAAGAGAAGAAAAATTTGCCTGGGCTGCAGGCTGTGTTGAAGTTTCCGCAGTAGCAGTGCAGGTGAAACTTTGTAGAAACATCGGGGCAGGTTTCGTAATGGGGAATTCCTACGGCCTAGAGATGCCGAATTGCACGCATGGTTGGCTTTCTCAACCACTCATTACCAGCTGAATCCCGAGGAATTCCGAAACTTGACCGTTGCAGAGGCTGGAATCGTAAGTTATTAAATTTTAGCGCAATAATTAGCTTATGGAGTGAGTTTACCTAGCTGCAAGGCCATTTTCTCGATCCAGATTGATTTAACCAATTAACGCATAATACCGCTTTAGCTCAATGTTGAACATTAAAAATCAGCCGACATCTTCACTGATATGTAAAAATGGAGTTGTGTATACGTTTGTCAATCTTCTACTCAAAAACTACTGAAACAATTAAGCTTAAATTTTACATGGTTCCAGTGCATATAATGAGTCATATAAAACTATTCAGATGACGGGGACCTTCGGTAAGGATGTGAAGAAGAGGCTAATGAAGAGCTTGATATGGAGCGTAGGGTTGTATGTTGCAGAAACGTGGACCCTTAGAAATGAGGACGAGAATAGGATGCAGGCGTATGAGATGTGGGTGTAGAGGAGGATGGAAAAGGTGAGGTGGACGGAGAGGAATGCTAACGAGGAAGTGCTTGAGATGGTGGGCGAGGAAAGGAAACTGCTTAATGAAATTTGAGATCGGCAGAGAAGGTGGCTGGAGGATGTAATTAGGGGCGAGGGATCGCTCAAGAATGTGATAGATGGAAGGGTGTTGGGCAAGCGGGGAATAGGAAGTAAAAGAATTGGTTTCATAGATGGGATAAAGAAGGTTAGATCCTATGCTGAAGCGAAAAAGGATATACTAGAGCAAGATAGGCCCCTGAAAGTGTATAAAACCGGGAGGAGATTCTCTGACATGAAAGAAAACTACCTTAACCCTTAGAGTGCCGGGGAGCGCTATCGCGCTCTTCCTGTCTCTCGCAAAAAGTGCCAGGAGCGCGATAGCGCTCCTCCTGCAATATCACTCTTAGATGCTGATATTTCACTGATTGTTCACAGATGGCACCTAAATGCAGATTACAGATGCAGATTCAGATGCAGATTTTGTAAAAAAAATCGTTAAATAATATATTAAAAAGGTGAAACCACATAATAAAGTTTTCCTTGAGTTTTTGAATATTTACCTTCACTTATATTTGAGACAATTTTTTTCCTAAACTACTGCAAAATCAGCAAAAATGCCACGGAAATTTTAGCATAGTACCTATAAAATCGGTTGGCACTCAAAGAATTCACCAGTAGAATCCTTAATAATAATTATAATTGGCGCAGGCTCTGGGGCCTCAAAGAACCCTGTACACGCCGTTCGGAAGTTGTAAAATACTGCTAAACTATAAGTATGCTCACTATTGGGGAACTGTGTAGTAAACCTATTAAACCATTATACGGTAGAGATGAGAGATAAGTTTGCGGCCAAAATGGGCAAAAAGGCCACAAATCTGTAGTCTTTGGTTCCTCATTATGGATAAACTGATGAACCGATTACTGCGAAATATTTAAATAATCTGCGAAATATACTGGTACATAAAAGGTATAAGAAAGTCATAAACCATAGGAGAAAGGCCCAAGGACCTCATTGACCGAAGGAGGGGCTTTCCTAGTATTCTGACCAGTGCAATGCAATCAAATACTTAAATTCCAGAGTTCCAAAATTATACTCCCATTATAAAAGGATCGGAATTGGTAAGGAGAATTCTACATTTGCTTTTCAATAGCTATCACTCAAAATTTAGGGTTGAAACTTTTTACTGCCGTGGTAATGTAGGATTCTCGATTTTAGTCTGGTTCATTTAAGCAATGATATGGCCAATCATTTCTTAACTTCCTGTGCAAAGTCGGGTCCCTCTTCTAGTTAACACGAAAAACTAATGAAGGGCATCCAAGGTCATCCTATGGTGACATTTTTACATCTACATCTAAATAATACCCCGTGAGCCGCCGCATGGGTATGTGGCAGGGGTGGTTAGGTCACCAGCCGTGTAAAGGTATAAGTTTTTTGGAGATGAAATTGTGACATCTATTATGGGAGTGTATTTAGTGAAGCTCAATTTTTACTGTGGTCGTTTATTGCTCGCGAAAAGAACGAGTTTTTGTAACTATTTGATCGGCAGTGTATCTCTCTTATTTTATTGCATTTGTCAGACCTAGAGATGTAGTGGGTAGTCATGATAATATTCTCTATGTCACTCTGAAAAATATCAGTTCTAAATTTATTAAGCAAGCTAAGCCTACCGTGTAGTCTCAGAGTCTCTATGGGCTCCGACCTTAATCTTTATAAAAGTTGTGAGACACTATATGTTCGCTTGTGGCAGTTTTTAACTAGGCGCGCTGCTGTCCTTTGTTATTTTATTAACTTTTTTGATTAAATCTATTTGACCCGGATCCCAAATGCTCGCAGCGTATTCGAGGTGTGGCCTAACCACAACAAAGTATCATCTCTCTTTAACTTTTTCATCCGAAGACCTTCCTATTATACGTTTAACAAAACTTAGTTTCTTTAATGCTGCGCCACGTATGTTCTGTGTGAGTAATCCCCACCACCACCTTGAAGTAGCAAATTCGAGACTGCTTTCCGTAAACAAAAAAAATCTCAAATTTGTAGTATTTTTACGTCGGTCATTTGAGAAGTGAGCAGGGCAGGTATACCTGTTTTAATTTGAATCAAATATTATATCTCAATTTATCGAATAAATTATTTAAAATTTAATTTACTAAAATTATGAAAAATTTCTCACCGATTAAAAAACAAACAGTTATAATTTTAATTCTTATGAAAGGGGAAAGTTTTTTGGTGCGTAGAAAAGAGCAGTCACCTAATAACGTGCATCGTGTAATAAATACGAGCTTTCATAGGGAAATAATTCTTGATAAATTTTCGGGCTTCTGATCACTAAAACATTATTCCAAAGAGCGATGACATTGGTGATTAATCTATAGAACGAGGGCGTAAAATGCATCTAATATCACGGAAATACTTTTGATGCAGCTTCAAATGGGTACGTGAAGATTTACTGAATTTGTATGTAGTAGCTACGATTTATACCATGCTGAAGTGATAACTTCGATTCATTTTATCATTAATTTATTTCGGGGCCATTCCTCGCCACTAAAGAGCAGAGTTGACCCTTGACTATTCAGATTTTAACGAAAATTTGAGGAAACGTTCGATACATGAATACAATTTCCAACGCTTTTTGAAAATTTTAAAATCAGATGAATAAAGGCTACTTTTCAAAATAGCGACTTTCACTGCCATTAGGTTTTTCTGATCAAATATTCCAGAGAAGAATCAACGTAAAAAGACGTTCTAACTTTGCCTGTTCTCAGCAAAAGACGCCAGAGGGATCCACAAATTTACGTTCCATCCGACGGATCTGAGTTCTATACATGAAGTATATTCAACAAGGCACCAAAATATGGATTATAATTCCACCGAAAAGTCTCCACCGTTGCTGAGATGCAATCCTGGCTCATCACAATAAGATGTCAATACGTAAACCACCATACCAACTTAATCATTATCGCTTAGGTCATATAAATTGTGAGATTAATAAAGGATACATTGTATAAAATGAAAACGATACCCACGTGCATATCATATCACTCTAAAAATATGAACATACTTTTGGAAATATTAAGTAAATATGCATCACATTCATAGTTCTATTTAGCTTTCCGACCACTAAAGTAAATAAGTCAAAATATTTTAACAAATGAAAGGAATTAATTCAGACATTATTTTTTGGTTTCCAAAGGCATGTTTACATTAATTTTTAATCATTAACGCTTATTAATTGATTTGATAAAGTCTCGTGAGTTTGTTTAGTTTCATATTGTGATATGTGTGTTTTTTTATGAGTGCAAGTTAAATTACAGTGTGTAAATTGAATATGAACGGTCCCTTTCCTCTAATTATTTTCAATTGAATTTTCCGTTTTTTTTTATGTTCCAAGAATTTATAGCAAGAAATTTTAATTCTACAGTTAGTCATTATTTTTATGTGATGGCGAGCGTAGTTAACCCATTTCCGCCCACGGTAGCCATATGGCTACACCCTGAGGCGCTGAGTGTATGACGCTCTGCAGGAGGAACCGCGAACTGGCCAACAATCGCAATCAATAGGCCAACATTGCGTCGTCCAAGGTCACGACCACCAAAATATTTTGCATGTGTGCTTTAAGTGACTATATGAGTAAAATACCAAAAATTCATCATAATCGCGAACAAAATTTTTTCGGGGCGGAATAGGATAAGGTAAATATGTTTCTTGTGTACTAAACAGTAGTGTGGATTCTGCGATGTTTTTGTTCTATGTTTTATGAACATTTTTTATCCCTGAAGAGATTTACAAAAATAATCGAAACGTCGCGGTTGCGGCAAAGAGTATATATCTGAAAATTAACAGACCAAAACTGTCCAAGGATATTCATAATTGTTGAAACTGTTTACGAGCATAGCAACCAAAACCTGATGGTGATTATTTCTCCATCTTTGCCTAGTGATCAACAGGATTTTATCGCTGGAACGGCATGGCGATTTAACGTAGAAAGAACACGCGGAAACATGCACGCCAGAGATGAACAAAAGCGGGAACAATGTCTCCCTTCTCCGGCATTCTTTCCAAATTCACATCACTCCCAATGTAACAGGGGATGTCGCACGGAATGTGAAATGGCTCTCGATGCCCGAACATGACCAGTTGTGGAGATTTCCGAAAACGACGCTTTCGGCTCCAAATGACCCTTTTATGGCGGTCGTTCGTGGACTCCGTTAAAGCATCTCACGGAGTCCGAGGCCTTTGAAAGAGAAGAGACACGAAAGGGGAAACGGGGAGATTCCCAAAAAATGTAACCGATAGAACAGGCTATTCCTCATCGGCTCGATCATACTTCACGTCAAACTCAGTTTGCGGACGTTAGAAACAGATGAGCAATGCCAATCCGAAGATCTGTTTCCTTCAGCTCTCCACTGCATTCAATTCTCATCAAAATGATTACTTACTAATACGGTACGGGTATCTTGCATTAATGAGGATTTCTTTTAACTCTCCGATGTTAAAATGTAACTATTGTAAAAGTATGATTAATGTTCCTCCTCAAAATGTTCAAAAGGTTCATATTTATAGAATTTTAGAGAGCCTTCTCCGTAGCTGCTGTTCATTTCCATTCAAATATTAATTCGGAAGTATTTGTAACATCCGTTTAAACATCAGAGTAACAATGTTACCCTGACTACGCGTAAATCAGATACAGTTATGAACGATTCTGCGAAGAGAAGAGTTCGGATTATGTAGAAGTTTTCTTAATTACTTACAGATGTGCCCATTTATTCTCAACAAGAGAGACAAGAGTACGTATTAAGTCTATGCGTACACACGAAGATTTTTACTTCTCATATCAAATCATAACCTTATAATTATATAAGTGGAGGTTACGTTGTTATTGCCTGTTGCTTAAAGCTTTAATACAGAAATTTATTGGTCTTAAAATAGTAAAACCAATAATTAACAGGGAGAGGAACGATGAATTAATAAAGGAAAGTGCTCATCGCTAAAGTGAAAATGTTCTAGGACAATGAAGAGGATAAACGCTGCCACCATTTCACGGAAGCTCAACAAAGTGTATGGCAATTTAATAAATTTATCATAGTACGGTTGTTGAATTCATAACATGATTAAACGTGTTAATTTTTTATGTATCTAAGTAGAGCCAGCATTCTCATTAAGGCATAAGTAGTATGAGAAATGTAGGCATTTTTACTAAGTGAGGCTGTAATAATGTGTCTTTTGGAGTAAATTTTGCCACTGTCTGTTACCGAGGTAATAAACACAAGGATATGTGTGATAAATTGTCGATATAGAATAGATATAATTAGGATTGACCTTCTTTTCCAGCATATTGTCATTCTAGCCCTGAAGATGGAATAAAGTATATTCCGAAACGTAGGCAAAGGAAAACTAACGTTTAAAATTTGACTTCTATATCTACATTCTACCCTGCGAGCCGTCACACGCCGACACGCGGGGTAGGACAGGGAGTGTTAGAACTTTAACCGTGTAAAAATGTAAGGGATAAGGTTTTGGGAGGTGAAATGGTGGCGTGTATTATGGGAGTGTATTTAGAGGAGCTCAGTTTTCATTATGGCCGCTTATTGTGTACGGAAAGAACGAGTTCTTGCACCTATCTGTTCGTCAATGCATCTCTCTTATTTTATAGCTACTGTCACTCCTAGAGATGTTGTGATGCGTCATGATAATATACTCTGTGTTGCTGTGAAACACACCAGTTCTGAACTTCTCAAGCAAGATGAGACTAGCGTGTAGCCTCCGAGTCCCTAGGGGCTCCCACCTTAATCCCTGTCATTTAATTAAAATAAAATGGTTAAATCTTTATGACCAGGGTCCCTAATGCTCGCGGCGTATTTGAGGAGTGGCATAATCAGAAGTTGCATCTTTCGTTGACATTTTCATCCGAGGACCTTCGTATAATACGCTCAAAAAAAATCTAGTTTCTTTAATTATTTGCCGCATATATTTTTTATTTGTAATATAGGACTTAAGCCCTCGCAACAAGTGAACGGGTATTATGAAATTTGTTGCATCCCTATTCCGAACAAATCGGTCTCTTAGATATTTGACCGCTTAAGAGAGGTGGCCGCGGGGGCAGGTTTCACTGTGTATAGACGGTGCGTTTTATTGGTCAATGCTCCGAAAGAATGGTCTTTCGCAATTTCATCAGCCAATCGCACAAATGCTGATGCGAAGATGAATGCCGGCGTAGACTTACTTATCCGACTCCTCGACCCCTCCCCCCCACCCCTCGCCCGTCCACGGCGGCCTGTGCAATCTCCGGCTCTTAACGGGGATTTTATCGAGGCAGAGTGGGAGATCCCTGGAAAGGTATAGATCCCTTTTCTCGCTTGATCCGAGCCGTGAGAGAAGAAGAGGATGACGTCAGCAACAAACGGCGTATTAAAAACGTCCATGCCTCCATTGGGAAACAATAAAAAGAAAGACCTTTTTGCAGCGAGAGAACTCCGCATTTGAGCGATTACCGACTGTCTGCACTACTTTCCTCTATAATCAATATCCGTTTCGTTCCTCGCTTTCACTCGTTTCGACTAGCACCTTTAAGGCTTACTATTCACCCGAATTCGAAAAGCTTACTGCTCTCCGTTCCCAAATCAACAGGGGCGATGGCATTAACTGTACGCCGAAACTGTGTCTTGAATGGCAAAGTCATCCAGAGATGGAAAGACTTACGAAAGAAATGAAAGGGGTGGAAATTAAGGGTTGTCAACAAGGAGCGGTAAAAAAATCAGGTAGTCAATACTTCGTTACTTCATAACAGTGACAAACATATGAGTTTTTAAATATTACAATACGACATGAAGGGTACAGAATTCCGTGGATCAAGAAAAAAGTACATGTAAGTCAGTGATCAGTATGTATTACGATGCAAGTAGATTCATAGATGAATGACAGCGCTAGAGCGAGTGATCCAGTCGTTGCCTGCCACACATCACTCAGTCGCCGGAAGTAGGGCGCAGCGCCACGCAGTGGCGATTGTGGTAGTGAATAAGCGCCCATTATGAAATGTATATTTACTATATATGTGGATCCCAGAAGTCAAGGGGTCTAAGTGACATTAAAAAAAATAAGTTAGGTACAGGAATGGGGTGTGAAAATATAAATCTTTTAGGTGGTAAAGGGATCCAAGTGATTTTCTTGACATGTGATGCTATTTAGGGTAATACCTCTTAACTACTTAGTGGGTTGTACCAAACATTTTCAACTTTGACTCAAGTTTTCTCAAAACAACGATTTTGTTACTTAGACCCCTTGACTTCTGGGGTCCTCATATACACACAAAGGAAGTAATCTATTGTGGATATAAGTGCTTAGGGCAATGGAGGATCAGGAAAATAATCCTTTTTTCCATCTAAAATGAGTCATTTGAGTCACTAACTCTTGTACGGGAGGGACACTGAAAATATGCTGAATTGAAAAGTTAAAATTTATACTTAGAACGCAATCGTATTTATTTATGTTTCACCGATTCACACTGACAAGATTATAAGGGAATAATGTACAAAAAGCGATTTGAACACAAAAAAACATAATAGAATCGATAAATAAATTTTTTTGCAAACATACTGAAAGGGCTTGAAAATCTGGCCAAAACTACTAATAATTTTAGGAGCATCACATTAAGGTAAAATGGACGAGCGTAAGAAAATGTGAATCACTCAAAAAATTAAAAACCATAAAATTTTTCAAGCAAATAATAGTTTAATTGTTATTTATAATTCATATTTAGTTTTTTCATCATCATAACTTTTAGTTTTAAAACAAGTTGACAATATCAAACACTAAATGCTTTTCGATTATTTTTTGCCCTACCCCTTTGTTTATGTTGTGCCCTGTGTCTGATAAATCACAAAGGCAAGCGGTTCCCTCCATTAACCAGCGAGGAGATACATGTCCAGGTAAATATGCTCTGCGCGTCTTTCAATGGCACCTAAAAGTGAAATGCATAGGCACAGATTGGTTATGAAAGGTAAAATAGTTCTCACGGAAACAGTCAACGAGATGCCAAATTTTGTGCCAAATATCTATTTTGATATCATATATTGGACAAAACCTGGATGTTGGAATACATAAATGAGGAAACACCGTTCGTGAGCTTGAGAGAAGAGAGAATTTTCCTCAATTTTTTTCCTCAATGCCGTTTTTTTTACACATGGACGATTGTAGCAATACCGTCATTTGAGTTATGATTTTAAAGTTCACCCCAGTATTCAGTGTGAAACTGCCTTAAAACGGAGAAACGCGGAAATCCAGCCGCACCTGTGAACTTTCAACTGAGTATTTTATGGTAATGCACCTGTTATTCACCACTCCATGGGCCGCCGGCCACAAAAAATATTGTTCTCGCGTTTAGCAACTCTCTCCGCGGTACACCGCCACGGGGATACGAAAAAAATGTCGAATGGGGGAAGAGCGTTAATTATGATTTCGAAAACGAAGCAGTCAGTTTTCCATTTTAATCCCTTGCTATGGTAAACCCCCCGGCCAACTGGAATCCACAGAGTTGCCCTAGGGTGATTAAATAACTGCTCGTGGAATATGCAAAAACGGTGATTTTCGCGGCTAAAGTACGAGTCGGAGTCGGTCGCTGAATCTATCCTGGATAATGCGGATCTCCTATCTTGATTATTACCTCGGGTATTAATCCACAGGCAGTCGTCTTGTGTACGCATTGCCTGCGAGCGTGTAAATACCGGCTTATTTGGCTAGTTTAATCTCCTGAAAACGATGGGCGCTGGAGTCTTCGGAACTTTTTTTTGCCGTTTCGATCACTTAATGCGTACATTGAACTCGCCTACTACCTCATTTCGGGATAAAAACTGTATGGCCTGGATGCGGATTTATTTTCCAAAATCTCTAATGTTTGGTTCAGTGAATGTGTATTACCTGCAATGCTGTGTTAATGCTGGCCATCGGTCGACGAAAACAACGAAAATGGATCCATTCCGATGTCTAACCCTACAGTAGTTACGTGGATTATTGGGCCTGAGTAGTGAAACCAGTCTCCTGGACTGATTAGGACCATAAGGATTTTAATAAGACCCTATCAGTTTTTCTGGATTTTTAAAATTTTTTTTATGAGTAATATAATTCAAACGTGAATTTTTTTAAATTTTACCTTAATACCCCGAATACAGCGCATTTGGCCAATTGATGTCGGGTAAATAACAGTAACAACAGCCGAACACAAACATCCCTGCCCTGTGTGATGATAATTTCACCCAGGCGGGATTGAAACCAGTGACCCTCGTGTTAGCAGACGAGGATTTCACGCTGTGTCCACCGGAACCAGCAAGTTTTCCGACCACCCACCTTTCAAGGGCCGGCAAGTTTCAATTTATTCTAAGTTTTCACAGCGAAAAGAGAGGATACTTTAGCTTTTATTCAATCTAGGTTATACCGTAACTTGGATGGCCTAGGACATTGATTTTCTTCATTAGAGCCAAATAGCTGTTACAAGTTTTTGGTATTTAAAAAAGGATTTATTCCCAGAATATATATGAAATTACTTATCCACATGAATTTCGGTGTAATGTTTCGCGGCCAGCAGGTATTCTTTCCATTTCTTCCTCCGGGAATCGGCCGTTGTTTTTCAGACCACGTTTCTTCTCCTCTTCTGGTGGCGTCTCCGGGTCGAATTCCGCATTTTTTGTCGAAGTCTGAATTTTTAGTATATAACATTTTACACAACAAAGTAAAAGAGGTAGTATATGAAGACACGAGTGGTGATGTATGGTCTGTTGGACTGAAAGTAGCTATATGTTGAAATAATCTTTCGTGAAGTTTTTTTTTGGCCCGAATATCGGAGGATAAGAAAAAAATAGGAAGCTGCTGAAGAGAATGAACAGAAAAATTTCTTACTTGCGTGCCTGCGTCACCTGAAAGATTATAATGTCGGTTTGGGGGAACGGCCGTCACCACTCGATGAAGTTTAATGGTGAATACAAACGTATTTAAGAAAATAATCGATTTCAATTCAAACCGCATACCTAAATGACACTAAATTCTGGTGGTAAACCATCAATCTGGTGGTGTCATGGCGAGATGGGCCGTACATAAAGAAATGCTTCGATTATCAAATGCGTGCGTTGCACTCGAGTATTTTTTCCTTTCGGAAGAAAAACTGTGTGACCTGGATAGAGGGCTTCCAAAAAATTCCAATGTTCTGTGCAGTAAACGCGTATTACCTGCAATTCTGCGTTAATGCTGGCCATCGGGCGCCGAAAACAGCGAAAATATGTGCAATTACTATGCTTGAAGGGTGAATGCAAATGAGTTTGTGGAGAGTATCGTTTTTGTCCTAAACAGCAAAGCTTAACAGCATATCCTGGCTCCATACAAGCACTTAAAATTCTGATAAAACATTAATCAACATGTTGCCACACGAGAGCTTACTAATGGAGAACCAAGAATATCATTATATAATCAACTTATTTATTATATATATATAATATAAGCAAATATTATAATCAAGTGTTGCCACATGAGAGTTTGTTAAGGGAAAACGAAGGATATCATCATATAACGGAGACGTTTTTTAGGAAGAATAGCCTCACCATGAATTAACAACAATAATCTAAAAACATCTCAAAAATATAATATCAGATAGAAAAATTCAGTTTTATCCTCCTTACATTCTCCTTCAAGTAATATTGTACAAATTATCTATCGTAGTATATTTCCCAAAATCAGGTGGTGAGAATAATTTTACACAAAGGAAATTCAGTTCATTTCTTTCCTCTATTTAAATATCTTGATAAATTACCATTGAGAAATTCATTTGTTTCGAAGGTTTTACATTTTTTTATAATAGAGGGGGAAATAGAATACCGCCGAGTGAATATGTCGGCAAATAACAAAGAAAATTTGGTATTAATTTAACCAATACCTAATAGGCTGAAATTGAACAATACAAACATCTCGCCCCCAAACTTTTCTGCTGTCTACCTTTTGAATTAACAACTACCACTATAGGTAAATTTTTAAGACGCATAAAATTATGGTTATTTTTTAAACAGAGCATGGAAATGTTATTGTAATACCTTACGTGATCATACTAGAAAATTGACTAATATGTATGTATTCATTAATGATGTAATATTGCATAAATATATGCGACCTGTTGCAAAGTATTGTTACTTTGAATCTTTGAACTTATTTTTTTAATTGCATGGTTACATATAAATTGTACACCATTGAGATGCTTGGACATGAGTGAATCGCATAGAATAGAAATGAGTGTCTGCCTCATGAAATATGCTTAGATTTTAACACAAAAAACGGATTATTACAATTAAGGTGCCTAATTCCACATTGAAAATTTGATAAAATGATGCATTGGTAATTTTGTGTCACAGGCGGCGGAATAAAACTTAATAAATAGTATTAATATTAATTGTGATGCTATTTAAGTTAGCATTTCTTGGATATTGTTTTTGTAATTTATTTACAGTAATTTCTACAGTTTCATTAAATGAATCCTAAAATTTGAGTAGCATCCAGAAAAAATTAATTGACTCCTCAGGGAAACCCTAGAGAAATCACCCTTCGCTAAAAAACGAAGATTTCGACAAATGCGATTCCGTAACGAACCATCTTCGTTAGCCAAGGAATTACTCGACTCATTCATCATCTCAATGGGTTTCATCAAAGGGAGAGAAACCCCAACCTAATTCTAATCGCTTTTTAAAGTGAAGCAATCCCGCCTGAAAATAAAAATCTTCACACCCAATATCCCAACTCAACCAGCATAGAGTTTAAACAAAATTGTGTTTGTGAATACGTTTGAGCTCGTCTTCGTGCAATATTTAAAGTGATTAGCGCTTAGAAGAAAGCAATAAAGCACAATGAAAAAAGTTGAAAAAACATGCAAGAAATCCTATTTGAGGGAAGGAAACTTCAAAAACAGACGTGCGACGTCATGCTGCATGAGGCGTGTGTAGTCCTACCGCCGAAAAGAACACACTGTAGCATGCCCGGTTCCTGCGGCCTCGTTATAAAACGTATTGCCCACGATGCTTACATACGAGCTCACATTCTCTCCCACAGACCTTCATCCTTTCCTCCCACAACGAACAATTTCGTTTTATTCCCCCTACACCCACTTTGTTGTTCTTGCGTTTTTATGCTATTTTTTTGCCTCGCGAAAACATAAAAAGGACGTTCTGCTCTTCCGCTCCGGGTGACGCGCAAGAGGAAAAAAGGTAAACAAAACACTCGCGTCTCCGCGAAGTGTTCTCTCTCCCGTCGAAAGAGAAAACCGAGGGGTAGGGGATTGGGTGGGGATGAAGCAGCAGGAGGAGGGGGGAGGTTCACGAAAACAAAAGAACCGTGCCCAGTGCGTTGTGGGAGGAAGCTGTGCCGCCACTTCATCTACGCTTACAGCCGTCTTAGCTTTCCACTAGTCCAGGTGTCTACCTTTCCGCAGGCAAGGAGATGGGGTTGAAAAATTCATGTTCTTAGCGGGGTTCGTTCTTATTCGATATATCTCGTAGCTCCATCAATATGTATCTTCGCTGCTAATTTCCACCACATGGCCGCCATTAATGTGCTTACTGAGCATTTACTGCGATAACACATCCAAGAAAATCTGCGAATATGCGGCGCCAGCCATTACTTGGAATGCAAATGCACTGTTAAAACAACTTCCAAAAAGCTAATTTCCACAGAGAAAAAATCATCCGCCTTGACCGGGATTCGAAGCCGGATCCCTCGATTTCCGGCCAAGTGCTTTAGCCAATTAAGCAACCGAGGCGTCCTATTCCCCTGTGGATTTGTGTAAAGGTCACAAAAATCCACATGGGAAGAGGACGTCCTCTTCCCATGAAGAGTCTTTCTCTTCCCTTCCTTCAAGAGGCGTCCTCTTCCCTTGTGGATTTTTGTGACCTTTACACAAATCCTCGGTTGCTTAATTGGCTAAAGAATTCGGCCGGAAATCGAGGGATCCGGGTTCGAATCCCGGTCAAGGCGGATGATTTTTTTCTCTGTGGAAATTCGCACATGTGTGCATTGCGGGTGACTCCGTAAAAGTGGAACTCCGTGGCTAGTCCCGGATAGCTTGAAAATTGTCCAAAAAGCTGTACTTACTCTGCTTATTGAAATTACACCAAAACAAGAAAATTACCGGTGGTCTTGTTTAGGTTGCGAAGAATTGTGTCGAAGGAAGTATATAATCTATGGCACACGAATTTGGTTCTTAGATGTGTCGATTGCAAATCGACACTTATAATCGATGTATCAATTGCTACCTCGATCAGCACACCATCAACACTCTTGCGGATTTAATTTCTTTCGATGGCTGTTTTAAAAATTGTATTTTTCTATGGATATCCAAGGGTAACACTTATACCAAAGCAGGAATAGTCTTTTATCAATACGGAGTACGTATTCATCTTTTCGAAAATGAGCTTAACTAAGTAAAAGTAACAAAGAAACTAAGAGACTAGGTAACTAAGTAACAAAGAAACTGAATCAAATAGCCTGTGAAAATTTCTGGTTGCACAGAATACAATGGAAATTCCACACCGCGTTAATTGCTGTTTTAGCACTTTGAGGATTAAAGGAGTTGGAGTGAGATTTTAGTAAAGACTGTTTAGTAGCAGGGCCACTCCCATAACATATGGGACCCCGGGTATCTGCGACTTGTGGGGCCCTCGGGAACTACGACTGGCGTGGTCCGGGGCAACTATTGTTTAGGGGCCCTAATTATGTAGTTTGTGCCGAATTTTCAGCACAAATTTGGCCATAATTTCGCCGCGGACATTTCGCTCGCGGACATCGTCGCGAGCCGGACATAACGCGAGATGTTCTAAGTGCGGTAGGGAGATTTCAAAGTGCGCACTGTCGGCGATATTGCGCGTTGTCGGCGATATTGCGCGACAAGAACGAGGTCCTCTACTTTTATAGTGAATTCGCATCTGGCGTCCTCTTTTCGGAACTTTGTGGCGATAGCGCTCCTCTACGCCACCGTCTCAACCAATGGCTGGACGAACAGTTCCCCTACTACCCCCAACTCCTGCATCGGTCAGCTGACTCCCCTCAATTGCCGGCCGCATCGACACAGCTCGGCGCTCGCTCTCTTTGAACCTATCACCGGGGAAGGACGTGTCTCCTTGGTTCCAGTTCTGACTTGTGTTCGTCTTGTATAGACCAAGTTAATGGTATTTAGCCTACGGGCTTGCTTTCTATTGTAATATTTGTGGTTATATAAATGCTGTTACTTGAAGTTAATCAAACTAGCTAAAGTTGTTGTCATTTTTCTCTCGTTTCCGCCCACCAATCGCAGTCAATTCACTCGCGACGTCAAGTTTCAGTGGCTTGCGTTGCATAGTGTTTCGAGCCCTGAATTATAAAATAAGTACATAGCATGAATTATCATCATTTGCAGTGTTCTGTTTAATTTTATATGTACCACTCTTTTCATGAAAAAATTATAAATGTTAAATTCCAAAAATATTATAAACATAAATAATAATATATAACAAAAATAAGTCCGATTAATGACCCAAATTTTCATGTCAGATAATAGAGCGACGTACAAAGCGGTACATAAAGGTGCACAGAGATCAATATCAGATATGTACTGTAACGGGCCTGTCTCTCCAGATTTTTATCGTCATATATGTCATCCTGCGATTACAAACTTCCTTCAAAATGTGCGGCCCTCTGTGGAGCGGGGCCAGGAATAGTTTTCTCGTTTGCCCGGCTCAAAGGATGGTACCTACTGAATCGTAGGGACTATTGAGGTAGAGAGGGCATTATGTCATCAAACTGTGACCTGACTATTGAAATTTCAACCATATTGTTATTTGGGTAGTTAGACTACAGGCCCTGCTCTTTGATCTTTCCTATGGATAGCACGACGAAATAGACGAATAAGCGGATGTATAGCAAGAATATCTACCATCTGTTTGAAATATAAAAATAAAGATAAAAATAAATATATTTCCTCTGAGGAGCACCCTTGGAGCATGAAAAATAAAGGTACAGGCTACTGCTCTGTCTATAGAATCAATACTGCTTTATACAAGCAATATACAATATAAGCAAACAACAAATGAAACCAAATTACTTGATCAAAACAAAGATACGTAAATTACATAATTTACGACGGTGAGGAAAACAAAGAGACGTAATTTACCTAATATACGTAAGAATTGAATGTACAATCAATATAAAATATACAATATAAATGAGGAAAAAAAAGAGACTTAATTTACATTACATACGTAGTAATAATCCTGAGGTTTTATTTATTTATTTTATTTATTAAATTTACCGCGTCAGAGAGTAAACACATTAGTTGATAGAGAGAGTTTGTATCGCGGTTAGTAAAGATGACGGAGAGGCCACGCCCATTTTGTAGCTATTAGCATTGGCCACATTCGCATGATTCATCTAGATTAATTGTAAAGACCATATTTGGACTCAGTGTGTACATAAGTTCTCGATTTACGTCGGAGATGCGTGTTGAAAAAGAGCGACGTAAGTTGAAACATCGTAAAGCGAATCCAGATATTCGTGACCGCTTTAATCCCAAGATAAACCAAGGCGTTAATTTCAAAATTCGTTTTTTGACTACATCTAGGAAAACAATATCTATTTCAGATGAGATGATTATGTCTAAGTTATTTAAAAACGCATGCGTATGCACATGCGATATATATTTTATAAGCATTAAACAGGGATAAATTTTCCGACGACCCTTGTGAGCATGGACGTAACATCGAGACATACGTAAATCGAAACGACGCATACCGAAGAATCACTGTAGTTAATTTAGTAAGTTAGGACAGTTACTTTTTCTCACCATACACGCCTTACTTATTGACATGGATTGCGATGGTGTTAAGCAGCCAAATTTTGTAAATACAACGCACGCAGACATGAGAAATAATTTTGTTTATCAAATTGGCCATTGTCATCCAAATTATCCGTTGTGTAAGTAGGTAACAATGTTTATCAAGGAGTTAAATATATCACTTGCGGCCGGTTACAAGAACATTTAGTGATGGAATCATTTGTCATACGGTCCATAAAGTTGTAGATCTCATAAATATATTCTGGTTGCAAGAACACATCTACTAGTTATTTAACTTACTTGCCAATAGTTAATTGCTTCAAATATTTGATATAATATTCTACCTCGGGATATTATTTAAAAAAGTTTGGTCTATGAATAATTGCTAATGCACGTAGTAATTAGTCATGAAAAGTAAACAAAATGGTCATTTGTCTCGAAACTCTTTTATCAAGTAACTAGTGTAAGGTTAGCTCGTAGGCTTCCGCGGATGTAGTTTTGAATGTTCCTTTTTCCGGGATTCATTCCGCGATGTAAGTTTTAAAACAACAATATTTCGCTGGTCCTCCTGCCAGCTTCATCAGGTTAACTGAACTGATTTCTTTGTCTCGCTCGCCTTTATATGTATGAGTCTGGACTCATACATATAAAGGTTACGAGAAGACGGTTACAAGTTGAATAGCAGTCTAAAACGAATTTTTTCAAATTTAAATTCCGGCAACAATGGGAGTCCAGATTCATGTATATAAAGACGAGCGAGACAAATAAATCAGTTCAGTTAACCTGATGAAGCTGGCAGGAGGACCAGCGAAATATTGTTTTCTCAAAACTTACATCGCGAAATGAATCCCGGAAAAAGGATCATTCACAACTAGTGTAAGGTACCCGTTGAAATTCAACGGATGTGAAAAACATTGAACTGATTTTACAGGAAAACCACAAAGCTTAAAGAGTACTGTCAGCGTGGTCATTTGAGAAGTTCTGAAACTGTCTTGCGAGTTGTGTTCGTTGTAGTGGACACGTTGACCGTTTTTCAGGTGCACGTAGATATAAGTGACTGTTGGTCCTCTTTCATGCACGGAAAACCCAAAAATGGGCCACGCAGACTAATTACTACTTAATTAGCATCCAGGTTGATAAATGCTCACCTCGTCCCTCCGGGTATCTTGAGCCGTCTTCTGAGTGAATTAACAGCTTGATCGCTTTCCTCGTGTACATACATATATTTGCATTTGAATACTTAATTGCGTTGCGCTATTCAACGTTGAAATGTGCGTTGAGTATCTTAATCAGTATCGGAGAGTCGGGTACAATCCAGCGGTTGAAGACGTCATAAGGAACTTTTGCAGCATTAGCCATGTGTATTTGAACTATGAATCCTCTGTCTCCCGGACTGCGCCTTCGGTGTAAAGGGTAGCCATAATCATTGGTTTCGGTTACTAAGTCAAAAATCTATGGTGATTCTTAGTGCAATTGCCGATTTCAATGCACGGGTGTCCTTCATTGAGCAGAATTTTCCGTTCTTCTTTCGGGTAAGAAGCATGTAGTGACGTCATTACAATTTCTGCCATCTTAAAACGAATTGATGTTTTGAAACAGATGGGTCCGTGTTTGAACCAGATTTATAGGTAACCACGTATATATCATCTCAGAAAGTAACACATCAATTTCAGTACAATCCCGTCCGTAGGTTGTGTATGAAAGCGCGACGTAACGAGGGAGAAAAAACACCTTTCCTGTTCGCATTCGTGTAGTAAACAGCGGCTGGCAGAGAGATTGACAGCATAAAGGCGTCATAGAACGAGAGAATTTCAAATCTGCCCGCTAAAAAGATTATAGCCGCGCCGAATTTTTGCGAGGCTGAAATTTGTGCGGTTCCTAGCGTAACCAGAGAAACACTATGGTAAGGTGACAGACTTAGTTTCCCATTTTTCTTGATATATGCTTTATTTTGTACTTCTATGTTTTATTTGTCATTTAATGTTTCTAAACATTGATCATCATTATATCGCGGGCGCAAGCCACGTAAAGTCGCCGATGCTTGAAACAGTGACTTTCCAAATAAATGCTGGCCATCTGAAAAGTGTGCCCTTGCGACCCATTTATTGTCATAGAAATCAAATATGTCAACCCCGGAAACTGGGGAAATGACGCTGTGAAGCATGTCTTGCAGCAACCTGCTCCTTTTGCGCGTGCCGCTCCTTAGGAGTTTCATTTGATCATTGGTGGGCATGTCTTTGAGCATCCAAGTCTAATCCTCGTCGTTTTTCTTGCGAGAGCTCATTTTATCGCAAAGAAGACATTCCTCTTGCTTTACAATATTTTTTCGTAAAGTTACTCTTTTTTCTAATGGGAATGTAAATCGATATATTTTTAAGTCCAAGGAGGGAGATTCTTTAGTTAAAAACCTTATTTCCATACAAATACGAAGCGTAACAGAAAATCGATGGAGATAATTAGAAACTTCATTTATTCAGCCATCTGACAAAAAATTACAGCCCTCTATCCTGAGTGAAAGTACTTAAAAAAGCAAAAAAATTAACCTCTGCACCGAACCCAATCTTTAGCATGGATCACCAGGGGAGCCTTTGTTGGCCCTGAGGGCCATTTTAAATAGCCTATTTTAAGGCCAGATTTATTTTCTATCTACACGCCAAATCTCAGCTCAATCGGTTCAGTAGTTTTTGCGTGATGAAACAACATACAGACAGAAACCTTTACATTTTTATATTTTAGTAAGGATTGAGTCTCCAAGTGGTTCATTGCGCATCCGCCATATTAGCTACTTATGACTCCATGTCATAAGTTATGAAACCAATAAATTTATGTTTCTGCAACATTGACTGAATGGTTGCTTTGACTTATGGGTTCCATAAATTTATAGAATATAATGTGTCCTTCCTGCAACAGGGTAATTGTAAAGTAAAAATCGTTGATGTTGAAATATTTCTGAATAATTTAACGCTATAAATGCGTGTAATACGCTAATTATTATGAAATAATGGGTGACTATCTACATCCTTACTTCGAATAGTCTCTCAAAACGTCCTATTCCCAAGAGCGAAAGAATCTCCTATATAAATATCCTTTTTATCGGCGGTGGGACAAAAAATTGAACAGACGAAAGAGATACCGTTTTATATCACGTTATTGGATCACTCGCGCTTGGACAGCCATGTTGAATGGAGCATATTTCGCAAAAAAAGCGGACTTCTCCATCTTGCGCGAAGATCGACGTCCCTTTTCTCGCTTTCTCCATCCGAGTGCCTTCGCCGGCCGGCGTCATATCTCCACTTGTCCTCGCTCCTCTCGCCCTCGCTTGTTTTCATAATGCCATCTGGGCTGATTCGAATGCAACACCAGAGTGTGAGGCACCGAAAAGGATGAATTTACGGATTGCTTGCCGAGCGATATCTCCTCGTTTTACCAGGGAGATGTTTGGGAAATAATATCCGAAAAAAGCTTAGCTAGCGAAGCATGCGTTGCGATGGCACAGGAGAAATTGAAGGCACATAAAGTAGCAATCGACCATGTTGAATGGATCAGATCTGAGATAATTACGCAACAGATTTATGTATTAGTGGTGACGTTGTCGCCGTACCGCTAGGGTTTACTGGCATACATAATTCACTTTCGCAATATTTAGAACATAGGTTACGAAACCTTTATAATCCAGAATAACGGGGAAGAAAGAATGTTAATCGTGAATTTCAGTCATAAAGCCTTTCTAATTTCTGAATAATGAAAGGAATTTTGTAATGTCCACCTAGTTTTTTATTAGTACTACGCGTTTCAATGATTAAATCGTCATCATCAGGTACAAACCTGATGTTTGTACCTCATAATGATAATGTAATCGTTGAAATGCGTAGTACTAGTAAAAAGCTAAGTGGATATTACAAAATTTCTTTCATTATTCAGAAATTATGTTCCACAACCTCTCGCCAGATACCGTTGAGTATATTACTAATTGTTGCCAATCGGAGCACCCCAAGACGTGGGATGACACATCACTACCTACAGTTCCAAATCGACTCTGCGCGCTACGATAGCACGGGTAAAATTAAAACCTAGAGAAAATAGGAATCCATGTAGAATGGATAGCTCCTGAGGTAAATAAGCTACAGAATAATATATTAGAGGTGCCGCCGTGATGTGCCGCTGTTCCGCAAGTATTTACTGGCATACATTAATCGATTTTACAAAAGTTCCTCACACTGTGCAGTAGGTGAATTTGGGGCATGGGCTACGAAACCTTAACAATGCAGAATAACGAGGGAGGAATGTTATAAATCGTGAATGTCAGTCGGAAAACCTTTCTAATTGCTGCCAACAGGAACACTTCGAGAAGTGAAAAGACACATCCGTATCCGCCGTCCCTAATCGACTTGTTTCACTATGAGACGTCAAAACAGGATCCCAAGTAAAGTCATATCGATGTGTTATTATAATTGCTTGTATTGTGTGTTTGTTCATTGTGCCTTTTCACACGAAGTAATTTAGTTCTCCTGGCTCAGTCTCTCTCTCGTTGCCTCTCAATTTCCCCTCTGTCCTTCCCCTTCACCAACTCCACTTCTACCTCCCCTCCTTCTGGCAGGTCTGTGCCAGGAATTTTTGCGAGAGCTCTATCTACGATGCCGTTCTATTTTTGGCTTTTCAAGCCAAACAAGATGATAATTCCCCGCTAGTCTCAGAAATACGGCTCGTTAATGGCTTAATCAACTAATCCCTGGCCTATCCTTGCCTATATTCCTTCTTTTAAAAGTCTCTTCCGACGCATTCATCCACGGCTGCATATGCTTAAGCCTTACTCTCGCGGCATTCACTTTAAAATTATATATCTGTCCGGTCTTTCAAATACGTTATCAGCAAAATTTCAAAGTCAAAATAAGGCACTGCATCATTCATAAAATACTTTGGACGAATTGAGCATGATACTCAAGTCAGTCGGATTAGACTTTGCTCATTTATATACAATTTCATTTTCGTTCAACTCTACGCCATTTACTCTCTTTCTTAATACGTGTGGAGAAGTAACTGCAGGGTCGTTTTTACAAGAGAGAAAATTCAATAGAAAAAAAACATATGTTGTACAAAGACGGAGAGACTCAACTGATTGAAGACAGATGATTGTAAAGCGTGACAACTTTTGCACGCCATCTTACATTGCAAACATAATTGCACCAACTTTAGGAATTGAAAGATGACTTTGGGCAAAAAAATTCTTGTAAAAAAGGAAATAACAGCTTTTTTTCTATGATCTAGAGAGAGAGAAAATGTTTACATACCCTTTATGCACTGCCTGTAGGTATAAGAGAAACATAAAATCGCATGAAAGCCTATATTTAGGTTAATCGATTTAACGAGTCAATTTTAACTCCATAAATATAAGTATGCGAGACTTGTATGTAAACTTTACTAATTTATTTGTTGATTTTATTTATATGGTGTAGATCAAACTTACAAAACATATGCGGCACAGGATTTAAGAAACTAGGATTTATCAAGCGTATAATAGGATGGTCCACGGATGAGAAAGTAAACGAAAGTGCTGATTCGCTACGGTTGGGCCACTCCTTGAATACGCCGCCAGAATTTAGGACCCCAGAGAGTAATATTCAGCCAAAAAACTCAATTACATGCAAAATAAGCTGCACACACTGTTAAAAACTGTTACAGGCGAAAATAGAGTGCTTCGCAACTTTTAGAGGGACTAGGTTGGGAGATAGTAGAAACTCGGAGGTTACATGCATGTCTTAGCTTGTTTGAGAATTTCAGTAAAGGTATGGGAAATCGGGTTGGTGTGGCGGCTAGAGTACTGGCTTACCATACGGGCGTTCAGGGTTCAAATCCCTGCAGAGGAAGATTTATTTCAGAGAAAACCCGATCCCTAATTGAGTGTCTCATGGAGGGCACTTCAAGTACAGTACGCCGTCTGTCAGATGGGACGTTAAACCGTGGTCCCCTTGGCGCCTTTCATTAAGAGCAGGCTAATGTCGACGCCGGGTTCCTATCCACCCTACCCCCCTTACCTGTCCCATATGGTGCGAATGACCTTAGCTGTCGGTCGTTTTCCCAAATATCCAAGCCAATCCAGCACAGGTTTGCTTCAGTACGACACAGAGAATATCATTTTGATGCCACACTTCATTTCTAGGTCCAACAGGAGCGATAAAATGAGAGAGATACATTTCCGAACAGATTGGAAAAAAAATCGCTCTTTCCACGCACAATGTATGACTGTAATAAAAACTGAGCTCCATTTAAAACACATCACTAATACACTTCACCTCCCAAAACCCTATCCTTTACTTCTTTGCACCTTTACACGGCTGGTGTCCTAACATCCCATGCCACTTGTGCCACGGTGGCACGCAGGGTAATGTGCAGATTTATGTGTATTGCTGCGTCTAGTACGATGTAAACACTATATCTCGCGGTTTTCCTCCGTAAGGTATTTTCTTGTCTGCTTTGCTGAAATTTGAAGATAAGCACTTGCATCTATTCAAGGCAATGAAATTATTTTATATTAGGAGTGGTAATATGCCAACTCTTTCTGACAGCACACTTAAGTTTAATTTGAGAAGGGGACATATTCAATTAATCAAACGAAACTTAACCATTTTCAAGCGAAACTTTGTGTATATGGGTCCAAAATTTTATGATATGTTGCTTGATACTATAAAAAAATGAGAAGTTGTAAAGCATTTCTACAGTTGGCCAATTTTTAGATATTGGCTGAGGAAGATATTGTTAGATTTTTCTGAAATATTATATACTATTCTTTTCTTAAACCTAGTGCTACTTTGTAAATTTAATTGCACTACCATTGCTCATTTATTAATTCATTTACCTTTTTATGATGTATAAGATGACTATGTTAAATATCATGTTCAATATCATATTTTATGTTGGCAATGTATATGTTTTTGATGAGGGTTCCCTCCGCACATGTATTCCTTAGAGGCAACCTAACTTTCATGGGGATGAAATGTAATTTCATCGTTTCACGTTATTATTGTTGAAAGAAATAATATTGGAGCGTCGGACAACTACACGAAGAAGATGTAGAGAAGCAGCAAGAGATCGCACATTCACGCTACAGAGCGGGAATGGAGAAGGAAATCTACTCGGAAATTTTTGAAAAAAAAAATAGAAAACCCCCTTTGTTACATTGCCGTGTTTGGGTGAGTGTTGTGTTCAGACACACTTGAATTTAGCGTAATGGAGAATAAAACCCGGGAGAAGAGGTGGCTTTCGTGTAAAAAAAATATAGCAAATGTATGAAAGAAACGGAAGGCAAATTCGAGCAAATTGGAGATCAGAGAGTGTGGAAGCGTGAAGAAAATTTGAAGGGTTTTCGTCGGGAGGCAAGAGCAACAAGGGGTGAACTGAAGGGGAGAAAGAATTTCACGAAGGAGGGAAAGGATTCTTCAAATCCACCCGGTTGGAAAGGCAGCCGAGCGTGCAAAAAGAATGCGCAGAAATAAAAGAAAGTCTTTTTTTTATTATTTTAAGAATAACAGTGAGGATTTTTTTTCGAGAGCGGAAAAATGAGAGAGAAATGTTGCCGACTGGCGCCCGTTGTTTGAGTGTAATCGTGAATGTTGGTATAGCATGCAACGGAATGAGCCTCGTGTTAAGTAGCGAGATTGCCCGGATCAATAAGTGGAAGAGGCGACGACTGAAGCTGCTCGTCAACGATAATAACGGTGAAAGGTGGAGGTGGGGATATTGACATTGACAACTACCGTATGTCGTGCAAGCCACTCCCAGGGAGCGTAGGACGAGGTGATACCCAATCAAGCGTGAAAAATCCCAGTTCTTGATCAAACTTTGCGCGATCCTCTTTCCATTCATTGGTTATTCAATCCTAAGATCAGTTGACTGAAGCCCTCCACCCTTCCCTATCTAATGCTAGTTCCCTTTTCTCCTGGTATCTCTCCATATGTACATTCCTCTGAATTTCGTCCATGAACTTATTCCTGGTCTTCCTTGGGGACCCTCCTCTCTATTTTGCCTTCAATTTGTTCTTCTTAAACCCATTGTATCTCAGAGTGTGTCCAATCTATCTTGTTCTTCATTTCTCTATGCTCTTCCATATGGTTTTTTACTCTTCCACCCTTTTGTACACTTCATCATTTCTTATTTTTCCCTCCATTTTATCTTCAGCATCCTCCTCCAGCACCAGGTTTTGAAGGCTTCTATTCTTTTCTGGTCAGGTTTTCCAATGGTCCATGCTTCCGATCCATTGAGTGCCACGCTCCACACGAATATTTTCACATACTGTTTCCTGGTTTGTAGTCCTATCTTCTTTGAGCACAGCAGTTGTCTCATTCCAAATAATGCATTCTAAGGTTAGTATATTCTTCGCTTTTTATCTGCTGTACTTCTTCCGTCCCACGTGATGGTACTTCCAAGATAGGTGGAGGAATCCACTTGCTCTAATCTCTTTCCTCTCAGGGTGACTTCTACATCCAGCTTCTCTCTTCCGCATACTAGGATTTTGGTTTTTGTCTTACTTATTTTCATGTTGTATTCTTGGAAGGGGATAAAATAGCTTACGTTTATCACTATAAATACCTTGGAGTAATGATTATTAATGATGGGACTTTAGATGAAGCTATATTAGAGCGAAATAATCAGGGAAGAAGGGTTATTAGGCTATTTAACAGCATCCTGTGGGACCGAAAAATATCGAAATCAAATAAAACAAGAATATACAATGCCATTTTCAAAAGTATAATAACGTATGGATGAGCAGTCTGGCTTATAAAAGAACGCACTAAACAAACATTAAAAGCTACTGAAATGGATTTTTGAAGACGGGCTGCGGGACGATCAAGGATAGAAAGAGGACATCATGACCAAGCAGCTAATCTGGTGCGGGCATGTAAAGAGAATGGACGAGAATAGACTACCAAGAAAGATCTTGGGGCTAACAATCCAAGGGAAAAGAGGAAGAGGAAGATCTAGGAAGAGCTGGAAAGAGGTAGTGCACAAAGAAAGTAGAGCGAGAGGATTGGAAGAAGATTTATGGAATGACTTGGAGGCTAGAAATTGTAAGACGTCAGATGACGTTATGAGCCAATCCTACATACATACATATTCTTGAAAAACTTGGCCCATTACGTTTTGTGACCTTTGAATATCATCTCGTTTTCCAGCTGTGATTGCGATATCTGTGCAAAGCGGAGCATGTTTATTCCCATTAGGTCATAATAAAAAAAAACAATTCAGTATTATCCAGACTCTACAAGGATACAGCGTTTACAAATATCCAGTACACTGGCTAAGATTATAAAAATAATGATTATTATCTTTTTCAAATGACTTGGGAGGTAGGAGGCCGGGCTGAAATTTATGGAGGTATGCGAAGAAAAGGTTGCTCGGCGCGTGACTTTCCTAGAGTCAATCAGAGTACAGTAGGCGTAGCGTAGATCCTCAAAAATTCACTCTCAGACCTCTGATGTGCAAACTTCCTGATTCGGCTAGCTGTATAGCCAAACTTCATCACCACAGGGCCTCTCTCATTGTGGGCACGCGGTATTCCTAGCTAAGGGATAATAATCTCGGCAACGTCGAGATAACACCCCTCTCTCACGGTGGCAGTCTCCCACCCCCAGGCAGCGAAGGCCTTCGAACAGTTGCGGACTTGCACGAAAGGCGCCCGCCTCCACAAATTTTAGGCCTGCCTCCTAGACCCCAGGACATTTGAGAAGTACAATAGCACAGGTAATACTATTAGTTCATGGCTTCCGCAGAATTTTAGTTCATGCATACATAATCTGATATGATATTACTAGCTAGATGAAGTGATAGTAGTAATGGTATGCCATAAGACTAAAGTACGAAGTCTGGTATTCTTAGCACCATTTGGTCTCATTTTCATATCAACTCAGTCATGCAGAAAGGCAAAAATTACTACTAATTTACTGGTAACTAAAACATAAAATTAATTGGCTATCCACAAAAGCTCATTCACTCCGGCATTCCAGTCGTCATCATCAAGTCCGAATGTTCAAATCACCCAAACCCTAACCTGATGTTACCCAAACTTTAGCTAATTATAGACATTGTTGAGATCACAAGGCTTTAAATCCCAATGCTATTCCAGTATTCAGCAGGTTAATTCACAGTGGACGTGGGCATTTTTACAAAAATGCTCGAAATATTGGATTTAGCGTTCTTTTACCGCGCATGTTTAGTGAATAGATTTGGAAGCTTTTTCCTACCCTAAGTTTAATACCCAAACGGATATCTGCATGGACCCGATGGACGAGAGCCATTTATGACGGTTGATAAATCTCTTTAACATTCGGACCTGATGATGCTGACTGGAATGCCGGCGAAACGGTTGTCTACTAATATCTCGCAATGCGGGAAGAACCCGAAAAATTCTAACTACCTTGTCGACCCGTATATCGCGCGCACCTTTCTTTCCCTGAAATCGTAGTTGAAAATGGGAATACGTGTCTTTCACGAGTTCCTTATCACTCTGCCTTTCTGGTAATCCCTACGGTAGCTGGGTCCCTGGAAGGTCTGCATGACTTAGAGGAGAGAGGAGTGTGTTGCTCGCTCTTCTCTCCAATTTAACATCGTAGAACGGAATAATCACCAAAATAAATGAACGAGGTACTTCAGCGAATGCGATGGAGCACGCAGGAAAACACATTGAGATAGCTCAATGAGAAAGATGGAAGTTGGTAAAAAGATAAGGAAATAGTGTGAAGAAAGACAAAGAAATTGAGAGCAGTGTGCTCCAGAGCAAAGAGGGAATGGAAAGCAAAGAGGAAATGGAAGGAAAAATTCTTCATAAATTGTTTAACATTTTTTATTATTCTGTTGTCCTTCAGAGACCTTTAATAACCACATTCAAGTTCAACTCTGTCACTTGTGTCGATTTACAGACTACAGTCGAGGAAAATCTGACTATCGCAAAGGTATAGTATAATAAGAGGTATTTTTGTGACAGTGATTAAATGAAGTATTATCAGTCAGATAAATCATCAGCCATTAAATGATGAGTTATTATGTATTTTACACTTTTTTTTACAAATATTCAATTTTCCGCGTAGAAATAAAACAAAAGCTAAAAACAATCGGTCACAAAGTAGCCCAGACCTACGAAATGGTAAAGTTGTAACGACAAAGGCAGTAGACTCATGGCGAAATTCATTCGTATTTCAAAAGAGTCATTTGAAATGGAAATTTAAGAGTCGAGCTTCAGCATTATCATTCTGCTGGAATGAGAGACACAATCGTTATATTCAAATGAATTACATAGTAGTAACTTAAATTACGTGGCTGTTAAATTGAGGTTGAAAATCATGGAGAACTGAGAACAGGTTTTCAATCTCATGCTAGTATTTCCAATTGTGAATTTACGCACAGGGTACAGTCCATACAGAATCGAAGAAGTAACATTTTTTAAACGAATTCTCAACCCTTTTGAGTTTCCCTGTGAAAGTCATCTTCAAAGCAAATGAGAAGGCTCTTTAAGAGTGGTGCGCTGCGGTAAGCCAAACCGGGTAATTCAAATATGTCCTCCCTTCAAAGGCGGACTCAGAAACTGTGACTGAGGGAAAACGGGAGTGATATAAGGTCGCTCGTCGCTAGGGATGTGAAAAGGATTTCGTCCGTCTGGTGCGGAAAATGTGATGACCTCCTTTGTACCGCTTAGAAAAGGAATTCCAGCCGAATAGTAGATGATGGCGTTCATTTTCTTTCCTTGATGAGGACCTATGCCTATTGTGTCCTTTAAAGGGAGGCGTTCCGCAAAGAGCTGAGAAGTTTATCATGAAGAAAATTTGGCTTTTTGCCTTGAAAAATGCGATGCAAGTGGATGACTTTTTGGTAGATGCTTCAGCGCTTGCCTTGTTTATGAACAAAAGTACTTTAGATATTACATTTTCTGTTGGTTTTACTCCTGTAGTTTACTCGCCCAAATCTATTCGCTCCAGATGCGGAAAAAAATTTCTCTTCACATAAAACATGTTGGATGCTAGGAAGTCTTTTTTTCCTAGGAAAAATTTTTGTCATTACATTTACGCGGGAATGTTACTGCTGTATTTCAGGCTCGTGGATATTCTCTTTCGTGTGCAGAAAACATTAAATTCAACTGTTTGATACACGGAAATAACTAGTAAAAATTTTCATCATCACAGATTATTTTTAAATTTTTTTTCTCGCACAGTAAAAATCATTTCTGTTGCGAATGATGATACTTTTTTTGTGCCCCCTTCCATAAATATTGGTAGATTGAGTCTTCGAAGATTTCTGTTCTTAGTAGTTGAAGACAGTGGTTTAGCTAAGTGAGATTTCAAAATAATTCGGTGAACCACTATACGAGACATTAAAAAAATATTTAAAAGAGTACATGCCATGATTCATATCGTTTTGCAGTATCATTTAAGAAAGGATTTCATGGGAAATGGATTGGTGGTTGGGATTCAAATTTGGAGTAAAAGGACTGAAGCAGGACAGAGGATTATCAAGCGTATAATAGGAAGGAAAAACTTAATGAAGACCTACGTTTGGAGTGTTGCGCTATATGGATGCGAATCGTGGACTGTAGGAGAAAGCGAAATGAAAAGACTATTATCCTTTGACGAATGTTGTAACAGAAGAATGCTGAAAGTAAGCTGGACAGAAAGGAAAATGAATGAAGAAATCTTTGAAAAATCCCAAGAAGAAAGAAGCATAATAAGAATCATTAAAGAAAGGAGAGCTAAACATATTGGACATCTAATCCGGCACGATAATCAAGTGAAAAGGATAATTGAAGGAAAAATTGAAGGAAAAATTGCAGAGGAAGGCCCCGACTAGACTTTATGAGTCAAATTATGAAGGATATTAATTGCAGAACATAATTTGAACTTAAACGAAAAGCTGAGAAGAGAGATGAATGGAGGTCTGCTGCCAACCAACTCAGGGTTGTAACGGAAGAAGAGAATAAAAAGGCCCTTGGTTAGCGTAAAATAGAGGTGTATTGTTGCTCTTGTATGACCACCTCTCGAACAAGCTGAGGCTATTTATGATCGTGGACAGTAAGATTTAACTAAAAGAATAAATAAAATACTGATAACAGCTCTTCGTTAAAAACTGCCATGAGCTGACAAATAGTGTTTCTCGGATTTTATAGGAATTAGTTTGGGAGTCGCTAGTGCTTAGTAGGCTACACAATAGGTTGAGATTCCTAGATAAATTCAGAACGGGTGTATTCCAAAGCGTCACGGAGAAGATCATTTTGACGCCACACTACATTTATTGGTCTGACAGGGATGTTAAAATGAGAAAGATACATTGCCAAACAGATAGGTAAAAACATTCGTTCTTTTCACGCAGAAGTGTTCATAATAAAATATGAGCTCCTTTTGAAACACTAACATAATACCATTCACCATTTCACTTCCCAAAACCCTATCCTTAACACCTGTACACGGCTGGTGTTTTAGCACTACCTTCTACACGCTTATACGGTGGCTTGCAGCATAGTTTGTACATCTAGAGTTGCTGGAATACAGTTGAGGTAGATATTTAGAAAAGCTGACAGAATATCAGTTTCAGTTCTGCTGAAATGATGTGCAATCATGATGATGATGCCACTCCTTATACAGGGTGTCCCATAAATGTCACGCCACAGTGACACTGGAGCTAGGGCAGCCTAAGAGGAACCGAACCAGCCTAATATGACCTCAGTTAAAGTTGCACGGTTTTCGAGATATCGCCAAATTAAAGCTTTTTCAAAAATTTCACTTTTTTTACATTTCTAGTCCCAGAATTTAATCGGATAATTGAACGTTCTCATTAGGGCCGCTCATTTAATCTTCCAACTGTGACTCATGTGCCGACTTCTACCTGGAACAGAGGTCCGAGAGGGAGGGGGGGGTCATGGGGTCCGAACAAACAAAAGAAACGCGAAAGCCGCTATACCTGTCTAACTATATCGGCTTTCAAAAAATGGGATGAATAAAGTACTTTGTTTGTTAATTTGCGGCAGTAGCCCCATCAGAGAGCCAAATTGAGAGCTATTCAAGTGAATTCTGGGACTAGAAATGGAAAAAAAGTGAAATTTTTGAAAAAGCTTTAATTTGGCAATATCTCGAAAACCGTGCAACTTTTACTGAGGTCATATTAGGCTGGTTCGGTTCCTCTTAGGCTGCCCTAGCTCCAGTGTCACTGTGGCGTGACATTTATGGGACACCCTGTATATAGAAAATTGCTTTCGCTTGGAAAATTGCAACCTTGAGTCAGTCGTATATTCTGTGGATGAGTTATTATTTTCAATGTAATTCAGCTCATAACACCTGATTTTTCAGCATGCATTATTTGTTGATAAGTTAGTAACGAATGTATTTTTTCACGTTCTAACTTCTATAACTGGGAAAAAGGGCATTTTCTGACATAATTTCGGAGTGGTCATACAAGTTACACAAGGTCCATACACAAATCGGAAATATTATTCCTATCGAAAATTCCGATTGGAATTATATTTGAACATAATACATTATATCCTGACTGGACGGTACGTCGTATTGTCAATGGTACACCACAGGTTGTTTACGTCATTATCTGCAAATATATCGGCTCTGCTGACGATGTTGTGTTTTACAGCAGTAAACATATCTCCCCCTGCTCTCGGCAATTGCTCTTTTATACGCATTGCATGCGCTTTTAAATATCTCCGTTTACACAATTCCACTCGATAGCCAATTTTCTTTTCCTATGGCTAAATCGGCGTCCGTGCTTAAACTGGGAAGGGGAAAATCAACTTTCTTTATACCACGGCAATTGAAGACCACTATGGAAGTAGAATACCTTGAATACGGCTTAAAGTTCCCTTGTTTTGCGTAGTTACGTCATAAATGGAAGTCGTTTTCGATATACCTGAGCCGTTGTTTCTATTTCTTTCGAATATTTACCATTTCTGACTTTGCAAAAGTGCCCATTGCAACCACTACTTACGGCGTCCTCTGTATTTATATCTAGTGCAAAGAGAGTTATCGAAAGTTACTCGTACATTATAGCTCATGTTGGTGAAGCATTATCCCTTACTATGAACCTTTGAGATGGCTTGCTGGGCAATATGTTGATATAAATAGGACGTTTCTCACTGTTCACCTCGTTATTTCTCCTTAAACATGCTCCTCTACATTTAAACTTACTGGGTGTAGGAGAAGCGACTTACTCGCATGATGTAAGCCCGAAGACGCTCAGTGATGCATGATTTCCACGGTATTTATTAGCGTTCGATTTGTCTTGGATTAAAGGAACTAGATGGCACTCCCCATTTCCTTTTGTTTGCACGCCTCATACGGAACCATCATTCGTGCCGGGAGTGCTTTTTTTCCTCCTGACAACTTCAACAGAGCGTTTTCCATATTTCTTTTCTCCGTCTTTAACTCACTTTTGTCATTCTTATCCTTTATCCCTCTATACATTCTCTCTCTCTGGCTTTTCATCTCCTATTCTTTCCTCTCCTCCTGGGTAAGGTGAGAGGAGAGAGAGGGAGAGAGAAAGTGGGTGGGAGGTAAACTAAATAAAAGCCAAGCACGTACATACCTTTCAGCTCTCTCCCTCTCTCTCTCTCTCTCTCTCAGACTCTCCCGCAAATAAGAATTGATGTGTCGCAGCCAGGGGGGAGCGGAGTAAAATAAGAAAGAAGGCGGAGGAAATTTCGAGTGTTTGCTCGATAGCGATTCAGCGGGATTTGCGAGTCACCGTAACCGTTCCGTATCCTGCCTTCTCCCGGCCCCCATCTCTCCCCCATCTTACCCCCTTCCCCCCTCCCCCAGCTCACTTTTTATCTCAGCTCCTCCTGTCTCCGTAACTCAAACCTCTGTTTAACAACCCTTCCCTGCTCTCAGACTCCCTTGCAGAGATGCTGGGAACAGAAAACCCAGGAAGTATTATTGTAGGATAACATATTGCCTAAAAGTTGCTCTAATAATGTTAGAAATGAGATAATTCTAATTGATAATTAAATTGTGAGGCTGATGACATTTATTCCACATCAACCCTGCAAACCAGGGTGCTTGTCAGGGGTTGAATTATCTCCAGCATGCACTTTAAGGTACATGTAACTTTCGTCAACATGCGAAACACAATAGAATAGAATTTTTTAATGCATTTGCAATAGGAATTGTACATTTCCGGTGGTAAAGATAATTGATCAAGGTACGTAAAAATCGTAAACAAACAAGACAACAGGAAAAATAAATCACGTAATTAGTAATTGAAATAAATTATTACATGTAACCAGTCTTATGTCTTCATGTGATGCAAATCTTCTTTTGAAACACAATAAGATTTATAAGAAATTCATTGAATACTTCAAGGCAAATTGTTCCCATCGCAAAAAGTTCTCGCCATAAAGGAATTTCTTGTTCTGATGGAGGCAGAGAAGATTACTCTCACCTTGTACTGATGGTCGTGACGACTGAAATAATTCGGCTTCTTTAACTGGGCACTTAGACTATAGTATGATTCAACACCACAAAACTCTTTGTAAAAGGCAGTCAACCTTTCCCCCCTCCTGCAGATACTGAGATCCTCCCATCCTAAATCACTCAATATCTACCTCACACTTTCACACATACTATGCTTATTTTCAACGTACCGTGCGGCTTTCCTTTGAACAGCCCCCAATGCAGCATAGACTATGGAATTGATGTATAAATAAACTAACTTATGCAATATTTTGATGGTGTTAGTTGAACGTCCATCTGATGAAGCGCGAAAATTTATGTTATTGATTCAGATTTCTTTTAGAATTAGAGTCATGAAACATTATTTCGCCAGTCGAGAAGTTGTAATACTATCTATTATTTCATCTTACGTCTTATTTTCATATTTTTAATTTTGAAAGGTTTAAAACAAATCATACTAAGATACCTGCGATGCATTTATGCTGTGTAATTGAAGAAATTCGTATGCTATAATATGTTAGCCTAAAAGTTACTTAAATCTTATATATACATGTAGGAAATTTTCTGAATGTGATTCCTTCAGCTTTATTAAAGTGCCGACTAATGTCACTTGTAGTTAAATTGAATTACTTATTGCAATGTTTTACCACAATTTTCTTTTCTCCAGTTTGTTGTCAAAATAAGGGCGCTTAACTATTATATGTTTTTTTGATCCAAAGGAACAAAGCCTAAAGGACAGAAATCCTTTCTCTTATTCTTATTCTATCTCGTCTCTTTTTATCCCTTCTTATCCTTCTGCAGCCTCCCTTGCGGTAACGTACCCGCTCTTGGGCCGCAGGCTCTGCGGTAGACCCGGAGGAGACCAAAACAGCGAAAAATAGAGAGGCATTCGAGACTGTTCCTTTCATTTTTTCCCCAAATTTTATTTCAACTAGGTTTTTTGCATGCTTCCCGGTGGAGAGCCGTAACGACGACGGAGCATTTCGTTAGAAAGCCATGCGTAAAAATGGAAGAAAACGTTTCTTCCTCCTTATCGTGAGGTCACATGCAAAACGAGTTATCTATTTAGGGTAACGAAGTGGCAAAAGCGGAAGAATCTGTGGAAAAATTCGGGTGTGACTGAATCCGATATACAGCCCTTGGTTTAAGCGGAGTATCCAATGTAGTGATTCGTTTGTGCTTCCTCTGTAATCCAGAGTCTAGGTGAAGTAGGACGGCATCAGAAATTTTACTTGTAATCTTATAGTTCTATCATAATACTTCTTTGGTAACGTAACACTTTTGCCCGTGCTATTGAATAATTTCTTGTGCTATAATATGATAGCATAAAAATTACTAAAACCTAATGTTTTGAAGAAAAGTATTTAATTTTTTTATTGTAATTTCTTTCAGATAAATTAAATTACCGACTCATATCACTTGTAGATCACTTGAATTACTTCTTGTCATGTTTTCTCAACATTTTCCACCCACCTTTCATGCTCACATTTGACACACATGTCGTAATGGAGTCACCACTTAATTTTTTTTCTCGAAACTACTCTGGGCCATGCAGCGGTATGGGTTTACATTTTAGTTTTCTGCTGAGGCATCTTTAGGTCTAAATGATGGGATCTTGTTCAACGGTTTTGGATATCTTCTTTGAAGAAAAAGGAGATGAAGATGCACGGAGGACAGCTTGTCTTGAAAATTTTGTAGGCGGAGAGAATACATCTACATACTACCACGCGAGCCGCCGCATGGGCTTGTGGCAGGGGGTGGTCGGTCACCAGCCGTGTGAAGATGTAAAATTTTTGGGGGTGTAATGGTGACATGTCCTATGGGAGTGTATTTAGAGGAGCTCAGTTTTTATTGTGGTCGCTTATTGTGCGCGGAAAGAACGAGTTTTTGTGCCTCTCTGTTCGGCAGAGTACCTCTCTTATTTTATTGCATCTGTCAGGCCTGGAAATGTTGTGAGGTGCCATGATAATATACTCTGTGTCGCTCTGAAACGCACCAGTTCTGAATATCTCAAGCAGCCTAAGCCTAGCGTGCAGCGCGAATAGATAAATAAAGTCGTCTTTATCTTACTTTTAGCCATTATAGTTTCTTGTGTGAATCGGATATATTGCCCCATCGTTCATCTACGTGAGGATACCATGAGAAATTCTGGCCAATTAATATCCCAACATTTTTAACAGCGTCTACATGGTCAACGTTACTTACTTTAACCACCAGCATGGCCAGTCATGTTTGTTACCCGCAGCTGAATGGTTGATGGTTCTGCCATGCTATCAAAGATATATCCTTCTCTACAGTGGTGTTCAGTTGGTGAAATTTTGGGGAGTTAAGCAGGAGTGGAACTGAAGTAGCTCTTTTCTGTAAGTCCAACGGGTGAGAGACTCCATAAGTGCCGACGTAAATTACCACTTCAGGCTCAGACAACCGGAGAAATCTGCCGTGGCTGAACACGGCATCACCAACGACCATGCCATCCAACGGGAAAATGCAAAGATTCTTTGCCGCGCCAACCAATTCTGGAAGATACTTATGAAAGAAGCTATTGAAATTAGGCTGGAGAAAAATGTCAATAGAGGTACGGGATACCAACCAAGAACAGTGTGGAAACCGGTCCTCAGGAGGATCTGAGAGGTCCGAAAATGGCGGGAAGATTCGGGCCAATCAGGAGCTTCCTGACCCGTCTGCCTGGCCTTTATATTTCGGAACTAAGGAAGTCACGACGTTCTGCCCTGAAGACTAGGCCTACGAAACGTCGGCACTTATGGAGTCTCTCACTCGGTGGAATTCCTGAATAGTTACTTTACGTGAAATTGAAAGCTTTTCGGGCTCTTCCACGTATTACCATTGTCGGAAACGTCTGTTTCGATAGCTGCAATGCTGTCGTAAATGAAGTCACTTCTGACCTGAAGAAGACAGCTGCAATTCTGTCGAAACTGTCGTCTAAGACAGTGGAAATACGCGGAAGAGAGCCCGAAAAGCCTTCACTGTCATCTGAACGACTCCACGGAAGCCTTCTAGTTCTGAGCTACTTCACATCTCACACCTGGAGCGGTGCTGTTTCCTGCGAGAGAGCTTAGCATTAACGAGTGTTAGCTTAGACCGTATTATGCACACCATATGTTCACCTGCCCATTGAACTAGGGCTAATATCGTCAGAAGGCCACTCAAGCATTTCCCCAATCCCATAACTTTCCCAAAATTGCCGAAACGACGTCGTCAAACAGTTCACTTTATAAATACTCCTACCTCCGTTTCCCCCGCTGGAAGCTTCTCAATGGTTGGGCTGAAATTCCTCCCTCTCCCCGAAGATTTTTCGCCGGCATATTCCCCCCACGTATTTAGGGGTGGGTGGAGTTCAAATGAGAGACAGAGGAAAAAGGGGAAAATCTTGCGACAGAGAGAGAAACACACAAATATATATAGAGAGAGAGAGAGAGCGTGGCTGGCGAGGATTAATCTACGTCCCGAAGATGGATAATTTTCCAAAGAGGGACGGAAAAAAAGAGCGGCTGGAGGGGAACAGATGGGACTTTTCGGAGAGTCGAAGGAGAGAAAAAAAAAAGAATAGGGTAGATACCAACAGAAGAATTCCGCCATCGTTCGCGAAAAAGTCAGCGGAACGGTTCATTTTTTTCCCCAAATATCTCTTCTCTTTGATTTTTTTTCTGTTCTCTGGCGATAAGAACGCCTCTCAAGGATGAGTAATTCCCGCGTTCCCTCTCTCTCTCTCCCTCCTCCTCCCCGCCCCACCATTTCCTCAGCTTACGGAGTCCCCCATCTCTCCCATACACTTTTGTCGGATCGGGAAAGTAATGAGAAGACGTCTTGAAGGAGGCGTAGACGCTGGGTGGGTTGGTCGGGGATTGCGAAGAGGGGGAACAGTCTGCGTCGTTGTGGGGTGATCTGCTGCGTGTTTCTCAATTTCGTACGTTGGCGCTCGATGCAAAACTATGTCGATATTTCGATATAGATATAAGACCTCCGTTCCACCCAATCGTGCAAGACAGACAATCTCTCCTCCTTTCCCTTAGAAGGATGAGAATCGATGTATGCTTTGCTTGGGTCCCCGGTCATGCTGGAATCCCTAGGAACGAGAAGGTGGACCGAGCGGCGAAGGAAGCCTTGAACAATGACGAGCTCATGACGACGCTGGTACCCGTAGAAGATGTAAAAGCGGCAATGCGGAACGTAGCCGTGGAACAGTGGAGACAGGCGTGGCAAATTTTAACAATAAACTCCGCGAAATAAAGCCCTCAATATCGGATTGGTCATCTTCCGTTAGGAACTGTCGTCGAGAAGAAGTCGCAATAACTTGACTGAGGATAGGCCACTGCGCCTTTTACAGGGCTTATAAGTAAATTATGACTTGTTTAAATACTGTCAAAGTATCAAATGTAAACGTTTTATCAAAATAGCTTTATACCTTTGTTACAGAAATTATTTGGATGATACGTATAAGTGCGGTGCGATATGACCCTAGCCGTCGATGCACCCCAAAAACAAACTACTACTACTCGATATAAGACCATCGAAAGATGTCTTCTTTGGCGTGGCTCCAGCTTTCCATGTCGACTCTCGATTCGAAAATATATCGATATTTCGATGAAAGACCGCCAAAAGATGTCTTCGTTGGCGTGGCACCGGATTAAACTTTTCATGATCGACACTTCGATTTATCTCTCTTAGTTTTGTTGGGCAAAATTGAGTCTCACTCCCCTCTGGAGAAGATAACCGAGTGAATTATCGAAACATCGTCCAATCATTAGCTCTAACCGTTTTTATGCATGAGAAGTCTTTATCTAGATATTTCGATAATACCGCGGCAGGTGATTCAGTTGTGTCAAATGATATCTCCCGTACTTATCACACACATCGATAATTGAATCAAATCACACAAATTGTCAAATCGATGATGATCATATTTAATGCCATGCCATGCGATTCTTATATTGTCCTTTTAAGCCAATATTTTCCATGCCTCTATTCCATTTTTGTTGCTCGTTAGGTAGATATAATCCTCATATAGACGATGCCACTCATAACATCTAAACAGCAATATAAAAGCAACGAATATGTTTACACTGTCTTCTTCTGCTTCTACTTCTACATACTACCCCGTGTGGGCTCGTGGCAGGGGGTGTTGGGACACCAGCCGTGTTAAGTTGTAAGGGATAAGGTTTTGGAAGGTGAAATGATGATGTGTATTATGGGAGTGAATTGAGTGGAGCTCAGTTTTCACTGTGGTCGATTATTT
This sequence comes from Ceriagrion tenellum, assembly GCA_963169105.1. Classification (NCBI taxonomy): domain Eukaryota; kingdom Metazoa; phylum Arthropoda; class Insecta; order Odonata; family Coenagrionidae; genus Ceriagrion; species Ceriagrion tenellum. The sequence goes on from OY720634.1 coordinate 87,100,645, forward strand.
GCGCGGAAAGAACGAATTTTTGTACCTATCTGATCGGCAATGTGTCTCTCTTATTTTATTGCTTCTGTCAGACCTAGAGATATAGTGTGGCGCCTTTAAATATTCTGTGTCGCTCTGGAACACACCAGTTCTGAATTTCTCAAGCAAGCTAAGCCTAGCGTTTAACCTTCGAGTCTCTAACCTTGGGTGCTCCCACCTTAATCCCTCTAAAAGTTGTGAAACCCTACATGTTCGCTTATAGCAGTTTTGAACAAAGTGTGCAGCTTTGCTTTGTATTTCTTCGTGTATTTAGGTAAATTGAACTTATTTTTAATCATAAAACATAGAACTGGGAAATATTTTGTATCCCTAGTGAATAGGAAATATCTTTCGTGTCCAGATGTTCTTCATGTTGCAAAGCAAACAAGTCAGTATGAACACTTTTCGCAATCTGGTTTATCTCAAGCCTTGTTAACATTTTTCCCGATGAGACAGACGAGTAAGGTATTTTCCCAATGATAACGCTCACGACTCTAGTCAGCTGTCGGATATATTAGGAAAAGTGAAATGATGAATTAACATGGCAATAAGGCAAGGCCTCTGACATATTACGGTATAATTTGAACGGGCGTTATAAAACTTGGCCTTAATGATTCATTTACGGCTGTACCTCGGAGTCAAGATCTGGTATTTTTTTTAATTTTAAGTCAGGAATAATAATAATAACAAAAGGGCGTCTTTATTGGAGCGAGATTGAGACTAAGGCAGTCCCTCTAACCCCTCGTCAGATAAATGCATGAAATACTTGTGAAGAGAGATGCATACATTTGTGGGAAAAACGTGAGGAGGTAAGAGGGTCATATCCTTGACAAAAAACACACCGCAGGAAAAGACCCACACATGAAGGGGAGTGTGAAAAACCTGCGAAAACCTACACACAGATTAAGCTAATGTAACACCAACAAAAAAATGCATGAAATACAGATGAAATGATGATAACAATAAAAAGGGTAATTTATACATAACTGCAAAGTTAAAAATATCTAAGTAAGTAATAAGAGAATACAAATTAATAAATAATAAGAAATAAAAAAATAAATAAAAAGTATATAAATGAACAAATAAAATAAAATCAACAAATAAATAAAACAAAGATAACAAAAGAAAATAAATTAAAGATGAATAAATAATATGAAATGAATTATAAACAGTAAATTGACAATTTAAAAAAGTGAGTCTTAACAAATGAAATAAAATAAGAAAAAGTTACATAGAATTAACTAAAAAGTTACCTACAATTTACAAAAAAATGAATAGTAATGACTGCCTTAAAACAAGAAAAATTACCGTCGATCTATGAAGTAATCCTTATTTTTTGTGTAGTTGAATGGCAGAAGACATGTAGACAACGTAAAGATCAAATTTTGTCAATGACCCTTTAGTCATGCGCATCTTCATTTTATTGTCCTTAGAGTATCTTGAGCGGCGATAGCCTTCATGTCGCCAACATCAGCAATTCTACTCAGGTGTTAGCTATTCCCACTCGATCCATTGGTTCGTCATGTTTTTTTAGATCGATTTGAGTACCATGAAAATTTTAATCCGTTTTTGGTGCCCACTTATCTTAAACCCTGTAGAGGTCGCACGAATTACAACAGTAATCCACTATTGAAAAATTATAATTCAATTAGTTCGACGATTAAATCAGATCAATCAGCTACTTCTCCCTTGTAAGACATCCCCTAGAACACGCTGCTAGTGTTTTGGATCCTCATAAGGTAGGCTTGAAAAATTGAGCTAGAGCGTGTGCAGAGAAGATCAGAGAGATACGTGAAAGGCCGTAATGATTGTCTCATTAGTGTCACTGAACTCTTGCAACAACTTGGATGGGAATCGCTTTCAGACCGTCGATTGAAAATCACTCAATCTTTTTTGTAAATTCGAAATCGAATTATTTGTCGAGGAAGTTATCAATATCTTACACACTCCAACATACTACGGTGAATAAGACCATAAAAATAAAATATGGGAAAAAGATTGTTGAACAGACAGGTTTAAAATGTGGTTTTTCCCGCGATCGATAATGGCTTCGTTAAGACTTTGAAGTAGGTTAGTTGACAGGTAATGAAGCTGATTTATTCATATGCCCACTAATGCATGTTTCTAAATCTGCCAAGTAGTGCTAACACCATGTTTTGCATGTCCTCTATGACTCCTGAGTTACGCTTATATAGTTACATTATTTATTAATTTAGTAGTATCTGTAGCATTTGTAGCATAGTGATAACGGGATGCTTGCTGGTGAAAGTAAATTTCATCACTGTAGCTCACGTTGGTGATAAGTCACCAACTGCCAGAAAACTTTGTGTAGGCTTGCAGAGTAATAAGTAGAAGTAGATTTAGATTAGTTCAAATGATAGCTAAACCGTCGCTGATCAGTTATGTTTCTTCTTTCGAAGTCGAACAGGCTTCGGATGGCTGTATCTACGATGTCACTGACGTCAAGCGAAAGGCCAGCCAATTGCAGGCGCGGATCAAAAATTCGCATTGTTTAAAAGTTGTGAGGCAACCTGTATGTTCTTCGGACCTTGGGCAGTGCCGCCCTTTGGGCTGGGCATGCAGGGAGACTGCCTCGAGCCCCACGATCGGGGAGGGGGGCAGCAATTTGGAGGAGTTCGGTAATCACATGAGGGAGAAATAGAAATATAAAGTATTGACCGCCACATTACCGGAAGACCCAGGAATAAGTACTTGGACCAAATAAAGAAGAAAGTACGTAGGGAGAAATACCAGGAGGTAAGGGAACTAGCATTTGATAGGGTAGGGTGGCGGGCTGCGGTCAACCAATCTTATTAATGAACAACCAATGGTGATGATTTGAAAGAATAAATGATTAAATTGGAAATTGTAATAAATCAAAATGCGAATAGTTTTTATAATTTAGGGCTCGAATGACTAAAATTATAGGGTCCGTAAACAGTAGTTACCCCGGGTCACACAAATTATAGTTGTCCGGGGCCCCTTTAAGCCGTAGGGGAGGCCTTGAGTGTGGTTGAAAATTTGACGTAATTGTACTTCTTCCTGTAAAATGTTCTGCGCGTAACATTTCTCTCTAATCGGATCTCCACGTGGGGAACTATGGTAAAGGAACATCGGTTTGAGAGAGCAAATGAAACAATACCTGGCAGCCGAAGACCGTCCGGGGTCTAATCTTATATTGGGTTGAGTGCTGCGTGGAATCGTTTTCTGCCCCAAACCTAGAGGTGGCTTACACGGTGACTCGTTTGGTGCGGGTAGTCTAACCAAATAATTTCAAAAACTAGCTGATATATTCACATATTGGGTGTGATTGTTATGAAAATGCTCGTGTGATCAAGTTAACATCAGTGAAATGGAAAGCAGTAATGAAGTTTTTTAACCCTGAAAGAAAAGCGATTCTTAGAAAACCATAGGCCTGTTTCTCAGAGTTACTAGGCTGTAAGTTGTAAGTTATAAGTTACAAGACCACGTCACAAGGTGGATTTCAAAAGTCTGACTTAAAAGGTGAATCTCAGATTACGGAAAATCGTCGTGTTTGTAAATGGACTTAAGTCCATATTTAGCTTTGATTTAATGCTTAACAATAAATGTATGGAGTTCATTTTGAAATATTTCTTATTCAAGAGTCATTGCCACATTTCTTGGTAAATACAATCGATTGAATAGATGCTGAAACATATTTCAATTTCAAAAACAGGAAGTACTTCTTCACCACAATTATGATACAAAAATCCCTTTTTGTAATATAATTTTTACTCATGAGCTACCGTTGATATCGTAGCCTAGGGACATTATCAGGTGAATATAATAAAAATGAATTTTTTTTTCCATATTCTTTGTCAGGAGGCTTACTTTATCCTCCGCGTGCGCTGAGGACAGCTCCCCGTGAAAATGTTTAGCGTAACAGAACCTGATAACGTTGAACTGAGGGTCGTATAACTTAGTTATCTTCCCGGAGACTTGAAAGGTATCGTTATAGCTCAGTGGGTAGAGAGTTCGGCAACGGAACAGAGATTTTGAGGATAAAATCAGGTTCGTATCTTTGAAATATCATCCCCGATGATACCCAAGCGAAGCGCTCCAACTCTATCAGTATCAAAATAAGTGGAAAACCACGACCGTTGACATGATACTGACTCAATCACTCCATTTTGATGGATTCCGAAGGGCTTCGTTAAAGGCGATTTCTTCTGTCATATTCAATAGAGGCCTAGGATATGAAATGATATTGGTGACTTCAAAGTGAGTAACCCTTCCATAAGTCTTGGACTCCTCAACCAGTATTATCACTATGAATCAATAAGTGTGCCAATATAATGTTCATGGGGATCGGGTTGGTGAGGTGGCTAGAGTATTCGCCTACCACACGGGCGGCCAGGGTTCAAGAGATCATCCCTGCAGAGGCGGATGTTTTTCATAGGGATTCCGATCCCTACTTGAGTGTCTTGTGGAGGGCACTTCAAGTAAAGTACTCCGTCTTTCGGATGATATGTTAAACTGTGGTCTCCTTGGTGCCTTTCGTTAAGAGCAGGCTGACGCGAGGTTTCTATCCAGCCTTCCTCCCTTACCTATCCCCTATGGCGCAAATGACCTTAGCCGTCGGTCGCCTCCCCAAATATCCAATATATAATGTTCATTAATAGTGAGCAGTTATTATCATTAAATTAAAGTAAGATTCACTCAGGTTATTTTATTTAGAGCCAAGAATCCAATACATTGGGAAATCATAAAATAAACAGTCTCTCTCCAATCAAAAAAATAAATCATACATATATTTGCTTAAGAAATTCTTAACAGGTAGGTTTGAAATAGTTTCACTTCCTAATCAAATCATATCCTTCCTCAACGATTTCCCTCGGAATGAGTAAGTCTTGAAACTTTGATGTTTCCTTTTTTACCTAATTTATAAAAAAAATGATATCATCATCCACATTTTAAGACAATTTTATGCCTGTGATCTCGATGTGGATGAGGAAAAGATTTCCGTTCATTTGTGTGTGGTTTCTGTGGAAAGGCATTACCCTTTCGGCAGGCTGTTCCGGTCATGGCTTCGGCCGGCCGTCATTTTTCTATTCAGCGCATCATATAAGAGATAATGAATTGGGTTTAAAATGACCCCAGGAGGGCTAAACTATATGATTTGTTAGAGAAATGATGTATGCAACAAAGTAAACAGACATTTTCTGAAATGATTCCTCTCGATAATCAATTCTGATTACATCAAACTTCGTTGTTTATCAATAATAAAAGACGCGCAAAATAAACGAACAAAATAAAGAGGTGAAAATTGAACTCACAATGATTGTAATGTTAAAGAGTCAGAACATTCTGTAGAGTATCAGGACGTAATCCGTGATTTAACATCTGTACGGCGATCGTTTTCAAGAAAATCAGCGTGGATAACGACATCACAAAAATAAAAGTTCGTCCAATCGAGTGTGTGACTTTTTCCCTCACCTTGAGCCAACGCCGCGCATGGATGAAGCACGGATGAGAGACACAGGCCTCTATTTCTCTATTTGTGGGTGGCCGAAAATTTCTGAGAAGTACATCTCGCGACACCAACTTGCGCTGATTTTAGAGCCTGAATAAAATTCACGCTCAAATTTGCCGTTTTAAGTCAGAAACTTAAACAGTTGTTATCATTCGGATTGATAACTTACGTGTCTATTTTATCGTTTATTGCGTCTCCAATCATAATTTTAAAATTCTTTTAACAACATTACCGCGAAAAATACTCGATCGGGAGGGCTGCATTAGATTTTTCAAATGGTTCGAATCCACCAAAATCTCGGAGAGAGGGCACATCTATATGAAAAGGGGACTGGCCATGCTGCCCAATCCTAGACACTGAAGCCAGTCCGCCATCTTAGTTGACCCTCATCATATATATTATTACAGAAAGGTCTTTTTCTGTCATTCCGTATATGCTCCGTTAATACTGCACCTACAGTGATAAATGAGGTATCATTTTAAACGTTGAATCACCGGCTTCTGACGAAAAATACAATCTCAATCTCAAATGTCACTATTTACCCATTAATTTGACTTAAATGTTTCGACTTTTCCATGTAGATTACTCGCTCGAGGTATATCGACTCTACACATCCGTATATATTATTTTTCAAAGGTGTTTTTTTGTCGCAACGCCATAACTGCTATAATTATTCATCAAAATTAATGATTCAAACATCGTTTTAAAGCTTATGTTACCCAATATTGATGAAAAATAGACAAATTGTTTAAAATTTAAGTTTTTGTTAAAAAATGATACAACGCCATCTGCTGACAATATAATCAACTAATATGTCGGCAATGGTTACGTGCTTAAAAGACTGTAGGAGGCGCCATCTATTAACACATCGTTTAGTTAGATTGTTTACATTCTACATGCAATCAGTGTGACTATTTACTGTTTACGTTTACGTTATGTATCTTTAACACAAACATAAATAACATATAATTGTCCATGGGAAGAAAGAGGTAAAAGAACAAGAAGAAAGAAGGAAGAAACAGGAAGAAGCTGCACACTGTGCGAAATATTCGACAGGTAGAAGAACAGGAAGAAAGAAGGAAGAAACAGGAAGAAGCTGCATACTGTGCGAAATATTCGCTCGGGTCATCTAGTTTTCCAATAACGCTTGCGGTATAACGCACCAATTTTGTAATTTTACTATATTTTCCATCGATAAGATACCAGAAATCAGCATGAGCTTACTTGAAGTCAAGAGTTTCGGACGAGATGTTGTGGAACTGCATATTCGAAATGAAAAACACTCGATGTTGTACTGTCCACTTTTTTTTACTAATATTCAAACGTTAATACACGTATTAATGAAGTACGCACACGCACTCTCGGGCTTCACACCAGGTTACACAGTGTTTAAATTGGAGAGCTACAACGTCAATCGCGACACCGGTTTTGCCTTGAGTTCCACCTGGAAGCCTATTCTCAAGTTACTTGAGGAAAGATAAAGAAAACAACAATGGGCGTAAACAGCAACGTGAAGTAAACGCCGAAGAAATATTTGCTGGTATTTAAAAAAAATGTCAGTTTGTGCCCTGAAGACGGTGGCGGACTCAGCCACAGAAACGTTGGCAGTTAAACACGGTGTAACCTGGTGTGAAGCCCGAGAAAACTTTATTAATACGTGTATTTACGTTTGAATAATAGTAAAAAAAGTGGACAGTACAGCATCGAGTGATTTTCATTTCGAATATGCAGTTCCACAACATCTCGTCCGAAACTCTTGACATCAAGTAAGCTCATGCTGATTTCTGGTTAATACGATTCGCCAGGAAAATTTGAAATCATATGTTAATACACATGTTTTGGCACTTAAATTGGTCATCATCAGGTACAGAGTGGCAAATTAGTGGCCCAGTACAGATGATGGTGCCAATTTAAGTGCCGAAACACGTGTAGTAACGTTTGAATATTATTAAAAAGTGGACATTACAACATCAAGTGTTTTTCATTTCGAATGAGCTTACTTCTTTAACGCGAACTCTCCTTCCGTATTTTGTTTATTTATTTAAATAAGAAATCGTCCACATTCCCGATAAAAGCTAAGTTAAAATTGAGTAGAATTCATTGCACTGAGCAGCCAATAAATGTTTCAAGAATTATTTGCATTAAATTTTTAATAGATGGTTGATAATCTTGCATTGCATCCGTTAATTCGTCCATTCCGTCGTACAATCCATAGGAATGTGAGAAAAGAGCAGAGTTAAACAACATGGTTGTTTCTTCGGTTCTCAAGCTTAAGTTTTATGACTTAGTGCCCTCTCCATATACCTTAATGGCTCAAACTAATCCCCCAAAGAATACATTTTTAGCATTTCATGTTAGAGTTAGATCATGTAGTACACTCGTTGCTGGTACGTTCTGTTCCTTTCTGTTTCCCATGACTGATGTACTGTGAAGAGTTGTGAAAAAATGAGTTCCAGCGTGGAAATTAACCGTTTCCGCACCCATATCCATGCAGCATATTTTCTTCATCTACGTTTGAGGAATGTGTCTTGATATTTTGGCCGTCCTTTTTTTTGTTACACCCTGTCTACACCGTTCCCAATCACTCGAAGGCACATTTCCAGCCAAACTGCCCTTCCGCTCTCATATCCTTGCGCGCCAAAAACGGATAACCCTTGGGTAAAAGAGGATGGAATAGCAAAAAAAATTAGGCAGGAAATAAAAACCGCTCCTTCTACATCCTTCAACTCCCACGTCTCTCCACCATCAGGTCGGCCGGAACGGAATGGCTCAAGTCGGTCGGCTGGCGAGACCTGTGCTTTGAGTGGCCCCCCCTTGCGATTGGGGTAGCTGAGTTTTTCCCAGATTTCCTTCCGCAGAAATGGTTTAATGAGGAGTGAGAGTAAATGGCACGTGAGGCGGTATATATGGTGAGACGAAGGAGGCGGAAAAGGATATGGATTGTGAGTAAAAAGGTGTGCCTGTGTGGGTGTAAGAGGGAGAGAGAAAACCCTGGGATTAAAGGAGAAGTGAATAAGGGTTTGGAGAGTCCTTCCCGAGAAAAATTGGAGGGATCATGGGAAAGAACTTAAGGGCCAAGACAAGGCTGGAACATGTGAAGAAATGTTTGTATTTGGTAAGCATTTCGAGAAAAAATTTTAATCTTGTTAACCTTGAGGTTTTTAGCTGGAGAAGTTACCGATCGAGCGGTAACCCGTGTTCATTGAGTGGAAGTCACCATTTCCCAACTTTTCTCAAGGTTGGCGTGTTAATGATGTGAGTAACCTCTCCACTTCCCTCCACCCTCTCACGTGACCATGGAGTGATTTAAATTAAATAAAACTCAGTTGAACTTTGTGGACTGCCATGTTGATTAGTAAAAATAACTTTTGCGCTCAACAGGTCAGTTTACAGATCAATATACACGGGAATCAATAGTACTGTGTAAGTTTTACGTAAAATATTTGTTTTACGACCGGTTTCGTCGAATAGTCGACATCATCGAGACATCGACGTCGAGACCACAATGATCGCCTATAGGACTTGAAGAAGGTTGGTCGACAGGTAGTATAGCTGATTAGTTGATTTGTTCCCTAATGCCTGATTCTTAATCTGTCATGTAGATCTACCTTGTAGGATCTCCCTGAGGAAGATCTGATGATGTCGAATATTCGACGAAACCGGTCGTAAAATAACTATTTCACGTAAAACTTACAAAGTGTAGTTCATTCCTGAGCATTATGGAAGTTTTACAAAGTTAAGGCTGAAACTATTGAACTTACAGATCAATCATTTATTTCATAATCCGGATTTCGATGCCTGGAATCATCTTCAGGTACTCAACAACCACCTGAAGCAGTGATCATCTGAAGATGAAGATTGTGAAATAAATTATTGACCTGTGAACTAGCCAGTGTGGTGTAAAAATTATTTTTGATAATTGAGTGTTTTAGTTTGCTATTTTATCGCTTACCTCCCCACCCCTCCACGTTCCTTCACCATCCGAGTAAATGCATTTAACGGGGTCTTCCTTACCCCCTTTCTAACCGTTCCTGCTTCTTGCATTACCTCTCTGACCCTCTTATAGCCACACTTCCTCCCCACCCTTCTCTCCTCCCAGCCCCAACCTGTATATAAATATTGATAGACGTATGTAGAATCTTTACCTGAAGATGATGTTGATCGTCGAAACCCGGGTAGTTTGTGAAATCACAAAGTTACCAGTTATCATAATTATCTTAACAAGTTCCATAAAGTTACGCCTGAAACCACTAATTACAGTGAGACCTGTGCTAAGCTACCACCGACGGTTCCGCCGAAAAATGTTCTTAAAGATCGTCCGATAGGGGTTTAGTTTCTTGGAGTACATATTATGCAAATAACAGGCGGCTGATATGAAAAAAATGGAAGATCTCTTGAAAAGACGGTTTTGTTTAAACCTATACAGATAGCGTTTATTTCCTCATAATTTAGTTGCTCCTGGGACATTTCAATGCATATTAATTTGATGAATGCATACTGTGAAACCTCAATTAAGCGATCAACGATGGTTCCGGTGAAAAATGATCGTTGAGAGGGGTGGTCACTTGATAGGAGTGGCCGCTAACAGGGGTTTCACTGTATATTGATGTATTTTATTCGAGGATTCCCGAGATTTCATATAAACTTTACCTATTTTACAAACACTTGGTGAGTGGGCGTCACGTAGCGAATAGGCAATGAAAAACCTTTCAGACTGCAGGTCAGACAGTTTTAAAGTGTTGTTTATCCCACAATCGATAAGAGGCCATAATGACTGCCTTAGACTTGAAGTAGGATAGTCAACAGGTAGTGTAGCTGATCAGATGATTTGCTCCCTAATGCCTATTTCTTAATTTGCCATGTAACCTTTTTTAAAATGTTTTGCAGCCTCGAGTCTTGATTCTTATGCAGAGATGCTAATGCAACTAGAAGGGTAGCATATTTGATTAACCGTAAATAAAAAACGAATAATATTTCTATTTTCGCAGGCGACCCCGGAAATTTTTTTCAAAATCGAAGCTTCAAGCATTCTATGAACTTATTCCGGTGTGTGATGGGTATGAATCGTTGGGAATATAGCGACTGATCCATGAAATGAGTAAGGGAGAAGCAAAAGGCAGACTTCATGTCAAAATAAAAGTTATTGGATCAAGTTGAATCATGAACCCGTACTTTGAAGGGAGCTCATCAGAGTTCGCTAGAAGTTTTGATACGCATTAAGGAGAGAATAACTCTAGTTAAGAGGGCACTCAAGGACTCAGGAGAGGACTTAGATCAATTGGAGTCATGAGCGTACCTTGTTACCTATAAAGGAGTGCTTGAAATGCTAGAAGTTCGGCATGCATTAAGCACAGAAGAACTAACGAGGAGTTCACTTGGAACCTTCGAGTACTATTCATTATTAAGATGCCGATTCAAACGAGAAATCAGTGTTTGAAAACATTGTTTTACCGTTTGGATTAAAGGCATTGGCTATTGTAGAGACTGCCAAGAGGAGAGTAATTCCCTTTGAGGCCTAACGCTGGAGGCGGATCTTGGAGATCAAAAGTGAGTATTGATTGCAAAAGTTGGAATTATAATGAAGGACACTCGAGCGGAAGGCTGAATTTATCACTGTATGATGAATCAAAGGAGCGCGGATTCATTGCTATTGGTACCTACTCAAAGGATTTTACAAAATTAAAAAAATGTAATTTGGAGAGGAAACAATAGACATCAATATTTACATATTATCCTACAAGGCAACTCAAGGGTATTTGGCAAGTTTAGTTTTCACCAATATGCACCATAATGTACCAATACCTTTCACCAACCTGCACTAGAGTATACTAGCAAAACCCGGCAGACGTTGTCCTGCTTGTGTATATTTCTTTACCTTTGTATATATAAATGGATGACCTGTATGTAATCTAGAAAGTAGCAGTTGTAGAGAAATGTAGAATAATGGAAGATGGATCATACTGATGAGGGTCCATTATATTTATTGGTATAAAATAAGGATAAAATATGTAGTTTTTACGAAAAATTCACGTGTATGATAAATATTTTTTACTATTACACTCGCTATATGATTGCATTAATTTAAAATAATTCGTACTAATGCTAACATTTAGCGTGACGCTAGTGGATAAACAATATTTTTTTGTTTTATGCATTGGTGTATCGATATACAGATTTTTTGGACTTCCCACTCTGGCGCAAGCAACGTATAGTTGACCATGCGAAAAACATGAATTTTCTAAATTTAATCCGGCAAAGCGCAGTGACTGCCCTTGAGTGTTGTTGATTGTGATCGGGAAAGCAAGACGCACAGAAAACTGTAGTCGTTTTAATGTGAAGGGAAAATCGATGGGAATCATTGGAATGCGTGGAATTAGCACATCTTCTCCTTAACATTTGCCGTCAATTATTGTTGCTTCAATAAAATTCGGCATAAGTTTCACCAACATGCACCATAATGTACCAGTACCTTTCACAAACCTGCACTATATTATATATAAATGCTAGAGGCTCTATTTGCATAAGTGTATATTGTCACAGCGTGAACGAGATACCATATTCATGTAGGGATCATGTGGAACGTGATGTGAATACCACGTGGCAGATGTAGAAACGAGAATTAGGAAGCAGATGAACTTTTCATCACCCCTACCTGACGACTAACCCACTTCAAAGTCTCTAAATTTTATACTAAAGTAACTAGAAGTCTAAGTGGGGACTCTCACACGCTAAAATTACTAAATTAACTAAATTCTCTTGAAAGTTTAGGCCTGGAGTATCTTCCAGTATATATTTAGGACCTTCACACGTTTCGAAGGCTATCGTCGTTGTGCACCTACTGTCCACCACGCGTAGACAGGGGCAACAGCACTAGGTATGAATAAAAGAATCACCCCTCCCCATTTGAGTCGAGCCCTTAGATGCTTCACTTACGTTACTGATCGGTTTCGTTACTTCACTTACGTTACTTGATTGTCGCTGGCAGTTGCCAATTACTTTTATTTTCATTCAAAATCATGCATTAGCGCTATCTATTTACGTGTCTTTGAAGTGAGTGAAAAGCAAAAATAAAGAGTTAGCCGAAGACTAAAATATGTATAATTTTATGTGGCAAATCTCTCACTGCGAATATCCTTGGCATGGATTCTCAAACGTCAATTGAGTAAATATATTCATGGAGGAAATTTAGGCCAAAAAATGGGGAGAATTAGGTAAAAAGTTCATGATGACGATTTCGGCTCTGGCCAAGTAGATGGATATTTTATTAATTCCTCACCTACAATCATAAATATACATAGGGATGAACAAATTTACAAAGTGACGTTTTGCTTACTTCGAAGAAGATGCTGAACTTAAGTTATCACTCTAGCTTGAGTCCGGTAAATGTCCGGATAATCATCGCTTGGTAACCACGGGGTAAATAAATCAATTAGTGCAATCAGTTGTATGAAATACTATGAAAATGCTTGAAAAAGTGAATGAAGTGAGAACGGGTATCAAGCGACCACCCCTCTCAGCGACCATTTCTCAGCGGAACCGCCGGTAGTCCCTGAATTCAGGTTTCACTGTGTACATCAAATTAAAATGCATTGAAATTTCCCAGGAGCTACTAAATTGTGAGGAAATTAGCGCCATGTGTATAGGTTTTAACAAAATCGTCGCTTCAAAAGTTTGTCCATATTTTTTTTCAAATCCACCGCACGTTCATTTGCATAATACTCCTAGAAACTGAACCCCTGTCGAACGACCACCCCTCTTAACGGCCATTGTTCAGTGGAACCGTCGCGACGGTCGGTGGCCGCTTAATACAGGTTTCACTGTATATGGGTGTATGACTCATTTATAATTGAAAGTTGCTAAGCTCTGGCCGTAGATGTATTTAAAACTGCTGAAAATTAAACTGAAATAGAGTGTGTGTGCTGGCAGCCATCATAATAGAATTAGAGTGATCATCTTTTACTTGAGCAAGTTGAAAGCAAAACTCCAAGAATATCGAGTGAAGAGTGAGTGTCCAATCGCAGTGAAGAGTGGGCTTGTGAGGAATTAAAAAATATGATGGTAAAATGAGTATTAAATAAACAAATTGATGAGTTTTTATATATTAACATGGTTTCATTCAGCAATCCAAGCCATGAATCATTCTAATTTACGGGCTGTAGTTTGCATTGATTCTGCTCGTGAACATATTAGTTGTAAGGCAATTGGAATCTCTCTCCGTGACGCTTTAAGACTCCTTGTCTAAATTTAGGTCGTGGTCTTTTGTAATCAAGGAGGGTGACATTTTGGCAATTTACTCGCGTATCATATGTTAAATGATGTTTATGTGAGAACTGTATCATGTACATCATAGTGTGAGCATCTCTATATATGGTATCTTAATGTCCTTCTAAAATTGACCCCCTAACTTGCTACCTAGTAATGATGTGTTAATTTTGTTCGTTGTGACTGTATTTTCAAATTATATATCCCGGTACTTTTCCTAATTGACTCTGAAATGTACTGCATCTCATCTGTACGAAAGACAGTGAAAAACTCAACCAAAGTACGAGGTGAGTCCAGACCAGATATATCGTGACATTTATCCTAACTCAGAGGTTGATAAAAAGCTCCATTACTTAATGCTATGAGTCCATACCGTAATCGGCACGGTAAAATTAACTAAGTATACATTAATTAATTAATGTGTGACTCTACCTCAGAACTTAAGGTAATTTCAATGTTTTTCAAGGAATTGCTGGATTTAATTCTCTTATTAATATTTGTATAATGCTGCATATTGTGTGAATGAAACATTTAAACACATGTTCTATTATTTTTTGAAACAATATTATTTTTATTGATGGGTAACATAACATGAATCGCTCAAATCAATTAAAGGACTCCATCAAAATATTTGCATGACGTACATCATTATAAAAATAATGGCGTTAATGTTTAATACGTCAATAGCATAAATAGGTGTGGTAATGTTACCTTGATCTTCTTATCAAGTCCTCTGTAATTCTAGCTACCTTTGAAAATGCTAGAGAATTTCCAAAAAAATGTCTTCTATCTGTGTCTCAGTAGACATTTCTCGGGTTGTCTACAAATCAAGCAACATTCTGCTTGGAGTTCCTTCTGCATTCTTTACTTGCTTCTTTCAACATTTTTTCCTCTCCACGCACCTTCTATCTAAATACCATTGTAAATCAATACCCTAAATTCAGAAGGAATCCAAGCATGCAGTGTAAATAGCTTAAATCTAACGTGTACTTCGCTTAATTTTTTTTCAACAAGCCCCCGAAGATGCTAAAATATCTGCCCGAGTCCTCAAACAAATAACTCCATATACATGGTGTTTTCTCTCTGGCAGCATTTCAAACTTTGACATTTTTCAATGAGAGGATCATTTCCATGACGAACTGAAAAAAAATCTCCTGGTATGTAGAAAACTCAGCTCCAGGCCGCTGAATTATTTCTCAAGACTTTTAATTTTCTGGGTGATGACGTCTACGTATTCATGGACCATCTGCTGAAGATAAACTTCAGCAATATCGAGGATATGAGTACGAGTGTTCTGTACTAAAATGACCTCTCTCTCCTAACCTCATTCGAATCAATAATCAAATGAAACGGTATAAATTATGTTACAAGAATGTTTGCATCAAAGCACGATTCTTTCTAAAACTTTTGCGTGTACTCTCTCGGCCATTATCGTAAATACCCAGATTAGGAATTAGCTTTAAGTTCCAAATTTGGTAAAGGATAGTTTCCTTCTCACATTTTTGGCAAGGTTATAATACCAACGAAAGTGTGATCCAATTGGTACTGCAAAGTTACTTTAGCCCGGATTTCCGTTGTGTCAATGAGTGGGTAATAAATGTATGTGGGTTAGATACTCCAGTAATGGACATTCAGGAAAGGAATGTGATTCGTTGGTTTGGTCATGTTGAGAGGCTGGATGAAAGTTGAATAACGAAACAGATATATGAGTGAAATATACGGTGCAAAAGGTAGAGGTAGGCCGAGAAAAATGTGGTTGAATGTGGTAGAGGAAATTCTTAGGAGGAGAAATATTAGGAGTCTTAAAAACAGGAGGGCATGTATGAAGCAGTGTATGGGGGTAAAGGAGGCAAAAGAGGTTTGCAAGGATAGGTCAGCATGGAGGAAATTATTGAAGCAGAGTTAGGTGCACAAGTATGTATTTATGAGTGAAACTTCGTGACTGTGCCTACTCCGGAAGGGAACGGCGTAATTGGTATGTATTTATGTGCGTTTTAGGCGTTTTA
This sequence comes from Ceriagrion tenellum, assembly GCA_963169105.1. Classification (NCBI taxonomy): domain Eukaryota; kingdom Metazoa; phylum Arthropoda; class Insecta; order Odonata; family Coenagrionidae; genus Ceriagrion; species Ceriagrion tenellum. The sequence goes on from OY720634.1 coordinate 87,116,425, forward strand.
GCGATTACGAGATTTCCGAAAAATACACGTTTCTTCCGCGATCGATATAGTTATGTGAACAACACAAAGAGAAACGATACAACACTTATTGTAAGTAATAACTTATTATCGTTCTTCTTGAGCCCAGTGCAAATAAATTTGCTTTAAGTATCAGAATAGAGCCGAAATTTTAAGGAGTGTAGACGTCTGTGGAAGCGTTTTCGTCCGAGGTATACAACCCCCAAATATGAACAGATACAAAAGCAGGAAAACGGTAAGCATAGTAACGCACGAAATGTCATATTCTTGCGCGCAAAAATAGTACTGGAGTTAATTTTGTATGTACGAATTAGTATCTAATAATTATGCTAGGATATTTAACACAATTGCAAAAACATATTTAACCTAGTCGGGGTCAAAGTATCCTAGAACTGATCAATCGCGACTATTATGGTATATTATTATGACGTAGAAAAAAATGACATCTTTAATCTATCGTTTCTGAAGTCTATTTCCTTAATCTTATGTCTGAGATCGTTTCTACTATAATAGTTTGGCTCTAGCAATATAATTAGAACGTCCGAAAAAAAAGTATACATCAAATTTTCGTAAAAGATTTGATCTATATTGTTTCCTTCAATCGGATAGAGCAGGGGTCTCCAAACTACGGCCCGCGGGCCAGATGCGGCCCGCGAGGCCTTCTCCTCCGGCCCGTGGAGACTTTTTTTCTACAGAAAAAAATTACGGAAATGTACGCGTATCCTGCCAAGATTAGCCACCGCTTACGTGGGCGTAACGTTTTTACCGAATTAAAATAGAGGCGCGCAGTAGTGCGTTATGTTTTCCAACCGATCACTACATTGCAAGACCTTATTCGCTGCTTACTTTTTCTACTTCTGTTCACAGTCAATGAGATGAAAAAAACGCCATCTAGTGACAGAGTTTTTAAATGGTTTGTTGCTTGTTCAAGACTTGATCATTTCGATGACAGTTTTCCAGTTGCGGTTGACTGCTGCGATGAGGAGGTGTTGGTATCAGTTAGCGTCTAGTTGCGAAACAAGTTGCACTCTATGTAGTGATAATTTCCTTCGCTTAATTACTTGCCAGTTTGTATAAAGTATTGGGAATGTCGTTAGTTTAACAAGAATTTTCCGAATATTCTGAAGAGGAAACATTAAAAGCAACAATCTCTCTACCATGAGCGGATACATTTGCATAACCATGAGTGGATATCTTCAGGTAAGTTTAACTTAAGAAATCATAAGAATTAAAACAAATTGTTTCGGGTCACTTGAAACTCGAACCTCGAGTGTGTTGTCGGCCCCCAAACTGCTGTTTGATAGTTAATGCGGCCCTCGGGCTGAAAAGTTTGGAGACCCCTGGGATAGAGGGTCCCACCCTAATTTATTCAATAATTTTGAAACACCGCTATGTTTATCGTAACTATTTTCTACAAATCTAGCTTCCTTCCGCTGAATTCGATCTATATCTGAAACCAGTCCTAATTCGTAAGTGTCCTATATACTAGCGGCGTACTCCAAGTGAGGTCTCACGAGAGAAAAATAACATCTCTCCTTTACTTCCTCGTCACATTTTCCTAGTATTCTTTTGATAAATCCTAATTTACGATTTGCCTCTCTGCAAAGTTCACGTATATACTTTCCTCAGGACGATTCCTGAACAGGGTCACACCTAAGTACTTAAATGACTCCACATTTATTATTTGGGCTTGATAAATTGCGTACGTCTCGTTGGTTAAGCTACCCTTTCTCCAAAAGTTCATAACAACTCATTTAAAAAAATTAAATTATAACTGCCAAGTGTCGCATCATTCGTTAATAGCATTTAGGTGTCTATCTTCAACGCAATTCTATCAGACTTGGATTTTATATCCCAGTACAACACTGCGTCGTCTGCGAAAAGACGAATTTCGCTCGTAACGACGGTGGTGATATAGTTGGTTCCATAAAACAACTAAAATTGATTATGACCATTGCATAAAAATTGGATATACTGAGTGCCATTTCCCAATGTTGTGTTAGATGGTACGAGTGGCACCGATCATATTGTTGTTAATTAAGTTACGTTTGATTTTATTTAAAAACTATTAATTTGGAAAGCCGGATGCATAATCAGCGAATTACGTTTGATCTTTCTTTTCTCGATTGATGGTTGACAACTTTTAACTGATTTTCATATTCGTCGTCTGCAGTAATCAAATTTGGAATGATTATTTGTGACGCCACTGGCCAACTCGTGAATCACTTGAATCTTTCTCCATTGTCAACGTGTTGTCTGTCCTGTGTCCATGCTGTATTTTTTATTTTCCTCAAAGCACTCCATTAATATTGACGGTGATGACAGCAATTACATCCTCACTGTAATTACTTGGGCTTACTATGCAGACTCTTGTGTAATAATTGTATCCATTCAGCAAAGTACTTTTCTACAATTTTGTATTATCAAATTTCAGTTTTTAAAAGTCAAATTTATGGCCACTAACAACGGTTTCAATCTAAATTTAGTCCACAAAATTTTTCCTAAATAAAAGAAATCTTTTTTATAAAGCAGATTTCCTCGATGAATTACATCCTTTCAGGCGTAACCTTGTGGAAGCCTATTATTGAATATGTAATGGCAATATCAACTACATATAAATCCACAGAGATCTTTTTTTCGCTGTTTGAGGCTTGCGCAGCGCTGGATTGCAGTTCTCTCCATTGTTTTCGGGTTAGCTGCGTCAAGTTTTATTCAGATGACGTTTCGTGGCCTATGCTGGCCACATCTTCAGATCAGGTCTGAGTCGACCTGATCAAGTCGAGTCACTCAGACCTGATCTGAAGATGTGGCCGGCATAGGCCACGAAACGTCATCTGAATAAAACTTGACGCAGCTAACCAGAAAACAATAGACAGAACCACAGAGTTCTTCATTGACGCAATTAGTTTCAACGCTATTGCGTCATCATCAGGAATAATTTCGCCTTCTTCGCCTTACTTGCGTTACAGTTGAATTCATTCCTTTCAGGCGAAACCTTAAGGTTTTTTTTTGTTTTTTTAAATTTTTTTTAAAACCATTTTAAACAAATTATGACAATACTAATTATGTTTAAATCCACTGAAAGTTTTTGTTAGAATAGCTGGTATTACCAATAAAAATTGAGATTTCCACGACTTAAACAGAAAGACACTCGAATTTCAGTTGGTGTTCTATTTTATATTCCATTTCGGGTTTTATATATTCAAGTTTAAAAATGTGTGAAATATGTATACTAATGTTAAACTCTTCCACGAAGTGACGGCTGATGTCGCCGACTAAACTCTTGCGTAAAATAAAATAATAGTTCTTAAGGCCAAGTTGTCGGCTGATATATACAATTTCCGCTGCGGATCCATTAAAACTTCGAGCAAAATAGGAGAAGAAATTAAAATTTTCCCAAGAGCTGTCGCTGGATTGACGGTGGAGAACTTCGTTTGTCAGTTGCTTGTCGCGATGTGCAAAATTTGCGGTGATGGAGTGTGATGCCTCGAGACTACAACGTGAATTACTTAAACTGCAGTCCAATAGTATATGTCCGGGTCCATATTCAGCGCTGGAATATTTCTTTCCTCTTTCCAGTGCACGTATTCCATCAATACCGACTATGATTAAAGCGGTGACGTTTTCACTGTAATTACACGAATTTCCTATTCAACCGAATGGTGCAATATTCAAGATAGGCTGTCACAAGCGTACGTCGAGTCGTCTGATATTCAGGTTACACAAACAATTTCCATTCCGGACCCATTTGCAAAGTAGAACAAAGGAAAAGAAACCCAATTTTATCTTTAAGAGCCGGCGTTTGCTTCGCAAAATGAAAACTCTCCCATTGCTCGTTCCAATTTGGCTGTGCGAGGCACCGATATCTCCATGCATTTTCCATGGGCCCCACCCTAACCTTATCTCACGGAAAAGACTGCACACCTGCGTATCGTGTTCTTTCTTTGTTGTTTTTTAGTTGCCTTCCGACTTTCGGACCGCGCGCCGCTGGGTTCTATCAAATGCGCGCCCGGTTATATCACTCACCGCTATCGAGTGACGCGTCCGATCGATCCGAATCGGGGGAGCGTAATTTATTCACGCGATAACGCAAGGTACTTCGGGACATGTGCACACACCGTGTGAGCGATTGCTAGCCGTTTGAGTACTTACGCATGAATTACCGCTTGGCGTGGCGTGGTGATCGACGATCCAAGCGGCTTGGAGATCAAACGTTTGAAGGACGAATTCCGCTTTTTTCAACATCTCGTTGTTTTTTTTATTATTGGAACAACCTACCACCTAACAGTTCAGCAGTGACATAGCCGGAAGGGGGGGTTTTAGCATTGGGTCCGGATCCCCGCCCCCCCCCTAAAATTTGAATTTATTTTTTTGCGAAAGCCAATAAAGAAAAAGTCATATTTTTTATTTTTTTGCAATTAATGCTGATTTTATTCAATTCATTATTCCGTAGATTCTCTTTTTAGTGGAAGGCATGTAATTGTTAAGTGAAAAAAGCAGTGGGAAATTAATTTAATCTTTCAAAAATATGAATGAACAATCTTTTTAAAACGGCTGTTACGCTGTAGCCACTGAGTTCACTCTTATTTGCTAGTAAGTAAAGCACAGAACTGTGCGCAGATTTTTTTCATTCCCTTTTCCTTCCTGACTGATACACAAGGTAACTCATTCTGAAACGAAATCCTGGCTATGCGACTGCATTTAATAAAGGTTTTATCAGATAAGAGTCAAAATTATCTTTTTTACTACAATTATTACGCAATTACGTTCTTCATCTCAGCATATGTGTATCAGAGCGATACAGAGAATATTTTCACGACGCCTCACTACGCCTATAGGTCCGACAGAAGCGATAAAATACGAGAGATACATTACCAAACAGATTGGTCCAAAAACTCGTTCTTTCTGTGTACAACAGGCGACCACAATTTAAACTGAGCTCCACTAAACACAGATTACCTGAAGATTATGCAGTAGCGTTGAAACTAGTTGTGCCAATTAAGAATTCTGTTGATTTAATCATAGTTGGTACTGCCATTATTCATTCAATAATGGGCATCCACGAGGTTACGCCTTAAAGAATTGAATTCAACACATTTTCTCAATTTCCACCCGAATAAATTGCTCTTATCCTGTATAATATGCAATAAATACTGAAGCTCTTAAATATATTTTTATATTAGGTCATCGAATGATTAACTCAAGTATTTAGGTTTGATGAATGTTGCTACATTTCCTAGGGAAACTACTGCTGTTTCAATAGTTTATAAGATTTCTTAGTAAACTATTTTAAATGTAGGCATTTAATATACCGTATTAAATGTTTAAAGCCTGGAGATTATTTTACTCTCCCCAAAAATTTGTTTAAAAAATAAATATATCGAATCCTGCCAAAATAGCAATGGTGGTTGTAGTCAGTACAGTTTCTGGTGTTCTTTGCGATGTTAAATCTTCGGTTAAACGCTCTGTCCCATTAGAATTTCCCTAACGTGTATTTAAACCAAATTCAAAAGATATATACGAGGCAGAACTAAGACTAAATTTATTCATTACATAAAGTTTTATGTATCCCAAAAAAACAGCACTTAGAAGCTCAGGAAGAACCTCTAGGTTCCTGTGCACAGTTTTTTACTTACGAAATTAAGAGTGAACCCAGTGAGTGCAGCGTCATTTTAAAAAGGTTGTTCACGCACAAAAATTTTGGAAAGATTAAAATACCCATTGCTTTTCTCACTTAACAATTACATGCATCTCATTTGAAGAGGTTGTACTGAATTGTGAATTTTTAAATATCAGCATTATTTGCAAAAAATAAAATAACTTTACCTTTTAATGGATTTCGCTAAAAAATAAATTCAAATTATAAAGGGGGAGGGTTCGAGGGTCCAAACCCAATGCTAGGACAACCCCTTCGGCTGTGTCACTACTTAACTGGTAGATGGAAGGTTGTTCCAGGTTGAACTCGGAAAAAAATACCTATTTAATGAATTATTTTTATGGGTGATTTTGGAGAACGTTTTTGGAATCTGAGGAAAATTCTTTTGAGATATTTTCGAAGAAGTATTGAACTTTTTAAATTAGCAATTCAGAGGAAAAATTTTAAGTGATTTGAAAGGAAATCTGCGAATGAAAAGTCAACCCGTTCGTAAACCTCGCCGACTTTACTATTTCGGGGCACCACAACTGGGAAACTGAGGTATTAAAGGACCCATTACTTAAACCCGTTACATCGGTTGGATTCCCAACAACTGGTGAACCAGCTAATGTGGTCTCGGTTAAGCAATCGACCGTAATCATTGGTTAACCACTTGACTGCGTAAATCGGCCCACAATTTGCCCCCTATTCAGCTTGCCAGTTGCGTTCTTTACAAATTAGCAATGGGTAGTTTGTTGGGGTCATTCGAGTAGACGTTAAGTTCCTCGTTAAATTCACGCATTCATTGGCTTCTATTAGCGGTGAATGACGAGTACAAGCTAAAAAATTTATTTCTTAAGTCATCGTTATACTTATTTCTACTAGGCTTTTCATATCTTGGATGGATTTTATGGAACTATCATATGTTATTTTCTTAAGGTTTAATGATTTTGTTTGTCAACCAATTTGTCAATTTTATTGAGCCAAAGATATCTCTCTTTCCACGTTTTTAGATTTGATTTCTCTACAGAAACACATTTTTGACCTTAAGTCATAGTTGAACATCGGTTTTAATAATTTCAAGAGACTTTCTGTGGAGGTATTTGCAAATTTTACAATGAAGCGATCTCCAAGAAATCCAAAACCTAATCAACTGGAATAGATTTTTGATTCCCAGCATCACGAACGCGCTTCGAGTACTCTAATCAGGCAAATTGCCTGGGTGAAGCGATTCCATGAACTAACGTAAAACGTAATGCGTTAAAAAAATGAACTGAATGGTCTTACATGGGCAAGGCTAGAGGGTTTTGAAACCTGGTGTTTGATGGGGATAATGAAGATCATATTGACAGATAAAATAAGAAATGAAGAAGACTTTAGAGTAGTGGAGGAGGTAACCCGACGGGACACGATTTATAAAAAAAAATTCAAATCGTTTGACTCACCTGAGGCACAATGGGTTATTGAAGAATTTAATTGAAGAAGAAATAGAGGGAAGAGTCCCAAGAGAGAGGCCAAGGGATAATTATTTAGGAAATATGAAAGAAAAAGTTCAAAAGAAGAGCTACGAAGAGATAAGCCAACCAGGTATGGACAGGGTAGAATGAAGGTGTGTAGTAAACCATTCTGAGAACTGAATCACTATTGATGATAGTGATGATTGTCTCATATGGATGAGGTGACCAGATTTATGATCCGCTAAACTGTAACAAACTTACTTTTCTAACTTTGGTTCACCATGACCACATGCATTTTCCAATGGATGTTTTCCTAATCATGTTTTGCTTTGGAAAACTTGTCACTTAAAGACCACTTTGGTTTATAAATTTGCAACACAAATTTTCTAAACCAAAATGATCTGAACATTTTTGAGGTATTGTAAATACCAAATTAGAAGTTGTTTAGTGAAAAAAATTAAAAGAAATACAATGTCACCTGGAAAGATTATTTCATTTTAACGTAGAGAGATGGTGAATATTTTTAGTTCAACTGTTAACAGAGCATGTCATTAAATGAAAATATAAAATTTCTAGGCAAGCACATATTAATGTATTTGCTCTGTCTCCAACTTTGTCCCGGCCAAACCAGCAAACCAGTAAGGGTATCAACCTGCGGAGCATTTTTTTCATTGATTGGTAGCCACTCCAACGATTGGGAAAGCATCGGCCATTTTCCTGTTACGCCACATACAATCCCTCATGGATCCCAATCCCATGTGGATAGAACGGATTCGAACTCATGACCTCTTCTCTCAAATGACAATCAAGGCGAGAAAATCGGATTTGAGCCGTTTTATACACCCAAAATTCCATGAGACACTTGTTTCAAGCCTAAATTTAAGGGACCAGGCCATCAATAATAACAAACAAAACACGATACCGAAGTAAAACCCGCGATAAAACATAATACCAACCACGATTTCCGAAATTCACTGCCATCATAGATATCATGATTTTTGGCCAGCCATTCCAATTGTCAGGATAATTTGCAATTATTTAAATCAACATCTACATACTAACCTGTAAATCACTGCATGGACAAGTGGCGGGAAGTGTTAGGACACCAGCTGTGTGAAGGATAATGTCCTTGGAAGTGCAATGGTATAGTGTATAATGGAAGTGTTTTGAGTGTAGCTCAGTTTTTATTATTCTCACTCATTGTGCGTGGAAAGAACTGGTTTTTGTACCTATCTTTTCGGCATTGTACCTCTCTTATTTTATCGCTTCTGTCAGACCTTGAAATGTACTGTTGCGTCAAAATGATATTTCTGTGTCATTTTGAAAAGCCACTGTTCTGCATTTCTCAAGCTAACTTCCATATGTTGGACGGATAGGTGAGGAGATAAAGAGACGTGCGAATGCTGGAAGGAAAGTACCAAGTGGTGCATATCAAGGAATGAGTGCCTGCCTAAGGAAGCGAAAATCGCCGTGTACAAAAGAGTACTTCCCCCCACTTTGTTGTATGGTAGTGAAGCATGGGTATGCCAGGATAGACATTAGAGTAGACTAAACAATGGAATTTATAAAATTTAACTCTGGATTCTACTGAATTAACGTTTTTAATAGATTAACTCATAGCTCTTCCTGAAAACCCAATTCGCTATTCTCTTCGTACGACTCCTGGAGGTTTTGGGAAATCCACAGCAGGATCCGTGCTCGTCAGGGTTATATGATTAACTTATAAATCATCTGAGTCGTTTTTATTTCGGACGCGAATATCTCGGATCCCGTCTCATTTCATTTGGCCACTGGGCCTTATCCTTTCCGGGTGAGTTACGGTGCCGCTGGTTGACGGCAAGGGATAGGGGATGCTTGAGGATTTCCCGAATCGGACGCCTTCCACCTCCCGAAGCCATTCACTTGCTTCATATTTATAAAATATAAATCACTGGGATTGGAAGGAACAAATAAAAGCGATGAGTGAAGATCAGGAATAGTTCCCAGCGATTATGTAGTATTTCTTGACGGAGGCATCGTCCCGTTTTGTGTGTCTGCTGGAAGGAATACATCTACATATTACCCTGCGAGCCGCCGTATTGGCGTTTGACAGGGTTTGTTAGGTCACCAGCCGTGTAAAGATGTACGATTTTTGGAGGTGAAATGGTGACGTGTATTATGGGAATGTACTGAGTGGATCTCAGTTTTCAATGTGGTCGCTTATTATGAGCGGAAAGAACAAGTTTTTGTACCTATCTATTTGTCAATGTCTCTCTTATTTTATCGTTTCTGTGAGACCTAGAGATGTAGTGAGGCGTCATGATAATATTCTCTGTGTCGCTCTGAAAAACATTAGTTCTGAACATCTCAAGCAACCTAAGCCTATCGTGTAGCCTCCTAGTCTCTAGGGGCTCCCACCTAAATCCCTCTAAAAGTTGTGAGGCACTATATGTTCTCTCGTAGTAGTTTTTAACTATGCGTGCAGCTTTTCTTTGGATTTTTCATTTTTGTGTTTAATCTTTAGGACCAGGGTCCAAAATGATCACGGCGTATTCGAGGTGTGGCCTAACCAGAGCGTAGTAGCATCTCTGTTTTACTTTTTCATCCGATGACCTTCCTATTACACGCTTAGAATAACTTTGTTTGTTTAACGCTGTGCCGCATATGTTTTGTATGTGTGCTCCCCATGATATATCAGAAGTAAAGGTAAATCCAAGATATTTTACTGCATATGAAGATTTTGTTTTTATGGAATAGAATTTTATATGCTTCCACCTATCCATTATCATCGATATCCCAATTTTTAAAGTCTATATCATTTATTTTTTTCAAATTTGAGTTCGATGTGACTCCGCGACTAATCAAATACCTTAAGCTGGGTGATAAAAAATTTGAGAGCACCAAACTAAGGCATGTCTGTCTACTCCATAAGTAAATGAACGAATAAGTGATCGGGTTGGAGGGTGCCTTAAGTACTGGCTTCTAATCCAAAAAGCCTGGTTTCCTTTCCCGGCGGTGGTGGAGAACTTTCAATAGAATTCCAATCCCATATTTGCTGGGTTCCATGTGATAAGTGCTATTCAGTTTGTTGGAGTGTATGTTAAACTATAGATTTCAGTCGGCTGTGGAGATTATTTCTGGTGATTGGATTTGGTGTAGGTGCTAGAGCGCCGCCTCCCTACCTCTAGGGCTCGGGTTTGAATCCCAAGGTGCTAGCAAATAATGCCTTTAATTATACATTATTAAATTGGACATTATATGTTCAAAAAATCCATATACTTTGATGAAAAATTAAATTCGGGGAAATTCGGGGAAAGAAGTGGTCATCTCAAACTGGTATATGGTTTGTTTTATCTTGTCTGCAAAGATGTTGTATGTGGTCGGAGAATAGACAGGTAAACAAATGTTCCGTCATTATATCATGGCATGAAAAATAGTCTTTAAGTAGTTTTAGCCCTGAGCGTTTGTGTATTTTACATCATCATTAGGCTTACGATGTGAGTTTTTTTTTTACTAGCGGTTGCTTTCGACTCTTTAAAACAATTTTGTGTGCATTTCATAATTCAGAAATTGGATTGGATTAGAAATGGGGAAGCTCTCTATTTATTACGAGCGTATATGTTCCTAGGCTGACTTGAGAAAGAGCGCTACAGCCGTATCATCTTCACTCCTAAATTCATGACTACAAATCAAAGTAATTTCGTCTAACAATTTTCGCGCACTTTACTACATTAACTCGTTAATTTTCAGCCGCGTGCAAATAGCGTCTGGGAATCTTTCATCGTTATTTAGCTATTAGCGCCCGTTGTTACGGACAATCAACGCATTGTTGTCCTGCACGTGTCACTGTAAGTTATTAATACAAATTAGGATATATTGTGAGCAAATAGGAGAGGGAGTTACGTTGCTAGTTTGAAAGAAAGACGATGAGGAAGGAGAAGAGGAAGAGGAGGTAATCGAGGAAAATATAATACAGCGAGGAGTGCGTCTCGCGTCGTGAGGGAAGTTGGTATCCACGTTCGTATAAAGCGCCGCGGAAGACGGATTGGATGGGAGGGAGGAAGGCGAGTAATGAGAATTGATGCGAATGAGAGAAACGGGTGAGGGAATGGGATGATGGATGCAGTGGGAGGGGAGGGAGAGGAAAGGGAAAGACGGCCATGTCTGGCTTTGGATCGAACAAGCCGGGACTCATTCATTCAGAGCATCCCAACGATTAAGGTGGCTTTTGGACGGGCGTGATACTATAAATATCTCCACTTTCTTTCCCATTCCGTCGGCAACACTGCGATATTTTCAACCGTGTCTTCCTACATCGGTGATTGGAAAGGGGACCCTTGTGCCGTCTAGGGAAGCAGATATCACAATGTGCAAAAAACTTTACTCCTTCCCACTTCTTTGAATGGCTTATAAGAGTGATGGGAGAGGGTCGATGAGATGTGAACTCCCCCACCTCGAACTTAACGCGGTGGTTACATTGTAATGCGTCAGCTATGCTCTCAAAAGGTTACACTTTCATATCTTGCCTCGGTTTTATACCTACATTATGATCATCGAAATATCTAGCCTTATGAGTTAACCATGGATGGAAGGGCAAGGGCCTAGCCTCATTGAAACACAAGTTCCCGTAAGATCACTGAAGTTAAGCAATGTTGGACGAGGGTTGAATAGGTGACCATTCATACCTTCACCTCTTGTCCCCTGTCTGCATGTGGCAGGCTGGTTAAACATGGGATTGGCACAATGGACTACTCAAGGTCTAGATGCCAAAGCTCCTGTCGAAGGCTCCCCCAACTAACAATCTAACCATGGATGGAAGAGCAATATAAATAAAAACAAATAAACGAGTAAGACAAGAATGCAACCTCTCACCAGCACTGTTCGACATATACTGGGAGTGGGAAAAAAGAGAGGCAGAAGAAATTTGACTGAACGGAATTAAAATTAGCGGGGAAAAAATAAATTCGCTTTGCAGACGTCATCGCAGTCATATCAGGAAATCGCGAGGAGCTTCAAAGATTACCAAACGCAATAGACCAAATTCTCCAAGAAAACAACATGGAAGTTCATAAGATGTTGACTAAAATCCAAGTGTGCGGAAGAGAAAATTGGAATGCAGAAGTCACACTGAGAGGAGAAATATTAGGGCAAGATGATTTCTTCATCTATCTCGGAAATAATATCACGTGAGACGGAAGAAATACTATGGGCATCAAGCGGAGAATAGCCCGAGCTCAGAAGGCCTTCATGGTAAAAAGACAACTACTGTGTTCATAGAAGATAGGACTATAAACTAGGAAGCAGTATGTGAAAGCATTCGAGTGGCCCTTGGCACTCCATGGATCGGAGGCATAGACCATTGGAAAACCAGACCAGAACAGACTGGAAGCCTTCGAAACCTGGACGGACAAAGGCAGATATGATGAAGTGTACCGAAGAGTAGCAGAGGAAAGGACCATATGGTACAGAATGCAGGAGAGTTGAATCAAATCTATTGGCCAGACCCTGAGGCACAATGGGTTTGTGAAATACCTACTTGAAGATAAAATGGAGGGAAAAGTCCCAGAAGAAGATCCTGGAATAAGTTCATCAATCAAATAATGAGGAAAGTACATAGGACAAGCTACCAGGAAGTAGAACTAGCATTTGATAGGAAGGATAGAGGGCTGCAGTCAGCCATTGTTAGGATTGAACGACCAATGAATGAATAGGCTGACCATACAAAATTAACATGCCTGTTGAGGCATTAAGGGGGCTGTATACCACGGTTGATAACGGTTCCGCAGACGCAGACTCGCATTCATGTAACGACTCTGCTTAGCTAATTAATGTAATTCTGTTTGCAAAGGCCTCTGGAATAAGAATTGATACTTAAAATGAGTGTCGCAGCTTTTGGCTTATTGATTTCTACACAGCCATTTCGACCACGGAAGAAACGTTAATTTATCGGAAATCAAGTGATCGCCATGACGCGTAATATTTATGTCTCTTAAAATATTTGCAACTGTTATAACCAATATTTCTCACTTTCTATGGAGGATTATCAACATTTGGAATTTTGTGTATAATTGCGTTACTGTGAAAATTCTTCTCAACCCACTCAGCTTATTTTCCACTGTGCCGTCGGCGACGCTGTTTTCCGGGCGCTGAATGGAGATGAAGACAAATATCTCATCTAGGCTTTGGCAGAAGCCAGTACTAAAAGGTCATTTTAAGCCTGGGTATATAGCCCCCTTACCTACGTATACACCCACGCCGCCGCATGGGCGTGTGGCAGGATGTGTTAAGATACCATCCGTGTAAAGGTGTAAAGGATAAGATTTTGGGAGGTGAAATGGTGACGAGTATTATGGGAGCGTATTTAGTGGAGCTCAGTTTTTACTGTGGCTGCTTATTGTGCGCGGAAAGAACAAGTTTTTATACCTATCTATTTGCCAATATGTCTCTCTTATTTTATCGTTTCTGTGAGACCTAGAGATGTAGTGAGGCGTCATGATAATATTCTCTGTGTCGCTCTGAAACATACAAGTTTTGAATATCAAGCTAGCAAAGCCTAGCGTGTAACCTCCGAGTCTCTATGGGCTCCCACCTTAATTCCTCTAAATGTTGTGAAACACTAAATGTTCGCTCGTAGCAGTTTTTTACGACGCGCGCAGCTTCCCTTTGTATTTTATTAATTTTTTGGTTAAATCTTTATGACCAGGGTCTCAATGGACCGATGACTAATATATCCATGTAATCTTGCGTGATTTCGTTTATTTCTTCTTTGCGTTAACGCAAAAAGTCACCAACTAACATGGAGAAAATAAAAAAGTATATATTGATTCGCAACTAATCATCAATAGTGATCTAAAAACACCCTCTGACCACGCTTCTCCCTCATAGATCTCACAAGTCTCGCATTTCAAGCCACGATGATGGACTCGGAAACAGAGAAAGTCCGGCGAAACAACGACGGCTATTGTCTCCCTCTCTTCCTTTTCACTATCCCCACTTCTCTTTCATATCAGCCCCTGGCGCCCTAACGGAGATCTGTAGGATGAGGACCCCAATGCCGTAAATTTAACGTGTCGAGGCGGGAAAGAGATGAATTCACATAACGGATTGAGTGAGGATAGACCGGAAGGAGGAGAAAGGGTTTTGGGATTGGAGAGAGGGGCGGGTTGGTGGGTTGAAGCTTTAATGGGACCATAAATACCGTTCGTAACACGTCCTAGGTGCATGAAGAGGAGTGAAAAGCGACAGTGAGCGCATTGATTTTTCGCCCAATACGCCACGTTCTTAGTGAGTTCTACCGCGGCCAGTTGATGGACAACTAGTTAAAAATAGGGAGCGTAATCGGCATTCTAAAAGTTTAAGTAATACTATGAAGTAATGCCCAACTTGAGCATTATTTCCTACTTTGATATTGTTGATGTAGATGTAGATTAGAATTCGTAATAAGGATTCTAGGCAAATGCGATGAGAGAGAACGAGAAAGAAGCTATTTTACACTTGTTAGGCCTCATTTAGAATATGCCGCTAGTATATGGGGTCCGTACGAGGAAGGTATGATAAAAGAATTAGAGCGCGTGCAAAGGAGATCTGCTAGGTTTGTTAAAGGCCGTTATGATAATTGTATAAGTGTTACGAGTTTAATAGAAGAACTAGGATGGGAATTACTATCAGAACGCAGGTTAAAATATAGGTTAAACCTTTTAAGTAAATTCGAAACCGATTTGTTCACAGATGACGTTAGATATATATTGAGAACCCCTGCGTATTATGCTAGGTTTGATCATCTTAACAAGATTAGAGAGATAGATTGTCGTACCGATAGATTTAAAATGTCATTTTTCCCACGTACTATAAGAGAGAACAATAGGCAGCGTAGCAAAGGGATAGGTAGGTGAAATATAGTTAGAGTAGTCTGTAGTGCATGATACATGTAATAACAACCAATAATCCCTTCATTATTATGTAGATACTAACCATCTAGCTCCATGTGACCCTATTATCTAGCATATCTCCCTTAAATATCCTACTTGCATGTCAATAGTGGTTGTTTGGTGATCTTCACCCCCTGCCACACACCCTCGTGGTGGCTCGCAGGGTATCACGTAGATGTAGATGTTGAGTCAAGCTCATTAGCTTGCCAATTATTATAGACTTCAACGCAATAACAGATAGAACCGAAGGGGTCACTTTGTGGAATTATTTGATCTTCTTAGTAAAGAACGAAAAATAACCTAGGCTAGAAAACTGACCAAGCTTTTGACAAATAGTGTCATGGATAATGAAAAAGAAAATTTTGTTTGATTCCACCAATACATATATTTTAAGGTACCACTAGTTCCAACGCAGCGGTATTTCAGGTTCTGGTACCCGAAGATGACGTATCTACTATAATGAACTCCCACAAACTTGAACCTGAACCCATTGAGAACATATTTTCATTTTCAAGATTAATTTCTTTGCGGTCCTAAGCCGTGTACTATATGGTCTATGGTTTTAATGGGCTCGCGGCCACTAAGAAATTTGACTCGGAATGGCCCAATGAATTATAACCGCCATCACATTATGTAAGCCTGTTTTCTTGCATTAAATAATGTGGATTATTTTCTCCGTGTGTTTTTATTCTCTATCATAGAGAACCCCAATATAATTTCCTTGATAATGCTTTACACGTACATATAGTGTCTCACAACTTTTAGAGGGATTAAGGTGGGAGCCCCTAGAGACTCAGAGACTACACGCTAGGCTTAGGTTGCTTAAGAAACTCAGAATTGATATTTTTCAGAGCGACACAAAGAATATTATCATGACGCCTCACTACATCACTAGGTCTGACAAATGCGATAAAATAAGAGAGATATATTGGAAAATAGATAGGTACAAAAACTCGTTCTTTCCGCGCACAATAAGCGAACACAATAAAAATTGAACACCACGGAATACATTCCTATAACATGTCACCATTTCATCTCCCAAAAACTTCTTATCTTTACACAACTGGTGACCTAACACCCCCTGTCACACGCCCATGCGGCGGCTCGCAGGGTGGTATGTAGATGTAGGTAATTTCAGCGAAGGTAAAAGTGCGACAACAGCGATAGAATGAGCTTGGCGTCTGATTGTGGGCTTCGGTACGAAGTGATGAAAGAAAACTTCAATGTTTTCTTCGGGTTGCCATAAATTTAACAAGATATCCCCCACTTTAATTAGATATGAAATAGACAAATTGAGGTAGTTTAAGTGAAATTTCATTTTGTCTTGGTCTCATTTCAAGGAAAAATATCTCATCCTTCCAAAAATAGCTAAATATCAGCCCAATACTGTGCTACTTTTCCAGATTTTCGACGGACAATTCCAGCCCTATAGCATGGAAAATGGTACGTTTATGCACTCCAGAGAGACCTTATTTAAATAAGACTAGGAATGTCTTACTCCTAGATCTCGTCAAAAATGAACAGTGTGTAGTTTTTTTATGTTTTCTCAGCTTTATTTGAAAATAAATCCTAATGTCAACGAAGTAAATTTGTTATCATAAGCAAACCTTTCGTTGTGAGGTTGTTTCAAAAGTACCGCGTGAAGAAAATGATTCAAGTTAAAGACTTAAGTAGATATTTTCATTTAACTACTTATAACTTATGTGATATAAAAGTATATTATTGCACTATCTATAATGCAATTATTAGTTCACACTTCCTACTGATGCTGGCATGAAAACCTATAGTCTGAATATGGTCTCCATGATGACAAGGGAACTATCTAGCTTAAACTGCCTTAAAATTGTCGTCCTTGCAAATTTCCTGGAATTCTCTCTTAATCGAAATTACCTCTGTTTTCTGCTTTTATCGCATCTTATTATCGATTATTCTAATGAATGAACGAACAATTAACAAAACTTTCCTTTTGTACCACTTTAAAATATGCACAATTCAACAATAACGACCACGTGCACGACGATGATTTCAGATTTCTGTGCTAGAGGAATTTACTACGAGTAGTGATGATACACCCAACTATCACTACGTAGCTTCCAGAGAAAAAAATCTCTACTCTGGGAGTAACTTACATAACCTTAAACTGAACTAAACACAGCAGCTAGTCCTGTTCCAGTCCTCTTTAACTGTACTGGACAGTACAGTGGTTGAGTTATTTAGGATGATTTGCACTGGAAGTGTACTGAAGAGACTGAGCTACGGAGAGGGCTGTACTGAAAATGGGCTTCATCACAGTGCTGAAACTGAGCTGGAAATATGTTGCATTACACTGCTGGAAGTGTATTGTTGCAATAAATGTTATTCAAAACTGCAGTATAATATAGCAGACTGTACTTTTTTCAATTTTCGTACAGTCTTGTGCACACTTCCATTCCAGTTCGGAAACAATTCCACCTGAGCTGCAGTACAAGGTTTTTCTCTCAGTCTACACACTAAGTACAGTCCTGTTCACACCTCCATTACAGTTCGAGAACAGTTTTACCTTAGTTACAGAATAAGTTTTTTCTCTCACTCTACACACTTCATACACACTTCTGCACGAAATCATTACGTTTTATTAGCGTTTACCACATGTTGACGTAGTCTTTTCGTTAACTTGGCGTTAACTGACAGTTCGATGGGAAAACGTATCCGTTCCGCTTTTCACGCCGAGAAAATATGCCTCCAGAGATTCCAGAGATATCCAGAGAGGGCAAATGTAACATGCTGAGGAATCAGTTTGGCCTCTCTTTGTATATCCAGTGACCGCGGGTCGAAGAATGTGCGTGTGTACGGTGGATGAATCGAATTGCGGGGAGTGAGCTCTCGATGTATTCCCCATCGGTACAAATATCGTTTGATCTGATCTTGCGAAGCATTCATCAGTTTCTTGTGCCACGAGACGGGACTGGTCCGCTTACATTGACCGTTCATCCTCACTCCCGTTTATAGGTGATGTTAATCGGTCGTGGGGACCGCTATCACGGAGCTGCCGCCGTAACGGTTTGAAGTGCAAATCGATGCAATGTGGTTTTTGCAGGAAATTGGGGGAAGGAATTTTCGTTTCAAACAATTTTGAACTTTGAGCCATCGTTTATAATCAATTCGCAGGAACTGGAACAAACGACATGCATCACCTCACACTCCAAATAGTTTCAGCCTCTAAGCCAGAAAAAGAAATCTGAATTTTGGCCAGTTTTTTTCGAGTTTTCAGCCCACACTTGGATAATATGCATTTATGATCGCATGTGATTAAAATGTTTTGGCCCTCGCGCGAATACAAAAGCAGGTTTCAATTTACCACTTATGGTAGCTTGGCGAGAAAGTTCCCCAGTAATAATGGTGACCATATGCGAATTATACGATTTGATTGCAGAACAGTCTGAAGATTGAATTAAATTGAAATCGAGGGAGAATTTAAAACACTTAGTAATATTCCACAAACAATTTATTTTCCCAACCGGTTTCAACGCTAACGCGTCATTTTCAAGGGAGAATTCTCAAAGTTCTTGGGAGGTGCGCCAAATATATATCCAATTCACAATGGGGGGGAGGGGAGGTTAAGTAAAAAGGGGGGGGATGGATAGGGAGGCTTCGAGGGTTCCTCCTATCAAGAGGAACTAAAAACAATAAAAACGATCACCGAAAGTAATGGCTATAACTGTTCTCTTGTCCAAAGACTACTAGCCAAGCAAATAAAACGAAAAACAATTTCTCTTTTGTCAACCCTCGACAGAATAAGCCTAGAAAAACCCAATAAATGGTGCAAACTCCCATTTTTAGGGGCATTAACCCACAAAATAACGAGACACATCCAGGACGACAGGTTAAGAATAGGATACTATAACCCAGTGACGTTAGGAAAACTCCTTTTCAACTCCAAGGACAAGATGGACATTATGGAAAAGTGTGGTGTGTACTTATTAGAGTGTGAAGGATGCAATGGTGTTTATGTGGGTCAAACTGGTCGCAAATTTGCTACCAGAGCGAAAGAACATATGAAATATATATTTAATAATGACCCAAAATCAGGTTTTGCTAATCATATAATTGAAACTGGTCACCAATGTAATTTTAAACCTAAGGTTTTACATGTCAATGACAAAGGTTTTAAACTGGACTTTTTAGAGAATTTTGAAATTAGTATGAGACAAGGTGTCCCTGATGTTGTGCTTTTAAATGACTGTTCTGTTTTTAAATATTCTCCATTCACCTCTGTGCTACACCCACAGCCCCTTCCCTCACCTTGACGGTTGCTTCCTCGCAATACCCTCACCCTCCCTCCCTATCCATCCCCCCCCTTTTTACTTAACCTCCCCTCCCCCCCATTGTGAATTGGATATATATTTGGCGCACCTCCCAAGAACTTTGAGAATTGTCCCTTGAAAATGACGCGTTAGCGTTGAAACCGGTTGGGAAAATAAATTGTTTGTGGAATATTACTAAGTGTTTTAAATTCTCCCTCGATATGTTATTCCACCAAGTAGAGCCGTCAACAGTAGAAAGGTTAAATTGAAATCATTTAAAATTGAAAAGATGAATTAAAGTTACATTAGAAAAATTTAATAATGCCGCGTTACTACAAATATATTCCTTCTGAAAAGCAATAAAAAAGCAAGGATAACGTGTTTACTCAAACTTTAACAGCGCTGCGGATGTTTCATGTCTTCAGTGTGGAATTTAGGAAATTTATCTGTGATTTAACTGTACTTTTTAATGGCTTTTTGTTGATCGCTGTTGGATTTTTCATGTGTATTTCATTTGAAATTGAAAAGATGAATTAAATTTACGTTAGAAGAAGTTAGTAATGCCCCATTACTACAAATATATTACTTCTTAAAAGCAATCAAAAAGCTAGAATAACGTGTTAACTCAGACTTTAACAGAGACTCACTCCACCCCTCCCGTTGGCGAAAGGTTTTTAATATATTTTTTCTGCATTTTTAATATTTCAACGGTGTAACATGAAATCCGTTTGTGTCTCCAAAGGCCGTCCTTGAAATCCCCAGCCTTTCTCTCGCTAATTGAGACGAAAATTGTAGCACCCGACTATGAACTACAAATTGAGTGGAAAAGGCCGGTGGATCGGAGCCCGAGAACTCAGCAGGGCGTGAAATTCCCACAGGGGATGATAAAAATTGTCGGAAGGGATAGGAATGAATTTTAGTTATAAAAAAAGGTCGCTGGCTGTCCCTTCATTTTTTTAAGGAGTTAGTGGGAGGGGAGAGGAAATAGGGAAGGAAAATGAATACGCGAAAAGGGAACGCTTAAAAATAGTGATCAGATTCATATGAAATTTCGTTCACCAACAATCTTCCCCATCTCGCCGTCGCACTTGGACATACCCTTTGCTTCAGTTACTCTCATGCATTGATTCATACACGCTCATTACCCAAAGGATCCAAACATTCCTTCTCTTCACCCTTTTGGTGCTGGCCTCAATGAGTGAGTGTTGGCGAAAAATGCCCTTGATGGAAATAGACCACCTTGGATTTAAAAAAAAACGTGTTCTACCGGTAAAGGTAGGCTTTATTGAATGTTAGAGAATCTTCTCCCGGTTTTGTTCACATTCAGGGGCCTATCTCCCTCTAGTGTATCGTTTTTCGCCTCTGCATACGATCTACCCTTCTTCATCCCGTCCATGAAATCTATTGTCTCTCTTCCCCTTTCCCGCTTGCCCAACATCCTTCCCTCTATCGCACTCTTCAGCAACCCATCACCCTCTATTACATCCTTCAGCCATTTACCCTGCCTGTCTCGGATTATTAAAATTTATAAAATAACTATTTATAATATAAAAATGCCTATTTTGTATTAAATCTCCTCTAACTCGTTGAATATGTATTTTGATTTAACTACGCTGTTTCGACTGATTTTTATAATTAGAGAAAAATGTTTATATCAAAGTTTTTTTAGGCCCGTAGAATTTTTTGCTCATAGCCCAAGGGCCGATATAATGACTTCTAGCACTCAAATGGTTGAGAGTATCTTCCAACACATTCACCCAAAACTTTCCCGGCTTCCTCCTTCCTCTCGAAACATTTACTATTCTATTATAAATAAGCTCCGTTTTCCGACTCTCATCCTTTCTCCCAACGTGGCCGAAATAACGAGGTGCATGCGCACGAAGAAACGTATACGTCCAAGAATACACTTGCAATAAAATTGCGTTAAGGAGACTGTATACCACGGCTGAAAACGCATTCGAAGATGTCAATTTGCATTTATTTTACAACTCTGCTATACTACTTCAATCCGTTTGCACAGGCCGAGAAAATAAGCGTTAATACTTTGAATAGGTGTCTAATTATAACATTTTCACATTTACCTAACGGCTATTTCCTTTCGAGGCAACTATTTAGACCGAGGAAGAAACGTGAAAATCGAAAATCAGGCGATGGACATGACGCGTACAATGGACATTCCCTAAAGTCTTTGCACTTATTATAAGTGGGAATCATTCTTCTCTACGGGTGACCATCAAACGTTAAATAGTACGTATAATAAAGTCACATAGAAAGTTCACGTGAGCCCTTGAAACGCATTTCCCACTGTGCCATGGGTGGTGCTCTTGCCTGGGGCGGGGAATTGAGGAGAGGGAAAAGATCTCTCCTAGGCTGCGGCAGAAGTCAGAACTAATAGGGCGTTCTTGGTCGAGTTATACAACCCTCTTAAGTGTTAGAATGAGAAAAACAAAAGGAGATGATGTTTTATCGTGGGATTTCCCTCGCATAGTCGACAGAGCAATCTACAGTTGTTTAAAGACGACTTAAGTCTAAAGGTCTCCCCGTCACACAAAACAAGATGCTTAGATCATATCACGTGACATGAATTCACACTCATCATCATCCATGGAGCAAAATTTAATTACGATCTCAAAGGGAACCGGGAAATATATCACCCTATGAATTTATACATGATTGAATTCATTTTGTGCAACAAATCTCTAACGAGATCCAGAATAGCCACGCAAGAGCCACACGCAAGTGAAAAACGTATTAAGTAAAGGTCCGGCTTATGATGTTACCATCGTAAACTAAATGCCTTCTTAAACGTCATTTTGTTCATATCCCAACCTAATGCAGATAAACGCTAGTCATTTTATTTTGCCCAACCTTTTTCACAAAACTAACTTCAAATAATTTTGCCTTCATTACAAAAATGGATGAAATGTGAGTTAAAAATAGAACTTTTCTGTCTCACATTAGATGTTTGCAAGATGAAAACCTGACTGTTGTCAGAATAATAAAACGGAAATATTACGGGAAGACAAATAATTTAAAGTTTATCAGTTATTAGCTAATATTTTCGAGAACAGTAGTCGAAGCATAGAAATGGCATTGGAACCTGCTCCTTTTGGCATGAATAGATAACTTTATTCATAGTGTTCGGACAAACTATTTGAATGTTGATGAAATGCATTATTTTTTTGGGTGATGATGAAATTACATTCGAGAAACTAGATTTAAAATGCATGGGTTCAATAGAAAAGGGCCTGCAGTTGGCTCTCATGGCTGTATAAAGTATTCAATGATGACATATTTGCCAAATAATCTACATATTTTGCTTATCTATTTCTTATTTTAACAGAAATAACTTTTCACCAGTTGGTTGATTACTTTTAATCATACAAAAATGGTGAATTTCAGTATATATTCGGACTCCAACGGTCACATTGGAATTTTATGGGGAAGATCAACGAAAAGGGGACGAAAGGATAGCGTTTACTGTTAGATAACTTGAACGCTTGATATATCATTTTTTAAATATTATGTGACTCACATTTGAGAGGAAAATTGATGGCTAGAGATTTCGGTTTTTGAAGGTTTACCTTTCCCTTCGCTCGAAAAACTGTTAATACGAAGCGCTAAATCCCACAAAACTGGATACAAATAATATTTGGGCACTTAACCTTCTTAGTATTTAATTTATTATCAAACTTATGGAATAATTGAAGCTAGAATTTGATTTGGTAGGAATTTCTCTGTAGTCAGGTCCAATAACTGGAAAACACTGTTCGTTGAAAAATGTAGCAGTCCTCCAATTTGCATACGGAGAGACCTGTATAAAGATAGTTTGAACGAAATATCATTTCACCAGAAAATCAATGACTTTGGCCTCATCTTAAAGAAAAACATCTTACTCTTCTAAAGGTACCAAAATATCAGCCGCTCACCGAACTACTTCCCGAGATTTTTAACAAATAAAACGGCCCTTTTACATAGGAAATGGTGGAATACGCTCTCCAGATAGACCTTATTTTATAAAGAATGAGCCATTTTTAACACCTAAATATCGTCAAAAAATTAGCAGGGTGTAGTTTGCATGTATCCTCGACTATTTTTGAAAATAAGTCATATTGTCACCCCAGTAATTTTTCAGAATCGCACAAAAAACCTTCCGTTGTGGAGTTTTGA
Organism: Ceriagrion tenellum; assembly: GCA_963169105.1. Classification (NCBI taxonomy): domain Eukaryota; kingdom Metazoa; phylum Arthropoda; class Insecta; order Odonata; family Coenagrionidae; genus Ceriagrion; species Ceriagrion tenellum. The sequence continues at coordinate 87,139,895 of OY720634.1, forward strand.
ACGTACCGCGTGAAAAAATGAGTCAAATCAAAGGCTTGTGTGGATATTTTTAATTGATTATTAAGAATTTCTTAAATATAAAAGTATGTTACTGCACCATTAAAAATGCAATATTTAATTTATACTTCCTACGGCTACTGAAATTAAAACGTATAATTCGAACATGGTCTCCATTATGACTAGGGAACTATCTTGTTCAAACTACCTTAAGCGGCCACGACAAGACCCATAAAATTAAGGATGGAGGAGAAATCGGTTACATAGGCAATTCATTCCTGGAAAATTCGGCCGCTTGGACAGGTGACTCACTTGGAGGGGCTCAAAAGAGTTGGCTGCCGAGGCAGATCCTCCTCAGTATCTCGCCCTAAAAAAAAGTTATGGAGTTAATTTCGTCAATGCAGAGGAGTTGTTAGCGAAAAGTTGCGGAGAAATGGATTACTTGTGAAAAGTCGTTTAAAAAAAGAACTTAAAGCTAAATAGGGCGTAAAAAATCAATCACCGGAGCTCTGGATGATGGAAAGGTTGTCATTAGAGGGCAGGAAGCTGTGTGAATAAATTTGATGGATTTTTTTTGGGGTTAGAGGCGCGGCTTATAATGCAGAGATGATGAACGAGGGGATTGCCTTGACGCAGTCACGCGGGGGTTGGGTTGGCGGGGAGTGAAAAAAGCGAAATGGAAAGAAATGTGCCGATGCTTACGTGAGGATTACGACTGGTCTCGGAGAGAGATTTGCTTTTAGGAAATGAGGTGGGTATACGGCCGACGCCAAGAGACGAGCACACGCACCAGTCCGGTTGAAATATGAGAAGGCAGGCGATAAACCCACGACAGGGGGAGGGGGGCAGGAATGAAATATTCGCCCATGGAATCAGGAGTTTCAATGGGCGATGGTCCTCAAGACTGCTCCGAAGAGTGATTCCTTTTGAGATTTGTTTTTTGGGTATCTTTGAGGAAATAAATTGATCTTTATCTCCCGAGATTTCAACTGTCTTCATTCTCAGAGCAATATTTTTATATTCTATAATAACAGGATTCAACTTTCGGAGGAAAAATGTTTACTTTGAAAATTACCTACTCTGGCGTGAGGTAAAATTGAAATCTAAAGCTGAAAGCCTCTGATTCCACAATAATAACAATTTGTCTCACAAATACCCGCGTTTTAACGACAAATGTTATAGATAATAATAATTTCCGCAAGGCCTGCAAGGGTACAAGTTTGTGAAAAATCATAATACACTGTATAAATTTCTATATACTCGTTTAAAGTCGAAAATTCCTCGTAATATTAAGAGTAACATAGTTTTTTCTATTCGGCAGACTGTGACTGTATTTATATCGGAAATACATCACAGTATTTCAAATACGGCAGCAACCAATTATTATTCCTGGAAAAATAGTATCAAAGTAATGATAATAATTTTTGAAAATCTGGTATTCGGGTGATGCTAATAGCATCCTTAGGGCTATATAATGACTTAGCTCAATAATGAGGGTTTCAAACACTGGTTTGACCCAGGGAAAAGAAACTGCCGGCTCCGTATGCTACCTTATGAACTCTATATACTTATAGCAACTGTTGGCCCCGTATTTACCTTGTTCAAATGTTGAGTTCGGATATCGGATATGTACAGATTTTCGGGAATTTTGCACACGTTTACTCATTAGTGAAATGTATAGATAAATACGGAAAAATTTGCATGTTACCATATGTGTTTATTGGCAATGTAAGGCTATTATAGAACGGAACCTTATGACACTTGATATATTTCTAAATAGTTCGATGGCACATGCACTGATTTTCTCTTGTACAGAAAAAAATACCTTTTATATTACAATAATGGTTCCTAATAAATATCAAGGTCTCATTACAAATCAAAAAACATGTATTTTTACACAGTTTGCACTTTAATTCCGAATTGCGCGCTTTAGACTTAAGTCCTCACAGTACTTTCATTGAGACGAAAATTATAAAAGTAGTATTCTTGCATCATTTACATTATATCACGTATTTAGTTGTGTCCAAAGTTTGAACTGATCTACATTGGGAAGAGTGTTCCAAAAAATGTTTTCCGACTAACTACAGAAGCAATTAAATTATTCACACTAAGACTCACGGTTCGCGACCCAACCACCTTAAACGAGGTGAGTTTTACTAGTACCCAATTTATGCCAAGATGGGGATTGATTACGTACTGGTTTAACCATTCAAAGGCATGATACTCATTCCACCATGACAGTGAATATATTTTTCTCATGATTGATGCCATCGATTAGAAAGAAAACAATTCCGGGCGATTCACAAGGAATCTGCGATATACAAGGAGGTGGCAGGGGTATTGATTGGAAACATATTTTTCCCTATTTTAATACGAGCGCATCATCTGCGCAATGACATTTAAAATATTTATGGAGCATTTTTTAGTCACCAAAACCGCCAAAACTGCTGGCTGTCTCTTATGACAATGGCTTAAAATCCATCTTTGAGCAAAGCTGTGCTTTAAATTTGAAGTTTTATTTTCCTGATGTCATTTCATTTCTTTCAGTTTACAAAGTATTAACCAAAATTGGCAACACCTTTTCTTCCTGAAATAAATTGATTATTTTCTGCTTTTTTCACTCAATTTTGACGAATATTTTAAAAAATCTTCGGCATAAAAATGTTAGCTTGCTTAGTTTTTTTTCTATCGCTTGCATAATTAATTTCTAATCTTATATTCTAATTAAAATATTGTACCATTAGCAAAACTAGCACATGAGCTCACTAACTGGTGGCTCCAACACATGCATGAACCGATATTTGTCAACTGGAAAATTCAATTAGATGCAGAGATTGCGAATTTAATTTTTAATATATACAACAACACAGTAAACCGCCGTATCCTAGATGGAAGATTTATTGTGGATTAATAGTAATCAAGCTGCAAAATAGTCCTTAAGCGACCATGAGGGCTTGGATTTATTAATTGAATTCTTTTACCTCAGTATTCTTAAAATACAATTAAATTATCAAATTAGGAGAGATGGATGTAATCAGTATATAAAATAAGCAGTTGGAACACCAAATAAATAAGGCATGCTACTTCAGAGTTTTCTTGAAACTTATTTAGTAAATAATGTCAAAAAACATTCGTTTTCCTAACCTAGTAGCCCAGATCACTTACAGAAATCGAAGCGGACACCGGGCCCTTGGCTCTCCATATTGTCCTGAAATAGCATAGTGCGTGCGTGAGTTTTTTAAAATTGAATTAGGATTACCAATTTAAAATCCAATTGACCCACTTTTGGTGCTATGAAACGATTTCTGGCTGCTCTGAGAGAGCTCTCGACTCGGCAGCAATTGTGAGACGAGTATTCCTTGCCAGAAAATGCCAACAGTAGTCAAGGTCACTTTTATTGCGCCCTTTATGGTGGTTGAAAAGTACGAGGGAACAGCTTTTGATGTTGAAATATGGAGCGGGCCATGTTGTAACATAAATGGAGTCCATATTTTATCCCAAAACAGTTCGCATTCATCAAGGAAGCCGAGAGTGCTTTATGTTCGTTGCCAACTAAACGTGTCCATGCCTGGAAGAAATTCGGAGCATGTTGTGCGGACTATACACACCATTCGCTTTCCGAGAGTCAAGTTCATTGGGGAAAGCCAGTGTTAACATGGAAACTGAGGGAGAAAAAGTGGTTTTCCGGCGGTGAAAAGGAGTTTTTTTCACTTACCCGTCGTCTGCGGCGGCGGAAAAAGGGAAAACGGTCTCCGAAGGTCAAACCAAAATATAGATACCAAATCATCATTGGGAATGAAAGAAAGTAATACATAATTGAACTCATTTTCGGACAGTCTAAAGAGAGCTGGGCAAGCTAAGGAACTGTTCATTTGCAAATATTACAATGATGATAATATACTAAGGGACAAGCCCGTGTACAAGTACTACCATACTACACTACCATCATCATCGCTATATGAGTCAAAATTCTGTCCTGCTCGTAGCTTACTCTTTATCATCCTGATAATCCTTTTTTCTGACGCTAACATTTATTTAACCTCTATACTCATCCGTTGATACCCTTCACTCAATTCGAATAATACCTAATAGTAGTAATAACATTTAATTACTCCGACAGAGAACGCTTACAACATTAGTAACTTTAGGTAGCCATGAAGGTAAACCTCTACTATGGCAACCATCGCTTACAGAATGGATTAAGCTATGAATATACATAATGGATTCAAATGTTTGGAATCGTTGCCTAGGCTACGAGTTGCCTAAATTTCTACATACAGTTCACCCAGTCCTTGACTCTATTTAGAAAAAGTCTTCACTGTCAACTCGTAAATGGCCGTTGTTGATTGTTGTTAACGTGAGACTGTGGTGAATATTCAATAACGATTGAATAGATATGTACTATTTGATGCTTTGAATAATAGCTGACTATTTTTCGATCTAACAGTTACTTTGTAAATGCTAGAGAGGAAATATCTACTACAAGAAGGTATAAGAGACGTATGAAACTTCCATCGTGAGCCTTTTCTCTGCTGTGTGGCTCTTTTCCTGTTAATTTACAGGTACATTTGTTTGTTTATTACCTGTTGAGAGCCTTACGAATCAGAAGGTATGATGTAGATAGATTGATGTGGATGTTAATGTGTACCCCACTATTCATGTGTGGCCTCGGAGCAGGTTCAACAGTCTCTCCTTTATTTGTTATTAAAATGATAGTTATTGGCGAAATTTCTTATCCATAGATGATATTGTCGGATCTTGGTTTTTAAATCCTTATAGTACTTGTATCCGTCTTCTAATTCATTCCACTTGTTTCACTTCGTATTATTATTAAATTGCCGTAGAACGATATTCACGAAGTGCAAAAAAGTTAATTGCGCATTTTTATAATTAAATTTGGAGAGGAATAAAATATATCTCCAGGCCGGACAATATTAAAAAAGTGTTTAATTACGTCTCACGTGTAGTACTACATTTTTTATCCACTGCATTATGATTACTGGTAAGTAAAACTGTGATAATTTCCGTTCTGTAGACTGTATTTAAATTTGAACTGCCGTTTTTCATCGGTAGGCGGCGCCACAACCGACAAAGTTGTTTGTTTACGGAATTCTAGGCAATTGTTTTTGGCGATGAGTCAATAATCCATTATTAAAATTCATGGATTAAGCAAACATCTATATAGGAAATACGGAATTTCTTAATTACAATACATATATCAAATAATATTATAATTACAGGAAAAAATTCTCTAGACTTTCTTTAGTAAACAATCAAGATCGAATATTTTTAATTGATGTGTTTAGAATTTTTATTTAAACATTTTTTCATTGTGATTCCTATTAAATTTGCAACAATTAGCATTGGTTAGGTCTAACCTACCTTTCTCAGTGAAAATAAGAGTATATAAATACAGAATGAATACTCAGCCTCGGCTAAATGCATACTAAACATTTCAAAATTAATAATATACCTCAAAATAAATTTTCTAGTCCTATGGCTTCTAGAACAAATAATGTATTTCCTCGAAATAAATTTTAATACAGTTGTTCTCAAATACATATGATACAAAAGCATAAAAAAGGCAGAGCCCTTGTTGTGCACCGTATGTACGCGGGAAATGTACATAATTTGAAAACGCAAGAGCATGAAATAGAAGTGATACATTATGGGAGACTTTCAGGGCCTAAAAGTCCATTCTCAGATGGATAACGTTCTAACAAACATTTCCCCTTCCGTTTCTCTGAATTGTTCTTAATTTTTCATATTAACTTTGCGTCACCAAAGAACTAAGCTCAGTTATTTGGTGGTGTTCTTGTAGTAGGCCTACCTGAATGTATTAAATCAGATTCTTTACGGACTTAGAGAAGTGTTTTATGCTTGTACATTGCGTAATGTGATTCTCCACGGCATAAGATGCATTAATTATACTTATAATTTTTAACAACATGATTGATATATCTGGTAGTTTAGTCACCAAGCTCTCATTGATCAGCGCAATTGGTTCATCACCAGCTTTTTTGGCAATCGCCTCCCTATTGGAGCCAAATTAAGTTCCTAACTGAATATTTGACTGGTTTTATTAGAATATGAATAAAAATGAAATGATGGTATGCCGTACTGGCAGAACGTGGTGCTTGTACTTGGCAGAAGGTGGCGCAGTTCTAGTCAGAGCCCTCTATAATGAGACAGCAACGATACTAAATGTATCTTGTAGCTGAGAGGTCACTATGTGAAAGTTTTCACTACAAGTCACTGTGTGTTATTTGAAAGAAAGAAAGAAAGATGGAGATGTATGGTGGACGGAAAGGAAAACAAATGAGGGAATACCAGGTATGGTTTTTGTGGAGGAGAAGTTTGGATGAGTTTAAGAGGAAGCAAGATAGGTTGTTCTAGGAGTTAATTAGGGGTGGAATGCTCTAGGGGTTGATAGAGGAAAGGATATTGGATAGCTGGGGAAGGAGAAAAAAGGGTTTAGGGTTTGTGGAGGATATGAAGAGAGATTGGAAGTATTCAGTGAAAAAGAAAGATACTGTGGAGGAATGGTGCTCCTGCACACGAAAAAGTCAAAAGGATTTTTACCAAATATATATAAAGTAACTATAACTGGTAGATTAACAAAATAATAACAACAAAAATGAAGACTTAATGGTTTAAGGGAGCTGTATACCTCGGCAGAAAAACGGCCTTTTAGTTCTGGCTTCTGTTGCAGGCTATGAGAAATATTTGCTTTCCCTTCCATTCCCCGCCCAGGACAACAGCGCCGCCGGGAAAATGCTTTGTAAGGGTTCAGAAGAATGTTCACGATGACATTACCATATATAATGAATAAAAATTTTGGTAATCCTTCATGGAGATGAAGGATTCTCATTTACAATAAGAGAAAACATTTTAGGAAATATACGTACGTCTTGGCGATACGTTCTTGCTTGGCTTGGTACGTTCACAAATTCGCGTATCTTCCGAGGTGGAAATAGTTGAGTAGAAAACAATAAATAAAAGTCACTACACTTGCTGTAAATTCTAATTCTTATCCCAGAGGCCTATGCAAACAGATTTGCTTAAATTAGCAAAGCAGAGTCGTAAAATAAAATCGCGTAGACATTTGCAGAAGCGTTTTCGGCCTTGTCATACAGCCCCCTTGACTGGCTTCCATACTCATCGATGCTTCTCGCTTGAATTGTTTCTGAAAACTCTTTAATGGAGAATAACATATTGGCAATTCACCACTTTCTGCTCACTGAACGAGCAAAAATTATCATTTAATGCTGCTGCATGGCAAAACAATGACCAGAAATTGCGTAATTAGGGTTAGAATGCCGTTCAAGATGAATGAATTCTTTAAATGCTGAATATTTTGTTTCTTCGGACTTGACTTCTTTCTTTAAGGGATTTGGACACAAGAAGCAATGATGAAGGGATGAGGCGAATGTTGAGCAATTTCGTATTCTTATTATTTTCCTTTTCGGCAGAAAGTCGCAATTTTTCTTATTTTCCTCCGCATTTGATGTCCTCGCTGATGAGACCGGAAGATAAAAGATGAAAACAAAAGGAGGCGTCAGAATACAGGGAGACAAAGAGACGAACGGGACAAAAGATAAGGAATGCGAGCGGAACAATAAATATGAAGAAATGAAAGAAATAGGCCGTGCAAATATCTTTTTTTTTAATCTCGCACATTGATAAAAGAAATCTGCGAGCTCAAAAAATTGGTTCCAAATAAAAGATGGAGAGAGAATGTAACTTACATATAAAAAGAGTAAAATTGGAGAACGATAGTCGATATCGTGGTAAGAATAGGGAAAAAGGAGGAGTCGCGGAGCAGTAGGAAAAAGAGGGTCGGTAGGAATGTCCGTAGGGTATTGAAGGAAAAGTTATTTGTTTAAGGTTATCTAGAAAGCGATAACTCATGGAAAAAAGTCTTATGTGCCGAGTAATACAACTCCAAAATGGCATTGCAATAATTGTAATTCTCTTGCCTGAAGAATCCCAGCAATCAAACATGAATATGAAGCCATGCTCAATAGGAAGAATAAAAGACAATGCATAGAAAATGATCCATGCTTATGCTTAGGTGTCCCCAGTGATATTTTAAAAGAAATAAGTGACAAAAGCGTAAAATATGAAGGTCTCGAATCAAAAAATAATAGAGAGATGCTAATGCTCTCTAGATAGGCCGCATCTCAAATACATATCGTGCATGTTGGACCCTGGACAGTAATAGTGAACCAAAAAAATTAATAAAATACAAGGGAAAGCTGGACGCTTCGTTAAAAGCTGCTACGAGCAAACATAGCGTGTCTCAGTTTTTAGAGGGATTAAGGTGGGAACCACTTGAGACTCGGAGGATACATTTCACACTTAGCTTACTAGAGAAATTCAGAACTGGTGTGTTTCAGAGCGATACAGAGAATATTATCGTGACGCCACACTACATCTCTAAGTCTGACAGAAGCGAAAAAATAAGAGGGATACATTGCCGAACTGATAGGTGCAAAAATTCGTTGTTTATTCGGCGATTAATAAGCGACCACAATAAAAACTGAGCTCCACTCAATACACTCCCATAATATACGTCACCATTTCACCTCCAAAAACCTTATCCCCTTCATATTTAGACGGCTGGTGCCCTAAAACCCTCTTCATCACGCCCATGTGGCGGCTCACAGGGTAATATGGAGATGTAGATGTAAAATCTCGTGAGCGCAAACTCTATAATATATCTCAAAGAGGTAATACTATCAGGACCGCGTCCACTTTCGTACGTAATTTCTCTCGAAGAGCAAAAAATTCCAAATAGAGTTTCACTCTCCGAGAGTTAAGAGTAAAATCCTCCAGACCGTTTCCTTTGCGGCCGAAAACTTTCCTGGCCGTTCAGCCGCGAGATGTACTAAGAACAGTCGTAGTTGTCATATCTCTGGCGCAGAAAGTGGCGGCTACTCTTGTTATTCTGCTGCGTTGAAAAAAAATCGTTTGGACAGAAATATAAAAGTGGTGGCTCGTTCGTAGTGGGTCAGGGATTAGTTTCGTAGAGAATGACAGCACGAAGCAAGATGCCAGATATTTGATTTGCCAGTTAGATCATTCAATTTGAGTTGCCGGGTAACTAGTATGGTTGTTATTTCGGTTCATCATTATCGATGGTCTTTCGATCCTAAGAAATGTTGGGCTGCAGCCCTCCACCCGTCCCTATCCAATGCTAGTTCCCTCACCTCATGTTATCTTTCCTTATGTACTGTCTTCTTTATTTGGTCCACGTAGTTATTCCTAAGTCTTCCTCTAGGGACGTTTCCCTTTATTTTACCTTCAATTATGCTTCACAAACCCATAGTGTCTCAGAGTATGTCCAATCCATCTGTTTCTTCTTTTATGGTATTCCACATGGTCCTTTCCTCTTCTACTCTTCTGTACATTTCATCATTTATAATTTTGTCCGTCCATTTGATCTTCAACATCCTCCTCCTGCACCAGGTTTCAAAGGCTTCTATTCATTTTTGGTCAGCTTTTCCAATGGTCCATGCTTCCGATCCATAACGGGTCACGCTCCACACGAAGGTTTTAATATACTGTTTCCTAGTTTGTAGTCGTATCTCCCTGGGCACAGCAGTATGCGCATTGGTCCGGCAAATTAAAGTTCCGTGGTTCCATTCCCGGTCCAGGCCGAATTTTTCTCGTGCCAATTTCATCGTATATCAACTACTATATAAGAATCAAAATTTGCACTTTTCCACAGGGTATTTATTCCGTATTACGCGTTTCAACTCACAGAGCCATCATCAGGTAAAAGACTGGTTTTGGATTGGATTGGTCTTGTACCTAATGATGGCTCTATGAGTTGAAACGCGTAGTATGGAACAAATACCCTGTGGAAAAGTGCAATTTTTGTTTCTTTTTTAACATGACCAACTTACACGATATCTCGCCTGAATCAGTTGAAATTACTATGTTAGGATATTTTCACGTATTCCATAGAGTAATTCCTTCCTTAATCCCAAGCATTAACCATCTGTAACTTAAAATATTGCGCAAAATATTCATTTTAAACTTAGCGTTCATCTATACTAGTGGGAAATCAAATTTTACTAAATTTTACCAAAGCCAAATTTTACTCATCTTGATAGTTCCTTTTCGTTCAAGTATTTTCTAAATAAATAAACATTCAGTCTTTCAGGAACTTTAAATTTCAAAATTGTGCCGGATTTACTAAGAAAAACTCATTCATCTGGACTGGAAACCAAAATCAAATCTCGGATTTTGTTCCAATCACTTTAAACTATTATGCTTTCCAGGTGTCTTTTTCTCTTTATACCTGACAAGAACTGAGCAGAACTTGATGTTCTCACAAGTTTGTGCTTCCTCGAAGTGTAAGTTCCATTACTGACGGGAAAAATCTTATAATTGAGTGCACGATGCCACAACATCCTACTATTACTAGGCTGCCAATTTGAGACAAACAGGTGCACTCTGGACGAATTTGACCGTTATTGGCTGACCTGACCTAGTCTCGCAATACCTTAAAATAACCTTAGGTGTGGTGTATTATATATACGGAGCTATTAGGAGACGCCCATTTATTGTTAATTTACTTTATCATTCAGGAATTTGATCACATCATGGGCTTGAATTTAGTCCATTGTGGGTGATGAAGAGGGCAATTGCCATGGTCGCCTTTGCTAGAAGCTATAACTGGGGTGTCCCAACCACTATCTTTTTTTAACCCCGATTTTCCTTTTGCGCATACCGGCTACCTCACTCATTTTGCAATGTTACAATGTTTTATATCAAAAACATTGGAAATTAGTATGCACTTCTATAATTTTCATTTTCTTTGCAGAAATTGTTTATATAATTCTATAAAAAATACGCATTCCCTGTGAAAACTATGGTCAAATGGAGGAAAATCCTTTACTCCACGTAGCCAATGTATTTTTCAAGAGTTACTTGCCTTCATTTCAAACTGATAGCGGATATTGTTGTTTTAAATCCGCTAATTCGTCCATTTCGTGGTGCTATCTGGAGGAAAGTAAGGAAAGGAAAGGGTTGGTCTATATGGTTGTTATTTCGGATATCGGGCTACAGTTTGATGATACTGACCTCACCATATACTTCAATTATTCGGAACTTCGAAGTTGAAATCAGTTGTTTCAGTCACCATGGTATACCAATAACCTATTGTGTGAGCATTAACCGTAAACGACCGGGCGCTTTACCTATTGAGGGTTTCAATGTACTTGACAGTATAGGCCTTATGAAGTGCACTGTTGCCAAATGTACAATCCGTGAGCTCACACCAATGCAATCATTTCTATCACCACGCTAAATTTGAGTAAGTTGACTCATGTAATAACATTGGTATATTGGAAGACTCCTTGATTTGCAGATAGTATTCCGCCCATTGGTACAATGTTATCGGACGGTACGTGTAGATCTATCAGCTGCTAATGGCCACATTGCACCTCACTCATATTGAGATTAACATATATTCACACAAGAAATTAATGTCCACAAAAGCTCCTACAATTAATCAAATAAAACGCCATTCGGATTAGGTAGATGAGGTCTCTCACTCAAGCATACTCATGTCATCGCCGCAGTAATTGGTGTTGCGGCATTGCGCTGGAGTTGTTTTCAGACTAAAGCAAAATAAGCCCCATACCCTATCCCTCCATAATTCTTTCCTTCAATGGCCTCCCCTTTCTTGTTTCCTCGCTACTTTCTTGCCCCCTAATTTATACTGTCATGATTCTTCCTTCTCCCTGGAGAAAATCTCTTAATGCCGCGGCCGCATATATCACGCAATTCCATTTTGCGATTGAATTTATCAGCCATATTTCTCTCACATACTGCGTTCCTCTTTCTTCCTCCGCCCTCTATTCTCCCGGCTTTCCTCCTTCCTTTTGCCTTCCGCATTTCTCGATCTATTCTGAGAGTCTTTTGCCTTTTAACTTTTTGGCTCATGTGTGTTCTTCTTAAGGGGGGGATAAACTTTTTCTTCCTCCCCATTTCCCTCTTCTTCTTCCGCACTCTCTCCCTCTCTTATAAGGCATTTATCATCCGATCCTCTTCATCTTTGTCTCCCATACGCCCTGCGTTCGCTTCGGCGACTTTTCTTATCCCTCAAATCCTTCCATATTCCATTCCGCCCACACGGCCTTAGACGGTCCAATGTTTCTGCCCACGCATTCTCTCCATTTCCTCTCTTCCACAGGTGAAAATATACGGGAGCACGAGAGAATGAAGGATTTCACATAACGTTACCCTGCTTCTTGAGTAGAGGGATATTTTAGTTGCAGTTCCGGGAGGGGGAAAAGAAGTCCCTCTCAGAAAAGCCTGCATAAAATCTTTTGCCTTATTCCACAGTGTTTTCCTTCCGAGGAAATCTTTTGAAACTTTAATGTATCCTGCTGTTCAGACGTCTGGAGTGAGGGAGCGAAAGAGGCACTCTAAGCAGCAGGAAAGAAATATTCCATCCGGTTGTATGACCTTAAGAGTCTCGAGTTGTAATTATCTCTTGCGCATGGAACAGTTTAAAAATGGATTGAAGTTCTCGTGCCTCACCGTGTTAACTGGCCTGAACAAAATGGGACTGCGTTAATAAAATTATGGTGCGTTTCAAGGGAGCTATATTCACTTTTATTAATGATGAAGGCTTATATGAGTTGCCGGTGAACTTATTACTTACTTTTAGTAACTAACCTCTGATTTATAGTTTATTTTCAATCAGGCTATGTTTTTATGTATAATATTTAAATATCTTTAAAAGTTTTGCTCACCTCTTATTTGCTAACTACATTATCGTCCATGTATCACCCAGTTCCAAACTACACGCCTATCCTCTTGCCCGCTTTCATAGCATTCTACGACGGTTTTCTGTTGATTTGTTCTTCTGTTGATTCTGTTGATTTCTGTTGATTTACGGAAGAACTTTTGAAGTATTTTTATCGCCGGCTTCGGCTTAAAAGAAGTATCTTCATACGCAGCTAATAATGGATTTAGTGATGATATTAGATTAACTTTGGCTGTTAGTGGCTTCTTGGAAGTCCATATTCCCTCACGAGAGCGATCCTTGATGTACCGCAGGGTATCAGTATCTAGTTCCGTTAAATCGTTCTACGAATAGCCTTGGGTATCAAGAAGTTCTAGTAACTTGGTGTCTTGCAAAGTGTTCAAGGAAGATAAACATCCGTGGTTTGTTTCCCAGCCCAGGCGGAATATTTATTTGTTCTTCCTCATATTTTCACATCCGGTTTCGCCAAAAATGAAATAGCTTCATGGAAGCTGAGCAGGTCAAGGATTAGTCTGCGTAGTATTGCCATAAGGGAAGCAGAGAGGGATTGTCAAATCAAGAGATGCATAATTAAAAAAAGAAATGCATAGTGGTAGCGGAACACAGCGCTAGTGAATGTCAAGTCCATATTGACCAGGACAGCGAATTCACTACGAATTTGTAAAAAACGACAATGTGTCTCAATGTTCTCTCGGGGAAGTGAATTAGTTTTCTTGTTTGTCTACCGGGGTTCCCAAAGTCGCAAATTTTGTTCACAGCTTCAAAATACTCTAAATGTCACGTCCATGTATAAACTTAGTCTCTCAAATGTCTACTTATAACCATCGATTCGCATCAACTTCCTAGTTATCAATGTGTCTCAATCCAATATTTTAGATTGGCTTCTCCGACGGGTTGGAAACAATATCAGAGTATTTAGATTCAACTATGTTTTGACCATAAACGATACTTTGAACAATAGGGCTCGCTGCTCGGACTTCCTTGCCCTATACAGTAATTTCTATGTATATTCATAGCGTTTCTATGTATATCCATCCTGCCATTTGTTGCCCTCTTCCCTCCACTCTTCAACCTACTCCTTCCACATCAGACTTCCCCACCTCTACGTCTCGCGGCGCATATGCTACTGCTACCATGTATCGTTATCCCTGTATAAAGAATCAATCTCTCTTTAGACTATACATAAAGGACCGGTTATAAAAACTTTCTGACTGATGCCAACACGATCACTTTGAGGACTGGAATATCTCACTACTACCTGCCGTCCCGTTTTGACTCGTTTCGCGATGAGACCTCAAAAATTGTTCTCTTATTTATTGTTCAAGCTTTACCTTTCCAAGATTTGACATCCCTCACCCAGCCGCAAGGATGGGGTGTGGTGATTTTCAAACTCTGTTTTTATTTCTAATTTACACCGGTTTTGAAGCACTCAAGGAACCATGAGAGAGAGAGACATCCATCCTCTCGAAGTCATCATACTTGACGGCGTTTTAATCGATGTATTCTCGCTTGATTGAGTTTGCGACAGAGTGTATAATCTCGGCCTTCTGAGGAATCTCTACACCAAATCTCTCCTGCCGCTTTCCAATTACGCGCAAAGAACGGATACATTCAACCCGGAAATTCTACTCCATTTGAATCCTCCGAGGCAAGAACTGCTTAGCTGCGAAACGCCTCCCAAGACGGTAAATACATGTAATCCCATGAAGTCGAAATTTGGTGATGAATCGACTCCGTCTATGTCACCAGCGAAACAGGAGCATTGTATCCTATTTTCTGCCCTCCGAGTCGTGTTGTCGAGTGGTTTCCTCTCTGTAGTGAGCATACTCAACGTTATAAGCGTCCATCCATGGCGTTCGTGTCCGACGTCTGGATGGGATCGTTTGGACGAATGGGATAAGGGGAGGGAATATTTCTCCATGCTACAAATTCATGAGGGATAGCCTTCGTCTACTTGTTCCTTTTGAGGGCGCTATTGTAATCTCGGTATTACCCTCGCACAAGTTCCTGGCTCAGCACGTTGAACAATTTTGGGGATGGTGTAAGGAACTTTCAAAATTCAGCAAAATTGGGAATAAAGTTTGTTCAGTGTGAAGGGCCGGTTAGAAATCCTTTCTGATTGATGCCAACGCGAGCGCTTTGAGAATTGAGATCTCTCGCCGCCACCTACCGTCCCGTTTTGGCTCGTTTCGCGATGAGACCTCAAAAATTATTCTCTTATTGAGCCATTGTAGCAGGTGATTGGAACCACTCGCAATGAGTGTCAATGCCTCTTTTGTCTTTTTGGTGAAATAGTTTGATTCTCCTGCTTTACGCTGTATCATTGCTTCCCATACGAAGGTCTGCGCTTAAAACGTTTACGTGACCTTTACATGCAATGCAATAAATTTCTACCAATAGAAGTTATATCAGCGCTATGTCTTCTAAGTGCAGGTTGTGAAAGTGAAAGCAGAAGATGGAGTCAAAAACTGGAAAACTGCATTAATCGAAAACCAAGGCACGACAATTCCTCATATTAATTTGGGGAGTAATGGTAAAAGTTTTGGGGATTCTCTACCACGCTGATCTGTGTACGTCTTTTGACTACATTTTTCCCGGATTTCTAACTAGCTTCTTCCGTTCTTGATCTTCAACATCAGGACAAATGTGCGGAAGACTTCAGGAATGAGTCCTGTTGGTCTAAGGAACCAAAATCAGATGTGCACACAATTTTCTCCTCCTCACGTTACGGCATGGTGCTGAAATGTAGGTATGCTGGAGTTAGAACAACTTTAGGCTGCATGGTGAAGGCTTTAACTGATATAAGCTGGCAACAAAGGAGGATTGGTACATATTAGAATAAACGGGGTGTTAAACGAATTTGGGACGAATGCTCCAGCCATGGACTTGTATGCATCGAGTGTTTTTTATGGATTTGTAGATAGAATGGATGAGAGTCGAACGGCAAAATAGATAAAAGATGAATGAGTGAATTAATAATTTAATTATGCTCTGGGATAACCCATTAGCGCAAAATATGTGTAACAATTCCACATTATGGTCAAATAATAGTAAAATTGTTGAGAAAAACCATAATTGAACAATTTAACAAAAAGATACGATCAACTTTTCTTTAGTCAACTCAACAAGATTCAGTCTTAAGGCTTTAAATGTATGTAAAGTTTATTTTGCAATGTTTCCAGTGAGAGGAAGATTTAATATGAGGATTTAATGGATCTCAAAACTTAGAAGCGGTAATAAGGAAGCTGTTTAGGCTGAGGTTGGTACGGGCTGGGGGATGTGAAGAAGGTCAGGGTCAGATCGGGTTGATCTATTGAAAACACTTGTCCTGTAGTTAAATAAATTGTATCGGTAATCAGGCGTTTGGCTATGGAATATGTATATATTAAGGTCGAGGAATAAAAGGTGTGAGAGGATAGGGTAGACAAATGTTGTCGAATATTTAAGAGGTAGGCATTCAAACGAGGAAAAATATCAGGAGTGTTTAAAAAAGCCTACACCTGCGAGGGAAAGTAAGAGTATGTAATAGAATCATTTAAGGTAAGGCATGGATGAAGCTTTTAAAATGGAGTCATTCTTTTAGAACCAAAACCGGGGATAAAGATTTGTTTTACCCTGTCAATCCTGAGAGGTAACCGTGCTTTACTTGTTAATAACCATGTAATATGAACAATTGTGTGAAATTCACAGTGAAATAATCATTCACCTGGACTGGGAACCCAGATCCCCCGATTCCCAGTCCAGGCGAATGATTTTTCCGCTGTGAATTCCACAAAATTGTGATATCACTAGCGGGGGACTCAGTTGAAGTAACTGCGCGGCTAGTTCCGTGGTTCTATGAAAATGTAATATGAACGCTTTATGGGGGCTGTATACCTCGGCCAAAAAACACCCTCATATAGTTATGGCCTCTATAGTTATGGCTTCTGACGCAGCCTAGAAGAGATCTTCGGACAACAGCGCTACCGACGGCACAGTGGAAAATGCTTTGTAAGGCTTCAGATGAATTTACACAGTGATTTTTAAATTAACAACTTTCAATATTTTAATAATCCTACACAAAGATGAAGGATTTTCATTTACAATTAGTGCGAAGAGTTTTATAAACATGCATTGTACACAATCACCTCATTTTAAAAAAATTCACGTGTCTTCCGCGGTCGAAAAAGTTTTGTAGAAAGCAAAAAGTTATGACACGTATTTTAAGTATTAATTCTCATTCAAGGGGCCTGCACAAACAGGTTTTCTTTATGTACAGTTTCATAGTCGTAAAATAAAAGCGCGTGGACGCCTAAGGAAGCGTTTTAGACCATGGTTCTCAGCCATCTTAACCCTTTGAACATTACGAAAATTGATTTACATTCTCGTTCTTCCTGGTCATCCAGAGTATGATCGTACATGTACGCCTTTCAGATTTGCGTTGGAGCCGTAAAGGCGTACGTTCACGCCTTCCATTCAAATGCACTGTAACATGTTTTTTCCATCTATTCTGGTGGCCGGTGAGCCCAATTATCACTATTAAATGTCTCTGAAGAGTCATGACACTTATTCCATTATTCTACCAACTACGTTTAGCCTTGATTACGTACATACTATGTAGTTGGTTACATTGATGGAAGCAATTGTATTCAATGCTGGTTTTAGTCCTGTCCTCAGTTAATATTTTTTTTCTTCTACCACAATATTTATGATCTTACTCAGTAAAATGGTTGTATTTATTTTATATTGTACGATCTTCTTGTACTCATCGACTATTTATCAAACAAACAAGATGTAAAGGTAATAAAATATGTAAATCGGAATTAGTTTAATAAAAAAACTCACTCCTGGAGTCAGGGCAAACGAAAAAAACTCAATACTCATAGGATTAAAGCTTGTTGAGATAGTGCGAGGAAGTCAGTAGATGTGGGTGAACCCTTAGTTGAAATTTCTCTGAGGAATCTGCCATTTCCGTGTCATCGAAGAGTAAGCGATTTGTTCTCCTCTCACCGTTCCCCTCTGATTCGTGTTGATGAGTGCTTGCTTCATCGACTCGACGCCAAAAGCGTTCCGAAGTACACACATTCCGAAGCTCAACTCACATCACTGACGGATAGGTGGACTCATTGAGGTGGAGAGTTTGGAACGAGAAGGATTCCGACGTCGAACACTCCGGAGGAGGAGGACGCCGACTCCTCACTCACTCGAGGAAAGACTAGAGATAAATTGTCTACATCCGACGGGAGGAGGTCGGAGGTGGAGTTGGGGGATGTTGGGGGGGGGGGGGAGGGTAGGATTCCGAAGGATGAAGAGGGATATTGCGCGGAATCGAGAGCTGGGGCTTGAAGACGTCTCAGCGGATCGGACGAAGCGTTCGGTTTATCCATTGTTGGCAGCGCGGGGATTTGAGGAGACGTGGACCAGGTCAACCGTGCGAGGAGAAATATGCCCCTTTTGTGGTGGGAGTGGAGCGTGGTGTGATATTCAAGCGCCGTATGGGGGAGGTGACGAGTGCAGAAATTTTAGTTAGTTCAGGAGTAATTAGATGGTTTTTATCCGTATCGTCGAGTAACCCCACCCAAATTGTTCAATGTTATCAATGGTGGTAAAAATAAAACAACTCACTTGTATGAAAAGGGTGGAGCACTACGGCATTTGAATAAAAAAAGATATAAGATATAAGAAAAGATATAAGAAATAACACCAAATGGCCTTAAAGCAATAAATTGTAAACTAGACTTGATATTGCGGCCATTTTCCTCACTCTTTGCAATATAAATCGACCATCCTCTCGATGTTTAATGTCATTTTCAAGGTTTTGAAATGACATTATTGTGTCTTCGAGCTTGAAAATGGCAGAAAGTGTCGGTTTGTATTAAAACGAATGTAGAAATTACAACTGAGTTACTTTATTCTTTCTATCATGGATACGGAACATTTCCACATGGTAATACCTGAAACTATACGTTGTTCAATGATGGTGAATGATCAAATATTTTTCTCAATCATACCTGTTGCCATGATTTCACAATAAAAGATGTTGTTCACTTTCCAGATTGTTTTATTCACGCCGACCAAGGTATGTCATTTTCAAGGTAAAAATTTACAAGTATTGCAAGATTATTAATGTTTTGGAACGGGTCTGGAAGGGAATTGGTGGAGGGTAGGGATGGAATTACGTAAGGTAGAGAAAAATGACGTAATCAGAGGGGATAAGGGGTGAATGATTGTTTTGAACAGGCTACCACGCGATGGATGTGTCTAGTAACATTGATATAATCGGGGATGAATGGTCAGGATACAAATAGTCGTTAACAATGGTTACATCTTTGTTTTTACAGGCTGAAGAAATTTCGTATTGCTCCATAAAGTTATGTTTATTACATTGATCATGTACAACAGTGGCAATAAATTTGCTGTAATGGTTCTGATCTATTAGTTTTTCAGCAAAATTATACTTGGAGTCACCTTTGTGCCAGCACTTTATGTGTTCGTTTACCCGGGTATTGATTGGTCGTCTACTTTGCCCTTTATCTTTTATTGTGAGATCATAGCATCTGTAATCCATTTCCAGAAGATATCACCTGATACGCTAAACTTAAATCATATCTGTGGTTGAACCGAAATCATTTCGTTCACCACTAAATGATGTGGCTGAGGCAGAAGCAAAATATGAAAATCGTTAAAAAAAAATGGCTTGGCTATCGTAAGACAGTTGAATTTGTACTTTATGAGATTCGGTAAACAAGTCCTCAAATAAAATCAGTTGGTTTTTAAGTACGTACAGGTATGCTTGTAGGATCATTTGAAGAACTCAGCGCGATCTGTTTTTATGAGTGTTATGCCAAAAGATGTCATTCAGTGTTCTAATGTACAATAGTTATTTTTCGGTCTCTGTAAAATTTCCAAAACATTATTTATTGATAAGATGCGGACGCAAAATAATTGTGAATCACTTCATCACGAGTGATGTCGAAAATCATATATTTGCATCAACTCCTGGATTTTAAAATGCTACCCTGATAGTGATCCCGGAGCAGGGCGATTTCCTCTTGCGAATCGATGTCTACCAATTTATTCGCACTATTTTATCTAAAATTCTATCTAACCTTTTCTGAGCGAAATAAAAAATGCTACCACGGTTATTGTAGCAATAATCTTTAACATAAAGTTGTTTTTTCCATTATGCTTCTCCCATTATGGGTGGACTCACTAAGAGAAGATATATCTACGGTGTCGGATACATGAACTACAGGACTGTAGGTGTATGAGGTTGTACAACAAGCACGCAATCTGTCTCTATAATGTTATCCCTGTATGTTAAGTAGTACCCTGTAAGTTATCTCAAGGATAAGCATCACCAGGGGCTTCACACAGAAGAATGTGTTGACTATCAAGCCCATTGTCATACTTTCATTGATTACTTTACTATATATACTTTCATTTGTAACTGAATATTTCGCGGGGATGGAACTTCACCATCAACTCACGGTCTATCATTCTTTTCATGCGGAATAGACGCTGCTCTCTTAGTCCCTATTTACACGTTCCAGTTTCCTTTCCATTCCTGTCCTATGACGCGTCCTGCGCATGCGCTCTAATCTATTCCGGGTCTCGCCACCCGGAATAGATTAGAGCGCATGCGCAGGACGCGTCATAGGACAGGAATGGAAAGGAAACTGGAACGTGTAAATGGTGACATACGTTACAGCGACTGTTTTTTTATAATTCAGTAATTCTAAGTGTAAAGAATCTTGAAAATTGAGATAAAACCTTAGTATCCCAGTAGTTAGCCTCCCATGCAAAAAATGAAATTACACAAACAAATTAACCAAAATCCCAAAGCGTGCCCAGAATGGATGACATTTTAAACCCACCCGTCCTCAAACAAACCCCTCTAATTTTACGCATGTGAGCTTATCTGGTAAAGTAGAACGCATGACATGCTGATTAAAACGTAATAAATATATTTGATACCAACTCAAGAGACAAATCTGCATAAATGTTGGTTCCTTGTCTTATTTTGACCTAATTTACGTTTCCTTAGGTATTTCGTGAGAATTTTTCTCTAATATGCAGTAGATATGAGGGAAGACGACCTCTAGCTAATGAAATAATCATGAATAAGATTGGTGGGGAAAACAGTAGAAAATGAAAAAATTGAATGGGGGGTTGAGAAAGCGTGGAGAAAAACTCGAAGTGGCCATTAGGTGAGGTATGGTTATAGCTGATAAATCTTCACCACTAGATTTGGGTGAGGATTGAGAAGATATCTGTGATAACTTGGCATCCAAACGTCATAGAAAAGGTGTCCACATTTGTTAGCAATGGTAAGAGCGGGTTCGAGTCCTTGTTTGCTCGTCTTGGGATTGCAGATATAAATTGCGTTTTGACTAATTTTTCAGCAGTAAGAGTATGTTTTCTGTCTACCGCTGTTACTAATAAATCTTCACCACTAGTTTTGGGAGAGGATTGAGAGGATATCTGTGATAACTGTTGCTAAGCAATTGTTGATAAGCTTTTAATAATAAACCTAATGCCGTTGGGACCATTTGGAGCATAAATTAAAAAATTCAATTATAAATTGGTAATTATTGAGTTCTTTTATAGTCAACTCAATAAAAATAGTTGTTCATTTCCCATTATTAAATGGGATTTAGTAATCTTGTATTTTTAATTTGAATGCATCATCAAAACAGCTATCCCACTGGCGGTGATTTTTTTCCATTGCGTAAAAATTGTTCTAGCAACTCTCTCGGAGCCGCTTGTCTGCTTTTATAGATAAAATAAAAATTGAAATTCCAACCATAGAGTTTGAACAGCTATTTACGTTGACATTTTCTGCTACTACCAACCAACCTACTTTTCATGTAATAATACGCTGCTTAGAGGCAACAGTTAAAATCTTGAGAACAAAAAGTCATGTGATCTTGCAGAAACTACATTTTCTAGATTTTCAAGCGTAGCCTGCGTGTCTTGAGATATCCTGAATTTCACATGCTGTCTATTAAGATCCCTCCTCCATTTTTCTCTCTCACTGCAGATAAAGATTTTACCGGTCAAACGAAATGCGTTTGGTTTCAGCTTGATAGCAAAAGACTGAAATAATATTTTCACCACATTTTAGCATCTCGAAAGCCATTGCCTGGTCACTGGTAATTATTCCGCTAATTGAGATATTTAAAATGAAATAGAAAGAAAATAAATGAGGCAAATATTGCTCGTGTTTATGGCGTTGGCAATAAGCTATCATTTCCGAGCAATTACTGTCAGACACCGTTATGATGTTTTAATAGTTCATGGTTATTACTCCCCACTGCGGTAGTCTGGCGCGTGGAGCAATTAAAATGGATTAAAACGATTTTTCATAATGGGACCCATAGCTCCCAAACGCAGTTACAACTCATTAATAGGTTTGCGGAGCCCTGTTAGTGGTCCATTAGTTAGTCCAAAATAAATAATGTGGCTGGCTAATGATAATGATTCCAGCGGTAGATAATGAAGTTATAATCAGTATCATTTTGCGTATAAAAAAACTCCCCGGCTGGATGTTTCTGTTCAAAAGTCCTCCGCCGTGAGATCAGCCATCGATTCCTATTCATTATACTTTTTTCCCGTTCTTTGAGGACAATGGCTTCGTCTTTAGGTCTCTATAATCCACGTGACTTGAGCTAGGATTAGGAGCTTTCAGTATGCCACTATCGGAATTCCCTCTTCGAAAAAAGTTTTTAAAAACTTGTCTCCTCTTGAATATCACCACAGAAATTTTCATCTTATGGGTCCTCGGAAGAGAGGGAATCTGCGATGCTTACGGTCACAGTTCTCCGCTATTGGGCTGAGATGTAGGAACCTTTTCATTTGCTCTTGTGCGCTGCTCATTGTGGTCCACAACTGCGAACTTGTCTTTCATTCTATTGAGACCGAGCGCATCACGAAACGTACTTCTAAAGAGCTAAAAAGTGAGGTTTATGTTGGCCTAACAAAATAATTTCGATATTTGCACCCACGATTGTATTTTTAGCGTTGTTTTCAGTGAAGGTGCCTATCTATCGACTGCGGAAAATTTTTTATCACTCTATGTTAAAGAGCTTGCGTTTTAAAACCTTTGAATTCATTAACAAATACTAAATATTTGGGTCGTAACAGCTCAAAACTTACACAATGCCTGTGATGTGGAAAGGACTACCTGGGTACTGGGAAGTTACCGAATGTTTCGCTTGAGTGCATCGTTCAATTTATCATTTTTCATTGATGCTGAAGTGCCATGGTAAGTTCCAATCTGCACTGAAGTTGGGTTTATGCATGGAAGTTACACCCACTGTAGTAGTCCTGTAAGTCGCTTGCAAGCGATACTTCGGTAAGCAACTTTCATGGCAGTAGGAGTCAATGGTGATAGAAATATATCATGATTCGTACTTGCTAGGAAAAAGGAAAGGTGGCTTTTATTTTGCTTGCAAAGTGAATATTGGTTGAAATATTAAATCTTAGTCTCGTGACAACGAACGGAGATTAAAACCGTGAACAGCGAATTTATTAGTTGAAATATGACTCATAGCTAAACGTGTAAATATTTATTTGCTCTTGAAAATGTTTAAAAGTGCTAGAAAACGCAAAGGTTATCTTTATAACGTTTCAATTATTAGATAACAATTATTACTATCACATTTCTTCTAATGGATGCACAATATATACACGATATAATAATGAACAAAAAATATAATTTTTTCCATGCAAAAATATATAAATTCCACGAATGCCTGTGGGGCTCGAACGGAGCAGTGTGCGAACACAATTATTGCCAAATTTAGAAAAATTTAGAAATTAATATATTCGTCGCTTACTTTCGTTATTATTTCATTGAGAAAAACCGGAAGTTTTGTGTAAACATAACGATATGCTGCTTATAGCTACTTACAAAGAAGGAATCTTCCATGTGTTAAACCGCTTTAGCTTCATCACCATGAGATTTGATTGAATTTTACTTTTGTACAGTAAAAATTAACTAAAATGCTGTGTACACGTAGAAAATCTCGATATATGCATTGAATAAATCAAACTGCAACGCTGATCATCACCCTTCAGTATATTGAACATCCCGGGGAATCATTAACTTAATGCGTCAAGGCGGGTTTACACATGGAAGTCGACTTCTATGGAAGTAGCGAGTGTAGCGATATATCCAATCGAATCGTCACTTGCAGGGAATCGTTCTGCTCACACATAACTTCCGGCTTTTTCCGAAGAAATAGATGACGAAAGTAAGCAACGAATACGATAATTACGAAAATCGCCCAAATATGGCAATACTGGCGCTCGTAAATCGCTGTATGAGTCCCTTAGGCATTAGTGGGTTAAAAAAATGTGTATAAACTTAAAGCGTTATGCATTATTACGTCGAATGAAGTTTGTCAATTATGACAATTATAATTTTTATGTAATAAAAGATAAGTCATAAAGCTGAGATCAGGGGTTTTTTTAGCATTTTAAATGTTTTTAAGTGCAAATTTATATTTACGTAAGCAACTACGAGTCCTCCTTCAATTAAGTTATTCGTTGTTCACATTTTAAATCTCCGCCAGCTTTCATGTATCCAAGATTCCACCGGATGTGATGCGTTTCTATCGCAGAATCGATATGCTACTCGCAGACAAAATAGAAGCCAGTCTATTTTCTCTGCATGTGCGAACATCGGTCGATTACATACATTATCGACCCCTACTGCCATAGAAGTCCGTGCCGCATCGAAGTATGGATTGTGATCGATTTTCAAGGAAACTGTCATGGAGGTTATTTCCATGAGTAAATTCCCCATTATCTTCGGTACATCGTTCATCACACTCGATAAATCGCAATATCACAAATTTCGACTCAACAATTCTACAAAGGAGAGTTAGGCAGGAAATTCAATGTTATAAACGATGAAATACACATCCATTTATGTGGCTTAAGTGAATGAAAAATGCGATACGTTACTGTGAATGACGCAAACTCAATTAAGTCGAGTTTAAAATTTTTGGTATTTTACGAGACTCAAATTTAATTAGGTCGTGTTTCAAATTTTAGTTCTTTTACAGTAATTGTTTTGGGTATAAATGAAAGAGGAAGGAAGAATTGCATACTTTTTGTCTGAATATATTTTTCCCTAACTTCATTCAGGGATGTTTAATATGATAATATGCCTACATAACATTATACATCTTCATAACCAATAACAATATACTTACATAATTAATGATCCTAAATTATTATTTCTCAATCTATAATATGTAGTTTGAATATAAGACACTGTCTCTGACGTAACCCCGTGGAACTCCTACTTTATTTGAAGCAACACGACCTGAAAATGGCATGATATGCTAATGCCTAGGTCGTTTTGCTTCCTATAGAGCGTGGATTCATTACCAGGTGGTTTTTCATTCATTATAATGTGCAGTTTACAACCAGAGGGAAATCTCTCTCCGCGGTGTTGTAATCAATTCGACTTGTGAGTGGTTTAACTCATCATAACTTGGTTTTAGCCTTAACATCGGGCACGTCCGAATAAGTGGGTACTCGTATTTAAAAATTAGCTCTGGAAACTTTTGTCTCATGACGGAGAACATTCATTATTATGTTTCTGTGGCTTGATGCGAGTGCATGTATTATCGTTTGTCGAAGGCCAACGTAACCTGGACCTTCTCTCCAAATCCAATTAACTTTAAATCCAGGTCAAGGTATCGGAGCTGAGTGGAACGATTCGTAGGTGTACCGTTGGGGGAGTTAAGATCTACGGAACGGTGTGGTGTACCTGTAGGAACTGGATTCTCTCGACTGGGCCTTATTCCCTGAAATTGACCGAATTTTTCAGAGGTAACTAGGTCACCGCTTCACTTGGGTCTTTGTGGCGGATATAGTCAAGTGTATCTCGAGCCATCATTCTGATTGCAAAGCTAGCGGAGTCGCCTCTCATTACGACTCAGCCGAAATCTCCTTAAAATTTTCTTTCCGGACTAATAGCGTAATTTTCGTAAGTAGATGGAATTTTCTTGGATATTCCACGGACTCAACAGAAAAAAAAGCGGCCACATTTATGAAGGCCATTTTCAAGGTCGTAAATGGCTTTTAAGCGGTGGGATATGGAAAGGGTAGATGTACCCTTCCGCGTATCTTTTTATATTTGGAATGAAAAAGGTTTTCAAGTGATTCATCTGATGGGCGTATATGAATTGATGTGTGAAAAAGTCATTACGCATGTCAAAAAGCAGTTGAATTTACCGTTTTTTTGGCCTATTATATACTCTAATGCCCAATGCAACATACATGCCACGGTTAAATGTTTTTCATATGCGAATAAAAGAAAGATGAAAGTCATCTCGAAGCTGATTGTGTGCTTTTTCGTATATTTTAAGGTAAAAAAGCAATAGAGATGCGTTTTTGTGGGAATAATTTGGCGTGCTGGCAATTTATGAAAGCCGTGTGCACACGGCGTATTAGAAATAATTTTTTTCATATTTTCAATAATATTGTTATTTTTACTTCTGGAGGCCGTATACGAAAACACAAGACCATTATGAAGGCCCATAAGAAGAGATGAAAATATAGCTGGAGATCCACTTACCAGAGCCAGAAATTATTTTTAGTTAAAATCTGGCTATTCGCATACTGCAAAAATACTAAACTATGATGCCCATGTGAACTTTATATACATACAATATTTCCCCGGCACAATAAAGTGCTACTAGCTAGCTAGTAAAAAACTGGACGGTTTTCTTTGGCAGACGATTCATAATAAAGGTGCTTACTATTGCTGAATGTCCCTGCAGAGATAAATACTAAACTCCTACCAAAGTGCATTGTTTTGGACTTCAATAGCTGAAGTGTAGGATTTATATACTCGAGATGTGATCAATAACCAAATTATCTTTTTCTATCATGAAGACCAGTCAATTGGGTTGCAATAATCCCAGATTTTGCAGTCGAGGTTTCGCGACCCCAGCCCCGCAAAGAATTTTCATGCAATGGTCGGTCGACGCCGATAATAAATGCGAGCTCTCACTGCCAGAAATGAGCTCCACAGAATCATTTTCTGGAATAGACCTGACCTTGTCTGGCTCACAGTCCTTATTCCCCCATATCAAGGCTGTAGTATAAGTCCGAATTCTCCACAGAATACAAGAAGATCCTATTATTTGATGAAAAGTAAACTGATAATTTTTGAGAGTATGGGCAGTATCAAACAATTGGACTCCATCTCGATGAAATAGACTTCCCTTGGCTCATTTCCCTCTCTCTCTCTACGACAAAAAGCCTCCCTCCCGGCCCCATTCAGCTAGGAAACCAAAGTGATACAGTCCCTGCTCATCTTCCGCAGTCTTTTTCAGCCTATCGTCACTTTTATCCCGACGAAGAGGAGTTCGTGATGAAACCAATGATACAGGGTTGTCGTTGCGTCGTGCAACAAAAGGGCTTTTTGTGGAAGAACCCATTGAATTTGAGTGGGGACTTCATTTCCATACTCTTGATCCTCCTTGGTTTCTCTCCTTCAATACATTGGCTCATGCGGAAGGCTCAATAGAAAAAAATAAAGGAATAATGCAAAGAGACAGTCGTGGCATTATCGAAGCGCTCCGGTCTTTCTCCGCATTCATTCGTCCCAATCAATGGACTCCGGGGAAACACATTCCGGCCGAAGCTGATGTAGAACGCAAACAAACGAAGACTTGGCTGAAAATTCTGTCTATCTCACACTAGTGTGAATCGAAGTGGTCTGCTTCAATTTAAGAAAACTTCCCTTGAATCTTTATCATTAAAATGTGGTTTTCCGTTATTTTTCACCACATTTTGCGTTTTAAACCACCCGCTGTTGATACTATAACGCTGCTTACGTATGCGGACGGTCACGTGATGAATGGGAGAAGGAAAATATTAAATAATCATCATCATAAATGGTGGGGAATCATCATTTTAGATCATAAATTGTGGAGAAACTCAAGTGGCGTAATAAGCATTTTTGTGCTACAATAGAGGGCAGTAATATTTCACAATTGCCGCTACTAGAGATCACTGTCGAACGCTATTTGTTTGAAGTGGTATTATGACAATAAACAGTGACAATTTATTTCAAGTGTTGCTACATGTGAAAGAAAAAGTGAATAATTTACCTGTAAGATCAGTTGAACACCAACATGATAGTAGAAATAGTTCAAAGATAGATGTAACTTTTCATAGACTGGCAAAATTTCAAAAGTGTTTCATCTACTTGGGATATAATCTGTTTATTTGTTTAAAGGGACAGCAATAAATGTGGACAAGCTAAAGTTTAAAAATTATTTGCAGAAATGGTTTATTGATTAAATCTTCTAATTATTACAGGAATACCTCGATTCGGATGTTGATCGGATTTTCTCTTGACGGCAACATTAGTGTGTAAATACATAAAATGTGTCTTGCTTCTGTCAATATTTTTGACGTTGCCTATTGTAGTTTGTAAATTCCATCTAATGACAGATAAAGCGACAATTGTAATAACTATTAAGGAAGGGAACTGTTCACTAATAGGTCTCCTAATTTCTTGCTTTATAATTTTTAAACAAATATTTGGAGTGATAATAATTTATTAGTATATCCTATTCCTTAAATTGATCGTAGCATGGGGTTAACAACTTTTACTCTAAAAACTATATGTAGTTAAATACAGTGTTGACTATGAGGTAAAATGGAATTACGGAGGGCAGAATTTTTATGAAATTACATTAATTAATGGAAGTCTAGGGATAAAAGCTAGAAACTACATATTCCTGATACAATTCATTATGTTCCATAAAAGAATTTACAGTCTTGTAGCCAAAAGATCTATAACTTCACGAACAATTTAATAACTTTATGCTCAATACTATTCACACGAAGCTTGATTGCATTGCCTTTACCATGATGAGAATAAATATTTAA
Organism: Ceriagrion tenellum; assembly: GCA_963169105.1. Taxonomy (NCBI): domain Eukaryota; kingdom Metazoa; phylum Arthropoda; class Insecta; order Odonata; family Coenagrionidae; genus Ceriagrion; species Ceriagrion tenellum. The sequence goes on from OY720634.1 coordinate 87,168,585, forward strand.
ACCGTTAAAATAAAAATTCGTAATAAAATATGATCTACTCTGCCTGCATCCTTCAATATTGATTTCCTGATCTCACTGAAAAAAGAAGCTAATTTTGTATTGAAAAATGCTTCACAGTGACGGCAGTGAATATGGAAAAAAAACCCTTATTTATTATGAGAAAATTTTCTCTAATTTTTTTCCGGTAATAAATAATTATCCGTAAACCTTCCTGTTATACGTGATCGTATTGTAATGATACTTTATTCCAAGCATGCTCCTGATGCATAAATATTCTCTACCTAGGATTGTTGAAGTATCCCAGAAATACTCCAAATAGAGAAGTTAGAAAATTGTATTCTTAAATTATTCTGCTGTAAGTTGGGTGGTTCTGGTGAGTGAAAAGTCCTCTAACTTCGCTTAATTTTAATATCCCGAAGAAAACTACTCCTGGACAGCCAATCCGCCTCAAAGAGTAATTCAAGTACACAGATAAAAGATCATTAGAGATTATAAGACCATTGAGGTCTGGCTTAAAGATGGTTTAATAATGAAATAATCAGAGCATAAATACATAAATTACTCTACATGACTTATCATTCATGTTATTTACTATCCTACATTTGAAATCCACAATTTAGATGGATCAGTAGACAGAAAAAATTATGAAAACTCGGAAAAGAGAAAATAATTGTATCGTTATACTTTGATGAACAGTATGGTGGATTTTTGCTACCAAATACATTTTAGAACTAAACGTATCCTACATGCTGAACTACTACAACATATAACATAGGTGATTGAATAATGTTATAAACAATTTATAGTGCTATATATGAATGTTGATAATATTAAAATATCAATTCTTCAACTCCTTGTAATATAAATTCAAATTAACGACTAAAATTAAGATGAATTTTTCGTATAACAGATACAATAATTATTTTTTAGTCGTTTCTTTGAGGAATAGAGTTTTACTTGATTGCTCAGTAGCCACTATAACATGTTCAGAGTTTTTTAATGTCCGTTAACCATCTTTTTTATTTACTGTACTTATATGAATTAAAACATGGCTTTTGAACTTGTCATCCTCACTGAGAAAATCACTTTTATTCCATTTCTATTCTTACAGGGGTTTAAAAAAATATTTGAAAGAAATGGTACATTTTGTGAAGTGCTGATGTAACATTGTTCACAAAACCAAATCAATTATCAGAATAACTCCTTCGAATATTTTTTCAAATTATCGACTAAAATTAGGATGAATTATTCGAGTAAAATAAGCAGTTTTTTTTCTTTTTTTATTGGTGTTTTTAAGGGACAATCTTTAATTACTTGCTCAGTAGCCGCAGTAACACGTTCAGAAATTTGTAACGTCCGTTAACTTTGAACGTTAAATATCATAGCTATTTACTGTACTTTTTATGAATTCAAATATAAAAATTGAACTTGTCACGCTTACTGAGATTGTCTATCTCTCATTCTATTTCTGGTCTTTAGGGGGATTGGAACACACTTGAAATAAAATGTACATTTTATGTACCTATTACTAACATTACACCCGTAACGTATTGGCTGTGGATGAGATTAGGAGAAGCCTAAATAGGTGAATGGAAGGGGTATTAAAGGGCAACGAGATGCTGAAGGCCATTCTCGAGGAGAGCATGTTGTGAAATCGGGATGGAAAAGGATTAGAATATTTTTATGACGAGATTACGGGATGAAGGACGCATTCTGAGATGATGTGAGAAACTGGGTTGATGGATTGAATCCCGCGCCTATAGAATTATAGAAGAATTTTTACCCTTTTATGTTGAAACCTATCTTAACTGGTAGATTACCCTTATGCTAGTGATAAAGTAGGCGGTTAAAGGAGGCAACGAGATAGCGAAGGAATGCTGAAGGCCCTGGAAGAGAGTATTCTGTTGAGTGAACGGGGAAGGGGAAGAAACAGTAGCATTTATAGTGAGAATACGTAACAATTGCGACGTATTCCGAGTTGTAGAAGGAAGCAGTGTTAAGGTAGTTTAAGAAAAATGTCATTTCATCTATAAATCAATTAATTTGGCTAAATTTTAAAGAAAAAATTCTCAACTTTAAAAAAATACTAAATCTTTAGAAAAACCTGCCCTTTAACAAGGGAACTGGTACGTGAAAACGCTGCAAGGAGACAATATTAAAAATAATGAATTCCTAACTCCTAGTTCTAGTAAAAAAATTATCATATATACACCCCAGGATTCCCCTACAATTTTAAAAATAGAAATCATATACTCACGGAAGTAATTTTATCAAGGTCGTAAAAAATCATCCGTTGTGAAGGAGTTTTCTACAGATTCTCACATAAAAACGTGTAATTATAATACTATCTCGATAACCAATATAAAATAAGCCATCCATCTCTTACAAACAACCTTAATAAGTAAGTCGCGTTCAATTGTAAACTATTGGTATCGTGATTCTTTTTCCGTCTGAAGCTACCATTACAAGTACATTGCCTATCAAATCGGCTCTAACCGATATTTCTACATTTAACACACCCAAAATAATGTGTAGCTTAAGTTTCGCGTTATATTTAATAGGTTCAATGATCCCGTGCCTTTAAAAGTATTTTATGGGTTGCATATTACGTAAACGATTTCCTTAATTTTTCTTAACTTGGACATCAGAAGTCCTTGCTTCTCAGGCTTAGAGAGGTTCCCTATTTGCCACCGCAAATATCCAGTTGCTGATATTTTGGCGGATTTTATGGGATTATGAGTCCTAATACATTTGATACCTCTAAAATTAGTAGTACTGGTAACTACGGTAAGAGCGATGTTTTTAAATAATGACTTTTAGTACTGACTTTAGAAGACAGAGCGCTCGATATTGGGTTCTGGAAATACAACGCCAAAGAAGTACATATACGGATATGAAGCGAAGAATAGTCCAAGCTAAGAAATTGTTCATAGCTTAAAGATAACTGTTGTATTCAAAGAAGATAGAACTTCAAAATTGGAATCAGTATGTGGAAGCACTCGTGTGGAGCGTGGTACTTTTTGGATCGGAAGCATGGACTATTGGAAAAGCAGGCCAGAAAATTGACGCTGGTGAAGGACACAGAAGATGACATTGATGAACGAAATGAGAAATGATGAAAATTATAGAAGAGTAGAAAAGGAATGGACCATATAAAACTCTATACAGTGTTTTACTTAACTGTGTTTTCTTCTTACTACCCAGTCGTAGCGTTGCAATGAAATTGGCTTGAGTGAATATTTCAGCGCCGGTTTCATGAGCGTACAATTTTGATCTTAAAAGTCTGACTTATGGTCTGCAATGGGATTGATGATTTCACATCGTAATAATAAAAAAGTCAAAGATTTTTCTCTCATCATTATTTTCTTTCGGGAAATGTTCGAGAACGTTCTTGTCATAAAAAAAAAACTTTTCCTGCCTTTTTTAGGTTACTCGACCCAATTATAAGTGCCTGCCAGCGCTTTGTTGTCATGATCCTGTTTTCGTCGTTTAATACGGTGGAGTCATTTTTTTCTGTTTATTTGGATGTTGATCTTTCGCCATGTCCTGGACATTTGAAATATTCTTTTGCGTAATGTATTTTTATTTCTATAGGAGGCTATAATTATTTTGATTGAAGTATTTTGCTTGATGTTTATAGAATGGAAATTTTTCAAGTCGCTAATGGCCATTTTTGACTAGAAAGCAACAGCTAAACTTTCTTTTAATATTTATCGTATTTAAAAATGCGTGCACGAGAATATTCAGTTTAACTTTCCATGTATCACGTGTTTTAACCACCATTAAATGCGTGAGTTGTCTTCTTTGCTTTTAAATTTATTCAATGACTCTAACTGAAGTTATCTTCTTAAGTCACTCTTCATCAACTTAAGATGAAGAGTGAATTAGGAATTATAATCACTGTCAACTGATAACCGTCAAATTCCTTGGATTTGAACATTGAGAGGGAAAACTTGAAGCAGAAATTAGTAAATATTATTTTCCTCCTCCATTGCTAAGAAACGTATAACAACTCGTCTTCAGATAATATGAATATGAGGTGGTTCCACCGAGTAAGTACATCAACGCTGACTTATTTTTTATCTCCATAGGTATGGAAAATGTCATTTATTAAAAATGGACAACAAAATATTACATGTTTGCGTTATTTTACACGAAAATTGAGCATAAAATTACTTGATGCTCAATGGAAGATTAGGAGAAACAAAAAAAAACAGATTTTTTGCTATCTACTTTTAATGCTATTTTCATAAAGAAATGTTTTGAAGAAGCAAAAACTCCTCGAAAATTGGTTTAAATAAATTAGATACATTGTACTGTCTTACGTTTTCAGTTTGGAGCTAACTTATTTGAGAATTGTAGTAAAAATGTGGTAGTTCCATAAAAATTGCGCTGCAGTCGACATCCAGGTCCATAAAAGTGTGCTTGAAAAATATATTCGTGGGATTATGGGTATTTTATCTGCATTAATTTTGCTTTTCGATAGCTAACGCAAATGGCGAAAGCAGAATTTTTTAAAAAAGTTGGATTGTAGTATTTGTTTTGACTCCCATAGTTTCAGTGGATCCTCCTTATACAGAAATCCCACCGAGCGGTGCTGCATCATTTTTAAACTTAACTGTGATATTTTTTTGACATTATCAATAAGCACCGCTGAGGGCGTTTTTCTTGGATTCCGTAGCTCACACGCAATGATGAAAATGACGCAAATTCAGTTAAGTCGAAGTTTAAAATAGTAGGTCTTTTACAAGACGCAAATTTAATTAGGTCGTGTTTCAAATTTTAGTTCTTTTACAGTAATTGTTTTGGGTATGAATGAAAGAGGAAGGAAGAATTGTATACTTTAAGTCTGAATATATTTTTCCCTAACTTCATTCAGGGATGTATAATATGATAATATGCCTACATAACATTATACATCTACATAACCAATAACAATATACTTACATGATTAATGATCCTAAATTATTATTGCTCAAGCTATAATATGTAGTTTGAATATAAGACACTGTCTCTGACGTAACCCCGTGGAACTCCTTCTTAATGAGTAAAAAACACCTGGCTGTGATTCCACACTTTATTTGAAGCAACACGTCCTGAAAATGGCATAATATGCTGATACCTAGGTCGTTTTGCTTCCTATAAAGCGTGGATTCATTAATAAGTGGTTTTTCATTCATTATAATGTGCCGTTTACCACCTGAGGGAAATTTCTCTCCGCGGTGTTGTAATCACCTCTGACTTGTGAGTGGTTTAACTCATCAGTACTTTGTTTTAGCCGAATAAGTGGGTACTCGTATTTAAAAATTAGCTCTGGAAACTTTTGTTTCATGACGGAGAACATTCATCATTATGTTTCTGGGGCTTGATGCGAGTGCATGTATTATCGTTTCACAAATGCAGCCGCTTTATTTGACGTACCTATTACCTCCAATATATTGAATTAATAGTTCATCTGTATCACTTTAAATATGCGAATCTCGAATGTATTCGTTATCCTTTTCAATTCTCTTTTTCGCTGGCAAACGCTGCGTATAAATTACTCTGACTGCTTCCAATTTCAACGGTAGGATTTACTTTAGTTAAATATTATTCTAAACCAATGCAAATAAACAAAGGGGTTGATTGTTTATCATTTATTTGTTCCCGACATTCGGAAAAAAAAACATTTTTATCCGTTGAACACGGTACGCGCTGCCGGACTGGTGACGAAACTCAATTAGGCCAGGTTTTAGTATGGGAGTGTGGAATTAATGTGGGAGTGAAGTCGAACTTTGTAGGGAAATAGAACCTCGCTGATGCTGATTTGTGCCTCTTTTTTGCCGTTTTGGAAGTGATGTGATTCGTATTTTTAAATGCTTTTGTTCATTAGAGAAATCGTATGTCGTTATGTAAACTCATTTTCCGCAAGTTTTAGCTAAGTTATTTTCCCGAACGCTATAAATATTACTTAATCAAGCATCTTTAATCTGCATTTTGTATGAGTGTATTTCGTGATATCACGTAATCCGATTATGGAACTTGAAAAATGCAAGTATATTAATTCATTCGAACATTTTCCCTGCGCCTCGAATGCGAATGCAAGTAATTATTTTGAAATAATGCGATGTTATCCTGAGTATAGAGTGAAAGTCTCCATAAGTGAAAAGGGCCTAGAAAATACAGATTCGATTGGAATACTCGTTTAAGAACTAATATTTCTCCCTGTTGCTATGGTTAGATAACGTATATATGGCAACCGTCATTGGCATCAAGAATTTTTTTTGGCAAACTCAAGCAAAAAACATCATAATTCCACTTAAATAATGATGATAATGCACATAGAAATGACCAATTTTTATTCCTTGTTTGCATATACGGATAGAAATAAAAGTAACCTTGTTAGTTCCATTGATTTTGGAGTTGGAGTGAGAATAATTAAATAATGCTTAATTGTGACAAATAAGATAAACTAAACAGAAATATTCCTGTTTTTGGGCTTCAATTTTTTAACAATGTATGAAATCTAATTCAAAAGTGATCAAAGTGTTGCTCTTAGTGACTATTATTTGACAGCTTTAAACATGAAAAATTACTTTCAATAAATATTAGTCGCCAAATGCGTAATTTGATTTTAATTTCTGCATAGATTTTGACCATTTCTTGTTAATTTGTGGCAGATTTTTTATATTTATCTCGGGTGTGCAAAAAATGAGTTTCTTAATTTAAACAAGTTTTGAATAAATAATAAAAATTCCGATCACATCTAAGTATCGATTTATCGTGCGGCTATAAACACTATTTTGGGTCACAAACATTAGGTACTTAATGTCAAAATAATATGTTTATTAGTCGAGGAATTTCTATAATAATATAATAGTTTTTTATACGACAGCGTAGTTTTTTATCCAAATTTACTTTTATTTCCATGCGCTTGCCCTAATAATGGATTGAAAAAAATTATAAAAAGGTTTTTTAACATAAATATGTAATCTAAGAATTTGAACACCATGTCATTTCCATTACATGAGAAATTTCCGGCGTCATTTATTTTTGTTTTATATTGGAAGGTTTGTTTCATGCCCGGTGATGCGCAGCAAATGAAAGGGAGATGGAAACATCCCGGCGAATGTCACTTTTTCGATGAATTGTCGCGACACTCCGAGCAATGACGCAAGTCTTCAAGCAAGATTAGTGAGGACACGAGAAAAAAAATTCTTGTCGTGTCCGCCTAACCTCGAAGCACGCGTCGACATCCCTGGTTAATGCGTCGTCTTTCTTTCTTCGGCGAGAGCTTAAATGGATCGGCGTATGGGAAGGGGGGAAACGAGCCTTGTAGCCTAATTTCTACAACTCCGACGGCAGAAAAACGGGGAAGGCACGATAAACGGATGAAAGAGAAGGAGGAAAAAAATGAAACAATGGTGGCGATGCTACCAGTCACATCCGAGCGCTCAAATTAGTCATTTTCATTCGGAAAACGAGTTTATTACGCGCGCGCTTCTAGCGACGGATTGCTTTGCGTTTGACTGACGGGACTGTCATGAAAAAAATGAATAACAAAAATTCCAAGCTGTCCACAACCACAGTTGTAGTTCCTACCCTCCACTCCTCTCCCCTATTCTTCGGCAATTTCGTTGTCTGGGTTTTTTTCGTAATTCCCTCGTTCCGTCGCACTCTCGTTGAAAATTTTAACGGTTTTTCCATTAGCGAGCCAGTGGCTATCATTGCGCACGCGCGGAGCGTCCTGATGACGTCACGAAGCACGCCGGTGACGTCAAGCGTTGTTTTCCCAGATTTCGCGCGCTGTGTACATCACGTTCGACATCTCCGACGCCGCTTTCCTGTCCCATCCCATTCCGACTCGAACATTTCACGGTCATTGGAGAGGAAAAAATTGAATGGCGACTCGATTAATTTGCCGGATCCGTCGTGAGGTTTAGTGATGGATCAGAAATATTTATATTTTTTCTTTCCTCCCACGAGGACACATCACCGAATTACGTCAGAGCGTATTAGGGAAGTACGGATCGTTGGTCAATGATAATAAACTTTAAATTTCTCCACGGAGCAATTCGCCAGAGTTTTTTTCTCTATGTATGAAAAATAATTCAGTTAAGTAATGAATCGATGTTTTTTTGCGGTTAACACAGTTATGAATCGTACGCCAGCTGAATAAAACCGAGATGGCCACTTCATGACTAAATCAGGAACATACATGAAATATATTGACTATGCAATCCACTTATAAGATATTATTGGGACTAAGTCCATCGCATATTAAAAATTGTGGTAATTCTTGCAACTTCATCTTGTTCTACATTTACCGGGAAAAAATCTAGGATATTTTTATTTTAAGGGCATTTAAAAAAGTAATACAGCCAATAATTCCTTGTATTGTAAAGAACTGACCATAACTTGTGATTTTCACTTCTCCGTTTGAGTAAATTTTTGAAAAAATACTTTCCAAAAATACACATACTAATTTTTTCCTTCAGGATTGATTTTTTTTCATCATCAATAATTTGGATAATCAATTATTGGGAAAGTTATCAGGACCGTATAAACACTGAGATTTGATGTAAGTTATTTTCTCGTTTAAATATGTCGATCACTTGAATTGAAAGGTTTAACTGATCATTGAGTTTCATTTATCCATTCATTGGTTGTTCAATCCTAAGATTGGTCGACTGCAATCCTACACCCTTCCCTATCTAATGCTAGTTCCCTTATCTCCTGGTATCTTTCCCCCTGGTATCTTTATCTGGTTCATATACTTATTCCTTGGTCTTTCCCTGAGGACTTTTCTCTCTATTCTGCCTTAAATTATGTTCTTCATCATCATTAGGCTTACATAACGTTTAGCTAATATTTTGGTTCTGTTTATTCCCCATTTTTGAAAGAAAATATTAGTTAAATTCCACAATACAAAAAGAAATTAAATATATGAGAATGACACCCAGGTTCTAATTGTTAATTGTGAACTTCAATAATAATTTAGATAGAATGAAACGTAGGCTATCACAAATGCCACTAATGTTATTCTCTGGGAGCATTGCACATCGGTTTCGACGAAGAAGCCAACAATTACATTTAAAGTACACTTCGACGTCGAGTCAACGGCGAGTAAATGATTACAACTCTTGAAGTACCATAGGGTGAAGTACTTGGTTACAGGGACGTAAAACCGAGATTCTCATAAGTGTACCTGCCTGACTACGCCAAGCGTTCTCTGCTCTCAGTCACTCTGTCTGTAGCGAATGATTACCGGCTATGAAATGGGATTGAATGCAAAGTTACGAGCGTGAATGTAGGTTAAGCTCGAAGATCCAAGGGAATTTTCCAAACATCTACGCTTGCAGTACCGTCCGAGGAGCCTTACGCCAACCGAACGATGTTGAGGATCCGGGTACCTCTTCACGAATGCGTCTGGCTCTGGAGCTAAAAGACATGTGGCGGCCTAAAAATATGAGCGGTTGAGTAAAGTATTTTTTTGAAGTAATCATCTAAATATATAACGCTTTTTGGACGATAATTGTTCCTTTTTTTTCAAATATAAAAGTCACCCATACGCCAAAGGTGCCTTTTTTCAATGCTTTCTCAAATAAATCCACTTTGACTATCGTTCTATGCTAAGTGTTAACCTCAATACATTATCAAAAGTATCTCGCCAAGTCATAGACGATATCCACCTGTAAATTATCGCACGTCACACGTAACGAGCATTTCCTGTCACTCCACCTATTGAACATAAAACACTTATTATGATTTTTCTTCACTATCATTACTCAGGTGGGAACATGTATCTAATCGAAGGAAAAAAATTTTATTACACTTTTTACGAAAGTTTGATGTAGATAATTTTTTGCTAGACATTTAGCATCATTTTCTTGAGCCTAACTACTATAGTAGAAACGATCAAGTACATAAAATTAAGGAAAAATACTGCAGAACTAAGTTTTGAGTATCCGACGATATTTTGTGGAAATGCACTACAGATATCATGATCACAAAAATGAAAAGTTCACTTTCCACAGAAATAATTTTATTTTCCGACCTGCTTACGAAATTAGCTTTGTCTTATTCAAGGTTTTTTGTGGCCATGATAACTGCAGAACTGATAGATTTAGAATGTCATTTTTTCACGCACAATAAGGGACCATAATAGTTTCAATAGATCAGTTCTATGAACTTTGACCCACACTAGGTAGAGTAGTTTTAGTACTTGTGTTTAATGACTTACTATCATTTCAAACGCCTCTCCTCGCATGATATGGCTTCCTTCATGATTTGCTGCCTTGTAGAACTACTCATCAATAGTATTAATTATGCTGACCATTAGTTTTATCATTAACTTGTGATTCATGGCGGTTATACTGGCCATTAATTGTATCATTTACTTGTGATCCATGGCGGTTATACTGGCCATTAGTTGTATCATTAACTTGTGTTTCATGGCGGTTATACTGGGCCATTGGTTGTATCATTTACTTGCGATTCATGGCGGTTATACTGGCCATTAATTGTATCATTAACTTGTGTTTCATGGCGGCATTTTAGTCTGTGCAGCGCTCTCTTTTGTTTATGGTCTAGCTAATGGTCGCGCATTGTTATCCTGGCTGTTCTTGGCCGGACGATAGTGCCCGGCTCTGACTTGAGTTCTAGGATAAGTGCTGCATGCCTATTGTGGAATCATCCCATGCCGCACACCCTAGTGGTGGGTTACACGCTATTTTTTAGATTTTTCGTAAATCGCGAATTTGCGGGGTTAAGCTGCCTGTCACTGGGGCGCAGAGGTGGACTGGCAAAATGTGCACACAAAAATCTAGTTTGTCAGCGGCAGTGATTGTTGAAAGCCGCTCGTGGCCGCCAAACCCCTCACGAGTTCTTCCATAGTGTGAGTGCCCGTGAACACACCTCCCCTGTGTGCAAGTGAACGTTCCCGCCCACCAAGAGGAAGGAAACCACCGGACTGGACTTGTTCAGTTTTCCCTATTTAAACACTTATATTTAATTACATTCTTATTGTACCACAGTGAATTATCTTACTAATATATAAAAATCTAGTGGTCTGTCTGTCGGTCTGTTACTCAATCACTCATAAACCACTGAATCGATTGAAACGAAATTTGGCAAGAAGATACTTGATATACCTAGTTCACGCATAGGCTATAGAACGAGGGCCTTGAGGCCCTAGAATTCCCTCAAGTGGGCCCTTTTATCGCCAAAAATTGGCTTTGGAAGATAATTCTTGCCTGTATTGGAAACACGTAAAATATACCTATACTGAATGTACAACAATCATGGGGTCGTAAGTCATGCTGAGGCCCCAGAGGGCCCACGGTTCCAAAAGAATGCTTTTTTAAAGGCCTCATAATTATTGAACGAGTGAACCGATTTTAGTGACATTTTCACACATGCGATCAGTATAGCTTTTTTGAGAAAATTGAGACTATAAGGAGGGACCTTGGGCCCAAAGGGCAGCGTATTGGGCCGTCTGGTGTCTTATGTGTTTGAAAAACTCAAGTCTAAATATTTTGGTTCAAGTGCAGAGGTTTCTCTTTTTGCATATTTTAATTAGTTCTACTAAAGATAAAAGGCTGTAGTTTTCGCCATTAGATGTATAAAAGATTGCAGTTTCTTATCTTTGCATTCAATTTTCTTATACGAATAAAATTTTCCTAGAAATCGCGTATTTCATGTTAAAATCGTGAATTTTACTTCTGTCAACGATAGGATATTTCCTTGGTAACCGTGGAATTAGCATTACCTTTAAATGGGAAATGAGGCCTTTACAATGGCGGCTGGCTTTTATATTTAGAGATATGTATTACATTGGAAATCTAGGTGGTATACTGAAATGTTGCTGATTACGATATTTTCAGGGATATTTTTGCCTAAAATTGGCAAAATTCATTTCAAGTGGACTAATTTAACTTGGAACCAAGTAAAACAGGAGAATGCCACGATATTATATTAATGGGGAAAGCCTCTGGAAAGCAAGTGGCCTGTAGTTTAGTCTTCATATGTTACTGCAAAAGAATGTTGAAACTCGGTAAACATAATTTAATGCAGTTTTCATCTGCTGAATTAAAAAATAAAACTTAAATCATTGCTGAGTAAAACAGGAGAATGCCATGATGTTATATTTATGCGACTAGCCTCTGGAATGCAAATGGCCCGTAGTTTAATTTCTATATGTTACTGTAAAAGAATATTGAAACTGTGTAAGCATAATATAATGCGGTTTTCATCTGCTGAATTAAAAAATAAAACTAAAATTATAGATGATTTGCGAAGAAAAAAATACACCTCATGAGTGACTCGGACCTACAACCCATATCTTTCTTTCATCCCCCGTTGAATTTCAACGTGTACCTTTGCTAGTAATTTAATATATTCTATTCTTAGTGATTAAATCGATCATTTGTTTTCATCGATCATTTGATCATTCTCTATTCCTTCGTAGCCTTTTATACCAACTAAATTTACTCACCGATAGATGTAGATGTTCTTCCATACTCATCGATGGCATATGAATTTTGGCCTGATTTGTTCCCAATAGAGCTTGCTCACAACCTACTCTTCTAAATCACATCAGAGTCGCCTGCATAGTCGCTAACAAGCTAACCACACAGTCGTTCGTAGTTGAGTATGTAGTCAAAATGTAGATGACTCTATTACCTCTAAATGCCACCTTCAATTATTCTCCGGCGCTAAATTTTCCTCAGCGTATTCCTCTCTTCCCTTTCCACATCAACTATTATAAGAATATTTTCCTCCTTTCCTTACAATTGTACGCATTACTGTTTGAAACGCTTCAGATCCATTCCATTTTGGTTTGATGAGTACAGATTGGCAGAACGAAATTCTGAAATAAGATTTTTAGTACAAAAATTTAATTCTGAATTTTGCTCAGGTTGCATTTAGACTTCAGGATTTTTTTTCTCCAACGGCTTGAATTTGGCGTGAAGTTCTAATGTATGTTTTATTTCTGTACGGTTAACAACGCTGCAAGTCATCCCTAGAAGAAATCGGTATCCCATTTCGAAGTAGTTTATTTTCAAACTGTCACATGCAAATGTTTCCAGAATTCCAGTCTTATCCAAACGGAGAATTCACGTAGGCTGAGATTTATATAGTGCATTCCCCGAATGCCGTCACTTTAAGCCGATAGTCTCATCTGTGAAATTCCGATGAATATTGCTCTTTTTAAAAACTTGTCACACTCACTGCAATAGAATCTCATTCTAAGACCAATGACGCCATCTCAACTGTTTATTTCCCGATGGTTACTAGCCAATAAACAGATGGACAATATTTGGAGCTAATTTGGTTCGACCAATCACCGCACGTTTTATTCGCTCTCTTTGCGTAAATAATAAACAATTCCTTAAAGCAACAATTGTGAGAAAAAATGCCCACAGTAAATATTTTCGATGACACGGAAGCCCTATTAATGGTTTTACAGGACATGAAAGAAGGTGCGTAACATAGGTATAATTATTAACACTCCTTTTTTACATGAGTAATAAAGTTACAGGGGTGTGTTATTTGTTTTATCTAGCACGAGCGAGCTTTTGTTTTTTTTCCGCGTTTTTCGAGAGGTCACGCACGTTGTTGACCCTAATGTTGTCACATGTTAATTGAAAATTCGTCAAAGAAAGTGCATCTTCCTCGAGATGTGCCGGTTTATTTTTTATATAAAGAAACCATGTCAAAATGTTTTCATTTCATTGGTGAGAGAGAACATACCACCACTCTGGTATAAATTTGGGAACGGTGACGGCTACAATATAAGCACATGCTACCACTCAATCCGCTAAGCTCTCGACTTACTTGTTGACTTACTAATGTCTGGTGAAAAAATTTGTTTCGATGACGCAAAATATGCATTGGGAATCATTTCATAAGTAAAAACTTTGATATGTTTCAAATGACAATCGGTGATGGAAACATTAAATCAAGTTATAAAGCTGACTAGAACAGACATTAGTCGGTAGAAAAATTTATGACATTATTTCCGAGTTAAGGTTTGTTGACTTAAACAATAAAAAGTTCGGTTTGACAGAATAAAATAATAATAAAAAGTTCATATACATTATTCATTTCTAACTAATCATTTTCGGTCATGGAGACCCGCCCATATCATTAAAAAAATTCTAGCTAAAGTTTGATATTTAGTGATGTTTATTATGAAAATGGTAACGTGAGTAAGGCTGTTAAAATCTCTCCGATTAACATTAGATTACAACTTTCAAAAATATAATACAGCCATTATAATTTGAGTAAAAATGTAAATTTTTGAAATGAGAGATTTTATAATAGGTTTATGACAGCTGGAACCAGCGTAATGAGGTCTGAGCACCTAATTTTTTCACAACTAATTACCGCTACTTTAATTAAACCTTAATGATATAATAATTATGCTGTTATTTTCGCAGCCAACATTCCATTGCCCATTTACTCGGATTATGCATTATTTTTAATGGCTGAACACAAATTACTCCTTATCCCAATGAAAACAAAATTAATTACAGCGGAAATAAAGGAACTTGATTTTCGAATATTGCAGTTGATAGCACATTCAGGCGAGCTTTGGTATAATTGTGATGTCTAGGAAAGGTTTAAATACCCAATGCTAAAGTAATTTGTACTGTTCGAATGGTGGCGCCAAATGGACGAAATTCTCAGTACAAAGTCATTTGACTTGACCGGAATCCAAACCCCGATGTTTAATTTGCAAGTTTGGTATATTTCCCCGCTACCTAAAGTACATGTCACTTAAACACAAGGTGAATTCCCGACTGGATTATGCAAAGTTTTTGTCCTCACCTCTAGCCCATGGTATAATACAGGAGGCAAAGGCCACTGTGTTATCTTGCTTAGCTCACTGAAGTACTGCCGTAACAGAATAATGACCTCTAAAGACAACCTAACATTTTCCAACATCGAAAAAGGCAATGCACCAGGCATGCGATATGCAGACACGCGGATGTAAAGATACACGTGGAGGTAGTTCGCATGTCCCAAGTTCTTGCAAACCCCCTCGAATACATTTAAACCAGGGAAGGTTGTGCGACTGGCTGGCACATTTGAACAACAATTTGTCAGTCTGGAATTATACCGATTATAGCTCGGTAGAAGGGTGTGCTGGTGGGGTGGAAGGGGTAGAGAAAATCACTACGCCGGAATTCGGCAACTTAAAATAAAAAATGCTGACGGGTCCACAGTTGAAAGACCAATCCGTCGCACAGAGTGTTATATGCAAAGTGCTTTCCTCGTAGCCCTTAGGAAAGAACATGGATTTCAAAGTAAATTGCGTCCCTGCAGATAGCTCGGAAGTCACAGAAGGTAGCCACTACACTAGCCAACGCTCCAGTTTGATTTCCACAATGACTTAGAAAAAAATTATTTAATTGTGGTCAATAAGTAGAGATCTCAATGGCGACGCATTGCAAACATTTTTGGCAACTTCGGGGCGTTGAAATCTGTTAAATTGAGCCATCAAAGATATTCAATGTCAACCGTAAGAAGTAAAGAAATGGAGTGATTTTAGTAGCTTCGTTCCTTAACTGCTTAGAGTTGACAGTTGCTGTGTTTGGTGGTTCAATTTTACTGATTTCAATACCCTGAAGATCCCAAAAAAGTTGATCAAAACTTCGGCATTGAGAAATGTATTCATTGACAACCTTTCAAGAAAAAAATGTGACCTCTACATTAGGGAACTCTTAATTTATCATCTATGAACAAAATTTTGTCGAATTTATTGTTGCCAACATCAACTTTTTTTGTCACCAAGGAAGGATTGCTATTGGAACGGGACTAATTTATTAGTGCTGAAGGCATTCGGACAGGGATTAATGCCATTAAAAATATAGGCATAAAATTTTCTTTTCAAATATTTCCAATAAGTTCAAAATATTCTATTTTATTGGCTTGTACGTGTTGACCAGAGAAATCTTGAACATTCTTTGCCCTTCTACCTAATTATGACAGTAAATAAAACCCTGCAACTCCTCAAAAATATAAACACATCTTTTACGACCATGGTTATAGAACTTTGCCTGTGATTTCAAGTTCACCTTATTGTTCAGTACAGCATTGTAATCATGGTTGAAAGTGATTTAACATACTATCGTGCAATTTCTGTGTTTCCTTAAATTTAGTAACGAAGAAATTCCACTTATTTAACTTATATGTCTAAAATATATGTCTTGGACTGCCATCGTACTTTCATAGGTTTCGTCGCGAATGAGTGATCAACATTCTGTTATGTCCGGTTTTTGCGTTTTTTGTGGAAATAATTCTACATTTTATTGACACTTCATGACATACATTATACCTATAAAGTTAAAAGTTAGGCCCAACTTATGCAGAATGTTGTGCAAATATATTTCCTTAATTATAATTTTTCTCCGATTATAGGAATCGACTGATAACGTCATTTCCTTTGAGCTATGGAAATTCGTCTTCAATTATTGTATTAATAAACTTATGACTTAGTATGACTGGGGGCAGGGTAATAATCTTTCATTTTTATTCCATTCCTTCGGAATCTACAATTATTAGTGCCAATTTTTGCAAATATGTCTTTTCCATTAGGAAGAAAGCATTTTTGTGATCGTTTTTTTGTGCCCCTTAAGCTCGCGAAGCACTCAAGGATGTCATAATTCCGCATTGATCATCGGTATTATTCTATATCCCGTGAAGTGAAATAAATTGACATGTTCGCTTTAATCGTTCAATAAATGCGATAAATTGAAGTGGATATGCATCAGAGGGCATTTCAAAGTAATATTTAAGGCTGTCACCATGGAAATGGTATCATTCAGCTAGGAATGTGATAAGCTAAAATTTTTTTGAGATAAAAATGGTCATTGCCTGGTCAGCGGTAACCTTAAAACAGCCCATCAATGGAATTAATCGCTCAACTTTCCTCCGCTATCTACTCAAGTTGTCAGGATTAGTAAATTTATGGCCAGATGGAAACCATGCCAAATTTTCCGCTAGATTAATTCCACGGAACAAATTGTCGCAGCTTGAAATTGTATCTTAACCTAGTTAAAAAGTTGAGATTTTTCGTGGTGATAAGTGCTTGCCTTTATTATGTTTACATTCTAAAGCTTTCCCAAGTGATTTATTATTATTAAAAAAGTTTTATGGTAAACATTCACCAACATACATAATTACTTGAAGGGAGAAACTTTTAACCACATATTATCTTCCTCTTTTCATTTTAAATCAGGAATTTCATCATCACTTTGTTTCGATAACGTCTCAAGTGAGCCTTATCTTTTTTGTA
The DNA here is from genome assembly GCA_963169105.1 of Ceriagrion tenellum. Lineage (NCBI taxonomy): Eukaryota > Metazoa > Arthropoda > Insecta > Odonata > Coenagrionidae > Ceriagrion > Ceriagrion tenellum. The sequence goes on from OY720634.1 coordinate 87,185,869, forward strand.
TTATTTGAAACTTTGATCGTTTTGAATGTTTATTATTGAACATTAATCAAGAATTGAAATAAATACGAGCAAAAAGAACGTTCTTTAGTGTTTACATGTTCTCTACCCCGGGAGTTTCATCTATCATAATGAACAACCTATTTCTTCAACGTAGAAGCGAAGGAGCGAAAGTGATGACGGACCGGATGAAACGGTGGACCGGAAGAACCGACGGACCGAAAGGATCGACTGACCAAAAGGAACGGTCGTTCCTTAGGAGCCGGTCCTCGGTTCTTCCGTTCAATCCATGGACCTGTTCCTTCGAACCCATTCGTTTGCGAACGATCCACCTCTACAAGAAAGCCTAGGATGACCTCGTACCCTATTCAGGTGCAGACTGGAAAGGTTCAATATGTTTTATGTGATTGACGGATACGGAGATCGTTTCCCTTCCCCCTTGCTTCCCTTCTTTCCCCTAAGCACCTGGTTTTCTGTAGATATATATTCTTCTTCTTCAGTGTTCAACCCTGGGGTTGGTTTGCAGCAGCACGCCATTCCTCTCTTCTGTCTGCTTTTCTCTTCATATCTGTGTATGTGGTGCAACCCATATCATTCACAATCTGCTGCATGAATGACATCCTTGGTCGTCCCCGGCGATTCCTTCCCTCTATAGCTCCTTCTGCTATTGTTAAAACGAGGTTGTCGTGTCTTAGAATGTGCCCTACGAGTTTGTCTCTTCTTGTTTGGATATGCCTCCACAGGGATCTGGTTTCTTGAACTCTTTTCAGTACCTCTTCATTCGTGAATCTTTCCAGCTGCGCTTTAACATCCTTCCGTAGAGCCACATCTCCAGGGATTATAGCCGCCTTCTCTCTTGTTTTCTTATTACCCATGTTTCGCTCCCCTATAGGGCCACACTCCAAACAAATGCTTTCATCATCCGTGTCCTTATTTCCAAACTAATTTTCTTGCTGGTGAGTAGGTTCTTTCAAAGATAGAATGCAATTTTGGCCTGATGTATTCTCCTTACAAGTTCTTTCTGGCTTCTACCATCTCTTGTTATTCTGCTTCCCAAGTGTGCAAATTCCTCTATTACTTCTAGCTTCTCTCCTCCAATTCTCATTATAGGTATATATGCGTATATATGCGGACATAAAAATGATCACTGACGGAGACAGAGACGGTTTATGAATTTAATTTTTCCATTTCATGACCTTTATTCTCTGACTTTCATGACTTTTATTTTCCTGTTTCATGACGTCTACTTTTTTGAAATTCGGTCATTTCATGACGCTTAGCTAAAAGTATGACGTATTTTCTACTGTAATGTTTAAACTAACATTATGAACCGTATAGTTACTATAGGGTAAGTGGTTCAAAATAAAGTATCCAATACTTAATAAATACAGAGGTATATTTCCTCGGATCCCCTACTAATCCTTCCCTTCTTTCTCCTCACTCGCTACACCTCCGCTGCCCGGAGGTCCGTCAACGCCGGGCCCCAGCCTGACACTGTCTTTTTCTTCCCTACCCCTCCCCCTCTGCCTCTTACCCACAACACCTCTCTCCAACTTCCGTCCCTTCCCCCTTGCTTCCCCTCTTTCCCCTAAGCACTTGAATTTCTGTATATATGCGGATGTAAAAATGACCACTGCACCTGAATATGTCACTATGTGATGAAACCGGGGTCGTAAGATATAAATCAATTTAGTGGACCATTACAAAGTGTAATGTTAATTTTCCGATATGGAGAGGTTCCACATAGTTAAGCCTGAAGTGATCACGACCATTTTATTACGTTTATTCCGCAAAGTCGCATTTCATGACTTTTCGGCAAAAAACTGCTATTTCATGATGAAAACCTATGACTATGACGTTTATGACTTTTTCCCGTCTCTGGTGATCAGGAAGCAAAATATACCCTGAGTCGTCTATGGTCGTCAATAATTTGGGCTGCGCAAAGGAGATGAGTGGCAGTCTAGTCTGCTCAAGCATACGAGGTGTGTTCAAAAAGTAAGGTGATTTTTCAAATTTCGCGGGCAACATAGATTTAATTTTTGTTTTTTTTTTTGTTTAGTTGTGTTGGTACACATGTCCCAAACATTTGTTTAAAGTTTCAATAATATAGCATATTTTTTTTGTTATTGACAGATACATATGTTAGACGTGTTTTGGTGTGCTCGGCGATTTTCTGCTATCAAAAAAAATGGATCAAAGAATTTGCATCAAATTTTGTGTAAAAAATGGAATTAAGTGCTCTAAAACACTTTAAATGTTAATAATGGCATATGGTGAGTCTGCTCCGAGTAAAATAAATATTTATACTAAGTGGTATTAGCTCTTCCAAGATGCCTGAGAAGATGGCAATTACGAACCTCTCTCTGGAGGCCCCAGCACGTCAACAACAGATGAAAACGTTGATACTGTGAAGAATATTGTTTTGAAAAATCGTCATATCACTATTAGAATACTTGCTGAGGATGTTGAAATATTGGTTGGCTCGTGCCATGCAATTTTTCTGGATGTTTTGGGCATGAGACGTGTGTCAGCGAAGTTCGTTCCGAAACTGCTTAATTTAGACCAGAAGAACTGTCGCATGAGCATCGCTCAGGAGCTATTGAATGACGTCAATGATGATTCTGATTTGATCAAAAGGATCATGACTGGTGACGAATCATGGTATATGGTTATGACGTCGAAACCAAAGCCCAATCGTCCCAATGTAAGTACCCAGGAGAACCAAGATCGAAAAAAGCACGTCAAGTTTGATCAAATGTCAAGGTTTTGCTCAATGTTTTCTTCAATTACCGTGGCATAATGCATCAGGAGTTCTTACTACAAGGTTGAACGGTCAATAAGGAGTATTACCTTGAAGTTTTGCGCCATTTGCGAGAAGCAATACGAAAAAAACGCCCGGAATTGTGGAAAAACAATTTATCGCTTTTGCATCACGATAATGAACCTGCTCACTCATCGTTGCTTGTGAGAGATTTTTTGGCCAAAAACAGCACCACAATCATGCCTCAGCCACCATATTCACCGAATTTGGCCCCCTGCGACTTTTTCCTGTTCCCAAAACTGAAGAGATCTATGATAGGACGGAGATTTTCAACAATTGAGGAGATAAAAACTGCATCTCTGGAAGAGCTCAAGGCTATACCAAAAAGTGCATATCAGAATTGCTTCGAGGATTGGAAAAAGCGTTGGCACAAAAGTATTATATCTGGAGGGTATTTAATTGAAGGGGACAACTTGAATATTGAAGAATAAATAAATATTTTTTGATAAAAATATAAAGTCACCTTCCTTTTTGAACACACCTCGTATATTAGTTTAACACTATTATCACACCGTTTGTTCTCATTGAATGTGTTAGTACACCATATTGTTGATGAAATACTTATATTCGTACGTACTCTTATTTGTGGACCATTTATTTGCAATTTATAATGTTTATGACTTTCCCCCTTTCTCTCAACTCACAAAACATTGTCTTCCTCTTGAGGCTTCAAAATCCAATTTTTCCCTCGGCTTACCCTCCCTTGCCTCCTTTCTTTTTTACTTAACTCGGCCAAACAATTCTTTCTTCGTCTTTCTTACTTTCCATCACATCTTCCCTTCCCTTCTTCGTAGTTCAAGATAAACATGATACAGAAACAAATAAAAAAATAATTGATGTACTACAACGTACTTAATAATTTAAGGTTAATATTTAAAACTTTCCAGCAAAGTCCATAACATTTTCTTACACGCATCATGTTTTGCATGTATAGCAGGTGTTGTTATGATAGATGATTTTCTAAAATGAAAACTATCGGGTTATCTTAGGGTAACATTCATAGCAATATATGATGTTTTTCATATTTAATTTCTACAATTGGCTACATAGGTGACCCTAGTACACACACTCGAGTATTAAAAGTCAATACGACAATAAACCCAACACTTTTTCTTTGGACTTGATTACAAATTTCTATCTTGTTGCACGAAGAGTAAAATCATTATTTGAAGCACAGAGATATGATTCGATTTGCTAACCATTGACTGTAAATTATTTAAAACTTTAGTTAAATCTTGCGCTTAATATAGACGCTTAGTAACCTGTTTAATTTAGCCAGTATTTCGCCTATGTTACGAGTGCCGAAAAAATTCCAAGAACAACTTTCGGATGGCTCTGGTTTTACCCATCACAAAGTTATTTCAAAGACCCCCTAGCATTTTTACTGACTGGGCAATTGATTATTATTTCCAAGGGATAACAACCGCGATTGAACCAAGATTATGCTAATGGATTTTATCTTCGCTTGGCGTTTCATGGATGCTTAGTTCAGTCAACTCATTTGAAAAAACAAGTGGTGATGGGCATTTCCTGCACTTATGATTTTTATGCTCGTGCAAATTTAATTGGTGAGCACCTTGTGGATTCTTGTCTTTCCTACAGTTTTCTTCCCATTCCGCATACGTCAAAAATGGAATATCGATCATATCGGGTATTAAACTGTTAGTAGTGTATTCATTGCTGAATACTGCATCGAATTGCAGAATATTCGAGTTGATCGAAATTAGCTGCAGGGTGTTTCACAATACCCTTTTTAGCTGAGAAAAATGCGTCTTCCGTTCGAATCCGTTCCGTCCTTCGACGCGTCGTGTAGTTGCGGGAAAGAGATAACAACGCAAAAAATTTGTATGTCATTGGTACAAAATGGGAGAAAACTGGAAATAAGTCAATTATATTTCAGTGCGTTGGAATATATCATCCATCTTGGTCGCTATCCTCCCCCTGAGTGACTCTTCCCATATCTAGACGCCCCCTCTGCTGATCTCCACTCACCCAGGCACGTTGTCTCCGACGCAAGAGTCCTATTCCTCACCGAAGAAACAATTGAAGCACAGCGTGTTTCATATGCCACAGCGCATGCACTCGTCGTGAAATTGTAATGCATCGATGCATTTCAAATAGGTGTCACGGGTTTCCATCGTAGGTTGTCGGCTTGGAGACCGATGCTTCTGCATCTATACCTCTTTATTTCCAGCCTCTTTGAGAGGGTACTTGGGAATAATCATAGTCTTTTATTTTATAACAGTGTACCTCTTTAGAATAAAATTTATTTAATAAGTTTTAGTAACATTTGATGGGCAACTTTATCATGTTATCCCCTCAAACTCATTGGGAGTGTTACATATAAAATTTAATTATGCTTTTTCTATTGATTAGTCATAAATAAATATATTTACATTGACATTCATTCATAAAAAATGCGACTAATATATCGGCCCGTGATATTTTTTGCACTTACCACGAGGGCCCTTAGGTCGGCCTTTGTGGTATGTGTGATATGTATTTTTTTTACTGATCTGGTCTTGTTATTCGACTGATCTGAAAAGTTATGTAAATTTGCACTCAATGACTCACGATTCGTGCTCCAACCATCATAATTTTCAAATGGCATTATTTGAAAATTTCAAGGATGTGACGTCTGAACGAGGTCATTCAAAGGGTTGAATACTCAAGGGGGAAATGCAAATTTTGAAAACCCTCTTGCACCAAATTCTAAGTCACACGTTGCACCCGATAGATGAAAACAACTTTTGCAAGCGAATAGGATTGTACACTATAGTTCACGTCGGCAGTGATCGACCGCCTCAAACGTATTAATCGCCGTGATCGTGCCTGTCATGGGCAGCGCCAGCGGAATGGTGCGCGCTCCACGCAACGCGACGCGCCAAATGGTGAGGAATGGCTGGGCATCGATCATCGCTGTGCAAGCGACGAGTCCCCCATTAGCGTCGATACTGCCGCCCTTGGAGGGCTCGACAACTGCCCAGCCCACGTCCGATGGATGGACTTTTTCCCGCTCGGTGAACAAATGGGCGCCGTCCTCGTCGTGGAGCTATCGAGTGGGACACTGTGTCCAATGGACGGGGCACGCACAAATACGTGTACTGTGCCGGAGACGCACAAATAATACGCAGCTGTCCGCCCGACACACGATAGCTTGCGATCATAACCCGCCTCCAATCCAGGCGTATGGTCTCTTTTTTTTCCAGGGATAGCTATTTCTTTTAGAAAAAAGGAACTGCTGTGTTCGAATCAGATAGGACTAAAAGTTAGTATACATTATGTGAAAACATTCGTGTGGAGCGTGTTACTATACGGATCGGACAGATGGACCATCAAAAAAGTAGACCAGAACAGACTAGAATCCAACAAAACCTGGTACTGAAGGAGAACACTAAAAAAATTGACGAATAAAATAAGATATGATGAAGTTTACGGAAGAATAGAAGATGAAATGAGCATATTGAACTCTACAGAAAAGCATGGTAGACCAGATGAATTGGACACAATCTGAGGAACAATGAGCTTGTGAAGAACATGATTGAAGGAAAAATAGAGGGAAAGGTCCCCGAAGGAAGACCTAGGAATAAGTTCATGGATCAAATAAAGAGGATATTTCATGGGAAGAGATACCAGGAATTAAGGTTTTTAGCATCAGATAGGGAAGTGTGGAGGGATGCAGTCAACCAATCTTAGGATTGAACAACCATTGTAAAAGTGAGTGATTTGTTTGCAAAGAGTGAGAGGTTAAAATCTGGTCCATCGATGGGAAATTTGCGTTTGTAAGAATAAAATTTAATCCTAAATTCCACCTTATTATTTGTATTTTGCTTCCAAAATTCTGTATCCTCATGCTAAAGTTACTAAAAGTAAAATTACATACATATATGCGAGCTCATACAATTACGCCATTCCCTTTCGGGGTGGGTAAAGTAAAAAAACTTAGTCATTACTGCTAGGTGGAGGAAAGGGGCTCTCTTCTGGCGATTTCATCCATTACACTTTATGCGTACTTATCTCAATAACTTCTCATTCACACATGCATTGGTTCATGCACCCTCTCCTAATCTTTACCCTCGTCTACAATTTAGTTCGGTATAACTTGACTCGGCGAATCGCCGAAGTTGACCCATTAGAATATCACCTGCCAGTTCACAGCTACACCTAAGCTCAGCTAAATTTTCTCTTGATTCCTAACAATAGCGTGGCCATCATCGCTATCGATAGTCTGGCGGCTATCGACTGTACACATGACATCTCCTCGAGGAGCCATATTGAAATCGTTGTTTTGTTGTGAAGTTGCCTGAGGGTACGTTAAAGCGAATATGTGCCCGGAGAAGTTGATCAAGCTTGTTAATCGATAACTCTTATATTCACAGCAATCCTCCCATTTTTATTTCTCTGTAGGTATTCAACGCTTTCTGTACTAGTATTGATCTACATTTTGACTGAACTGTTTCGGCGGAGCTGACGACAACTCTCGAAACTCATGCTATCTATTTGTCTCATCGATCGATTGTAAGATCGACTTTGGGGGCGATGCGCGGTGATTGGCTAGAAACTTCGAGCACTGACTCGCTTTCGGAGCGAGAATAAGCCAACTTGCTCCGAGCTATGTTGTTGTGAACGGGTCCTCAACCCTCAGCATGTTTCCTCTCTTCCACAATACCCATCCTTGACTTTCGTGGTCCGTCCCTCCTCCCATAAAATTCACTGTACTACAGTTGACTTCCGCCGCCATATTCTTCGACATATAGCAGTAAGTTGGAAAAGATTTCACAAGGTTACCAGCCTTTTTAAGGTCGCGCTAGGTACAGCTATCCCAACTAACGGCTACGGCGATGAATCAGCCAATGTTGGCACATTGTCGCCAGTATGCTACTAAAGAAACTACAGCCTAGTAATTCACTCGGCCCGCTTTCACTCGTCTACTCGACTAATGAAGTCATCTCGTGTTTCCAGCTGGGTCTGGAAGGCTATTGCTGCCAACGTTTCGATGGTTCGCTCTGCCATTGTCATCAGGGCTAATATCAGACCAAGGATAATGCCGGGTTTACATCGTCTGGCATGGAGAATAAATCTCATCTGATTGGCCAGAGTTTTGCACCTCATTTCCTCTGATCTTTTTATTTTGCCGAGGGACTGAGTTCAATGTTTCGCCTAGAGCCTACCCTGCGTTTCCGTTCATTGCTTTTCTTCTAATCTTACCTCGATGGTCTCTTTGATCAGCTCGTCCAAATAGCCACCAACCCAGCTGATCAAATTGGCTCCGTCAAACTTGACAGTATGGTCGTGGTTGACGCTGTTGTCTGCACTGCCGACTTCTCAGTACATCCTAGGCCATTGCTTGCGTTAGACGCTTGCGTTCAAATATCCTGCTTTCAGTTGTTCGTATGATGCCCCCGATGTATATGTACACCGGAATACTCGATCGCAGGTGGTCCTTGACACTGACAAGCCTCGTCTACTCGATCTTGGATCCCTTCCAAAAATTATTACCTCGACAGCCGCCATTTCGTTGCCCGTGACCCACCACTTGGTGGTAGATGCACTGTATTGACGCACTGGGACGTTGCGCAAAACTATATTACTATGTGAGCTGGTTATTTGGCGCTAAACTTGTAATAAACACTTGTTTTATGGAACTGCCTGTGGCAGTTTTATGGAATATATTTTGCCTTCATTTCAGTTAATACTACATAATAACTAAGATCTAAAATTGATTGTCATCTTAATTAAATTGTTATTAATGTCCAATGGATAAATTAGTAATTATATTCAGTTTTTTGGAAAATTTCATTAAAAAGAAAAATAATATTTTTTCTTCGTTTCATCCAAACTTGCATTTTGCAACACAATAATTTTAAGGTCAAATTGCGATGGTCATGTTGCTAAAGGATAGATATTTTTATTTTAATCAAATCAAAAGACGTGTTTTTCCTAAAGGAGCGAGCAGATAGTCAGTACGGAAGAAAGTTGCCAGCCAACACTTTTCCAGCAGTGCTAAATTCACCGCGGGCTTTCTCTAGGAAATCCCCTGTTCAATTTCTTCACTTGGCAGGGTCACTTGCGCCACCAACGTCGAGAAAATGGAATGGAGAATTGGGCACAAATTTTTCAAGATGTAGTGCCACCTATTAGTAAATTTTGGACCTGTGCTATATATCATACCATCATAACTAACAACTCACCCTGCATTATATTCTCGGCATGATTTAGCTTTCTGCATGGTTTAGTGCTTTGTGATACCATCTATCAGTCGCATAAAGAACACTAGCCAGTAGTTGTATCGTAACTGAGGTTGCATGGTAACATGTTAATTAGCGTAGTACTCTTCTAGTTTCTGGTCTGACCGCGCATTATTGTCCTGACTCTTTTGGTCTGCACCAAGCGGCCAGGGAGCGTGCACGGTTATGATTTGAACTAGGGTGAGTGCTGCTTGGTTGGTGTTAAATCAGCCCGTGCCACGCACTCTAGTAGTGGTTTGCATGGGACTTCGTCGACATAGATGTAGATTAGAAATGGTTCAAGGACTGCCACTTATGTGTGCGCTAATTTTTGGACAGGTGTACAAGAAGGCATACCACTGTGGGAACAGTGTGGGCTGGTAACTTTCAACCGTACTGCTTGTCTACTGACTACTTATGGAAATACGCGTCCATTATTTTGATTAAAACAAAAAAATCTATATTTTCACGATATTACTATCACAATTCGATCTTCAACCACTTGATCTTCGTATTTCAGATTTCATAATGTACACAAAAGCCCACTCTTGCCATTGGAGGACGTCACAGGCCCACACAGCTCCCATTTGGTTTCCCCCTCCGCGACCCATCTCAAGATTTCCTTCCTCTCGTTACGCATTCCTTCTCCTCCCGAATCTTCCTTCCTGTCGCTAACTTGAGAGAGGAAGAGGGATAGTGATTGAGAGCGGGAGGATGCCACCAACGCGATGGTGGGACTATTTTTTTTTAACCAAGAACCACTCCGCATGTGACAGCGCGGGTATAGAAAATCCACAAGTAAGGCACATAAATATAGATGGGGGAAGGTGGAGGTGGACAGGTGAGCAAGGAGGAAAGAAAGGATACCGTTTCATCTTCTTCTTCCTCTTCATCCTGTTCCTCTTACTCCTCCTTGATCCTCTTTTCTCTCCCCTCTGAAATTCTTTCCGCCCACTCAAAAGTTTCTCCCTTTTCTCCGTATTTGGTTTTCGGTGGAAAGAAGCCACGCCGATCCCTCTCAGCTCCCTTTAGGTGCGTGTGTGGCGTGGGGCGGGGGGCTGCTCCAAGACGAAGGAATCTTTTTCGAGGGACACGCATATTGGGGGCGGGGTCGAATGTTTGTGTGGACGGGAAGGGAGGAAAATGGTGGTACAGTGAGTTTAGACTCCTTCCTAAGGAGAGCATGCAAACAAACCGCGCCATCTTCTTGCCCTTACCACTTATGCATTTAAGAAATGCCGTGAAAGCCACCGTTATGCGCGTGTAGCACGGTGGAATACCACACACCTCTTCATTTAGTTACAATCCTAGGATTGGTTTGCAGCAGAAATTCTCCTCCATTATTCTCTATTTTGGGCCAACTCCTTCATCTGGTGGTATGAGGTACAGCCCAGCTCTTTCAAAATCTACCCAGTGTATTCCAGTCTAGGCCTGCCCCTATAGTTCCTCCCTTCCACTGTGACCTACAGTATGTTTGCGATACACCCTTCATGTTGGAGAATATGGTCGATCCATGTTGCTTTCCTTCTTTTAATTGTCTCGAGCAAACATGGCGCCTATCACTTCACTGTTGGTGACTCCGTCTACCTAGGGAATCTTCATCATTCTACGGTAGCGCCACATTTCTAACGCGCACACTATACACGTGCTATCTGCACTTGCTTTTGCAATCATGCTCTTCCCTTTCGGGCAGGGTAATGTAAAAGAACCTAGACACTATTTCTAGGCTTAGAGAAGTGGCTCTCTTCAAGCAAATTTATCCATGATTCCTAACGCTTACTTATCGCGATAACTTATCTTTCACACATGCATTGGTTTATACACCCTCTCCAAAACTAAAGATTCGCCTACAACAACTTAACTCGGCGCATTCCTTAGAACATCACCTGCCAGTTCACAACAAAGACTGAGCTTGGCTCAACTTCCTCTAAATTCCTGCCAATAGCGTGACCTGTCTCGCTGTCGATAGTCGGGCGGCTGTCGATGGCTATATTTGATATCTCCTCGAAGAGCCATATTAAAATCATTGTTTTGTTGTGAAGTCGCCTGCGGGTACTACAGCTATCTACACCTGGAGAGGAAAAAATTAGGGAGATGATTCGACAAAAAATTGAGTTTTCCCCGCCACTCATGACGCATGGCAACGATTAAAAGCGAATTGCAAATTACAACAGTCTAACAAATACCCCTTATCTCGACTATTTTACGAGCTATTTCTGTACGTATGTTTGGAATTTTTTCTCAAAAATGGCTCCAAAGATTTTGATGAAATGCTGATATCTATTGGATTCGGACATGAAAATGACATTGAGAAAGGTTTCATATTTGGGAAAAGTAATTTGATGATTAAAAATCTACTTTAAAAAAATCAAATTTTTAACATGGGCCTTGTGGGTAACCTAGCTGTAAAATCATCAAACAGTAAATGTAAACAAAATTTAAATGTATCAAAGCCTATGGTTCTTCATAAAGGAACATCGTCCTCCCGGAGGAATAATAACGATAAGAGCTTTGGTGGGGAAGGGAAGAGATGTGGCTGTTCATTTGAAAAGGTGTCCTCACGTCGCACAACGCCTCTCTTTAAATATTGCAACGGGAAAGGTACCACCTAAATGTTGTCGGAGCGTGAATCGTGATTTATTGAGTGCTCATTTTAATAAGTATTCTCAAGTTTCAGTCCAAAAAAATCCGCCAATGATGAACTGATGGATGACATAATCATTCAATGTGATGGAATAATCATTCAATGTGATGGAATAATAAAAAAAACTTCGTTCAATTACTAGCAATAAGTCCCCAGGTCCAGAAGGTACACCTGCACGCATGCTTAATGAGTTAGCGCCACAGCTTGCACTATTCCTAGAAATCTAATTTAGCAAATAATTATCCATAGGCAAGGTACCCATAGACTAGTGAATAACCAACGTTAAACCAGTAATTGATAAGGGAAACAGACATGACCCTGGAAATTACCGGCTTCTATCGTTAACATCGCTTCTATGCAAGATTCTCTAACAATGTGTTTTCAGCTTTTTAATGAACTTTGTGGATTATGGAAACTTCATGCATGGCAGTCATTTCGGCTTCCAAAGGATAAATCTACATGAAATTCAGCTAGCGCACTCCCATCTTGACATCCTAAAAATAAAGTGAATCGAAAAAGCATTTTGACGCCGAAATCCATGACTTCAAGAAATCATTCGACAAGATTCCTCGCAAAATAAACTCTCACACAAATGGCAATCATTCGGAGTAAATGAGAAAATAGTAGATTTGATGTAGAACTTTCTCAAATATTGAAAGCAAAAAGTAGTTTTTGAGGTATTAGCACCCAGCCACATCCGGTGTTTTACAAGGAATAATGTTCGGCCTCTTTCATTCATTAATTATATAAATGAAAGTTCTCGAGTTAGCGGTAAACTAAGATCATTTTCAGACGGTACGGCCATCTACCGTGAAATAAGCTAAAACGCGGACGAAGTTCTGTCATCGGACCTTAAAAACGTTCATTCGTGGTTCCAGGAATTGGGGCAGAACTAAATCTTAGTAATTATACCACAGTATATTGCGTAATTCGTTGCTTATTTGTTGACGTATTGCGTAAGTCATCACGCAACGCCATATATACACCTTGGGTGGAGTAAGGATAAAGTCTTCAGATAAAGTCAAATATCTCGGAATTATCTTAACTTCAGATACATAATGGGGAACACACATACAAAACGTATGCGGCACGGTTTTAGTAAAAGTTGGATATGTTAACCGTATAATAGGAAGGTCCTCGGATGAAAAAGTAAAAGAGAGATGCTACTTTGCTCTGGTTAGGCCACGTCCCGAACATGCCGCGAGCATTTGGGACACTGGAAAGACCGATTAAAACTATAAATTAGAAATACCAAGGAAAGAGGACGGCATCGTTAAAAACTGCTCCCAGCGGACACATAAGAGCTTCTCATCTTTTAATGGGAAAAGGTTTGGAGCCACCAAAAATCCGGAGGCTACATGCCAGGCTAAGTTTGCTTGAGTAATTCAGAAAAAGTGTGTTTCTGAGCGCCGGAGAGACTATCATTTTGACGCCACACTACATTTCTAGGACCGAAAGAATACATAAAATCAGTAAGATACATTTCCGAACAGATAGGTACAGATAGGCACGTTCTTTCCACGCGCAAAAAGTGACCACAATAAAAACTGAGCTCCACATCAAACACCACCATAATACTCTTGACCATTACACCTCACAAAACCTTATTAATTACACATTTTCACGGCTGTGGTGACCATACTTCTTCTGCTACACGCCCATTCAGCAGCTCGCAGCGTCGTACGTAAATATAGGCATAGATAGGCTTGTGCGATAAACAAATTTGCCCGTCGAGGGTCGATGAAAAAAAATCATCGAGATGATTCGCTTTCGATAATTGCCATCGCCGTCGATAAGTCGATGAATTCATTCATCGCCGACGGAAAGGTAGGGATAGGCACGGGCGGGCGACGCAACACACATAACTATCATCTAATGGGGATGGATCCATTGGCTCATCTACATCGATGAATTCATCGACTCATTGATGACAGTTTATTTATAAACTCATCGACGTCAGTTAATGGACGACTCATCGAAGTCAGTTAATTCATCGACTCATCGATGTCGGTGAATTCATGGACTCATCGACGATAATGAATTCATCGACGTCGATGATCGATGACATTTATTGTCATCAACGCGGTTCATCGCAACGCGATGACTAAAATCATCGTCGATGTATTCGATGAGTCGACTCATCGCACCAGCTTAGGCATAGATGTGAACTTCATACTGGCCTCCGCCCAGTAACCAGGAGAGCGAGTGAGGTTTGACCTTGAACTGTCTCGTTTGGAATCTCGTTTCATTTTCCCTGGAAGTGGCAAGCATAGTAGTTTGTTGATGTATATATAGATGGCAGCAGTGGTCAGTAGAGCATTTAATCACTGCACTATCGGCCTCCTTACGGAAAAATAGGCTGGCTTTAGTCTTACTTGCAAGTAGCATTTTAAACCTGAAGTTATATCTCATGACGTCCGGTGCAATCGTAGTCACCTGATCACAACTATGGGCTTAAAATCTACAAAAATGCTAGTAATTAGGACAAATTCTTACTCTCATAAATATGTATATATTTTGTGCGCTTGATCCACTAGTTGCATTGATACACATTTGCTGGTATTTAGAAATCCTCTTGTTGCTTGCATTCTCGCAATTCTCAATAATCTCGAAATTAGTACGACTATGACTTTGGTACCGTAATTAAGCATTGATAAATCTACTAATGCTAGTCAATGAAGGAATGTTAGTTCATCAAACACCATAGGTATTACCCTTGGAGTAGTTTTCAGGAGTAAAATCCGTATGGATTGCAACATTTCCCCATCGGCTTAGTAGATTTAAGGTCACTTCATTTACTATCGCGACATGCCACGCTAGCGCACCGGTCGGCTGACGAATTTAGAATCTGCTGGGCTGTCTCTGGTGACTATGACAACCCCACTATGTCTTTAGTCAGTTCTTTGTCAGTCACTATGTCAGTATCAATTAATATTATCATGGTTTCTGTAGGTATCTCATAATTTTCCGAAACGCATAAGGTGGTTCCACCGAGAAAGGATGTAAATTTTCATCATCATAGGGGCAGAACCGATAGATTTAAAATGTCATTGTTTCCGCGTACAACAAGGGACAATAACAGTTGCGATAGATAAGTTCTAGGATATTGTCTAGGTTACATTTTTTTTGCAGTAGTGCTAAATTTCTTAGCGAGATTATTTGCTACTATCCTCGCACTGATGCACTCTTGCATGATTTAGTGCATTGTAGTGCTACTTATCTGTCGCATTATCAATACTAACCAATTGCTGTATCTTGAGTAGTGCACTGCATGGTAGCATGCTCGTCCTTGTGGCACTCTCCTAGTTTCTGGTCTGACCGCGTGTTGTCAGCCTGCCTGCTTTTGGCCTGCGCCTAGCATTCGGGGGAACGTGCGCGGTTCTGATTTAAACTGGGATGAGTGCTTCATGCCTGGTGCGTAATCATCCCGTGCCACACACGCTAGTGGTGGCACGGGATGGTATTTCGTAAATGTAGATCATTGATTGTTCAATCCTAAGATTGGTTGATTTGTTGGCAGCGCTCCACACTTCGATTGTTTTGATATTTGATATATTTATTCTTTCATATATTCATACAGTCATCATTTCCATTAAAGGAAGTAAGGTAACCTGTAAGGCAATGAGCCTGTAATTAGGCTAACTTCAAAATTCTAATATGCTTAAATGGACATACATAGAACCAAAATTTACCAAGTACATAAAGAAAACTGGTAAACTTTCCTATCTAATAGCTATCTTACCTCCTCGTATCTCTTCGTATGTACTTTCCTCTTTCTTTGTCCCATGAACCTATTCCTTGGTCTTCCTCTGGGAACATTTCCCTCTATTTTTCCTTCAATTATGTTCTTCGCTAACCCATTGTGTCCAATGGTGGTGTCAGGTGTGTTCAGGGTCTGTCTAATTCATCTGGTTGGTCTTTTCCGTATGGTGTTCCACATAGTCCTTTCCTCTTCTACTCTTCTGTACACTTCATCATTTATTATTATTTTCGTCCATTTTATCTTCAATATCCTCCTCCAGCAGCAGATTTCGAAGCCTTCTAATCTTTTCTGGTCAGCTTTTCCAATGGTCCATGCTTCCGATCAATTGATCGCCACGCGCCACACGAATGTTTTCACAGACTGTTTCCAGTATAATCTCATAACTGTTGTTTTATTCATATCCTGAACATTATTACTACATACCATCCAGAAACATACGTCATCTGTTAGATAAAAGCAACAAAATTATAAGAACCTCAACATACAACGGTAGACCAGTTCATGAGAATTAAATTAAGAAAATGAACTGCAGAAGACAGGGTTGAAATATCGCTTTTTTCGCGATCGATAGGAGACCATAATGACTACTAATGAGACTCTGAAGTAGGTTAATTGATTGTAGAGCATTTTGGTGATAGCTTACTCCCTGCCAAATACCCTTGAGGTGGTTTTCAGGGTAATATGTAGATGTATGCTTGAGAATTCGTCTATTCCGTTCTAGAACACTTGTTGGTTGGTTCGGTGTCTCGTAGAGTAGCGTTTAAAGAAGACAAATTTCAGCCATTGCCCTAAAATGGTCAACAGAGGAAGATTATTTATAAGTTTTTCAACATGGTAAATTATGCATAGCTAAATTGCCTGGTCAAACGTTACCGATGTCAATGCGGGATGCCATTAAATTCCGAGATCCACGGAACACTCTTGAGTCATATCATTTACAAGCCAAACCCAAGTCAATTTGCTCGCTCCCCCTCAAAGAACGACACAAAACATGGGAAAGGCCTAAAGCGTATGGCAGACGAAACCTACGTGAAGGGAGTTAAATCTTCGTCGAAAGATAATCAACGGGTCGTTTTCTGCCTTTCCAGAGAAGGGCGTCTCCAGAAACTCCCAGAACGCATGAAGAATCCATGACAGAGCAGCAGCAGCCACCGTCGCTGGTCCTCGGAAGGAAAAGGGTGATTCAAACCCGAGTCTTCGGAGCGGAGGTCATGTGACCACAGCAGTTGGTGAGTGCGGCTTACATGAATATACATAATGGATTCAAATATTTGGAATCGTTGCCTAGGTTACGTGCTGCCTAAATTTACACTCTTAGTTCACCCAGTCCTTGGCGCTGCTTACAAAAAAGTCTTATCAGTCGACTCTTAAATGGCCGTTGTTGATTGTTGTTAACGTGAGAATGTGGTAAATATTCAATAACAATTGAAGTGACATGAGCTGCTTGA
Organism: Ceriagrion tenellum; assembly: GCA_963169105.1. NCBI lineage: Eukaryota > Metazoa > Arthropoda > Insecta > Odonata > Coenagrionidae > Ceriagrion > Ceriagrion tenellum. The sequence goes on from OY720634.1 coordinate 87,202,769, forward strand.
TGCTGTGATTAATAGTTGGCTATTTTTGAGACCTAACAGTTACTTTGTAAATGTCTTATAATTCATTCCACTTTTTTCACCTCGTATTATCATTAAATTGTCGTAGAACGATATTCACGAAGTGCTAAGACGTTTATTGTGCATTTGTGTAATTAAATTTGGAGGAGAATTAAATATATCTGTAGACCGGATAGTATTAAAAAAGTGTTTAATTGCGTCCCGCGTGTAGTTGTACTTTTTTTATCAACTGCATTATGATAACTGGTAAGTAAAACCGGTAAGACGTGATTATTTACGATCTGTAGACTATTTACATTTGAACTACTGTCATTCATAACTAGGCGGCGCCACAGTCGACATAGTTGTTTGTTTACGGAATTTTAGGCAACAGTTTTTGGCGACGAGTCAACAATCCATATGTATATTCATGGCGGCTTACCTCCGTTTTGAATTTTAGGTTCATTTTATGGACCAAATCGGTTGAAGAGAGTTACGAATGGTACTGAGGCTACAGTTGTACGAAGGATAAATAGAGATGTATGTATCACGAAGCTTTGAGGTGATCGCCTGTGAAATATTTGAAGTCGGGAGACTGAAATGAAGCTTGTTAGGAGGGTGTTCAGGGTTTGAGGGTACATCTTGAGGCTTTCATTCTTCCTTCATCATTCCTATCCTCATTTACTAATTTAGTCCGAGAGTGCCATCAGCTTCTGCGGTGTCTGTTCCGAATCTGTATTCACTCTCATTCTTGTAATAGTACAATTTCAAGGTCATGTTCAGAGCAATAAGCAAGCCTTAGATACAAAATCAATACCCCCGAAGTTAACATTTATCATCACCAGGTTTAAACAAAAGGTTAAATTTTAGATTAAAACAATATCTTTGAAACACGAATATTGAAATTAGATCATTTCAACACACATTTTTAATAAAGTATTAAATGAAATTAGAGCCATTTCTAGGAGAGTTAAATAATAAACGAAGACGACAATGAGAGGAAGGACGAAGGCTAAAGTAGGGATAAGACGTGTAAATGGGAGCAGGAACAAAGAAAGTGAATTAACCAAATACTGAGGAATTTAGCAGCCGGGAGCTTGCGACGGTGGAGATTTTCCATTTACAAGAAGGAACTAGGCGGATGAATTAGATCTCCGACGTGGAAGAGGATTAGATAATGGATTGGAACCACGAAAGGGCCCGCAGATTAGCGAAAGGTGCAACAATTCAAGTTAGCTCCTATATTTAATATAGGAAGATATTTACATATAAGTAAACGAGAATAGACCCAGAGACTTGAATTAAATTGAATGGGCAAATGGAAAGGGAATTTTTCTTATACCAATTTGAATTAATTGTAAAAGAAATAAAGTGCAAAATATTAATTGCTACAAGAGGAAAATGTTTTGCTAAAAATATAACTAACTCTGGGCCCAGTATTCTTTGAATGATCATGAATGGATGATTTCAAAAGTGACGTCACGCGCCGCTGGCGCCGTCGGAAGAAATTGGTACTATCGGGACAAACAATGCCATTCTCGGCGGTTCTCTTGAGTGGAAAGGACGGGTTCTGAGCCATTTCTATTGATTCGGCGTAAAGATTTTTTAATTGAAATTTAATCTGGGCAATGTAAAATACAATGTCCCTGACGGAGGAAGACGTGCCGGGAGTAAAATTTATTTTCCATAAAATAGAAGACCATTCTGTGCAGCAGTTACGCAGATGACTGAAGTGCCGGGGTCTGAAGAAAACAGGCCTAAAGAAGAAACTGGTGGAGAGGATTTTATTTTATTCATATATTAAAAGTAGCAGTGACAACTTTATAGGAGGTAATATTATGAAGGAGTAATGATATAGTGTCGTAAAATATTCAAGATTCAATATTGATTTGTAGGGTGCACTAACTGCTATGAGAAAAGTTCCCCTGGATTGGGAATCGATCCAAAGGCCTTCGGTTTTCCTAGCTGATGCACAAACCACTACTACGCTACTCAGGATTCTTGGTTCTCTCAGCAATTTTACGAGGAATCAAGGAACTTAATAGAACAGTGGCGGATTATGGTGGGGGAGGAGCGCCGAAAGTAACGCCCCGCATTTCCCGAGAAAATATAATCATGAACATTATTCTCCAACGCAAGAGTTTATTTCAATGTACTACGTACATGCGTTTCCTGTCGTTTAGTTTTCCGAAACAGTACCTGCTGTACCCCGTTTTGTTGAGAGGCATTACATACCCCCTAGGCACCTCGAAAAATAGTGAACCGCCCACCACAAAACAACGACCTTAATCCGCCCTTGACTCAGAGTAGATTTACATTGGCGATGGAAACTACAGGAATTAATAATTATACCATCTTTTTATGGTGCATTAATTGTATAAATGCCGGCCGTGGTCAAGAAATAGACATCAGTGTAGATGGAGGGCACTGGTACGACAAGAAATGTGGCAGAGAAAAGGAAATCATGGACAGGCCTTCGTCATCTTCAGCATCTGGTACTTACAAAGAGTTTCCCTCTGTCAACATCCCTCAATAATTTAATATAGGGCATATATATATATATATATATATATATATATATATATATATATATATATATATATATATATATATATATATATATATATATATATATATATATATATATCTATCACTGATGAAGGTGCGGGCGACCCACCGAAAATTTTAAACTCGTGAGTTTCCATTTTATATGTTTTATGTTTAGTGTCACCCTGTGACGAAGCTTTATATTATATATATATATATATATATATTTTTTTTTTCCACTTCGTGGAAAGTTCCTTGATTGCCGCACCCTCAAGCTCATATGAAGATGAAACAGCCACAACTGAAAAACCATTTAGGAGAGAAAGACAGTATTGTGAGGGCGGCTATGTCGCTAAATTAATGGACTGTGAATCTAAGGGTACCAATTTTTTGAAAGGAGTAGTCAAATCATCTTTCAGAAAGAATAATTATTCCGTTCAAAGCTCAATATCTATAAAGTCATCGCACATACTTTCTGCGACTTGCCAATGCAGGCAGTCGGCTTTAGAGCGCTGTAGTCACATCATGGTAGTTTTATTGATGCTGTTGGATCACGTTCAGGAACATGGTTATGCAGCTGTTACATGCACCAGTAGGCCTAGGATGTGGGGTCTTGGTTCTAAAAATAAGAACCCTGATAAAGTAAGCATCGTATTTCACCTTGTAGGTGTACAACCCCAATGTATTCGTCATCGACTCACTCGAGTGATAGCATAGTGCGTAGACGGATGAGACTACTACGTCAAAGTGAAAGCCAAACACTGAGCACGCGAGATTATGGCAACTGCTTTTCGGGATAGGCATGGTATCCTATTAGTCAATTTTCATGCAAAAGGCGCAAAAAAAGCCTCAGCTGTGTACAGTACGACCTTAGGAAACTTCGGTGCGTCGTGTACAAAATAAGCCCCGCGGCATATTTTAATCTTATGGATTGCTGCTGCATGGCAATGCACGGTATCATCCCGAGTCTCAAACTCAGGAGTTAACGAGATATATTGGATGGATGCGAATACATCAACCACCGCACTGCCCAGGCATTGCGCTGGTAGATTACTACTGCTAAGCTAAACTTATCCATAAAAAAACTAATGCAACTCTATGATAAAGTCCAATCCAACAACAAAGCTGTGTTGAAAAATAGTTTAATGTCTAAGGCTAAAAAATGTCTAAAAAATGTTTAATGTCTAAGGGGTGGCCAACTAAAATGATCTTGCGGGCCACTCTGGAAATGCATCATAACTCCGCGGGCCGCATATAAAATTATATATCCCCATATTAGATTTAGACCCACTGTAGACATTATTTTGGAGTGAAAAATTGAAACAAAATGAGTTATTATTATTGTGCTATAGTTATTGTATTAAAATGTGATGAATCTCGCGGGCTGGAAAAATGTTCAAGGCGTGCGGCCCGCGGGTTGGCCACCCCTGATCTAAGTAGTGGAAGAAAATTATCTTCACATACTTTCTCCTTTAGTTTGTACTGGAAAAGCAAAAAGTAATAACCTTGGTGTATATATGCATGCGGCTTGTTTGTCCCGATAGTTACATCCGCTACCGACGGCGCCACCATCGACCTTCAACTCCGAAATCATCCATTAGCAAAGTAAACTTGTTGTTTAAATTAATTCGAGTGTCTTGTACATGAGTGTGTGCATTTTTGTGTAATATAATGAGCTTACATCGTGTCTATCTAATTTGAGGACCTGGTCAGGGCAAATAAGGTAAGAAAGTGATGTTGAGGACACGAATTTGACATAAGTTTCAGGAAGTGACCAAGTATTAGGTTAAAATCTATCTTAAAAAAGCAGGCCTTAGTTAACAAAAACAGTAATTATCCAATTCCACGTACCGTCACACTGAGAGAAAAGCTAACTATTTCTGACAGCTATCTCTTTCGATAATAACAGCAATTGTTACACCTTTGACCACGAAGGTAAAATTTAGGTGTATGAAAAAAGTGTGTAGAGAATTAAACACCTGGTTTTGCTTTGATCAAATTGCAAATACAAGCGCAGTGTTTTAAGTTTCTCTCATATTAGTACTTCCAGGCGCTCTTGGCCCACTGAAATTGTTGAACGAATAATTACATAACCAACGCTCGTTCGCAGGGCACTGCAGCAAGGGATAGTGACATGTATGACTTTTCAGGCAGCACTTTGAAAATGTCCTTGACCTCGAATCAAATGAAAATACTGCTTCATTCCAGGAAATCGAAGTTTGGGGGAATAGAGGCAAACAAGGACTCCGAGAAAGGCCGTATTGAATGGGGAGGAGGGAGAGACAGGGGTTCTCAGCCATAACAGTAACAGCGAAGCATAAAAGCAGTTGGGTACATGACCTTTTTCTGAGGAAGAGTCCATTGTAGCACCGAGATAAATTTTCTAACGTCCGTAAATATTATTTTACTACAACCAGGAGTCGACGAGTAGTCGACGCCATCAGCTTTCGTGTACGGATCTTTTTGACGAAATAGTCTTGTTGTTAGGATAGGGAAGGTATTAGAGGGAGAGGGAGAGAGAGAGACAAAGAGGAGTGGGAAAAGGAGGAAAGGGAGGGACTCTGTTGGGGTAAGGGGTAGTTAGTGAGTGGACTGGCCCTTATGAATTCCTTCCTGTAGGAAATGGGATGTGAATGTAGATTGTTTTTGGAGTGAAAACTTCTTTAGTGGGTTCTGAAAAAACGCCGTTTTTGCATGAAGAAAAATTTAGAAACTCGCGATAGCATTTTAAATGCGTCACGCTGTATCCGTACGCATAAACCGCACTTCACCGTTCAGTCTTCTTTTCTTTAGCATATAAAAATTAGAAATACTTGTTACTTGAAGTCAAAAGGTTAATTATATGAGAGATAGTATTATAAATATTCTTTTTCCTTCCACCGTATTCCGTTTTCCTTCCGAATTCGTGAATATTTCGAAAAAAAATCATTCACAAAATTGCTCGAAATTACACGTCTTTGATTATCCGTCTTCTTTACGACCAACAGTGCAATTGAAGCCGTGTCCCATATCAATAAGTAAGGAGAATATAGGTATAAAACGAATCAATTGGCAATAATGATTAGCTTTTACCATAAATATAGTATAGCCTGAACGATGGAAAGATAATTTAAGACGCTTCCAGGAAAAAGAGAGGCTTGGAATATGGTTGAATGAATGATAATAATATGTACGCAACTTGGCAGTAGCACGCGGGTGGACAACAGTGCCCAATTCTTTATTATATACGACTTAATTAGTTATATATTTTTTGACCTATTAAATATTACACCTGTTTTATGGCCTATTCGATTTACGGTAAACTGAGGTACAAAATCTAGTTATTTTAATATCAGCTGTTCATTATCACAATTGCTGTATGATCAGTGAAATAATCTGGCATATCAAGTCAACAAAGAACACTCATTGATTCAATTCTTGATATTCAAAAAAATAATAAAAACCAATATTTGTCTTCATTAATTAATTTTTTTACTACTACCGGCAATTCCCCGACTTGCACCTTTTATTTACTAATGACACTATCATTTCAATCGTGTAGGTACGCTATAAATTCCCGAGTAAGTCACTGAATTTTCGTATTCAAACGTCGACTTTTTACGGTGGACGAGTACCTATATCGACCATTTTTTTCAATGAAAACTCCCAGTTGATTTTTAGTTTTCATTGAATTTCGTTTCTTCATTCCCATACAGTTTCGAGAATAATTCGGTAAACATTTGGTCCCTTTCACTTTCCAGTCCGTCCGCACACGGGAAGCTTTGGGAGGGAAATGAATGTCTTTGTTTTCCGTTTTCATCAATGTGGAAAAAATACACAAAATCAAGAAATGTATGCAATAATAACCTAATCTCAACTCTCCGAAAGTACAATCGGGCCATATTTACTCTGTGGAGCACCCTCGTGTGACAAGATTAAATTTTCCTTTCACCAGAATGCTTTCATTCGAATATAGTTTGGAGTGTTTAATTGAAGCTGTGCTCACAGGTAAAAGGGAATTTTTCTTAGAGACTTGAAATAACAACTGACTCTTGCTTCCTCGGCCAATACATGATCTGAATAATGTGATGATGAATAATGATGTGAATAATGTTTTATTACTCAGAGAGAGAATGATCACAACATAAAATCTTTGATTCAATCGGGGAGTAACTTTTGATAGCTATAGAATTTTGGCTACCATCGTTTACATAATCGGTTATGCACACAAAAATAAAGGAAACAGCATTTTGAAATTACAGTAAGTGTATCAAACACAATTAGAGTTTTAAAAAAAACATCCTCTAAAATATCATTTTCAAACAACCAAGATCGTATATTTTTCAATGTTGTGTTTAGTATTTTTTAATTATAACACAATACAGGGAATAAATTATACACTTTATGTCCTATATACAAGAAACATTGTTTGAATAACGTGAGGGTTAGCTTGGGTAAAGAAATACGTGCTTTACGTAGAGTGCAAGGAGAAGGATTGTACAATTATAATCCAGTATTACCACTCCTTTTGCATTTACGACGCAAAACTTTAAAAACAAATAGATATTTTATGGGGAGAAACCCATGACAGCAAAAAAGAGGAAAGAAACTTTCAAAGCGACTCTTTTTATGATCACTATAAAAATTCTTTAGAGTTTCCTATTAGTTAGAGTTAGTTCCTACTTAGTCTAGAGTTAATCAAGGCGTTATATGTTAATTTTAGAAAATATATATTGGATATTAATTCAGAATGAACGACGTTTTAATATTTTTACCTTAAGTATCATATCGGCCGTTTGTGAAAAGCTTCCGTTCCGTCCGTGAAATAAAGATAAATAAATGAGAATGCTTTCACAGAGGTGCTCTAAAAGTAGGCAAATGGATTCCTGTTAATGTAATGAGATTTTCCAAATTTGTATCAGAACTATTTAATTACAGCTGTCACACTGAAGCATGCTTCTACTGGTTTTCACTTCGTTTACTATTTTAATGTAATTTGCTTTCCCTCCTCGATATTCATGCTCATTTCCACGAAGAGCTGTGGAACGTACTCGTTTCAAGTACATACATCCACGCAGCATCTGTTATAAGTTGCCCGTAAACGAGTTAGATTCTTAATGTAATGGTAGTAATTAACAAACAAATATGATTAACGCAATTAATATGTTTGCAAGCCTCTTGGTAACGATTTTCTCTGAAAATTTCGCCTAAAGAAGCCTCTAATGTAATGAGTACTTTCCTTGAATATTAGATGGAAGGTCGTTATTTACCGACCTATTAATCATCCATTCAATGAGCCTAATGAAAAGTGTGTAACACGGTACTTTGTTTAAAACAGTAACTTCTAGTTAAAAGTCGAGGTTTTTAGCGACCAGACGTGGCCGTGGAAATATTGCGATTTGAAATATTCTTTATAAAGCATTTATTTCTTCAATTTCTGATCCATTTGTTTTATTTGATAAGGAATATATAAGGTTAAAATTCTTAATTCAGATATTTTATTCGTTTTAAATCCAAGCTGAGCCCATCTTCTACTGTTTAAATCCGAGGGTATTAATACTAACTAAGCTAGACCCATTCTGAAAAAAATGTCTAGCTTTTCTTGAAGTTCTCTCTCTCTCGAACGTGCAATATATAGCGATTAAAACGGTTGAGATCCTTCAAAGTTTTCTCAATAGAATTGATGATGACATTTTGATTCCATCTGTTTTGACAATTATGGAATATTAGGACTTTGAGCCCGGGTCTGACGATAGTGTATGTAGATGTAATATGTGATATCAGAAGATATGAATTCTTGGAGCTGACATGTTATAAATAATAATCGGAGGTTTCAACGTGATGGAAGGCAGAGTAACTTTGTGTAATCGTGACGCTCTCAAAGAATAAATACTCATGGCCAATTGCAGGAACGAAACATATTTATTTTATAAACTCACGGGACCCATTAGCTATGGCAACCATTCAATCAGTGTTGCGGAAACATTCGATAAATTTATCGGTTTCATAACTTATGGCATGGAGTTCTGAGTTCCATAAGTAGCCAAGATGGCGGATGCGCAATGAACCGCCTGGAGAGTTTATTACTAGATAAAAGAGTTGTTTTGAGACAGATTATCAGCATATTTACTCTTACTAACTAATTATGATGTGCATTAGCAATTAGACATTGGCTAAAGTTTCATTAATTTTATCCGTCGGAGAATGATTAGATCAAACATTTGAAGCCATTGGCTATTGGTAAATAAGTTAAGTGACTATTAGATGTGTTCCTGCAACCAGAATCTTTTTGTGAGATCTATAACTTCATGGATCCCATAACTATTGATTTCATAACTGTTCTTACAACCGGCCATCAGTATGAAGAAAGGCCTCTCGGGATTCCATCCGGGTTTGAAGGTCCATGACCAACGTTTTGGCCGCTTACACTGCAACCGTCCTCAGGGTGATGAGATGTCGATGAGCGGAGTGGTCCAAAATATAGTATAGAAGTCACGGGAGGGCAGGTGCCAAGCCATTTTCCCGCTCTTTCTTCTGATTGGCTCGTTGTTTTTGGGTTGCCTCTATGGACTTCAGTATCGGTTTCCATGTCTGGCTTGGGTGGAAACCGGAGCCCCGGTTGAGTTTTCTCTTTTCCAATCTGATTTCAGTTGCTTCTTTGACGGAACGGTCTCAATAGCCATGATCGCTAAAACAGTGGACATGGACTTTCCAACCCGGATGTAATCCCAAGAAGCCCTCTTTCATTCTATTCACCGGGAAAAACCTGAAATCTTAAATCACTTACTAATTTTCCTCATTTCTTTATGAAAATAGAACTGACCGATCTCGATGTTGCAGAATCATTATAGTGTTCGAATTCAATAGTACAGTTATGCCCGGTTGGCATTACTAGGGTTAGAATGATACATAATATGCATGCTGTAAAATATCATATTATATAGTACCTATTGCGAATTTACAAAACCACTGCTTCAAGTTCTAAAAATGTTATTCCGCTCTCAATTCCAAAGTCTAAAAAACATGAAAAAAGAAAATTCTTTAGGCTGTCGCGTCTTCAGGGACTGAGAATAACCATAGCTCAATCGAATGTAGAAAGATAGTAATAACATAAACGGTAGCGGTTTTGGCCCCGTATTCTCCCAAAGGACGATGGTGAGAACGTGAAACCACCATCTGGTTACCAAAAGTAACGAAAATAACAACGTAAATAAATAAGTCGATAGCATGTATAATACGATGACATATCGTAGACTTTTTCATTGTCCTAAGGGTGACAGTTCGTATACACTGTGTATGTAAATGAGTATAATCCGTAGATATAGATATTGACTTCAATGAGTGAATATTTGGGGCGATCATCAAAAACTTTTTCTTTCTAATTTCAATGAGCTCGGGGTCAGGTCAAAGTTTTATTTTGAGCCCAATTTAACGGAGGGTTTCTATTGTAATCATTTTCAGCTGTCCTGAGAATCCGTCAAGTGGTTGAAGTTTTACAGTTTTAGGCCATTTTGGTCAAAGGTTTTTTAGGCCAAAGGTTGAAACTAGCGAAATGTCGTGCTCTGCTTCACTTTTACGCGGGAAACGCTTACGTATTCTCAGAAAGTAAGTTGAAGTGGCAGGTCGGTTGTTTAATGAGTGCAGAATCCCGCGGAAAAGGAGGATATTCGAGAGTGAAATTCGAGATCATAAACCTGGCTGCACATTTTGTATGAGGCGTTTGATGCCCGCACTGTATACTGTATGCGTAGATCAATGACAATGAGTTAATATCTCAGAGTAGCAGGGGTAACTGGGCGGGTAACTGGGGTAATTGGACTAATCTTGCACAGACACGACGTTCCTCTTCTCTTTCCTGTTTTCCGCTTTCTACTTCATCCCTATCTTCATCTAAATACTACCCTGCGAGCCGCCGCATGGGCGTGTGGCAGGAGGTTTAGGACACCAGCCGTGTAATGATATAAGAAATTAGGTTTTGGTAGGTGAAACGGTGACGTGAATAATGGGAACGTAATCAGTGGAGCTCAGATTTTATCGTGGTCGCTTATAGTGCGCGGAAAGAATATGTTTTTCCACCCATCTGTTCGGCAATGTATCTCTCTTATTTTATCACTTCTGTCGGACATAGAAACGTAGTGTTGCTGAGGATTACATACTCTTTGAAACACACCTGTTCTGAACTTCTCTGGCAAACTTAATCAGTTTAACCAGTCTTGAATCAGCTAACACGCTGTACACCGACGACTGATTTAAGATCACGATTTTCCGAGCAAGAACGTAGTTTTCAAATGGTATGGACAAAAAATAGAAGCAAATGAGAAGAATGCATTTTTTTCCGTCAGGATAGTACCATAATAAATGTGCATTCTACTTCTACGAAATATACACCGTGGCATCATTATCATCATTACATTAGATTTCATTTCAGATTTTTTCAGATTCAGATTTCAGATTTACATCAGATAACATTTCAGTAGATCTGAAACGTATGTTCTGACAGTTTATCTATATATCTACCTCAAGACTGTCTATCTACTCAGTCAAGTCTGCATGTAAATACTACACTTCAAGCCACCGTATGGGCGTGTAGAAGGGATTGTTAGGACACCAGGCGTGTAAAGGTGTTAAGGATATAGTTTTGGGAGGTAAAATGGTGAATTTTTTCATGGAAGTGTTTTTAAAGGACCTAAGTCTTTATTATGGCCACTTATCGTGCGAAGAAAGAACGAATTTTCGTATCTTTCTGTTCGGCGAGGGATCCCTCTTATTTCATCGATTCATCCTGACCTAGAAATGTGGTCTGGTGTCAAAATGATATTCTTTGTGTCGCTTTGAAACATATCTGTTCTAAATTTCTCAATAAAACTAGGCCAAGCGTGTAGCCTCCGATTCTCAAGCGGCTCCAAACCGAATCCCTCTAAAAGCAAAGGAGCACTATATACTCGCTCGTAGAGGTCTTTAACAAAAGCGCGCAGCTTTCCTTTGTATTTCATTTATTTTTTTGGTTAAATCTTTCTGTTCAGGGTCCCACAAATACTCGCAACGTATTTGAGTTGTGGCATAACCAGAGCAAAGTGGCACCTCTCTTATACTTTTTCATTCGAGGACCTTCCAATTAGTATACGCCTGATAAATCCTAGTTTCTTTGATGCTGCGCCGCACGTTTTGTATACGTGTTTCTCACAACGAGGTGGGATTGCTAGCAATGTAGGAGCAGGAATCGTGGCCATGATGTCGTGCTGCGGTTTGTGGACGTCCGGGATTTATACGCTGGGTTGATCAACGATACATCTATGTGTGGAGTAGATTATATGGTTTTGATATAGGTACACAAGTCCATTCGCCGAGTGAATAATCTGTCCAAAGAGCTCTCCGTTGCTGGTCGCGATCCATCTGGCGACACAACTACATAACACCGTCCCCTTTCGGGATAGTCAAAGACCTTATCAATAGCCGTTTCTACTGTCAGGCCAAGAAAAATAGCTCACTTTTAATAATGTCCTCCACAGAGCCCCATTCGGGAAAAACGACAATTTATACATCTCTGTTCTGCACTCTGATTCCTTAACATTATTCTACCAACTGATCTACCGTAATGTGTATGAGTTTGTAAGGTATTAACAACTTCGTCAGAAAATAAACTGGTCTTTGTATTTGCATAATAGAGTAAGTCACCCCGTGCCACACATCCTACAGGTGGATTGCACGGTATTTGGTAGATGTATAGGTAGAAATTAGAACCTCACACATTCCCCAGGTTGCTAGGTGCAAACCAGAAAGCAGTCAGGTCCACAATGCTCGGTCAAACTGGAAAATAGGGGAGTGCTACGTAAACGAACATGCTTACGTGCAGGACAATTGGTAAGATATAACTGCTAGTTAGTATTATGAAAGTGGTTGATAAATAATGATTCAAGGTAATAAATCATTCAGAAAGGTAAATCCTACCGGAAATTTAAACTTTCTGTGGGCACTGCATAATCGCGGTTCCCACATCATCATTCCCACATCATTACTCATTTAATTACGATGGTAGGTCGATAGTTTCCTCAATTTTGCCCTGTCCCCTGGTAACTCCTTTTCTTCCTTAAGGGGGCTGTATAACTCGGTCAAAAACGCCCTTTTAGTTCTGTCGCAGCCTAGGGTCGGTCTTCAAATCCATTCCTCAACCAGGACAACAGCTCCGCCGACGGCACAGTGGAAAATGCTTTGTAAGGGTTCAGAACAATTTTCGCAGTGACGTTTAAACAAACACTTTTAAACATTTTGATGATCCTTCTTAGCGATGAAAGATTTCCATTTACAATAATTGCATAGAGTGTGATAAATATACGTCGTGTGCATCATGGCGATCACCTGATTCTCGACAAATTTTCACTTCTTTCGCGGTCAAATAGTTTAGTAGAGAGCAAAAAGTGAAAAGCTGCTACTTGTACGAGCGAAAATACAGCGTTTCAAAACTTTTTTTCAAGACAAAAAAAGAGGTTAAGGTGGGAGCCCCTAGAGAATCGGGGGCTACAGCTAGGCTCAACTTGTTTGAGAAATTCAGAACTGGTTTGTTTCAGAGCGACGCAGAGAATATCATCATGACGCTTCACTACATCTCTAGGTCTGACAGAGGCGATGAAATGAGAGAGATACATTGTCGTAATGATAGGTACAAAACTCGTTCTTTCCCTGCACAGTAAGCGATCACAATAAAAACAGACCTCCACTTAATACATTCCCATAATACACGTCACCATTTCACCTACCATAACCGTATCCCTAACATTTTTACGCGGCTGGTGTCCTAACACCCCCTGCCACAAGCCAATGCGTCGGCTCTCAGGGTAGTATGTAGATGTATAATACTTCTTTGAGTGTATATTCTTATACCACATGCCTGTTTAAACACTTTGATTTAAGTTGTAAAGGAGAATCGTGAAATATAAGTGCGTAGATGTCTGCAGAAGCGTTTCCGGACGTGGCATACAGCCCCATTAAATCCTGTAGATCTTCACCTTTTTTCCCCGTACTAGTTGGCCCTTGCGTTTTTTCACTCTTCTCAGCTTCAAAACTTTGCATGATAAGAAGAAATAGGAGTATGTCGGCATTTTTTGTATAAATGATGGACATAACTAAAGTCTTGGACCCTTGCACCAGCTTGAATGAATAGAAATTCTTTGCACCATCAGGCGTCACTCCGCGGAAGTATTTTATACTTGAATTCATATAAAAACAATCCTTTTACTTTTCCACTGATATTTAATAACGTACTACGCGTTTTTCAGCTTGATGCATCCTCAGATACAATTTTTTACATGTTATTTATTGATAGTTACGCTAGTAACCAACGCCAATAAGCTGGGGGACGTTGGAGAACAAACTAATTTTTGGGTGGAAAGGCAGGGAAACATCGCTTATGACATGTAAAATTTCCCCGACATGTAGAATTTCCCCGAAATTCTACATGTCCTACCAAAGTGTTTAAAGATGGATGCATTGAAGCATATGTAAATTATTATCAGAGAGTCGAGCAATCTTTGCAACGAGTTTCTTTTTCCGCACCCCCCCCCCACTCCTTTCCGAAAAAAAATCCCTTTTTACAAGCCCCTAACCTATGTTCCCCTGCCTTTCCACTCAAATATTAGTTTGTTCTCCAAACCCACCCCCCCCCCAGCGTATTGGCGTTGGTTACTATCGTAACTATCAATAAATAACAAGTAAACAATTTTACCTGAGGATGCAGCAAGTTGCGAAACGCGTAGTACATTTAACTGGTAATAGATAACAGTGGAAAAGTACAAGGATTGTTTTTATTCAGACTCAAGAATAGAAATTCACTGGTTTACGGTGATTCAACTTTAAATGTGATGAGTTGAATTATATAATGTATTTTACTTCATATGGAAGCGCAGTGGGCCTGAATGGTCGGCGAGTTGAATGTCATAAATAGCCGCTGGATTACTGCGCGCGAGAACGAACCCATTAAAATCCACAACGCCATCCCCGTGATTACTTTAATTGAAAATTAGATCCATGTGGAATCCACGCATGAAAGGGATTACACTCGCCTTCATTCGTAGGAAGAAATATCCCACTGAGATTTTCTCGTAACGAGCGTTTCGGTGTAATTTTTCCCCGCAACACGTTAACCGTGATTCGCTCACATGTGGCTTATTATGATAAACACTCTAACTTTTGAGTGATGAGGAGAGTGGGGGGCAGAGTATGTAATTCGCGTCGCGAGAGCCACTTGTTCCGGTTGTATGAGATGTCGTAATTAACGCACATTTGAGTACGTGGGCATTTAAAGTGCAATTTGCCCCCGAGTTCACGAGTGGTTGTCGGGTGAGTTACAACGATGATAGCCCACATCCCAAAGGTTTTAATGCGGAGTTGGTCCATCGGAAAAGGGGGAACAATCAATTAGGGGTTTTCATGTATCGGGACAGTAATTAGCCCCCTCCCCCTCACTTGGATAACTAGCTCAATCATAAAGGCACCAGCTGGATCAGTTGCTGGTCACTAGGCAACGACTTTGATAATCACGACCGAGGGTAAACGGGTATAAAGTCTCCGTAACGAACTTAATGCATGAATTAATTGCAACTTTGGCTAGGTTGAAAGATATTTCGGAGCTAATGAAGCCGGCGGCTTCGTCAGAGCTCGTTGAGAAGTGTAATGAGCGAATGATGAGCCCCTGGCATTTCGCGTGTAGGATAAGTAAATGAGTCGTTTGGTGCGGATAAAAGGCGGGGCCGAGCGAAATTGATGGAATGTGGATCTTGCATAATGATCCTGCGATGAAATTACGATAGCCAAAAATTTGGTCTTCCACATTGCCGATCGTTAACCTTCAGTTCAATCTCCGAATATCGTTGCATCCCTCGTCACCTGTTCTAAATTTACATACCCAAAAATACATAACATTGTTCTCTTTCGGAGTGGTCAAAGCACTTATTAATAGCTGTTGTTGCTGAGCGGCCAAGAAAAATTGCTTTTTTTATTGATTTACTCCACACAGGCCTAACCTTGCATATGGGCGAGGACACTTTTGCTTCTCTGACACCCGTGTTTCATACACGCTATCGCGTTCTTATAGTCCATAAAGGGGCTGTTTACCACGGCCATAAATGCTTCGGCATACTCGATTCCATATTGAAAATATGCTTTGTACATTTCCACATATATTTATATGTGTGTTAATAACCGTGGAAAAGTACAAGACTTATTTTCAATATGGAATCGAATATTAAATACTTCCACGAAGTGCCGCCTGGAGGTATAAAGTTTGCGTCGGCATAAGTCTACGTGCTTTTATTTTGCGACTTTGCTTTCCTACTTAAAGTAAATCTGTTTCCGCAATCTTCTGGAATAAATATTAATTACTCAAATACACTTCAAAATAATTCGAAACTATAGTGTAAAAAACGGCAAAGTACGACACTTAACAGCTATATCGATCGACCTCAATGGAAACGTGAATTTATTGAAAATCAGGTGATTGCCATGACGCGTGTGACATGCATTTCTTAACATCCTTTCATTTATTGTAAATGTGAATCGTTTGTATCAATGGAGGATTTTAAAAATGTTGAATGTTGTGTACTTTAATGTCACGATGAACATTCTTCTAAGCACTTACCAGGCCTCTGAAGGTCAGAGCTTTTTTGAAATAACACCTGGCGTCACTGAGTGTAACGTGCATGTAGCGCTCCTAGTGGTGAGGATGGCGCAGAGTTAGTTTTCCTCTGAGCCTCGGGTCGAGAAGATCGTCCCCGCAGAATACGTGGAAAGTGAAATCTTCTTCCATGCCCTTACAACGCATTTTCCACTGTGCTGTTGATCTCTCTTAAGCTGCAGCAAGTACCAGAACTAAAAGGGTGTTTCTGGCCGAGTATTATAGCCCCCTAACCATCTTCCTGTTGTGTGAATCTGTCCTCTGACAGGTTTCATCTGAACTGCTCTCTCCACGCTGATCTGTCCTGTGCTGCCCTCCTTTGCTCTTTGTTAATCATTACCATCATTATGTCCGTCAGCATATTATTTCTCCTCCTTCCTCTCTCTCTTTCCCTCGAACTTTCCTTCTAATATTTTTTTAGCGGACGTTTCATCAGAACATTTCCCATACATTGCATGTTATTTATTATTAATCTCAATATGTTCCTTCTCTCATTTATCCTTCCCAGTGCTTCCTCGTTTCTCACTTAATCACTCAATTTTATTCCTTTTCATTCTTCTCCATAACAACATTTCAAATAATACTCACGATATTTCTACATAACCAAATTTTACTCCAGATATTTCTCCTCTTTTCTCAATAAATATGTTCATGTTTGTACACCATAAAAAAATACACTACAAGTCATAAAATTTACTAGTGTTTTTCATAAACCTATGTTAATTGATTAGGAGGTCAGTGGTTTTTAAATTTTACTGAAGTCTGTCTTTCACTCGAGATTGATTCTACCTCTCATATATTCTGCGTGTAGCTTCTATTCCGTGTGATATTAATTCCGAGTTCTCTGAAGAATGATATACTTTCCATCGTCTTTTCTTTCTATATTACTCCTTGCCATTTTTGACCATAGCCACATTTCAATTCCCTCAATATATTTCTCCTCTTTCCTCCCGACTGTCCATGTTTCCGCTCCATAATTCACAACATTTCAAAATAAAACATTTTGCAAATGTTTTCCTCAATTCTAAGGTGATTGATTTGGCTGATAAAAGTTGCTTGACTCTACTGAAGGCCTCCTTTCCTTTAGATATTCTAATTATCACTCCATCAGTACCGCCTCTCATCCATGTTATAACACTTCCAAAGTATCTTTCAGAGCCGGTGAGTTTCAGGGCGACGCAGAAAATGCCATTTTTGACGCCGCTTCTCTACGTCCCACAGATGCGATATAATAAGACAGATACATTGTCGAACTGATGTATATGATGAATGTATTTAAAACATTTGTTCTTTCCCACACAAAATAAGTGATCACAATAAAAACTGAGCTCTAATAAAACCACACCCATGATACACTACATCATTTCACCTCCCAAAATCTCATCATTTACATCAGGGCTGGCCAACCCGCGGCCCGCCTTGAACATTTTTCCTGCCCGCGAGATTCATCACATTTTAATGCAATAACTTTAACACAATAATAATAACTCATATGTTTCAATTTTTTACGCCAAAAAAATATCAATAGTGGGTCTAAATCTAATAAGGGGATATATAATTTTATATGTGGCCTGCGGAGTTATGATGCATTTCCAAAGTGGCCCGCTCGATTATTTTGGTTAGCCACCCCTGATATACATCTTTACTCGGTTGGTCTCCTGACTCCCCCAGCCAAGAAAACGGAACGAAATTTCCCGTGAAAAGGAACTTTTCCGTAGAAATTCATTTCAATTCATTCCTTGCAATAAGTTGGTTCTCCGTAATCCAATTTATGTATTAATGTGCTTCAAAAAGGGCCACAAAATACGATTCTGTTGTATAAAATTTCCAACATCATCCGAAGGAAGGAAAATAACTACGATGGGCCCACACCAGCTAGAACCTTTAACGTCAAAAAACTATTCTGTTTCCTTCTTTAATCCCCCCACTTCCCGGAGCCATGAGCTAGATCCGCCCATATTGCCCACTTCAGATGGCCAACAACTCAACGCATAGAGATCGGAAATCTAAAAAAGCCGTATTAAAGTCCGAAACTGCTTATATTGAGGTAAAGACTTAAATAAGCACGTAGACTCATGCATAATTGTTGATTTTGGAATATATATGCTGGTTATGGCAAAGTGGATTCCTTCGCCTATCTCGGAAGTACCATCAGGTGGGACGGAAGACGTACAACGGACATCAAGCGGAGAATAGCCCAAGCTAAGAAGGCGTTCCTGGGAAAAAGATAAATGCAGTGCTATAAGTAAATAGGACAATAAACAAAAGTATGTGAAAACATTCGTGTGGAGCGTAGCACTCTACGAATCGGAAGCATAGACCAATGGAAAAGCTGCCCAGAAGATACTATTGGCCTTCGTAACCTGGTGCTGGAGGAGGACGCTAATGATAAAATGGACGGACAAAATAAGAAATGATAAAGTTTACAGTAGAATAGAAGAGGAAAGAACCATAAGAAACACTGTACAGAAAAGTATAACCAGAGGGATTGGTCACACCTTGAAACAAAATGAGTTTGTGAACAACATATTTGAAGGCAAAATAGAGGGAAAATTCCCCGGAGGAAGACCCAGGAATAAGTTCATGGACCCAAAAAAAGGAAAGTACATAGGAAGAGATACCAGGAGGTAAAGGAACTAGCATTAGATAGGGAAGGATGGAGGGTTGCTGTCAACCAATCGTAGGATTGAACAACCAATGCTGATGCTGGCTATTGATGGTGATGTTTTTTATTTCATGAAAATTCCACTTCTAGACTATCCGCGTAACATTTACAACTATCGAAGAAAAATGAATAAGCGCAATTTCTTGGATACTTGGTCATTTTTGAGCCTTCTTATATAAGTAACAGCTTAGACCTAAGAAAAATGGCTAGTCATTTCACAATTGGCGATCATTTGTTAGTATATTAGCCAATTTTCGAGTCTTTTCCTCGAAAAAAGCAATTTTGGACATTTGTCCGTTTTTTTCTGACCACCGTGTGACGTGTAGTCATTCACGGGATGACTATCCAATCTTGAAATCCCTCTGATTGGTTTCTCGTTTCCGCCACTTTTTTCCTAATCTCGACCGCGCCCCGGAAACCGGATTCGTTTCCTGTCTTCATCCGGCCCGCAAATCACTCCCGACCCTCGGAACGATTAATGACGTGGGAAAGAGAGAGAGAGAGGAAGGAGGAGAAGAAAATAAGACACGAGGGAGCGAAGTCGAGGAAGGAGGGATCTGTTGGGTGTAATCCGTCCCGAGATCCCGGACGCCATAACTCTTGAGAGAAGAAGAACTGGAAGAAGAAGAATTGGAGACATCGCGGTGGGAGTTGAGGATCGAGACGTAAGCATCGCTTACAACTGTCACTTCTCCTGCTCTCGTAGCCTCCTCGAGGAAACGCCCCCTCAGGTTCGCCCTACGAAGAAAGCCGGCTTAAACTGCGCCGCTCTTGTCTCTTTCTACCATCCTTCGGAAGTCTTTTCAAGTCTCTACAGTAACACGAGAGCCTGAGAGAGTTTCCACGTCTGCATTGTACTCCATAAGATGGGAAGATATGAATAAGTATAGGATATATTGGTGATTTTCCTAATGGAAAAGGTACACTATGTAACAATGGGTAGAACACGGTATATTTAAGAGCAGGGGTAATTGGAACTTCCTCTAGGGAGCAGACAATAGTTAATCCTCTATACTCTGAGTTTTTCGTGTACCATGTGCAGTAGTTTCACATGGTACCCCACTCGTGGGAGAATTAGGAACTTAAAGTTGCGAATGAGATATATTTTCGTTGCCAAGCTGTACAACTGATGTCACAAGGCCATGTTATAAAAAAACCTAATCGGGGGCAAAAAATAAACTCTCCTATATGTTACCTTTAGGTCACTCAGCGTAATAGAGGGTTAAATGACTTTTGGATACTTTTTGCCTTTAATCTCTTAGACCGCCCCCCGGGCTCTTGTCTCAGTAGATAAAAGGTAATAACGAACGGAAGTGTGCAAGAAGTGGAATCTTCAAAAGAGTGAGAGAAATTTTAACTCTAGCGGCGGGCAGTATTATCCAATTATGGAACACCCATATATACATTGTCTCTATGACGTAAAAAACAAAGAAATTAATCTTCGCCAATATTTCTACATTTAAGTGGTCTTGTTATACTGATCCTTAGCACTGATATGCAGAATAAATTATTTAAAGATGCAAAACATAAAATATTTACCCAGCTCTTTCAAGTTAGCCATAAGATACATCAGTCAATGAAAGTATATAAAATTATTCAAGGCAAAATGATCAAAGTAACCAATACAGGTGAAAAAATGGGAAATATTATGGAAATTTAATCCAAGAACACCGTAATATTCTTCGATTATTCATGTGTACATTTTAAATTAAAATCTTTTGAACTATTTAAGCTTCTAACGACGTCTAAAATTTTGTTCCATACTCTCATGGCGGAATTAATCCCTGGAAATATTTATTTGATTTTTCGTTGTCTTGTTGTTGCCAAAAAATCAATCAATCCTCAAGAATTTTTAAAACTTTTGGCTCTTACAATTACAAAGAAGAAATTGAGTTGATGACTGCATTTTTTACGGATATATCTTACTCTACAGGGGTGAAACTATTTGGAAGTTGGTATATGACGATTTTGTGTCGGTAGAACAAACGAATAATAATAACTGAACAACTAGGACGCATATTTAAATTAGCAATATAAGTTTCAGTAAAACAAAGAAGTAAGAAACTGATACAGTTTTAAACTTTAGCTCATGACGTCACATGTTGCCAAAGAAAATAATACATCTGCCGGAATGTTAACGGTTTGTCTCCCAGAAAAATGTTTAAAGCTTGAGAGTTCGTTCGCCTCTTATGTCATATGAGATATCGCATGTAATAGCATGTCGAATTCACTAAATTTATTGACTAAGAGTGATAATGGTGGCTAACATTGAAAATTACGCTTTTATGAAGTGCTAATTTTGGACTATTTTTTTAACGAAAAGTATAAGCATATCCTAATATCTGAAAAACAAGAAGGCAAATATGTATCGCCAACGAGTGCAAAGTTGAAGAAGATTAAATGAGGAATTCGGAATGCATTTTTGTGGGGCGAATGACAGTCGAGTAAACGCCTCAACACCTGATGCAAGTACAATTGCTGTATACTAGTGAGGAGGTACCAATGGAATGGGACAAAAAACAAGCTTGAACCTCTCTCAAATGATGAGATCTGAGTGAGAAGACATCTACATAGTCCCTTAATTATTCAATTCAAAACTTAAGGTGGCTGGAGTGCAAATCATGAGTCGTTGAGTGCACATTTTAATAACTTTTCAAGTCAGTCGAAAAAAATTTTCGAACCACAGCCAATATAAGTTAATCTATTTGCACGATGGAAATGCAATACATAAAGTCCTCGATTGACGTCTGAGATGCGTGTCGAAGAAGAGCGACGTAAGTCGAAACAACGTAAAACGGATCCAGATATTCGTGACCACTGTAATCCCGCGTTAAATTAAGGCGTTCATTTCAAAATTAGTTTTTTCCCTTTATCCAGGAAAAAATAGCTATTTCACATAAGGTTATTATGTCTCAGTTATAAAAAAATGCAAGCATACGCACATGCGGTCTTCTTTTATTTGCGTTAAGCAGGGAAAAATTTTCCGACGACCCTTATCAGGATTGACGTAACATCGAATCAGACGTAAATCGGAACGACGCATTCCGAGGATTTACTGTAATTGTCATAATATGAGTGGTGCAAGAATTATATTTAAAAAATTTCTTCTCAAATAAATTTCTTCTAAATAAATCTCAAATAATACCTAGTTGTTTTGTCTTGGGTTTGCGCCATGGAATTCGAAATAGGGATGCCACATCGAGTAATCGATTTTTTTATGTTTATGTAAGTACTCACCACTAACTCGATTTCATCGGATCGGATTATAATTATCGGATGTTGTCGAGTAGTAAATGATAAATTGATGTCTCGGCCAAAAAACTTCGAGTGATCCGATACATTGATGTTGATATGGCATCCCTATTTATTTCGAAATTTAAGCAAAAGTGGAATGTAAATACGTGATATTACGTATTTGATTCGGCATATTACCATGATATTTGTAAGGTGTTATAATAACATTGAACATGGGTAACACACGAAACAGATATGTAAGAGTGAAATGAATGGTGCGAGAGGTAGAGGTTGGCCGAGAAAGTTGTGGTTGAATGTGTACGAGGAATTTCTTAGAAGGAGGAATATTAGGAGAATAGGATGGCATTTGTGAAGCATTGTATAGGAGTAAATAAGGCAAAAGAGGTTTGCAAGGATAGATCAGTATGGAAGAAATTATTGAAGTAGAGCTATTTGTGCAAATATATATTTATTAGTGAAACTTTGTGACTGTGCCTACCCCGGAAGGGAACGGCGTGATTGGTATGTGGGCGATTCTGAAATTAAGGGGAATTTTGAGGTTGAAAAAAATTATGTAAAACGTTATAAATTATATAATTATTTTTTTCATAGAAGCCTTTTAAATAACTAAGTACATCCGCACTTGTAACATAGCTTAAGAATAAATATTTTAACAAAAAAACTATTTGCAATTTTAAAGAGCATGGAGGTTACGCTTGTTTCCATGGAGGTTACAATACGATCTTTGCAACTCTTTAGGACGATTTTATTAAGTAAAAATACTAGCCTACAAATTAGACTTTTTCAATTCATAATTTATTTAAAGAAAATAACTTGAATTTGAAGATATAGAAAAATAATAATACTACGGATTGAAATTGAACACATTTTGGAAAGAATTGGAAACTGGCTAGGCTTATATTAAATGATCTCTTTAACCCATATTCTTGTACACCATTAGATTTTCGGCAAACTTATTATATCCTCTGTTGTTTAAAACTGGTATTTGTAGCTGTAAAACAATGTCTTTTTATTCAACCTCCATGTTTCCATGTACATGGAAATGGACGTTGGACGTAACCTCCATGGATATTAAAATCCATGGAGGTTACGTCCATGGGGGTTACAGTTTGCATTTTGATCGCTTGTAGTTCCTAACCGCTTGTAGTTCCTAACCGCTTGTAGTTCCTAACCTAACTTACAGCTTGGGTCCAGTGTCTTTGTTTTCTGTTAGATAATAGGTCATTGCTTAACTAATAACTAAAAATATGGTTTTAACACAAAAAATAATACTTTTGTTTAACACATGGAGGTTACAAAGAGTAAAAGTACTCACCTAGTTACAAAGATAAATCAAGTGTTTAGCTGCTAATTACCCACATGAGGAACAAACAAACAACAATTCAATCAAAATGGCTGCCTTCTCCTTCACTGTAACAGCTCTGGGTGATCAGTGCTGCTGTGCAGTGGATATTTTCAGAACTTTAAAGGTGTTCCATGGAGGTTACCTGAGCACCCGTGCCCAACTTTTATTTTCAAAACAGACTGATAAAACAATTAAATAGTAGCAATTGTTATTGTATTATTATTAGTTTATGTAATAAATTATTGTTTTAAAGATTATTTATGTGAAATGTATTAATATTTTAAGCTTCAGCTCATGTCGATGTTGGAAAAACAAGGGTGGGGACATTCCATGGAGGTTATTTGCAGACACGTTTCAAAGTTTTAAACACAAAAATTGTATTATATTTATTTAAAAAATGAGGTAATCTTTTGAAATACATGAATTTCTTTAAACAAAAATTGTTAAACTTACATAAAATATGTACCAAAGTTAGAAATATGGGAGGGACAGAAAATTCCCCTTAATTTCAGAATGAACCATGTATGTAAAATAGGTTTCCGCGTTAAGAAGAATATATGTACGTATATTATCGAATTACTTCAAAATATGTGACAAATATCCGCAAGGCGACGTGTTAACCCTTTCAGTGCCGCGAGCCGATAAATCGGCTTTTGCTTCTCCGGCGGAAATTGGCGCGGGCCGATATATCGGCTCATTCTTGGACTACTTTTACGAAATCACAGTTTTTTAGTAATCACGTTTAAAAATCTTGTAAAGCTTTTAAGCGATTTAATGCGCAAATACTCTAAATTTGATTAAAATAAAAGGTAGACTTCTTCATAAACAATTTCAAAATGTTTTTTTTTTCAAATATGCTACACTTCACTGGTAATCTCATTGGCAAATCTCGTCGGTACCGCTGAAATTCGATGGCACTATAAAATTGCATTAAATTGCACAAGAAACCAAACTGGCAACACGTATTTTTTCGACTTTATCTACATATAATACTTATAAGTTCACGTATACAAATTTTCCCGGATTCTGTACATTAAAACTCGCTCCGGCCAGCTTATGTTAGCGTTAAATTACATTCGTTCAAGGCTATTACTATCATAAACCAGATGATATTACGTGTAAAGTTGTGTTTTTTATTCACACAATTTCACAAATCAATATGCACCAGAAGCGCTAAGCAATCACCATATTCAATCAAACGGTTTCATGAAAGATTCAATTGTAAAATGTATCAGGCTTTTTTCCTTAGAATCGCATTAATATTTCAAAGTAAATACTATACCACATTACTACCTGCTAGTTTGTCCATGCTCTACACAAAACATTTATGCTCCAATCTTATTTAGAGTCATCATCATCTTATAATTTAATATTTTTTCGCTGATTATGCTTTACGGACGATACTAGAGAATAATGAACAGATATTCCATTAAATTCCAAGCAACGGTAAAAGTACCGCGTCAATACGAGAGGAATGACGACATAATAGGAGGTTGCATACGTTTCCTCTGCATTTCTCTAGGCCTCAGAAAGGAGCAGCAAAAATAATTTTCCCACCAGAAAAAATGAAGGCAGTAGGAAAGCACATTAGCTATAAACTCAACTTTCACGCTGAGTTTAAGGCATTTTCGCGACATGCCAAGCCACAGCTCTCAGATGACAGTTTTTTGCACACTTCTCTCCGAGGATTTTTTTTTACATTTCTCGGCATTTGATTTGCCGGACCAAAAATTCTACCCTTCTATTTCTCGATATTGAATGTTTCTCTTGTGGTAGTTTCGTCAAGAAACGTCAGCCTTATTTTACTGATTGTATCTTTGTTTGACGCAACATTGTTCCGGAAAAATGAAGAATAAAAGTAATATGGCCCTCCTCGAGCAAAGATGTTACAGTTGAAATGAGCATGTATTGCATTTAATAATTGAATTTTGTCGGAACTTCGAAAATATTTATACTTCATCAGGTATTTGGAATAATATCAGATCTCGCTAACATATAATGTAATTATATTCACAGTTTTCATTTCTCAGGAATGATGAAAAGGTTAGATAGGGTCTTCGTCTGGAAAATAAATTATTGTTAAAAAGTTTGAATAAACATTTTAGCTATTTTAAAAACAGGACTTGATTTATAGTTGCTCAGTTTTACCAAGAAAACATCAGTCCTCGCTTACTGATATGTCTTTGTTAGACCTATTTTGATATCTCAGAGAAAAATAATGAATGAATGAATGAAAATGAATTTATTGATACACGACGTGATGTCCTGAGTAATCACGAAAAATATTGCATAATAATCAAATAATGAAAATAACACTATTCACAATTAATTGTTGTGAGAGATCACCAAATGAACACAAAGGACTTGAGTACCTTCATTACATGAAATTACATAATTTAATTGCTAATGTTATAAAGATATGATGGAGCTAGGAAACAATTGTAAACATATCAACAAATAAATGCAGCAAAGAACAAAAAAAGATATAGAGACCATAACAAACGATCAGTGTATAGACAATGATGAACAAACAATGGCAAAAATCGAGGAGATAGAAAACATTTGTGAAGAAAGATACATTTCATATATTGGCACATGAATTGTGAGGCATTTAGTAATAAACTGCAGATCGTTGACTAAAAATTTTTTGCCGTGGGGGCTTTTATTAACTCATCTGTGAGGGAATTCCAGAAGTTGGATCCTATTATCTGGAATGATTTATGAAAACAATTTGTCCTATTAGATGAATAGTAAAGGATATTTACATCAGTTCTCGTAGCTATTTAAGTGGTTTTTGACATATTTTTTAGAAAACATGCAAATGCTTGCATTCGATTGGATATTTGGGGAGGCGACCGGCAGTTAAGGTCATTTGCGCCATAGGAGATAGGTAAGGGAAAAAGAGTGGATAGAAATCCGGCGTCGCCATTAGCCTTCTCTTAACGAAAGGCGCCAAGGGGACCACGGTTTAACGTCTCATTCGACCGACAGAGTACTGTACTTTAAGTAGAGCCCACAAGACATTCAAGTAGAGATCGGGTTTCCGCTGAAAAATATCCTCCTCTGCAGGGATTTGAGCATTGGTCGTCCGTATGGTTAGCCAGTGCTCTAGCCACCACACTAACCCGATCCCCACATATGCTCGGGATTTTTATTAAGAAATTATGATGATTAAAAAATAATGAGATTGACAAAGGCCTTTTCGAGTGAGCAGACAATAGTTTTCAAGTACCGCATATCTAAGTGTGTCATAAATTAATGTAGTACGTATTGATTTGTAATTGCACTGTTTCATGCGTTGATATTAGTTTTCACTCACCGATCGTACCTTTGACCTGTCGCTATTTCTCAGGCATGAGAATAGGAGTGACGGAGCCCTTATCGAGGGAACAGACTATAGTCAAGAGGCATATGCATACTTTATGCCCTTTTAAAGCCACGTCTCTCCTTCGGTATCTCAGTCCCTGCGGATGAAAGATGAGCGTGGAATGGGGAGTAGGAAAAGGGAGGAGGAACACGAGAGCAGATTGGCTGGAACGCTCTAGCGTTAGCGGCGCGTGGAGGAGGGTGATAGGGTTGGGAGAAGATGGATATGGATTCATAGGTCAAGTCTCCCGAGGAGGAGGCAAAGCGACAGCAGGGGTCGGAGCCGAGGGGTCGGGGGGTAGGGGGGGAGCGAAACAGGATGGGTGTGGTTGGAGCCCGTGGCACAATCCGGAAGAAGGCACGCGGAGATGTAAATCAGTGCGGTTTGCCGTTTGGAGAGTGAGTGTAGGGTTGTAGTCACGCTGTGCGGGAGTGTGTCATGAGAATAGTAGCTGGATGGAAGTGGGGAGGGTGGGAACTTTGCTGGGGTGTTCGGCGGGGGTCGGGAGGGGGTTTCAAAGGCACGAAGCATGGTAGGGGAGGGAAACGGTGGAAAGAATATGTTTGGGAAGCGTTCCGCTGGAAGTGACAGGAAGACGCTATAAAAGAAGGGGGGATTTGGGGAGGATTTTAGAAAGGGGAGACGTAGAAGGGGGAATAGGTCGGTTCTCGCTCGCTGTTCGGGGTGGAAGGAAGTGGAGGATAGGGTTGGTTTTTGGGAACGAGAAGAGGGGAGTGGTAAATTCAGTCGGAGGGACACAGACAGAGAGAGGATGAGATAGAACGGGAATAATGTTTGAAATGAGGGGGCGGAGCTGCCGCGATGGGTTGTGGGAAGGTTGGGAGCGGTGAGAGTGAGACGTGGTTGGTTGAAGGGGAAAGGATGGAAGAGTGTTCAACCAGTGATGGGCGAAGTTGGGGAGAGTATTGTTGCGCTCTCTTTAAGAGTGATTGTTTAGCTCAGGGGTAGCCAACCCACGGGCCGCGTGCGACCCGCCTTGAACATTATTCCTGACCGACAGATTCATCAAATTTTAATACAATAGCTTAAACACAATAATAACAAATCATTATGTTTCAATTTTTTACTCCAAAAAATATCTATAAAGGGTCTAAATCTAATATGGGGATATATAATTTTGTATGCGGCCCGCGGAGTTATGATGCATTTCCAAAGTGGCCCGCAAGATCATTTTGGTTGGCCACCCCTGGTTTAGCTGATGATGCAACTTGGGTGATGTAGCTGAAGAAGCAACTTGGGACGCTCGCCATACAGCTAAACTGGGAGGTCTTTCTGCTATTCGCTTGTTCCCATTAAATGGTCACGTATTTTCTCTGGTCAGAGAAAAGAATTACTCATCAAGCCCTAATTTATCATCTTCTTGGTTTTCCGAGTTAGTCTCAGTGCACATTCCATCTGTTGGTCGACAATGCGCCGTATTCACAATTAATGTCTCTGTCGCATTCTCGCCTTTCCATGCTTAGTAGATACGGGTGCTTTTGGACCCAAAAGTCACAAAATTCCTCTGCATTCAACGGGCTCGAACAGAGTTTCCGCATTATTTCAAGCCTCTCAAACCAATCCTATCGCGCCAGTTACTACTTTTTCATTTGCATTTCGTCTGTATGAGGTGCATTTCTCATCGATTTCGGCGCGGATTTAGGCCAAACCCAACGCAGCACACTCCTGTCGTAATTATTTCGCTCTCCATAATTCAACTCGTTCTTTTAATAAGACCCGTTTATTCTTCTTCTTTCTCCCGTTTATTATTACCTTTGAGTGTTACACAAACTACGACAGAAAGATAACTTGTTTAGGTGTCGCGTGATTATGGCTAAAGAAATAAACTCTTACGTTAGCTAGACTTGTAAATGTTGCCTACAGTGAAAAGGTGAGAGGTTTTTTTTTAACCTATTTATAGCTAAAACTGAATGAAAACACGGACAAGCTATTATGTATTGCTACGTTGATCTATTTAAGGTAGTTTTAGCGATATAATTCCCTAGTTATAATGGAGATCATATTCAAATTAAGTATGCGTTTCAATTTCAACATCTATAGGAAGCATGAATTAAATATTGCATTATTAATGATGCAATGATATACTTGTATATGATTTAAGTTCTAAGTAATTACCGTATTTTACGGACCATAAGACGCTACGGACTATAAGATGTACCTTAATGTTTAAGCAATTTAAAAAAAATAGCATTTTTACCATTTTTATTATTAGAATAGCTGCGCTATTCCGTATATAAAACGGAAATTTAATTGGTGAGAATTAAATAAAATTTATTTTTCTTTATTTAATTTCTTTCCACTCCGGCTATTTTTACCGGGTTTTTTTTTCAGTCGGGGTTAAATAAATTTGGTTTTCAGTCGTGGTGCACCGCTGCTGCCAAATGAACCTAATGTTGCCAGATAGAGATCGGTTTCCCGCGGCGTCGAATATATGGCCATTTTTAAGACTGGCGGGAATTTTAAATCAAACACTGGACATTTTTATATTTATTTCGAGTATAAGACGCACCAGAATTTTGGAGGCAATTTTTTGAACAAAAAAGTGCGTCTTATAGTCCGTAAAATACAGTAAATAAAAATATCAACATAAGTTTTCAAATCGACTCGTTTTTTTCACGCGGCACGTTTAAAACTCCTTAAAAATGGAAGGTTTTTGCGTTTGTGAAAAAATTTCTGCGGTGACAATATGATTCATTACCGAAAATAATCGAGAAGGCATACAAACTATGCACAGATAATTTTTGATGAGGTTTGTGTATTAGAAATCCATCAGTTTTCAAATAAGGTCTCTCTGGAGTGCATACACGTACCATTTATCATGTAAAAGGGCATGTATTTTTGTTAAAAATCTCGGAAAGTAGTTCATTTGGGAGCTGATATTGTGGTATCTTTGGAAGGGTGAGGAGTCTTTTTTTAATGAGACCAAATTAAACGATTTCTAGGTGAAGTGAACATTTTGCTCAAACTACCATAAAATGTAGGTAGGGAAACATTTAGGTGGAAAATGGGCAGTTGTTGGGGTGAAGAGCATTGGGTACCATTGTTCGGACAGTCAAGTATAGTTGGAAAACTCTAGAAATGCGCTTCAAGTGAAAACCACCTTATTGTAATAAAAATCCCTAGATTAACATATGTGCACGTGATTGGGTCACGCACTCATTTCCATCCTATGTTGTGACCATATCACTGAAAGCCGTGATAAAGTCGGAAACAGGATGAAAAAAGCATTAGATATATTCATTAAATGCAAAAAAGAACGCTTTGGAGAAGCATTTCACTGAATGTTCTTGATTGGTCCTATATGCAGATGAAATCTCATCAAAATAAAAGGGGTCCTTTATCGGATCGGAATTCAAATCGTTGGCAGTGATCAGCATATTTTGGCGATTTGCAACCATAAAGGTGGATTGGCTTGTAAAGCAATATTCATGAGTCCATTTGTCAAAAGTTTTTTATGCCAGATGGTTATTTCTCTCGATTGACTTCACCGATGAGATGAGCCAAGCATCAGAATGTGATATTACGTGTGTTTTCAGGACGAATATGTATCAGGGCAGTTATCCATATGAGGGTTAAAAAACCTCACCCCGTTGCATTGAGAAATTGATATTAATTTTCCAGCCCAACGCACACTTCGTTTTATTATTCCAGATCAGTTAACTTGCACGTAAAAAGCATTGAATTTGATACATATCTTTATATATATATGTATAATTCTTCTGTACGTGTATACTGAACTCCTAAACTACTGGACCGATTTTGATGAAAATTTTGGTGTGTATTTGAGTGGGTCCCTGAATGGTTTAGATTTACAAATGGATCCGGTAGGTGGCGCTGCGATTAGGTTCTCGGAAATTTTTTTACGACATTTTTGTGGCGACCGTAAATGGTGTCATCATCTTCTATATTGTTGCCAAGAAGGCCTTGCTGATTTTTCGGTGTTTATGTAACTAAATCAGAGGACTGAAATTGTAGTGGACATTGATAAAGACTCTAATAAATGGATTTGATAAACGTGGAGATCTCCAGCGACATGGAGGATAAATAATCAACATTTGGTGAAAATGGTTTTGCCGCGCGACGACGAGCTTCAACGCTTACGTGAAGAAAACGCCCAGCTCCATCAGCAACTAAATGATTCTGATTCAAGACGCAGCAACACAGACTCCAAGCAGAACCCGCCTGCGGTTCGTCGCGTCGCCATGAAACTACCACCATTTTGTCCCGAGAAACCGAGTCTTTGGTTTTCGCAGGCGGAATCTCAGTTCGTGCTGTCGGAGATCACAAGCGAGGTAACGAAGTTCCATTACGTTGCCTCACATTTAGATTATCGCGTGGCCTGTGAGGTTGAGGACATAATCACGAATCCTTCGTCTCAGAATCCTTATTCGACTCTACGACCGAAGCTTATAGAACGTCTGTCAGCCTCTGAGGAGCAGCGCGTTCGCCAGTTACTGTCGGACGAGGACCTTGGCAATCGCAAGCCTTCCCAATTCTTGCGGCATCTTCGCTCCCTCGCCGGAACGACCACTCTTCCGGATAATAATAATAATAAACTCGTTTATTGTTCTAGAAGTGAACTTCTTTGGAACATAGAAATGAAATACAGTGGTGTGCAAGACAATTAATATGGGAATAAGCCAATCAGGAAACAAAAAAGGGAAGTTATCATATGAATTGCTAACAATAGACATATACAACATTATCATTTAGCAATGTAGAAAAAGAACTGAATTTCTTCTTCTAACAGAAAAACGAACATTAAACATATCAATAAACAAATAACACAACTTTTAAAAAGGAAATTTAGCTTAACAAATGAAAAGGAAAAAAGGAACTGAATTGCTTCTTCTTACGCAAAAATGGACATTAATCACATCAATGAACTGATAAATGAGTTACATGGTCAGTATTCCGGAAAGTAAGTGTGTGATAATCTTTCTCTAAAATATTACCAGTGATGCACTGTCTTTTACCGGTTTAGGCAAGTCATTCCACAGCTTTGAGGCAACAACTGTAAACGATTTCTGGACTGTAGCTGTCCGGAACTGGGGGGGGATACAAAAAACAGGGGTCTGTCTAGTAACAACATTAGTGTATTTACTACTTGGGAGAAAAAGATCCATTATGTACTGAGGGCTCCCATGTTTGAGGAGGTTGAACATGAAACAGGCCATGTTATATTTTCTTTACAGGAGAGGTTACAGGAGAGCCTTTTAAAATAAGAGGTAATGTGTTCATCTCGCCGTAGATTAAAGATGAATCTCACACAGGAGTTCAACAGACGCTGTAGCTTAATATTCTACTCCTCAGTTAAGTCATTGTACACGAGACTACAGTAGTCTAGGTGAGGAAGAATGAGTGAGGTAACGAGTTTCTTTTTTAACTGAAGTGGCAGTAGATTTCTATGGATTTTTAATTGATGGAAAACTGCATTTATTTTGTTGGATACCCTCATCGTGTGTTATTTCCAGGAAAGATTCATGGTTAATGGTTAATGATAAAGACAAGTCGCGGAGCTGTCGGTTACACAAGGTCATCGATTACGGTCGCGCGATCGTCGGTGGTCAAAATCGAGAAGCCCGTCGCCCTCTCGAGGTGGTAGATGGTGTTGGTACCATCACCCCAAAATTTCACCCCTCCCCCCTTACCCCCAATATTTTTAAAAGGAAAAAAATCATATGTTTATGAATAATTGACCGTTAAAACCTTCTGAGAAGTTCATGAATAATTGACCATCAGAGAATAATTTATGGTTATGTTTGTGTGCTATAGGTGGCGCTGATGTCGAATTCTGTGTTATGGACGTACACATCAATACATGCGCAAGTCGTCGCACTTGCGTCGTAGCTTGGCGTTGTTTTGACGAAACGAAAACATTGAAATGTCAACTCAATGTCAAATTTCACTTAGTATGTAGTTCATCAAAAATTTGAATATCGAAAAAACGTTTGCTGAACCCGCTAATAGCTGGCAAGCCAACGTTTGGGCAGGACAACGTCTGCCGGGTCCGCTAGTATTTTTTAAAAATACTTGCATTGTTGATGTAGGCTGGAAAATTTAAGCGTTGAACTATCAAAACTCCCGCTGCTTCTCAACGGGAGTGGTAAAAGGAATAAATAGTATTTTAGTTGTATCAACAGAGAAGAGAATCAGACTTCTCCTTTCTACCAACATTTTCGTTTACATAACGATTAAATTGACGAATTCCTAATCATTACATTGACAAATGATATGGCGCAAATTCACTCGCAATGGTGCATGTACGCTAAGGATTTAAATTTGCTATGAAGAAATCAATTCACTTGACTGGAATTTGAACCCAGATCTCTTTACTCGTCTATTTTTTTTTACATAGTGGAATATGCTGATTTAGCTGATAAATTATGGATAGTATTAAGCTATTTTACTGAATAATGTGTTATTTCAAACAATTTAATTAAAAAGTATTTCAGTTTCACGAGGGGGGCGTGGTAAAGACTGCCATAAACTTCAAGCATGTTTTCTCTCAAGTTAGTTTGAGTGGAATTTTTTTATCTAGATCCTATATGGACCATATTCGAATTTTTATCAATCGAATCAAATATTTGAATAAACTATCTTATAACTAAAAGTGATATTTCATGATAAATTTTTCATTACTACATTCATTACGAGACTAAATAGTAATTATAACCCGTGGAAACCCCAGCAACCCTCATAAGCTCTTGGGGGGTAAAAAGTTTTAATGAACATCGTAATTTACCTCTTCTTCTTTGTTGGAGCAGTCTTCTGATAGGATTTATGTGAACTATTCCTTCCAAAATTCCCTGCCCTATGCTGTTTCTCCCTCAGCTCTTTATAACTCCAGGAATCATTATTTCCATCATCATGGCATATCTTCTTCCTCTCCCTCTCTGTCCCTAAGTATATCCATCCAATATTCTTTGAAGTAGGCCGTCTTTTCTCACAATGTGATCTATACAATATACTTTCCTCTTTCTTACTGTTTTCATAATGTTTCATTTCTCATTTATGCTTTCAGTACTTCCTCATTTCTCACTTTAACACTGCATTATATCCCTTCTTCTTACACTGCATTACATTGTTTGCTCTAGCCAAATTTGAAATCCCTCTAGATATCTCTCCTCTTTCCTCATGACTTGGTTCATTTTTTCTACTCCATAGACCAACACACTTCGAATGAAAAATTTACCAAATCTTTTCCTTAAACCAATATTAATTGACTTGGCTCTTCGTGGTTGCTTAACGAAAGGCTGTCTTTCTCTGGGTGATTCTATCTTTTATTTCCTTCGTGCTGCTTCCATTCCATGTGATGAAAATTCCCAGGTCTCTAAAAGATGATATATGGTGTATTTTTTTCCGTGTCGTAGGTCTCCAGCAGTGTGAAAAAATTCTACACAAATTGTGTAGAATTTTTTCAACAACACAGAGTATCGCGATGTTCTCTGCATGATTAGCGACACCGACATCGCACACCAACGGGCCCTAATTATGAGAATCAATGTGATGAGCTTAATGCAGCCTCTGCGACTATAATCTAACAATTAGATCCCCTGGAAACACTCGAAAATGGAGTGCCAGCCATTAAACTTTCAGTCAATTTTCTGCTACCGCCGTCATAAATCTCTTATGAAAGGATTCTCAGATATGGTTTTGACTATATGTTTGGATTGAGCATGCCTTTATATTTTTTAATTATAACCTTTTTAATATCCTCCACAGCGGAGAAAAGGTTGTCAAGAAATGGTTGATTTTAAGCGTGCACATATTTAGCGTATTTTACAAGGCTCTAACATTATAACATGCGCCGATACTGAAAATGACCACCAAATGGTAACCAGAGTGAAAATAAAAGTTGTTTCAAACTGTCGAAATATAAGGTTGTCTACTCTATACACAGATATTTTTTTCTATTCCACTTGGTATGGTCCATTTGGTATGGACCATCAGCTCCATTTGGTACGTATTGACCCATATTTGAGGATGTAGACTGAAATAAATATTTTTTTAACATCTTCATTTCAATTTCATGCATGATTTGTGTTGCCTAAAATTGAGGCATGTATTTTCTCATCGATTTGTGAATTTTCAATATGCCTTATGTTAGCAGGCCTCCCTTGAAATGTCGCACTTGTGTATTTTTACCGATTTCATTAAATATTATTTATTAATAATTAACACTGCATTTTTAGAGTTCTACTTTTCAAGTCTCGCTTGCATAAATCTCATAGAACATTAAATTTCATTTTTCTGGGAAATATATACGTATATGTTGATCTCCCTTGATAGATATGCACACAATTTGACGCACATGTTGGAATTCTTCTCGGATTTTCCTCTAGGTCAGTGGAGGAGAACTCCACAGAGACCATTAAGGGACTACTAAAAGTAGTCCCATAATAGGTAGCAGATTATAGCTCTACCCACAATTATCTCAAATTTTAAGATATATTTTTAATTCGTCTAAATTCGGTGACAAAGTCCTTGAACTCCAGAGTGACATAGACCTTGATAGGCCTTTAAGCCCAAACCATTGCATTTTATGTAACATCATAACGAATAGGTTAGTTCTAGAATTTTATTTACGTTGACTTTAAAGAATCAAGACATACTATTGTTAGAAGTTCATTCCACCAGTTACTAAATAATGACAATCTTATCGTTAGGAAAACTTATCTTAATTTTTTAGATGAAGTCAGCCTAAACTATTCCATTATCCTCATTTCGACGTCTTTTAGATTGAAAATGGTTGAGATTTCATTTCTCTCACGTCTCCCTAACCACTGGATTCATTACTGTGATTATTCTCATTTTCGTTAGGGACACAGACCATACACTATCTCTTTCCTTTCTTCACTGAATCCATCAACCCTTACCTCATCAGCAGCTCTCCTTACAAAATTCTTATGGCTTAATTTCTCTCGTTTTTTTCACGTTCGGAATCATTTTCCAACAATGCATCGCACACTCTTGCGGTCCTAGCCCACCCGTCATTCCGGTAAATAGTTTTCAAATTAATACATTTAGCTCGTTACGCAGGAGTACCTTTTAAATTTTGCATCCATCATGGCTATCGGATCTCCTTCGATTTCATGGAAGACAAAAAATATTACATTGAGAATAAAAAACTCTCATAAAAGGTCGCCTATGTCTAAAAAAAAGTGTTATTGCAACTGTTTAAATCAAAATTTATACATAATTCCATCACAATCTTTGTTTTGTTAAAAATATTTTCCTTCCGAGATGACATGCCTCAGGTATTTAAAATAAAACAGATTTTAGGGAGGTAAGTAAGTGCAGATTACTCGAGGAACTTATTTATAGATTTTTAAGACATATTTCTGAGAATTGTAATCTGACTTATGCGGCATTTCTGTTTAATTACTGTATTTAAACTCAAATGAATGCGATATCTTGCTATCAAATAAGGAGAAATGTGATCTTAGACTGCCTATGTTTTATTAATCAATGCTATTCTCAGGCTTTTTACTCTAAAGTTTTTCGCGGAATTCATTCGCATAATTATATTTATATTATTTATATTATACCGCCGGAATTCACCTCATAATTATATTTATAATAATTCTATTTCTCTCGTGTTTTATCCATTCTCGCTTCTGGCATTATGTTCTTTCCAGACTGATTTGGGAATGGAATATGTTAGAAAATTAATATTTGGTTGTCCACGTTAAAGGAAGGACACGTTTTTCCATGCCTAGGCAGGAAATGCATGAAATTATATTTTCGTTGTGGTGGAAACGCTCGTTTTCTATACGATACCAGCCTTTTTAAGAAACTACTATTTTTTATCTGTAGTTTAAGTAGTTTGAGCTCCCTTGTATAACGGAGACCATATACGAATGATACGATTTAATTTCAGCAGCTGCAGAAACATAAGTAAAAATTTGCGCAATTGATGATGCGATAATATACTTTTATACGGCTGAAATTCTAAGTAATTAAATAAAAATATCTGTATAAGTCTTTGACTTGGCTAATTTTTTCACGCGTTACGTTTAAAACTCCTTAACTGCGAAAGGTTTTGTATGATCCTAAAAATAATTTTTCTTCTTTCTTTTTTTTTCAAAAAGGGATGAGAAAACATACAATCTACACACTTTTAATTTTTTGACGAGATCTAAGTGTTTTAAATTCCTCAATTTTTAAATAAAGCCTCTCTGTAGTGCACACATGCACAGTTTCTCATGTAAACTGGCTGTTTTTTTGTCAAAAATCTCGGTATGAAGTACGGTAAGGGGAGGATATTATGTTACCGTTCGAAGGGTAAGATATTTTTCCTTAAAATTATTTTAATTAAGTATATTTTCCACCCAACATGATAAACATATTAATAGAGTAAACTCACACACGTTTAAATCCTCAGATAAAGTACCATCAAAGCTGGCTGAATATTGCATAAAAGTTTGCATGATAATAGCGTTGATGAAGTGATAGTTTTTCTTAGGAACTATTTTACAATTTTGATAACATTGAAAGCATATCGTTTCAAAACTTGTCTGTTGACAAGTTCATCTTTAGCTCTTTAAAATGTGTATTGTTTGAAGAGCATATTCCATTAAATGGTGCGTTCTTACAATTATTAGTCTTTACATCTCTTATGTAAAAAGTCCTTTTTTGCTTCCCTTTCATAGTTGGGACTATAAAATTTAATTTACCGACTAATTTTACACAATTAACTTTGTTAATAATAACATGCAGGAAAATTTAATCATTCACAATTCTTCTTTCACTCATTGCTTTTATGAAATGATCAAAGCAATGAGTGGTCAATCATGAGACCTAATATATCGATTTCTACGTGAAATTATTTTTCGCTCAAACTATCTTAACTCCTAAAGTTATACGTTTTGAATGCACATTAATATCGGTCGTATCAGTGAATTTTTGGCAATTAACACATCAGTACACGGCGAACTGTAGATTTATTTACCTCCACACTTTAAAGTTCAGCCCTACATTTACTACCACCACTGTAGCAACGATCGAAGACGCTCCAGGTTTGCTTTTACTGTACAAACGATCGGCAGAAACAAATGCTGGCCTTGCATTCATTCAACGCGCCAGAGAAATATTTTCATTCGTAAAAAAAAAACGAAAACATCAGACCGCATTTTTTTCCCGTGGGCTCCACGAGGGGAGATCAGGCCCCAGTTTTTTTTTCATATGCGGATAACACTTCTACGCCGCTAACCTCGAGGTCTTCCCTCGATTTTTTATTATTTTCTGGTCGGAGAAGAGGGATGAGGGGAATCCTCATCTGGAGCAAGGTCAAACAGATTCTTTCATCCAGAATAATCGGCTTGAAACCCCGAAACTCAAGGAATCAAAGCGCATTCACTCTACTTAAACTAATGGAATTGCTTTTTTCCTCGAGCATAACAACATATGGACGTCAGGAATAAGCTCTGTACGATTATTGCTGGGATTTCGGTGGGGCACCAAAATTGCTTTTTGGCATAATAAATCGAAAGCAATAAAAATGTTTATGAAATATAGGACCATGATTATTCATAACTTGATGTACTCAGCCTTGATTTTCCTCGCCTTTTGTTATTTGATTCCAGATAAGGAGTACGTATTCTCCGGACAATCCCCTTTAAATTCAAGCATCGCTTTTACGCGTACAATTTCGAGACATTGAAGGGCCCCTGCGTATTTTTCGTGTACTAACTCTAATTTTCTTGCGACTATCATCCGTTGTGTTTCATGAATGAAATCATATAAAGCCGCTTTTGTGTTTTCCTTGAAAAATTCCCTCAGAATATCTCTTTGATTCTCCTAAACTTTAGCTCACTATGTAGCCCCGCAGCCCTAGGTAACGGTATAGGATTTTAGGATACAAAGCCAACAGATCTGATCGTTGAGATATTGAGTAAAACTTAATTGAGAAAAATCATGGACATTAGGTGGATGCGTTATAAATATTTATCTTTTCTTTAGTACGAGTTATGGTCGTGAGTGCAGTGAGTTAGAAATGAATCTTTTATTATTTTCGTTCCTTGGCAAAACTTAATTCTTATGTCGACCCTATATGAGAACTTTAGCAAAGATGGAAGTCGATAGTTGACGCAAGTTACGGTTGATGGGGTTAACTCCACATAGTTTCAGAGTCATCGTTTCAAAGTCACGCCAGTACAAAAAGTTATGCTTATTCAATTCTTCCCTTGTACTCATACTCATACTTCATACTCAAGCCGGCATCTTACGATATTTGCATCAAATGTTTTACACTCATATTACCTCTCTTCAACCCGTTTCTTCCTAAATTTTTATGGAATGACTGATACTCTCCGCCGTACAGTACCGTTTCCCCAAATGATGGACAAGAAATAAAAACCTAAATAATATTAAACATAAATTTAAGCTACGGACTGTGCGGACTCCATGAGGTTGAGAATTAAATCACTGGGATAAGCTGCGCCGAATTGTTCAGAATGCAATAAGTGAAATGAAAAAAAACGAGGGTAGTAATGGGGTTAACTTGAGATGAATTTTTTTGTTGAACATGCAATCATTTTTTTCCATGTGCTTACTAACTCGAATAACTGTCTGGAAGCTCAAGACATTACTTCCTTACAGTTTTGAGGGTGAGACATTCGCTATATCTCTTAATACTAGAGCCAGTTATCACTCCAATAGGGCGGATAGCAACGCTTCTTTTCTTTAGGTAACTGATTGGTTGGTTGGAAATTATATGATGGACGGAAATTTGCAGCACGTTCCTTTAGTCCAATAGGAAACAAGATTTTAACCACAGTCGATTTTAATACCATTCCACTTTGTCCTATATAAGTGCCTAACGAATCTAAGCTGTACGTTACAAAGTAACCATTCGCTAAAACTTTAACAATCTAACCTGGTCGCATTATCGACTGTAATGTTTTTGTACTCAGCAGAAATCCGTGTTTAATTTCCTTTAACTTGCATTTCCGAATGTGATATCCGAGTTTCAGCGGTCCGGATTGATGGGGGCTTAAAAACGCTACTTAGTCTAGAACGCCGACTGGTCGAAGCAATAAAAAAACTAGGAATCGCTATCACACAGAAGAAAATATTGACTAAACCCCTGAGTGAATCGGATACATGTTACTTCACCGAGAACGTAAAGCACATATCAAAGACTACGTACCCCAGTGGCAGGTTTGACCTTATGAATGAAAGATACGCGTCATTGCCATTTTTCGAGCACTATAGTGGTGATCGATGGCACCAATAATGGATGATACAACTTCTATTTTATACGCTGTTTCATTTGTAAATTTTCAATAACCATTTTTGCGCAGAATAAAATTCATTTGTAGCTTCTTACATCTCTACTTTGGTAAAAAAAATATGGTTTGTAAAAACGACGACACACCAAAAAATAGTCCTGGTGATGAATGGGTACAGTGTCTATCTTACTTGAGCAAAATAAGGATAGCAGCCACACTCCGAGTGCAGCCTCTTTCTCAAGCCTCTATTAATTTAATAGGAAAGTCTATTCAGTAATATAGTGAGAAGCCAAGCGATAGTGTTTGACAGCGCATGTCTCGTGTGGAACCACCACACACCACGAAGATGAAGACGTGAC
The DNA here is from genome assembly GCA_963169105.1 of Ceriagrion tenellum. Classification (NCBI taxonomy): domain Eukaryota; kingdom Metazoa; phylum Arthropoda; class Insecta; order Odonata; family Coenagrionidae; genus Ceriagrion; species Ceriagrion tenellum. The sequence goes on from OY720634.1 coordinate 87,243,205, forward strand.
TGATTTTACGATGGCAGTAAGCGTTTGTATTCAGATGGAAATTATACATCGGTAACGGAGCTAGGCGTGTTTTAATCTTGAGGTGGCTTGAGCGAGATAGTTCCTTAGTCATAATAGAGATCATATTCGAATGGCGTGTTTTAATTTCAGCAGCTTTAAGAAGTATCAATAAAATATTGCGTTATTAGTGGTGCAATAATATATTTTTATATGACTAAAATTATAAGTAATTAAAAAAATAGCTATGTAACTCTCTAACTTGACTCATTTTTAGCCTAGGATACGTTTAAAACTTCTTCACAACTGAAGGTTTTTTACGATCCTGAAAAGTACTGCAGTTACTCTATGATTTAATTTCAAAAATAGTTGAGAAAGCATACAAACTACACAATTTTTATTGGTTAACGAGATCTAAGTGTGATAAATTTCTAATTTTTTAAATCAGGTCTCTCTGGATTGTATACACGTGCCATTTCCTACGCACAATTGCTTGTATATTCCGTCAAAAATCTCGGAAATTAGTGTGATAAGGGGCTGATGTTTTGGCAATTTTGGAAGGGTGAAATATTTTTCTTTAAAATGAGACCAAATTCATTGATTTCTAGATGAAATTATATTTTGCTCAAATGACCTTGTGTTGCGGGAGGGAGTGCCACATCCCATTTCCTGCACTCTCCTGTTTTTCCCTGGCAAGTGAGATGAGTAGAAATTGTCGCGAGCTTTGTTTTTGTGCACAATTTTAAATCCCTTGATAAAATTTCATGATGTTGAGTGGATGCTCTACAATAAATGCCACTCTTCTATTTATGCTTAAAAAAATTTAATCGGGAATTTCAGCCTTGACGAACAAGTCTTCTCGATCCAGGTCTACACATTTTTCTTTCGACGCTACATTTCATCTGCATTGCACATTTCCTGCGGCTATATAAGGAGTCCATTCTTTTCACTGCCCATTGTGTACATCATTGTACTTTTCCCTTTCTTCATACCATAAAGAGATTTGTTTACCCTTCAGGGGCTTTCGCGGAAAAATGACTTCAGTAGTATTCATATTATAAGTCACTGTTTGTCCCCACACTGCGTCTCTTTCTATTCAGACTCTCCTTCTCTCTTTCATTGTCATATCAACCAGCGCCTTGTCCTGATCTGTTTAATGAATGACATGACGAGAACGTCCCACACCACAGATCGGGAGGTGAATCCAGCGCCCATAGCGCCACTTTTTTTGCGCAGTTGACGAGGAGAAACGGGCTCTGTGCCGTCGACCTTGACCCACAGCCGAATTGATGCGAGATATATGTGTATAAAGTTCCTCCTACTGCCTTATCTTGTTCTGATATATCCGCTTTGGATGCCTTCCAGTTGGATTAATAATTTCACCCAAGAGTCTTTTACCCGGCGGATGACAGCTCAAGCCGCCGTGCTTGGCGCTGGTCAAACGTCGGCCCTGAGCCGTTGGATCGATTCACACCTTCCAGCTTAAAGTTCCCATATCTTCTCCCCCAGCAGCACTCTCTTCTAGTTGTAAATAATTGCTATAAAATATATTTTTGTAACTCCGAGGTGTCTCAAAAGATCGTTCAATCACAGTAAAAATAAAGCACTGCAATGATATTTGTAAATCATAGTAAAATAAAGCACCACAATGATTTTTGCTTCACGCGTAGTGCGTGAATTATATTGCAAAGGTAGCGTCGGAACTTTGTTTTCTCAATTAATTATTTATTTTTCAATAATGCAATCTTTTAAACAACTTCTTTTGGAGCTATCGCCTTTACACCTCTGACCTTCTCTCTTCAATTCTCAACAATTTCTGTTCTCCCTCTTTCATACTCATATGCCTGAATACCTATACAACCTCTTTACCCTCAGAACTACTGTTTCCGTCAGAAGAACTCGGGCAGACCTAAACCTTCTCCACATACCCCAAGCCCGTACCAACCAATACCTAAATTCCTTCCCGATTATAGCATCCAAGTTTTGGAATTCATTACCCCCCTCAATAAAATGCTCCCCCACTCCAGAATCTTTTAAGAGGAAATTGTACGAATATTTAAAAACAGTAGCACTGTTGTTTTGAAATGAAAGAATCTTTGTGTTGATTAATTTCATTTTTGTTAGTACTTTTGTTTTAAATTGCTCTTGTGTTCATGCTATGATTATTTCATAATTATTGTATTTGAGCAGAATGTTTTCTGTACTTATTTCTCAGAGCATCAATGAACCATTCTTTCATTCATTCAACAATCCCCAATCCACTCCCTATCATCAACCCTTATTTCCCTCACAAAAAATAGACATTCAACAATCGATTAAACTAGTAAGACATTTTAAGATATTGTAACGAATCATCGGTAATGAAAGAATAAATTATGAATATTCCCATTTACCTGCATACCGGAATAATGATGTGAATGTCTGGGAGATTATTGATTGGTGAGAAAACAACAGAAGATAAAGGTTGGAGTGGATTGTGTTTGTCGCAGAATTAAGTGTCGTAATAATTTCTTTTGTGTTACCGTAACCGTAACAATGTAAATAAAAATAACCACCACATAATAATATCGTTACAAATATAATAAATGAAAAAAACAAAATATTAAACGACATATGCTTAATGAAGGAAAAAATATGAACGTTACACAGGATCCATAATGTTGACGGTATTCCCACGTGGTACTGCGAGAAGCAATCGTAGCAACGCGAGAATATAAGAAGAAATCACCATTAAAACTAATAACTTTAATTCAGCCGCCACTGTATATAGCCAACAGAAAAAAAATAGGGAAAGTCTTCCCAAACGTCGTGTTCAACCAGTTCTCAGTCGTGTTGAACAATCCCACTCGAAGTCACGGCACGAACCTCACTTAGTGAGATCAAAATACGAACTCCACTGCAGTTGGGGCACGAACCTAAATCCTCTGGTGGGGAAATTCGGCGAGCAAAACACTCGCGAATTTCGAGGCGGCATTTTGAAAACACTTTGTCATCCACAGAGTGTAGCATTGAGTAATAATCATTGACCTTCTACCGATGTAGATAAAATTTCAACGTACTGAGATCAATTTGGTGCATAACCATCTCCACTTGCCTTTTTGAGGCCGGGTTAGAGTCGAAATGAAGATTAACCCTTTCACAAGGTATCTGGTTTTCAACAAGCGTTCTTCAAAGTGTCATTTTACAATGAAAAAACGAAAGTCATATTCGTATAATTTCCTTCGTATTCTTATTCTTCATGCGTCCATTTGGTTCAATTATACCGCACCAGATATCGCCACTGCCGCGTTCAAATTCGGGGACGTAATATGTGAGACTTCGGGCGTCTGTCGCGGACAAAGAAAAAGGTTTTTCAGGGTCGTGGTCTAAAGTCGATCATCGCGGCGAAGCACAAATATTTGCAGATCGACTTTTGTCGACTATCGCGGTGAAAGGGTTAAGTGGACGGAGATAGCATGGAAGATGTCAAGAAAACAATAAGTTGGAGATAAAACGAATACAGTGAACAGTCTGAGAAGAAAAGGGTGAAAATTATTGGACAGATTTTGCGATTCAGAAGTTTATTGAAAGCAATTCCGGATGGAGAGATGAATATGAAATAAGAACACGGAAAGACCATGATTTGAAATTGTAAATTACGAAGAAAATAGTGAAGAATTATTTAAGAATGAAGGAGTGGAAATCTCAAGAAAATCATTATCATTTATCATTGGTCGTTTGCTTCAGCCCTCCTCTCTTCCCTATTTAAAGCTGATTCCCTTACTTTCTGGTTGCTCTTCCTGTGTACTTTCTTCCTTATTTGGTCCAGGAACTTATTCCTGGTCCTTTTACCGAGGCCTTTTCCCTCTATTTTACCTTCAACTATGTTCTTCACAACCCCATTGTGCCTTGAGGTATGTCCAATCCATCTGGTTCTTCTTTTCTCTATAGTGATCTGTATGGTCCTTCCCTCTTCCACTCTTCTGTAAACTTCATAATTTCTTATTTTTCGCATCCATTTTATTTTTAGTATCCTCCTTCAACACCAAGTTTCGAGGGCTCCTGGTGTAATCTGGTCTGCTTTTCTGATGGTCCATGCTTCCGATCCATAGAGTGCCCCACGAATTTTTTCTCATTTTGTTTCCACGTTTGTAGTCCTATCTTCTTTGACCGCACCAATGGACTTTTTACCGTGAACGCTATTCTTAACTTGGGCGATTCTTCGCTTGATGTCTGTTGTATTTCGTCCGTACCACATGATGGTACTTCCGAGATATGTATACGAATCCACTTGCTTTGAACTGTCTTGCTCTAAACTTGCTCTTTTTTAAGAAGTTACTCCGCACAGCCCTATTCTTGCTTACATCCTCTCCTTCATTTTGATGCATTCGTACACGTCGTACTGCTCTTCAAACTTCAAATATTCCTCATTTTAAGCGTTTAACATTCACCCATTATTTTATGGGTCTAAATATTTCACTAACACCATTAGTCATGTCTCTGTCGTTATTTTATCTCAATCATTCTTTCGACGTGGCCAATCCGAATATGCGGACTCCTTTAATTTTCGTTCATTAATGGAACATCCAGCCCACATTCCTTCATAACCCACTCCTCCCTCCTTTTTCAGGTTCTTAGATGCCCCAACCAACTGCATTTAGCCTATTCCTATGTGCGAATTTCCACAGAGAAAAAGTTGTCCGCCTTGACCGGGATTCGAACCCGGATCCCTCGATTTCCGGCTGAGTGCTTTAGCCAGTTAAGCTACCAAGGCGTCCTCTTCCCCTATGAATTTTTGTGACCTTTACGGAAACAGATGTTCTCGACTGCCGGTCGTACAATGTAACAATCAGTCGCTACTGAGCGCTTAGCGCCACTGCCCACGAGGAAAGATCGTACTTTGAACACAGAGAGGCGTTCACTCTTATTTGACAAGTTTTCATCGTGAGGAGATGCAAAGTTTCATACAAATCTGAAAATAAATTAAAATCGCTCTAACCACCTTTAATGGTTAGTTTTCATCTAAACAGTGGTATGATCTATGACTTTATTTTGATTAGGTACCAATTTTTATCCTTCGCTACCATCATACAACCTTTACGAAAATATCTAACTACCTTCACCGTTTATGCCACATTTCATACTTCCATCTTATAATCCAACCCTTCAACGGCTCCGTATCCTCTTTAGGATGCATTGGTTGAGCATCCTTGTTCCCCGTAAAGGCGTTCTCTATTGCTTTTCCTTTGGGATTTTTCGCTTGGATGAGGATGCTTCAGGTTGGAACACGATTGGAGCGTTTCTCAGATGTGCATCACTTCACGTGTTGAAATCTATATGAGGAGTTGTGCAGCGGGTGTGAAGAGAAGGAGAATAAATCCTTGGCTTTCCTCGCTGGTGCCTTCGTGTATTCAAATTTTTTCTTCTTTCATTCGCGGATTCGAAAAGGCTTTTCGTCTGATTCCGTGGGAAAAGTGGATATCCCTCTAACGAATGGGATCGTAATTTCTACCCCACCGCACGCTCAAAACCGTTTCTTTTCAGCCTCGGTCCGGAAACGAGCGTCTTCCTACAGTTCTCATCGCTTTCTTTCAGCCCTTCTATGCTCTCGCATCGAATCATGGGGAGCTCAGGACGGAATCATTTACAGCTAGAGGAATAGAGGGTGCAGCGCTGGCGTCTTTGAGCGTTTATTTCGCGCGATTTCTCCCCCGTTGGCAAATTGAGTTTTAATCCCTCTCCGTTGGACCCATTCCCTAACTCACGTGCTTAATAATTCCAGAATGAAGAAATCTATCAATTTGTCTTTGTGGGAAATGCGATGATGAATTCGTGAGGAGATGATTGCATTATCAGCGAAGTTCAGGAGTGTGTTTAATAGGTTTTATTTCAAATTTAATCGAGTATCACTCGGAATTTAAGATCACGCGTTCCGTCTTCGATTTGATGAGGAATCTGTCGTCCGTTCCTCCAAATCCCATTTTTAAATTTTAAGCTTGCATGTGGAAATTTTTGATGATATTGTCTCATTGTCTCTGATGTTCTGCCAGTTCACATAATTTGAGAATGCTCAATAAAATGATGAATTACTTAGTTTTCCATAAAAACCATCAAGTTGATGATGTCGCCAGATCAGGTAATCATTGCCTCCTCAGGTACTGGCACTCCATCGTGATGTCAACATGATCACCTGATGATGTCGCGCAGCGATGAAACCCGGATAGTACAGACGTAATAAAGTTTTTGTGGAAAACTGAGTAATTCATCAATTCATTATGAAGGACTTCCACCAAGTTACTGCCAATACCTTTCATTCGATTGAGAATGCCTGTCTGGAATCCTCCATTTAGTCCAGGAGGAAAGAGTTTGAGCATTACTGAGTTCTGTAATATTGGCGCTAGAGGTAGGTTAAGTACCACGCCCGAAAACGCTTCCGCAGACGTCTACGCGCATTTTTTTACGACTCTGATGCGCTACTCAAAACAAATATTTTTCCGCAGGCCTCTGAGATAAGTAATATTGCATAAATTAAGTTTCTTAACTATTTGCTAGTTACATTCGCTCGTTGTCTGTTCTAAATTTACATACCCACGAATGAATTATTATCCATACCCACGAATGAACGTCGTAACCTTTCGAAGTGGTCAAAGAGTTAATAAATAGCTGTTTTTGCTGTTCAGCCTAGATAAATATCTAGTTTTTATTACTTTACTCCAAACAGGACTTACCTTGCACAAGAGCGAGGTCACTTTTGATTCTCTTACATCCGTGCTTCATACACGCTTTCCTGTTTTTATTGCCCTTAAACGGGCTGTGAACCATGACCGAAAATGCTACGGCATACGTCTAAGCGCTTTTCTTTTACAACTTTTATTTCGTACTTGAAGCAAATCTGTTGACAAAGACCTCTGAATAAGGATTAATCCTCCAAATAGGTGTCGTAACTTTTCGCTCATTGCATTCTACACAAGTATTTCGACCGCGGAAGAAACGTGAATTCGCCGGAAATAAGGTGATCGCTATGACGCGTGCGACGTATATTTCTTAAAATATTTGTACTAATTGTAAATAAGAATATATCATCTCCATGTAAAATCATCTCATAGTTGAAATTTGCGTATTTAAACGTCACTGTTAATATTGTTCTAAACCCTCACAACGCATTTCCACTGGCACTGTTGGAGATGTGTAATGGAGGTAAAGGCAAAGATCTCGTCTAGTCTGCGGTAGAAGCTGGAACTAAAAGGGCGTTTTTTTCCGAGGTATACAGTCTCCTCAAGCTCTGGCTATCCATAGTAAAGTGTCCGAGCTCGTTTCCTGGCAAGAACGGAGAATTTTTTCTGAAATCACTGGAGGGGAGAAACAGGATTTTATTAAGTTTTTATCTGATATCCTGTTTCACGTTTGATGCTATGTAGAGAGCAGTATAAATGTAAAACTCCATTCATTGGTTTAAAAGTCAGACTATGGTCTCCGTGGGGCCTTTCATTATGCATTGAGCTGACCGATACTGATGCCAATAACCAGTTAAACAAGGAGTGGAGGTTGGAAAATCCTGAAGTCAACATTCAACCAGCATCGTAACTATTCACGTTATCTCTATTTGAGTGCTCCTCTGTTGGGTACTTCCCAGTTTGATCGTGAAATTGATCACACTAGGATAGGTTCAATAAATAGGTTTAGAGGCAATTGGTTAGGACTGATATTGAAATATCGGTTAGGACAACGGGATCACAGTCCAACATTTCTGCCCTTATGTATATTAAATGTTCGAAATTTTAATTATAAAAAAACATTTAGTATTATGCATACTACAAACAGATGAATTGAATTCAACTTGATCGTTAAAATATGTGCCATTATTAAATGATGAAGTCTTCAAATTCCGGTCTTCAAAGGCAAAGAAAAACGATTTATTAAGATGCTCGTGGAAGAGAAATCGAATTTGCTCCTCACGGTTAGTACCCTGCGTTTATTAAAGAAACAGCCCATTATTTCAGCCTTGAGGAAACTTCATATTTAAACACAAATTCAAAGACTATTCAAAATACAATTGAGCTTAAAATGAGGTGGAGCATAACAAATGGAGGTATAAGATCCCAATCGGTATAATATCCCTGGACAGCTGAATTAAACCTTAAGAATGAAGCAATTTGTAGAGTTTAAAGTTTAGACGGCTCTAAATTCATTTTTATCGCGTAATAGACTTCGTTTTATGATGGCACCGTAAGGAACCAGGATAAGAATTGAGACTGCGATTTTGATTGACGACATTGATTAACACTAGTGACACCGAACATAGAGGCACATCTATTAGTACCGACAGGGTTCAATCAAACCCCTAAGATATATATTTTCTAAAAACATTTGATGTTTTTTATTAAAAAATATGCCTATTATATCAAAAAGATTTTTTATTTATTATTTTGCATGTTGCAAGAGTAGAATTTCAAATCAAAGTACTGTAATTAGATATTTCTATATATAGTATGTGGGTGACTTCCATCCTGCGTCCAAACCTCTTTCAAATTCTGAGAATGTCGGGTCCTCTTGCGGCGATTTACCCTTGGGATTTCACGTGTGACTACTGAACTGACTGTTTTCTTTCGTAAAAAGATGATAAAATTCATTCTATGGTGAAAAAATATGAATAAAAGATGAGAGAGGATCAGGGATCACAATGAACCCTCTTGTACTAATGGGTAGATGGTAATGTTTATTAAAAAACTATTGATGCTTAGAGGTTCTTATTTTCACATTAAATTCTTCTGCATACAATATAACAGTCAAGAAGTAGGCGAGAGCTAGGACAATTCAGTGTGAAGTATTGAATTGTCTTAAATGAAAAGGTAAACCCGATTGTTTCAGGCTTTACTTAGTGAAAATCCATTCTAAAGAATTCAAAAGGGATATGGTACTTTTTTACAATTTTTATCGCATAGGCGACATCATCATAACGATGATATTGCATATGCGATGAAACCGGTTGACTTGAAATATAAACTGTGAAAAAATACCATATCGCTTTTGAATTCTTTGAATGAAAAGGGGTTAAAGTGACCCCTCCGGTACTTCAAGTGATAAGAAAATCAAGCCAGATCTAGCAAATTACCTTCCATTTCTAAATCAAGCAATATTTTTCATCACAAAATTATTATCCGTTCTGTGATTTTCATTACACCTTCATTATGTTTCACTGTCCCTTGATCTTAAGGCGATGCTCGACCGGTCGAATTTGACATGATTTCCAATCCCATATTTCATATTAAAGACTAATGTATTCAACTTGAAATTTTCATCATATTAATAACAGACCTTTGCCAAGGGAGAACTGTTTATGAAATTTGATAATTTTATCTATATGCAAATAAGAAATCACCGAAAAATTGGCAATATTTAGAGTATATTTTTAAAAAAACTATTATCTATATTGAAAATTCTGAAACAAAGGGATATGATCAATTCCTCTTCTATCAGAATGGCAAGTGACAGTCGTCATGGTAGTGCAATAAAATCAGAAATTGGTTGGTTTCGACAAGCTACTTGTGTGATTTTCCGCCATGATACGCTCGGATGGTACAAATAGTTCAGCCTTTCCTCACAAATCTTTGTTCAGTGCTGCCTGTACCTAACCGCTGGATACTTAGCACGAACTTACTGGTGTCTGTTGGCTTGAGCAACAGTTATCCAGAAATGAGTGACTGTTGACGTTAAAACGCCTCGATTGCGTTTAGTTGTCACTATCCAGAGGATTTTCTACATAACAATTTCTTAACGAAGGGTGAGATGTGTCCTCTCAATTATTATCTTTAGAAAGAATTGTCTCGTCACTATTTTGTTCAAAAGTGCTAGTAATTGCGCTCAATTGATTTTCACTTCGTGGATAACAAAAGAGGCCTAAAATTTCCAACCTTTACGTAATTAATGAAAAAAATTCGAGGGAAATGAGCGTTGTTCCTTTTGCAAAGTATAAAGAGTATATTCAGTTTCTTTATTCTATGAACGTGTCCGCAACTTTCACTATTGTTCTCCTGTAATTAGAGAATTTAAAAAAACAAAGCTGTAGTTTTTGTGAAACTATCCCGTAACTCCATTTTTTCAAAAAGCTATTTCCTTTCGTATCACATTTTCTTTTCGAGGGAAATACAACGGTGCGCATCCTGCGAAGGAAAAAGAGAAGTTTCAATATCATCGTTCAGATGCGGCAAAAAAATATATGTGTGACAACATTTGACCCAGAAACCGCGGAAGTAGCTGAAGACTAAAGTTGTTTCCGAAAAACTCGTTTTAAGCAACCGTCTCCGAGTCCTCCCGCATGAATTATGTAATATTTCCGCTCTCATTTATGGCAGTTGATGTGGCGCTGGAATTAGGAAAGTGTGCTGAATTTCGGTGGAGTTTTAGCCGAGGTTCAATTCATTGCAGTGCATAACGGCTTATAAATGGAAAGGTATGAGATGATGCAGTACCGCAGGAGGCGATTGAAAGCCTTGGGGCTCGAATTTTCAGTAAAAATATATTTTTTTAAATTTATGACGCGAGGATTCGAAGTCCCGCGTTCAACTTGACCCCATGGCATCATTTATATTCCGGCCAGCGTTTCAGGGGCATTGATATTAAACATTTTTTTTTATTTTGGGAAGTTCATGTACATGAAATTGAATCACAGTCCTCGTACATTTATGCACCGCAATCATAATTTTTCCCGAACTGAGGCGAGACGCCGGTTTCAGATATGATAAAAAATAATATTTTTTTCCAATGGATCTAGGGAATAGCATTTTTCAGAACGGTGAAGAAAAATGGTAATTTCGCAGGGCCACGATGGCATCATGAGGTGTATAAAAAAGTACACCTCTCTGGGTTAGGAGGTTAAAAAGGCGGCTATATATGAAGTTTCGTGTAATCCATTTTTTCCACGGCTCCTGATTGCTATAGGGGGTGGGAAGTGATTAATCGCCTCCATAAAGTGAATGATTTCACTCATGGAAGCATAAACGATGGCGACATGTTAGGCTCAAATATTTCAAAAGGCATTTTTTGGAAAATAAATTCACTTTGAAGGCCATTATTTATCCACATTATGAGGGATTTCATCTAGTTTTATCCCGATGAGGTCGAGAGTAATGACCCATTACTGCTATTCCTTTCATATTTTTTTCCTCACTACAATGACCGGTTGTAACAGGTCACGTAACCGCATAGATTGAGAAAAATATCGACAAACAGTGGTTTGATTGAGCCGGAATTTCTAAGAGAGTAAGGTGATTCAACTCCTGCAATTGTTTGAGGGGTCATTGTAGTTAATATTAGAGTAGTAAATTATTTTTTTCAAAATTTCGCGCCATGCGACGTCATCAGTTGTACCTCTCCTCCAACATTATTTTTTTTCAAAATTGTTTCCAACCAGAGGGGAGACAAAACGAGCATTATTTATTCTAAGCACATTTCATCCGCTATTTTATCCTCGTGTCAGTCTCAATCCCTTTCCAGATCGTGGGTTTCCCATGATGCAAATTATTCTGATAGAGCCAGACTACTATGGCAGAATCAATCACAGGCACAAAATTAAGGAATTAGAATGCAGAACCGGTAGATGTTATTAGAATTCTATTCTTTCCATGTGCGATAGGAGACGATGGTAGTTTCGATAGATCAGTTCTAGGATACTTACACCCTCACTAGGCAAAGTAGGTTTTGTACCAGTGCTCAACCCTCATTATCAGAAACTCATCCCGCCTTAAATTTCCGGAATGGTTTAACTTTCTGTACATTTTAGCGCCTTGTTGTACTATTTTTCAATCGCATTATTTATACTAATTATTAGTTGTATGTTACATAGTGTACTGCATGTTAGCATGTTTGTCCAAGTTGCTTTCCCCTTTTTTCTGGCCGCACGACGACGCACTGTTTTCCTGACTGCTTTTGGCTTGCGCCCAGTGGCCGGGGGAAGATGCGCGGTTCTGATTTGAACTGGGATGAATAATGCATGCCTGGTGTGGAATTATCCTGTATCAATTACCCTAATAGTGGCTTTCAAGGTTTTTCATAGATGTTTATCATTATTTTTAAATTGCGTTCATGAGAGCAAAAACGTGATCGTCATTTTACTAATAGAGCTATGGTCTTTCAATCACTATTTTCATTTTATGGAATGTTTTCTTCGGACAGTAGCATTGTCCTTTAAGAGCGGCTGAACAGCAATAACGACAAATCGAACGAAGTAACCGTGATTCCACCCTGGTGTCCAAACCTCCTTCCCTATTTCATTCCGCCTAATAAAGGACATCGACGTACTTAACTTCGAGCCCACCGTTCCTTTCCTCTTGTCTCAGCTTTCAGTTTTCCATTTATCTCTCATTTCTTTGTTCATATCTAACAAATATTCACTGATAATAAGTTCCCTCCATCTGCTTCCCTTCATATAATGTAATGTGACAAATCATTATTATACTCTTCTTAAACTTATGATTTTACCCCCGACCACATACTCTTCATTCATACCCAGAGAGTGATGCAAAAGCACACACATATAATGAATTATAAGTATGGTAATTAATTTTTATTGCTTAAATTTCGCCATCCACCATTTAATCGCTATGATTGGTAATTTATGGACATGGATTTCTAAGCAAAACAGTTGCCTCATAGCTCTCATATAAAAATTTCAATTTGCTTGGAATTGGTTTCATTCGCCATAAAAGTCTTGTAGTTTCCACTGGAACCTACGTGCTATTACTTAGTATAATAAATTATACACATACTGTGGTTATTATTTATAGACACATTGCATAACCTAATGGAAATAATTTTTAATCGTCTATGTTTACTTTTGAGACTGAAATTGAATAAACGAAATATTTTGCCCAAATGCATTTCCAGTTCATATTTCAACTGCTCAATGCCACAGGTGAACAATTGCGGCTTACCAAGTATTCAGAAAATGACAGGTAATACCAGTAATGGGTTTTAAAATACCGCACCTTTCGGACGTGGTTATGATCAATTTATTGTGAATATTGGCTTATCATCCCGTGCGTTTACTTTTAGTGCTTTTCGATGTTTTTATAGCGCACGTGAATGTACTCCGTTATGAAAATTTTCGATCATTTTTTGTTTGATAGTCAGTTCACGACTGCATATCATTAACCAAAAGTCAAGCCAGGAGAGAGCTTTGTGCAACGAGTTGAAATCAATTTTATTATAGTTTTGTCATCGACGGAATCATTGTTTGGAAAATTTTCGTAATTGGACGCGGACTTGTTTTGATTTTGGAAATTGGGGTATATTTAGCTGAGCGGATTTTATTTAGGGTAAAAACATCAACTTTTCAAATCAAAGTATTTTTTTTCTCGCTGTTGTTGCTGCATTTTAGGTAAAGTTAATGAGCCGCCAACACGGGCTAATTAATTTAGCTGTTCTCTTTTTTTAACATAGCCCTCGGTGGAATTTGCATAATGTCCTACCCGATTCGGCAGCCGGGATCTCCCTTTAATGTGATATTATTCTTTTGAATTTCAATTGCGATTTCAGGAAAATCCAGTTATGACATGGGCTCTTCATAAAATATTTTATATATTCACTATTTGCATATTTTTGTAACAATGGGATACGAAACGAACTTCAAATCACCCTTCAAAACAAAGCGAAATGGCGTTTTATTTACCGTATTGCACCAAATATTCCTTTGAAGTATTCACGGCCTGTTGAAGCAAGCACATTCATCTGAATATGAGTATCAAGTAATTCTGTTTATCCAACGATTAATATACAGGTTTTTTGATTATGTATATATAAACATTGTATTCATAATTTTCCCTCGGTATTTTAAAGCGAATTTCCACAGTCATTACCATGACGTGGCAGTATACTTAAGCTCCTCGATCCTGGCGTATTGTATACAATACACAGGCGTTTGAATTTTTTCCCGCTCAGCAACCCAAAATATTGGCAATTCTACTTGCTTATAAGTGGCGGCATCATTAAGAAGCTTGAGTGGCAGAGATATTAACTCTACAAACATGGCTTACAACGCACAACGTAAGCATGAAGAATTTTCCAAAAATACAGCTGGATATGTCTCGGGACTGAGGAGGTTAATGCCAATGGACCCTGGATTGTAAACTCTCCTCACTGAGACTTCATACGGTAAGCTGCCAATTACCCATCATCATGGACAGTAATTATATCCTAAAGGAGGATAAGAATGTAGCTCAAAATTCTAAACTGTTTCCTGCTGTATAATCTCCATTAGCTCATTTGTTTAATATCACGTTACACAAGCATGAAAATAGTAATAATAAATGTTTATTACAACCATCAAATTTACTATAAAATATACATGCGTGTAATAACATGTTTTTACGAAGTCTAGTGAAACAAATTTCGATGTTTTGAGCGGACTATGTTGTACCTGTAACACGAGTTGAGCCACCATTTTAAGTTATTTTTATGAATTGTCATAAAATGAGCATTAGGAAGAGTAATTAACTGTTCAGTGCAAAACAAGCATAAAAAAATAAAATATTCTAGACACAAGTTCAATAGTTTGAAGAAGGAGAAGACATCTCAAACTTGACTGCGTCAGGTGTCACTTTGTAAAGAAGAATTTTTCATAAGAAATCTTAGTGATGTTAAGTAATTTTTACTTTTCCACACAATTATTTATTTGTAGGACACATTAAACCGTGAAACGGCATCGTCAGGTACAATTGTTTGCTCAAAATTTTTTTATTTATTGTATTTCTTGTTTTTTTTTGAGTTTATTTCTTGTTGTGATGATAACGTTTGTGATATGAATGGGGCGGGTAGAGAAAATACTAAGTTATAGGAGAGAAGGCAGAAGAACGCAGATTAAAGGCTGATGAGGCGGGAAAGGTTATAATTTAGCAAAAAAAAATTTGACTGAAAGGAATCTGGAGGAGTGTGGAAATAGTAGCTAATGAAAGAGGTTGCTTGGTTTTCAAATTATTTATATTTGTTCAATAGCATTCACATTTTAACCTTCTGGAAGGACGAGTAAAATTCCTGGGTATAACTAAAATATTTTGTAAGTTCCATTTAAGTATTTTATGGGTACTGTTGTAGACCGCATGGGACATGGACACCAAGGTTTTCTAGAATATGAATAAGCGACATTTTTCACCCCTTAACCTCAAGTAATCCCACCCCATGTCTTGATTTAGGCGTAAATAATACCATTAAAATGTGGAAATTTTGTTATCTGCACCAGCAAGAAGACACTTATTATCCTTCTTCTTCTCTTCTAAAGGTTATCCTTGTTGTTGCAGCCACGACTTCCAACAATCTCTTTTTTCAGCCTTCCTCTTTATTTCATTGTACGAGGTGCATCCCATTTCCATCGCCAATACTTTTAGGTACGAAGTTCTCGGTCGTCCTCTCTGTCTTTTGCCTAGAATTTTTCCTTCCATAATATTTTGTATGAAGTTGTCGTGCCTGAGTAAGTGTCCGATGAGCTTTGATTTTCTTGTTTTAATTGTTTCGAATAGTTCCCCTTCTGTATGGACATCATTTAGTACTTGCTCATTAGTTTTTCTGTCGGTCCACCTAGTTCTCGTAACTATCCTCCAAAACCACATTTCTGCAGCTTCAAGTTTGGCCATTTCACTCTTCCTTAGTTTCCATGTCTCGCATCGATATGTTAGAACACTCCATACAAAGCTTTTCAGGAATTTCTTCCTAGTCTCAATACTAATGCTGTTATTTAATAGGACACTTTTCTTTAATTGAAAGGCTTTCTTGGCTAACGTTCTTCTTTTTTTGACCTCGGAGGAGCAGTTGTTATGATTCTCTAATATGCTACCCAAGAAGCAGAACTCTGTCACCTCCTCCAGTCTCACTCCGTCTATACATATATTCGTTATCTTTTCTTATGAAGATAACTTATTATCCAAGCGGCATAAGTGGCATAGGCGAATATTACATTTAAATCACTCAACGGTGAGGCCTCACTAAGGCCAATTGTCCGATTACCAATTAAATTGTCCGATGAGTGAACAATTTAATATTCTTTTAGTCACGTAAGTGAAAGAGATATTATTGGACAGTCATTGGAGAGCATTCTTTTACGCCGGGAACGCACCATAAAGGCAGTTATCGAAACGATTGACGAATCATCTATTTATATTTTCCCTATTTGAATCATGTTGCGACTAGAGTTTTCGGCGTGGTGTTCGCAACTTTTCTGATATTCTAATAAAGTATGTTGTTTTCCAATACTGAATTTGGCGAGATACCTTGATACTTGATGGCAACATTTATATGAATAATAAATATACTCTTTCGCGTATTGAAGAAAGCCTCAGGTGTCATAGACCACGGCACGCCCTATAAAAAGTCATCTCTTCCACCACACGCGGTTACATCATTTTCTGGTGGTTTAAGCGAGGTATTTCAGCGACCATTTTCCAAATTCAATTTAATATTTAAAGGCATGTAAAAATCTGTACTTATGCTATAGATTCATTGTGATATACATTTCAAGTAACGTAAGGGTACGCACTATGGTAATTTCATTTTACCTGGGCATTGATGAATTTGGTCTCATTGTAATGAATAATATCTCACCCTTCCAAAGATACCAAAATATCAGCCCTCAACCGACAACTTTCCGAGATATATGCCAAAATTGACCAGCCATTTGATGTAGGAAATGGCACGTGTATGCACTCCAGAGAGATATAATTTTTTAAATGAGACATTTATAACACCTAGATCTCGTAAAAAAATCAGCTTGTATTTTACATGTTTTCTCAACCATTTTTGAAAATGAATCATATTATCGCCGCAGAATATTTTTCAAAATCACAGAAAACCTTCCGTTGTGAAGGAGTTTAATACTTACCGAGCGAAAAAAATTAGTCAAGTTAAGGACTTACAGGGATATTTTAATTTAATTTATTGGAATTTCAGTTACGTGAAATTATAATGTTGCACCATTAATTGCAGAATATTTGATTCATGATTACCAGAGCTGCTGAAATTAAAACGTATAGTTTGAAGATAGTTTCTATTATGACTAAGGAACCATTTCGCTCAAACTACCTTAAAATAAGCAATGAATTGCTATGATACCAGCAGCGATTCGATGCAATTTTTTTTCTTTTATCCGTAGATATAACTGATGAGACGCGTGAGCAGTACTATGCTGTGCATCTCCAACCACGGAAAAAATCTCTCCAACCACATTAGAGCGGCGAAAAATTCAGTCGGGACTTCGTTTGATTTGAGATGGCGCGAAACGTTGGACTGTACACGAGTTATCTCGGATGCCGCTCCACCGCTAAGTGGTTGTTAAAAGGTTACGCGACTTTAAACACCTGGCCCCGGAACCTTTTCGAAAAAGAAATATCATCCAGTGCGGCGACTGCTTTTAAGGCTCCTTCCCACTCTTTAAGTTTTGTCCATCTCCTCTCTTTTCCTTGGCTTAAAGTCCCTTCCCAGCATGCACTCGCCCCGAAAAAGCCCTTCCCGGTGATTTTGTTAAGGGCCCCGCAAGCGAACGAATGACTATAGCATGCCCTATAAATAGTTATCTCATCCACCATACGCAGTTACATCGCTTTAAGGTGGTTTAAGGGAAATATTTCAGCGATCATTTTCCAAGTAAAATTTTGTTTAAAGGTATGTTTAAAAAAGTATGAATTAAGCAAAGTACTATCTGTGCTGAATAATGGTAAACTTTTTACCAATGCATAAATGACCGGAACTAAATTTTATTATTTGTATTTGTATGTTAAATTTTATTTGATTATTTTAATGCCTAACTTTGAAAACGTCTTCAAAACTGAATATGTTGAGTCCTTTTATTAAATGAAATTGCAGTATTATGTATTTGTCGGAAAAAAATTTAAATAAATTAATTGAAATTAATAAACTAAAGAACACAGATGATGTTTAACTTAAACTAAATTAGGCATGGCATTGGCTCTAGCTGGCTTACAATGTAATTTACATCTATGATAGCTGTGGTTCGATTTGCCATTAACGCGTGTCTTTAATTAATCTAGGTTAAGCTTGTGCTCCAATTGTTATTGAATGTCATAAATAATTATAACATTATATCATTCATAGTTAATCATTCTACGTCAATTTTGAATGAAAACCTTTCATCTTATTTAAAAATGACTTTAATTGTATTTATTAAGAGTAAAATTTGTATCCAAATTAATAATCTGCTGGAAGGGGTATTTTTGTAAAATGCTGCGATATGATGGCTAATCAATCACCTGAATGTGAGACAAAACATAAGTTTTTTATGTCCCCTGTAAGATTTGTGTTTTTATACACAATTTAACACTTTTTTGTTGTAAATACAAAAATTCATCTGAATCACCTGAGTTTAATGGTTAGTGTAACATTCGTAAACTTCGAGGAAATGAGAAAAATAGGAATGAATATGCCTTTTCCTGACATTTTTATCCATAAAACAAATACGTGAACTTGAAAAAATGTTTTTCTTCGTTCGTTGTTCCCAGTCTCTTTACGTTCCATTTCCATCAAAAGATTTTTCTTCCTGAATATATTGCATTTTATTCAATTGCTTCTTGTTCAGGATTATATGCCGGGGTCTTCGGCTCTTCATGTATCACTGTCGAGGCTCATCTCGTGGGATAACTTCATACTTGACACTTATTTTTCCTCGAAACATTTAAAATCATGAAGGGAATCATTGACGGCAGTGGGTATAATCTTTTTTACGTCGAATATAAGCGAATGGCAATCGAGCGTGACAATTTTATTTTTCCGTCACCATTTCCGCAGAGCACTTCCGACCAACTGCGATTTCCGATCCAGCTTTCCTGGCCGGTAATGTTCTATATTCATCCATTTCAGTTTTTTCCATTCTCCTTCTTTCTTGAGAGTGGCTCTCTTTTATCCTCCAGGCATCCTACAGTCTTCCCTGCTTTGAGGGTATAAATGTATGTTACAATCCTATAGCTACTCCAACCTTTGATGACAGAGAGGAAGAGTTGAAAAATACATAAATTTTAAACAAAAGAAATGCATAAAGGCTTTGAAAAATTTTATGTCCAAATAGAAATTTGAATAAATGTATGAAACTGCACTGGGTGCTAAGCCCTTTGAGCAACAAAGAAACGATACATTCCCTTAAATGCTGGATATCCAATATGTATTACTTCTTACAGCTTAACAGATAAAAAGTACTTCAAAATTTGAAAAATACAGGATTATTGCATTAACATCACAATAAAAAATTAGAAAAATGTATCTATCAAGTTCTGAGGAGTGTTTGAATTTTTTATTTCTGGCGGTAATGAATTCCACAAAAAGTTGGACTACAAAATATTTGTTGTAGGCTGTAGTACGATTAGCTGGTCAGTACAACAGTGATTCGCTACTACTTGTATTTATGTGAATACGTTGGAATGACATTCTGGAGAAGCAGGCGTTAAACTTTCATTCAGCAGCACGCTGCTTTATATTTGTTGCCTCTTTGAGAAAATATGTGTGTCAATTACAATCGGTAAAATGTATCTAGTCTTTAAACATTATATCTTGGGGCAATTAGGAAAATTAATCCGTAAAAATCATCCATTTTGTAATTAAATTTCTTCTTTTTATCCACTTTTCTAAACCTAACTTTCACTTCTCATATCTCTAGCATCAATATTTTCAATACATTTATTTTAATTATTCGAGTGAAATGCTAGTTAAAAGTTCGATTCGCGTTTTAATTTATTCACCTAAATACTTTTATTAAATAAAAGGACGTCTTCATTTGTTTTTCTTCTCTATCAAACAGTGACCGTTACCAGAGAGCGTTAATGAATTATTTTATTGGCACTTTCAATTCATATTTAAGTTACGAGTGGAAATTACTGTTCATGGCGTCAAAAATTCTTAGTCTGCGAAGTGAGTCTAATTAATTACGTTATCCGTCGGCGGATCCGTCGGCGAATAACGTAACCACCACTGTGTATGGTACTTAGCATACTGGTTCTGGTTTGATTATCGGCACTGAGTTATGCATCCTGTAGGAGATTCTGGTAACCACTGCAATAACAGGCTAAGATTTCCCACTTAAATCACGGCAAAAAAGTGTCACTATCCTTGCTGGGAAAGACTGAATTTCGTAGTAGTTGAGAAAATTCCAATTATTAGGCCTAATAAATACATTTCAGCCATGGGAAAGGACTTATCTTCCGACAAATCCTGCAAAAACGAGTATATCTTTCATCTGGACCGGATAGAAAAAACGGAAAACAATTCATCGACGGAAATCTCCTGCGGTGAGACGGGGCGACAAAGAAATAGACTGAAAGACGGTGGTACAAAAACGCTTTTGCCGGAGAAACAATGGAGTGGAGACATGAGAATGCGTGCCAAAGGGGACAGAGGAATCTTATAAAACGGAGGAAAGCAAGAAGAAAAAAGGGAAAAACATGGCGCCCAATTCCTGCCAAATATCTTGCGCTCCAAAAAAAAAAGCCGTCCAGAGAGATATCGGAACGAGATAAAATGTGATTTTGTGACTGACGTTCATGAAATTCCTTCCCTTTCTTTTCCATTTCAAGGCGCATATTATACATCAATTTCCGTCGAAGTAATAGTAAAAATATAGTAAGTTGTAATAGTATTTATTACCAAATTTCAAACCACTCGTACACTTTCGACACCTTAGTCATGTAGACACCCGTCAATTAGAAAAGAAAAATGATTCTTATTGTTCTTCGTTACTTCCAAAATGAAATATTACCAGATAACCGATGATCAATTAACAAAGAATATGTATTTACAAAAAATGAAACTGTTATGAATACTGCTAAACAAACGGTTAGATATAAAAATTACCGTCAGAAATTACCATTATAATCTACTGCATTATCAGGCAAATCAACATTTTTTATGTCTTCGTTATTGTAGTGTTTACATATTTAATGGAATAATGATAAACTTAAACTGAAAGAAGTATTAGCTGCTTCTTCTAGTAATATAAAAGAGACATTCTCCCCACTGATTATGCCTTAAATTTCCCGGTGAAGTTCAAATTTCATTTTTTTCGGAGATATAAAGGGAACCATTTAAACATCTGTATGAAATCTTTCCATATATATACATTACTGTGTGGACCTTTCCAAACTGTAATCAGCAGCTGATGTTCATGCTGTTACATCGGATTTTTGATTGCTTCTATTGTTTGATGCATTGCAATCTTTGTTATTAATTAGACCCATTTTAAAAGTTTCACTTTTTATAGAAATATTTAAAGGAGATATGAATTTACCCAATTATGAGACCTCTCTCATTCTAATTTTCTAGTCCGAATTTTATATATTTATATATATATATCCCTTAATTTCATCAAAATCGTTAAAGCCCCATGATTTTTGTCTACATTCGACGACAGTGGTTTATCATGCACTACTACGTTTTCTGTTATTTAATCTAATTTAAATTGAAATCCCAACTGCTTGAACAAGGATAACATGCTGTAACCAACTAACGCGTGTTACCAGCTATTGGAAGAACCAAGTTTGAATTCCTTTCATGTCAAGTTTAGTTATTTTTTAAAATTTCATTCCCTGGATGTATATGAAATATTCCATTTCCCTATCCCCGATAAACGAAAAGCGTAAAATATATCATGTTAAAAACTAGTTACTATCCATCTGGGTCCGAGCGGCTGATTTGATGCCATTGTTGGTTGTATTCTCGTGAGCTGTTTAGTTAGGTAGCTATTGATCTAGGAAGTCTATCGTAGTGTTAAAAATATAATTGAAACTGTTACAAGGAGCAGTATCAGTGGGTGACAGGATTGAAATGGTAATTTTTTTCTGTTTCCATTACCAGGCACTTCTATAAGTATTTCTCTGCGCTGTTTCCCCCTTTTTAATAATCAAAGTAAAAACGTACTCATTATTGTCTCTATTACACTATTGCTGACATTTACTTTCACCTTCTCCTTTCTTGAAAGTTATTTGCCGACCGTGTACCCTGATAGCTCATGAGATGAAGCCCCCTATTGGCGTCTATTTTTCATCCTTCCGATGCCTCTTCATCTTGTTCTTTTCCTCAACCGTTTTCACTGCGCGTACAAGTACCTCATTAAATTTTATGGCCTAAGATCACTTGTGTATCTTTTTATACGCATAAATTTAAGAATCGCGATTTTCCTCCTCACTGTAAACACTTGCTTTGAGTGCTCTTATTTTGTATCCTCATCGCGTGAATGCTCCACTGAATATTTAATTATAAATATTTAATGCCCGTACTTATTTTAAATATGAAGCACCTCCCTCAGCTCTTGAAACTCTGCAACTTCACGACTTTTGGCTCTCATGCAGTATGTGATGCAGTACATCTTGTTTTGGCTAGCTATGGTTTGACTGCATCCCCTTACTCATGGAATCATAGCTACGTTGTTTATTCCTCTTCTGCTCCAGGTTTATGCCTCGCATGACTGACACGGATCTCGATATGTTGAAGCATACTCGTATCAAAATCTCAGCTACCTTCTCCGAGCCCTGAAAAAAAGAATAAGCATTTCTAATTGTAACATTTGTTAAGTAAATGTTACCCAGTATAAAGCAAAAAATAAATTAAAAATATTCATGCATTTTGTTTCCCGTATTTGCACTTATCATTCATTCATTCATTCATTTGATACAATTGACAATGACAAGAGAATGCTGCCGGCTATCTCATTGTAAAGTCTGTGAAGATTTGCTATGATTAATCTTTAGGCAAACAATAACATTTTACAAAGTTGAGCTTCATGTTGTTAAATGCTTGAATAAACGTTTTTGATCTATTCTCCTTTAACTTTAATCCTACACTGGATACATGCATTAAGTATTTGAAAATAACAGAATGAATTCTGAATTACTGGCGTTTTCTGATACATTTAATTTGCCCATTCCATTATGTATTATCGCAAGCCTAAGAGAATCGAATTTTTCTTCATCGATGTATTCTTCTCTATCGAATTTTGCAAACTTTTATGATCTATTCTCCTTTAACTTTAATCCTACACTGGATACATGCATTAAGTATTTGAAAATAACATAAAGACACGAAAGTTTGAAGCGTACTTGAATAATGAATTCTAAATTGCTGTCGTTTTCTGTTACATTTAATTTGCCAATTCCATTACGTTTTATCGCAAGACTAAGAGAATCGAATTTTTCTTCATCGATGTATTCTTCTCTATCGCATTTTGCAGATAACTTTTCTGCCTTCGTGCTTCAGTTCAATCCTTCTTCCGTCTTACATTCTCACTTGTTTTATCCATTATTTTATCCACATCTCCGAGGTGAATTGGATAAAAAAATCGTCAGTGAGCAGTCAACCGATCCCTTAAGTTTTATCCCATATATGCGGAGACTCTTTGGGAATATGTGATCTCGACGCGTCAAGAAGGGAGTATTTTTTTTACCATGCAGCAATGCCGAGCTTCGATGAAAAATCAATATTAAAATCAACAATGCGTCCCTGCCATGGTAACATTTTCCATCCCGCAACTTGTGTCTCTTCTCGATTTTTCTTAATCTTCTACATTTACATAATACCCTGCGAGCCGCCGCATGGGCGTGTGGCAGGGGGTTTTAGGTCACCAGCCGTATATATATGTATGTTTTTGTGAGATGAAAATCTTATTCATTCCTCTATCAATGTACTCTTTTAAGAACACTTATCCCATTGATTATCTCATCCTCATATTGACGATATAACGTTCTGAGAATACATGGAAAGTACTTTAAATAAATACTGTTACTTTTTTGAGTCAGAAGGCGGATTAAATATGATATGCTGTCCAACGACTGCATACACAAAAGCAAAAGTAAAGGTTCCACCAATACCCTTCATGTTGTTAAACGCTTGAATAAACATTTATGATCTATTCTCCTTTTACTTAAATCCTACATTGGATACATGCATTGAGTATTTGAAAATAACATAAAGACCCTAAAGTTTGAAGCGTACTTGAAGAATGAATTCTAAATTGCTGTCGTTTTCTGCTACATTTAATTTGCCATTCCATTATGTATTACAGCAAGCCATCAATTTTCCCCACTCAAATCACAATTGCACCTGACAAAGTTGAATGCACGTTATCTTCTTAGGGCATCTAAAATATAACTGTGAAGCTACTATGATTTTCTGATTGAGAGAGGGTTCCAGTCAGCGGAATGTCTATATTAGTTCGCCAATGGCGTTTTCGATAAAAATTGAACCGTGTAAATATGATGCAGAATTGTGTCTTCCGTAAAATTGAAAAAAGGGTCATGGCTCATGGTTTTTGTGGAAAACCACCATGGTTGTAGTGTTTGTAGGGATTGTCATGCTTTAATTTTTTTTAACAAGTTAAATCCGTGGGATGGATTAGTGATTGACGGGGCGCTTTAATTTTTTTCTGTGCCAGAGTTGTTCGATCATGTATCAAAAATTAAATGCAAACAATCTCATGGTCCTGTTCACCCAAGATCACACGCTCGTGCGGGTTTTATTTTTTTCCGGCCAACCCAGCTAAATTCTCCGCATTAATACGGACTACAGCCATCGTGCGAGTTCCACTAGTTACGCATCTCCCTAAAACTAGATCCCAAAACATCACAGGTGACATGTAGTGAAATTAAGGAACTACAAAAAAATTCTCAGGGTGGAAAGTGGTTTTTGCAGAAGGAAGGGGACAGTGTTGCAAGTGTTTCAACTACAGTATTAGGCCGGGAAAATAGCCCGAATTTTTAGTCAAAACTTGAAGAAATTCTTTCCCGCGATTTCATGGCAAAAAACTCATAGGGGATCGTATTGGAAGAGCCTTCTCATCTCATGAATCAAAAAAGTTTTATTGATTAACGTTTTATTTAAACAATTATAGGTTAAAATCAGTTTTAACAATGTACTCGGAAAACTATGCATCGAAGAAAAAAGTGATGCCTAGAAGAATCGTAGAAAATAAAATTATCTACAAAATGAGATTTGTTAAACTAAAATCGGTTTATAAAGAAATAGTTATTGCAAAAACATGAAAAATGACTATTAAAAAAAATTGTTTATAATGTTAAAAATTTTGAGTTAAAATCGTATGAAGCGTACAAAAAGCTAACGGTATTGCCATACATAAAAAGTGTGCAAATGATGGACCCTGTAGGTGCAAGTGTTTGCACAATTCCATTTATTCATCCCGCAAATCTAATAAGTTATTAACTTTAACCCTCTAAAGTGGTATTAATTTCCAACATTACAATCGTATAGATTGAGCCTTCATTTAGGGAATGCTAAAAGTTTAGGCCTTAATGTTAATTAACAATGGCGCTATGATTAAAAAAAATAATGTCTATCTCCGGTTCTATTGGTCCAAAAAAGTTCATTTTTTTATTCGTATTTTTAACCAGATATTCATTTCACCTACTCTTGAAGCTATAACCTGTGATGCAAAAATTTTATTCCATTTGTTTATAAGCAACAAGCGATAGCTTTTTGAATGTAATCTTTGTGACAATTAATTTTGAAAAGGTCAAATTTTTAAAAATAGGCTGTTTAATAAAGTCAAGATTAAATTGTCGGTTTCTGATTCAACATACGTTGGAAATGAACATCGTTATGGAGGGTTAACGTTTATAATGTCAATCAAATATGTTCAGTGTAAATAACTGGTATTGTGCATAAAATATTGCACGTACGGGGCCCATCTTTAGCACACTTTTAAAGTACGGAAATACCCTTACCTTTTAGTAGATTTCATACGATTTCTACAAAAAATGTAATTATTACAAACATTTTTTTTAAATATCCATTTTTCGTGTTTTTTGCAGTAACTTTTTTCTTTGTAAACTGATTTTAGTTTAACAAATCTCATTTTGTGGAAAAATTTATTTTCTACGATTCTTTTGCACATTACTTTTCCCTGCTATGCATAATTTTCTGTGTACATTGGAAAAACTGAATTTACCCTCAAATTGTTTAAATAAAACGTGGTTTAATCAAATTTTATTCAATTGGGAGAAGAGGAGACTCTTCCAATGCGACCCCTTGAGATTTTTACGTAGAAATAGTGGGTGAGGATTTATTTTTATTCTTTTTCCTGGCCTACATTGTCCTTCCGGATAGTTATGATTTATGCTACTTTGTCTTTTGCTCAATCGGTAACAGTAAAGAGAAAAATCTTACCCCCAAAGCCTTCGGGTATTCAAAAAGAGATTGAGGGTTAACGTTTATAACGTTAATAAAATATGTTCAGTATAAATAAATGGTATTGTGCAAAAACTATTGCACGTATAGGGCCCGCTTTAGCACACTTTTAAAGTACGGAAATGCCCTTCCCTTTTAGTAGATTTCATACGATTTCTACAAAAAAATAATTAATACAAACATTTTTTTAATATCTATTTTAGCAACACTACTGTACTACTACTGTACTACTGTAGCACATTGTAGTAACAGTAAAGAGAAAAATCTTACCCCCAAAGCCTTCAGGTATTCAAAAAGAGATTTTGGGCTGGAAACGATTAGTATTTTCCTCATTTCCATTACCCCCAGGTGGAAAAGAAAAAAAAATTTTCTGTAAGAATTGAAAACGGGAATATTTACCGTTTTGCTGTAACTTCCTATCTACGTTTTGGCTTAAACTAAATGCCCACGCGAAACAGTCCCCATAGTTTTTCTTTCCATTTTCCTCTTCCCTCTAGCGGTTTATGCCGGCGTTAATAAGGCGATGTGTGGACGTTTGCTGGGCGTAATGGTGGTCTGTTGTGGAGAGAAGAATTAAATTGGCGCCTAGACTGAGCGGGGAAAAAGGGGGAAGTCGCGAGATTAATGAGCCCAGTCACCATTTCAGCCCCGACGAAAGGTGTCAAGTGGTCGCGCTGCACGGGAAAACACTTCGCCCCATAGGACGTGTTTCACTCAAAAGAGCTCAAATAAAGCACACAGAGGAAGGGGCTGGACTGGAGACTTCTTTGAAAAAAAATGTAGTTGCACCAAGAAATGGTGCCACATTCATCCCATTTAAAGCGCCGTTAAATTATTCCCTTCAGCTACTAAGGTGCTTGAAGGCGTTTTTTTTCTGCGTACAGATTTCTTTGGAACTTCGTTTTAGTGGTCTACTTTATGATAATTCATCATTCATTTACTGGTCTTTCAATCCTAAGATTGGTTGACTACAGCCCTCCACCCTTCCCTATGTAATGCTAGTTACCTTACTTCCGGGTATCTCTTCCTATGTACTTTCCTCTTTATTTGGTCCATGAACTTATTCCTGGGTCTTCCTCTGGGGACTTTTCCCTCTATTTTGCCTTCAATCTTGTTCTCACAAACCAATTGTGTCTCAAGGTGTTTTTCTACGGTGTTCTATATGATGTTTCCTTTCTCTATGGTGTTCTATATGATTCTTTCCTCCTCTGCTCATCGGTACACTTCATCATTTCTTATTTTTTCCTTCCATTTTGTCTTAAGAATCCTCCTACAGCTACGAGCCTACAACAGCGCTATTTGCATGGGACTACCGCATTTGGACTTCAATTTCTGCTGTAATGTGCTTATTAATTTAAAAGGTAGGTGATAAGATTCATGTAACTTCTTTTCATTCAATTTTCCAGTACATTCAGATTCTCATAAACAGTTTTAGTTAAAAGCTTGAATATATTTTCTCATTCAAAATGTAATTTTTACGCCGTAATCTGAGCAATCACCTTAGGAGCCCATGATAAAATATCCACTTTCTAGGCTGAAGTACAATATAACTAGCCTTGAAACACTATTTTATTTCCATCTCAGCATATTAAATGCACTTCAAATCTCCTATATTCAAGTTCTCAGAAAATCTGTAATAAGTAAACCCGAGGCCAGAGGCATCTTGATCATCAAAATGCTTTAATAATATAAAAGTCGTAAAATATAATTCTATATTTACTTCCATTACTGCCTGTGTGTTCAGCTCCTCCACAAAAATTTACTTAAATGAAATTTTATCATAGTATTTTTAATTACTAATTATAATTAAAACAGACCCTCGACAACCCACGAATACCCCTCCTACCTCCCAACCAATGAACACTTTCTGGGAATTCCACCGTGGACTTTTGGCTTGATGGAAAAATGCGTAGACCACCACGCTATTCAGGATATATAGCTCTTGTGGTAATAACACCTACTTCTTAATCATTCTGAACTAAAAACAGCAAGTTTGATTTTTCAGATATCAACAGTAAGCAAATAAACCACCGAGCCATATGTTCAGGACATTACTTCATCAAACTGCAACCTGACAACCGAAATAACTACCACATTGTTTTAACCCCGTGCTCTCCTTACGTTTCTATGGAAAGCACGAAGAAATGGACGAATTAGCGTATGTAAAGCAAGAATATCAACCATTTTTTAACTTATCAAACATGAATTGGTTACTTAGTGCTATGGATTCTTCTCGATTTTACAGTAGCTTGCATCGGGAATGCGGGTTATTCCTTTTAATTAAATAAACAAAAAAGATCAAGGAGAATTCACATTTGAAAATTTAGTGCGTGCTGGTTTCAATTAAGTTATTGATAAAAAATATGGCAAAATTGCAAAATTAGTGAGAGAGCCCGCAAGCGCTTTAGGAAATTGAGGGTCAATAAAGACGGCGGATAGGCTTCAGCTTTTAGGATTGGCCAGCATAGTAAGTGCCCTTTCTAATGCCTCTGTGAAATAATCAATGCATATCAAAATTACCGTTAAGTAGTGCACAAAAGAGCCATTAAACAGTATACAGCGATAATGTTTACTTCAAAGGAAATGAGTATTTTTATTATGAATCGAAACTCGTATTCTCTGTAAAAGTCAGGTTACCTACGGTTTGGAGTAGAGGATTGGTATGTAATTCAAGCAAAATTGCCACAGACACAAAATCACAGTCAGAGTGAATAAAACACCCGCTACTTACTCAACATTCCCCATTTCCTCATGCAATTTATTGTGAAAACAATCCTTTTCTCCTTATTTTCTTCTTCCTGATTATCCAACATATCCGGACGTCATAGACTGGACTTTAATACTAGGTGTTGTGATGGAACATCAACAGAGGCCATTAATTTATTGTTATGGGATTTAAATTTATGGGATTATTCTATAGTTGTAAACCGCGTCATTTAATTCCTGCCCTGTGATTCAAAATGATGCAGAGTCGTCAACGAACCCATAATAAACTCAATTCTACCAGTTCCATGGCTTTATCTCCCAGACCCGCATTTGTGCGGAGTAGGGTAAGCAGTTGGTTTCCAACCAGAGGGCGTCTCAAGCGTGTCCCCTATCACCCTCATCCCAGATTGCGTCAATCCTACTCTTAGCGGCGGCCCTGTTTTCCTTAAAAATATATCCGGGCACAAGAGTGATCCCTGAGCGACCCGTTGCTCATCACCGTTCACCCTTCTCTTCCCTTTTCCCAAGCCATCCCAGCATTCACCTCATGACTGCGAGCGATTCCTTTTCTTCCAACCGATGGATCACTGGGGATGGTGTCTTGTCTCCAAAGAAAAGACTCGAAAAAACTGAGTGGGCTTCTTTCGGGATGAAATGAGAGGTGAATGGAAATATTGGAGGGAAAGTATAGAGGTAGATATTGTGTTTTGAGAAACAAAGCAAGAGGCAGGAGAGCCCAGGGTGCATTCGGTGTATAGAATGCGTATTTGAGGAGTACCAATGACTAGCGCATTTCACATAGTTCTTAAACAGGCCTCTAAAATAACATTGTGGAGTAGGTTTTAACTGATAAAAATTATCATCTTCAACAAGTTGAAACCTATCGCTCGGCTGTCACGCAGCTGTGAGAATTAAATTCAACGTGTTTAATGAATGAATCAATCATTTTAGCCACGCGAATTCCATCGTCCCTGGAATATTGAAAAAAATACTTCCAAACTACTATGCATTTGCCTGCCCTAAATGGCACATATGCCTTCAACTGTCAGTAGCTAAATAACTATCCAACCAACCAACAAATAATCGACCCAGAGATCGAGGAAGTCTTTTTCATCACTTTGGGGATATATAAAAAAACTTCACTCACTAACTCATATTGTCCAGTCGGAGATAAAGTGTGCCGAAAATGTCATTATTCATTGTTCAATCCTAAGATTGTTTGACTGTAGCTCTCCACCTATCCCAATCTAATGCTAGTTCTGTTGCTTTCTGGTAGTATTTCCTATGTACTTTCCTATTTATTTAGTCCATGGACATGTCCTGGGTATTCCTCTGGCTACTTTTCCCAAATTCCCATACCGTTTACCTCATTCACAGACTCATTGCGTTCTTCTTTTCCGTTTAGTTTTCCATATGGTCCTTATCTCTTCTACACTTCTGCAAACTTTATCATTTCTAGCTTTGTTTATCCATTTGATCTACAACATCCTCCTCCAGCACCAGATTTCAAAGGCTTCTAATCTGTTCTAGTTTGCTTTTCCAATAGTTCACGCTTCTGACCCATAAAGTGCCACACTCCAGACAATTATTTTCACATACTGTTTCCTAGATTGTAGCCATGCCATCTTTGAACATGGCAGTTGTCAGGCTTTCTTCGTTTGGGTTATTCTTTGCTCGAAATCCGTTGTACTTCTTCCATACCACGTGATGGTACCTCAGAGAAAGGTGAAGTAATCCACCTGGTCCAATTTATCATCTCTCAGTGTAATGTCTGTATTCAGCTTCTTTATTTCGAATA
Source organism: Ceriagrion tenellum (assembly GCA_963169105.1). Lineage (NCBI taxonomy): Eukaryota > Metazoa > Arthropoda > Insecta > Odonata > Coenagrionidae > Ceriagrion > Ceriagrion tenellum. The sequence continues at coordinate 87,273,860 of OY720634.1, forward strand.
CTGGGATTTTAGTCTTCGTCTTACTTATTTTCATGTTACATTCTTGGAGGACTAAAGTCCATTACGTTGAATGATCTTTAAAGATTTTCTCAACCTTTTCATTGTTTCCTTTTATTCAGGCTCGTTCGATTTTCAGTCAATGACAATACCTTGCCAATTAACAAAAGCATAAGGCAACTACCTAAAGGAACCAGGCTTAGATTTAGGAGGCGTTTCTGTCAACGCTACGACTATGTCTCCTGCTCCAAAGTCAGTTCACTTGGCATTCTAGTAATCCTCTCACCGTAAGGGCAAAGAGCCACTATTTTCTCAAAAATAACACTTAAATAGATTGTAATTATTAACCCATCTAACAGTTAAGGTAGACTTCAATGGAAGTGAGAAAGTTTTTACTAGATTTTTACATATGTAATACCTTCATCCGTTCTGTGAATAATGAGTTGTACCGTTTTAAAGCTAAACATCTTCAGTAAAAGAGCTCTTAGCGCCTATTGAATGGTATCCACGAAAGATAAATAATGCAAATTATGAATGTGAATTAAACTTTTCTTTTTTTTTATACAATGACAATATTAAATCTTACTCTTGTTTTTTGATACAACGACAATATTAAATCTTACTCTTGTCTCTCTTACGTGCTTATTTAGACTAGTTAAGAATATAATTGACGAAAAATCCGCGTACTTCGTTAATCAATCTTGTTTTCACAGAAAATTTGGTTGCTGCAGAAAAATAACTTGGAATATCTGCTAAAAACAATGGTGTGATTCCCTTGTGGTATACGTACTTATTTTATTGAGTTGCGTGAATCTTGGACTCTATGTTAATTCCAACACAAAATTGTTATAATAACACACATTGGATACATAAAAGCCAGAATTTATTTTATAATTATTTTTGTGAATGCTAGCTGCGGAACTACAGCCAATTTACTCAAGGAATGGTAACCCAAAAACAAGAAAGTATTTCTTCCGGGGTGCCTAATTTCACCCCCAGTTTTGATTTGTTAAATATGTGTATATTTATTTGGATGAAATAATTTCTATTCTATTCTGTTATCTAATAGCTGAGGCTTTTTATCAGTGAAAGCATTATTTTTAAGCAATAGAAAAGAAATGCGGAATGGAAAATGTTCGAATGAGTAACACAGTCGTGGTTGAAACTTCTTAGGCCATCCTACCCTAGATTTTGTCTCTACGAATCACGTTCGTAATAAATTCTGTGGACACCACACTCTAAAAAAAAAGTACTTGCACGAATTTCCCGGAGCTCTCTCTCTCTCTCTCTCTTTCCTCTTGGAAAGCATAATATAGAAAGGGAAAGAAATGGAGTGCAGGGTGAGACACCAATGAAATATGGCGAATTTGATTAATGAAGGGCTTCCTCCCTTGATGATCGGTGATGGATGGCATAGCTTTCAGCGGAGAGCAACGCTCTCGATTGTGGGGCATCGAAGGGAGAAACTGCCGCGTTTCAGATATTTGAAAACACTTTATTTTTGGTCCGCCTGGATATTTTGGGGGAGAGAAAGTTGGATAAAAAGAAGAAATTATTTAGAATGTTAGTTTTGTCCCTTTGCAGTGCACGTACTTTCGTGAGCTGCTTCATCAATTATCAGTCAAGAGCTTCCAGAGCCTTTGCCTAATATTTGGGGTAGAAATTCTTAGCCATTAATCTCTATCCCATGCATATTATTTTGTCGATGTGATTCATGGTTTTAATGTCAAGCCTGTGTGTATTAAGTGATTATTTTTTCAACAATGTATATGCATATTTTATTTTTTTTAATTATATTTCATTATATTTTTATATTTAAAAATATATTTATTATATTTTTATGAATATCGTGCTAAAAGCACGAAATTAATAAAAAAATCCTTGGCTTATCATTACAATCTCCCCTTTCAGTGGGTCGTTACATGATAGGTTTTGGTAAACTCTACAGTGATGACTGATGGGTGAGCTTTCATGAAATGACAGGGACAGGATGGCTTTCTTAATGAAAGCACTCTCTGCACGTGGAAAAAAATCGCTGACTTTTCCATTTGTCACGTCTTTTAGAAGTTTTTATTGTAGATAGAGTCACAGTTAATGTAGTGCTGAGAAATTTACATAGTACCAATTGGTTAAATATGGTTATTTACCTTGTTTTTTACAATATTATGGTAACATTAACTGAATAATTATGAATTAGAGGTATTTTATAATACAGTACCCCATAATTATGTAAACCAATACTAGGCATATTGTCACCAGGATTAACTTAAATGATACTGATGATGAGATGCCAGTGGCTGGGAATTAGGTTAAGTTGAATTCATCCGAGGTGTTTCTATTATCGAAAAAAAACTAAATTCAGGAAAAATGGGAAAATATAATACAAATTAATCCTGACTTCTCACATTGACGTTAGACGCTTATTTTTGTCGATGAACCGTTATGTTAATATTTTACGGTATAATCTTAGGCCATCCACTTGGATTCCGTAATCGTCGGAAAGAATGTATATGGATCCAAGATATTGAGTACAATGGATATTGCTGGTATTTATTAATAACATTAGGAGAGTAATTGTAACGACTTCAAACTTTAATCCATCATGACAAAAGTAGGAAAGTTTCGTCAGCAACGTTTTGACTTCGAGACAGTTCAACAAACCCTTGGAGAAAAGTTCTGGTTAAGAACTATCTGCGTCACATTAATTCCATCCTAAAGCACAAACATGGGACTATTGTTCGAATGGAGCACGTAATTCATAAAAAAATGTTCAGAGATAACGTATTTTTATTCTTCAGAGGGAGATAAGAGTACATAAGTTTTACTTTCCGATCGCTACTCAGCATATATTCGAAGGTAAAAAGTGCAAACACCGGCTGTAAAATTGTATGTACTCAGCAAAAAGTTATATGTACCTGTGAATTTAGCACTAGCTCCAAATATATTTATCCGGAAAGAATAGCAGGTTCCAAAATACGAACGAGATAGAATTCTTTGGGAATAAATCATCGCTTATCTGACTTCCAGGTTCGTAGACAATCAACCCAGTTTCTTTGATGTAAAAAACCATTTGCTCTTTTGATTCATTAGCGCCCACAAGGAAATGTAAAAATATTTCAAACTAGACTAATCAGATGAAGGTGATAATCTAATTTGGAACAAATCATTAAAAACTCAAACAGAAGTCTTAGGAATGAGAGATGACCTATTGTTTCCCCAGCAACATAAGATATCGTGTTTAAAGTCGAAGATAACTCTACAAAAACGAATAAGTCTGCGACTTCAGCTATTTAATTTGTTCACCGAGCGGAAAAGTACGACAAGAAAAATTGATTGCAGCACAAGATACATCACAGCATTCTAAAGAACGTGAACGTATCTCCGTATTCCATTAAACTGACTAGTTTCAAATATATTTATCCGGAAATACCAAATTTGGAATACCAAATCCCAATATATGAACCAGAAAAAAATACCTTGGGAATAAATTAAGGCTTACCTAATTTAGTTCAAACACCGGCGGTAAAATTTTGTTTACTCGGCAAAAAGTTGTATGTTAAACTAGCACTAGTTCCAAATATATTCATCCGATGCGATATATACCTTCCTGAGGCGTGGACAATCTTTCTAGCCCCTTCGTTGGGGAATACATTTGCTCTTGCGATTCATTAGCGTCTACAAGGAATTGTAAAGATATTTTCAAACTGAAACAATCTGATCAAAATGATGACCTCATTGGGAGAAAATGATTATAAACTCAAGTAAAAGTCTTGGGAATGAAGGCTGCCCAATTGCTTCATCAGAAACGCTGATATGTCGAGCTTAAAAGTCAACGATAACTCTACAAAAACAAAGCAGTCTCAAACTGCACCTATTTAATTTGTTCGCCGAGCGGAAAAGTGCGACAAGAAAAATTGATTACAGAGCAAGATACATCACAGCATTCTAGAGAACGCGAACGTATCTTCGTTTTCCAAAGAGAGCATTCCTTTTTTGTTCATCCCCAAATCCCACACTCCTCCTCTTCCCATCTTTCCATTCTCGTATCTCTCCAATCCGAATGAATTCATTTCAATTGCCATTAGCTACGGACGAACTCGAGCGTGAAAAAATGATGTGCAAAGGTTTACTTACATATTCGATGAAACGCTCGTTCGTTTGTTCGGAGGGAGTAAGGGAAAGGTAATGGGGTAGGGGTAAATTATACCCTTTTCCTCTGTCTCTTTGCGATGTGGTAAATAAAACTCGGGGATCAGTGGAGCGTGGCTAAAGCGCTTATGCAGCGCACTGGAACTGAAGAGGCGGAGGAATGCGGGAAAAATAAACAGCTCAAACGGTTAAAATTGAGCGATGAAAACGCAATTGGATCTCGTTTTTCTCCTTATCCAGTCCCCTCTCCACAGCCTCATCCCCAAAAGATAACCCACCCACCCCCAAAACTCTCATCCTCGTTCCTCAAAGACCGCCCCCTTTTTCTCTTTCTCAAAGTCTCTCCCTCTTGCAAGTGATTCTGTAGAGGTAACATCCAGCCATCCACGAGGATACGCCCTAATTGCGAGCCAGGAAGTGTAAAGACAGGGAGCGTGTGGGGAGGGAGGGAGAGGAATTCGGTCGTAAGCCCCAGGAAGTGCAGTAGTAGTGTGGAGCAGAGAGCGGGCGGAAGGAAGGCAAGTTAATGCTTTGAATGTGGAGGGATGGAGGGAATATTCGGGGGAAGAGAGCGGAGATATACGGAGAGGTGGTGGTGGATGGATAACTTAAGCGCACGGTTCGCTTCCTCGCGAAACCTGTGCCCTCCCCCTCTCCTAACTAACCATTTCCGGCCCCCAATCGTCTACCGCTCCTTCCTCATCTTTGTGCCAATGTTTTCATGGCACCTATCCATTTCTACCAAAGACAAAACGATTTTTTATGCTACCAATCCCGTTTCACTCCTCAAACTACCCGCTTCATCCCTTTTTCGGATTGTATTTGTACACTTCTGGAAACTGAAAAAAGACCACCTTGACGCAAGTGAATAACGCCTTCCATACTTGCACGGGACACTATGAGAGGTCAGTGCATGCGATGATCAAACTCGCAGCTCTGCGGACACACCAGGAACCACGTTATCGGCCGTGGAATGTTGCACACTGCTCAGTGATTGATCACTACCAGAGCCAGTGGCCTGCATTGCTACAAAAAGAGGCTATACACGGTACTAGCGTATACGCGGTACACCTTCGGAGAGGGTTGATGGAACTCTGTCCATCAACCCTCTCCGAAGGCGTTTACCAAGTGCCGTGCTCTTGTGGGAAGTCATACACAGGCGAAACCTGCAGAGCTTCGGGCACTCGGCTGAGGGAACACCAGAGAGCGATAAAAAATAGACAATTCAAAGCATCTGCCATCTCAGAGCACGCATGGAGTGAACCGGGACACACCGTACAATTCTAAGACGAAAAATAATAGCCAAGGAAAACAGGTACTTCCCGAGAATAATAAGAGAGGCTATAGAAATCGTAAAAAAAACCTAAGAATTTTAACAGAGAAGATGGATACCCATTGCACAGCGCTTGGAAGAGAGTAGTAAGATTTCCGCGCAAACGCGACGCTGCTCCATGATTGGCCGGAGCATTGATCGCTTTTTGGCGCCAAACTTGGCCTATATAAGGATGGACCAAAACCTTCTCGCTATTCTTCACCTGAGGACGCCAGCAGGATAGCTGGCGACACTGTAATGCTGAATGACAACTGACGCGGATGCAACCCGAGAAATGTTGAAATCACTGAAAGGTTAAGCCAAGTTGAGTCAAGTTTAGTTGTTGTGAATGGGGCTTTAAAGGTGACCTCAGGAAGAGTAACTACGGCAAAATCGTTCTCCCTTGAGGACCATGCTGTCGACTAAAAGCATAACGCTCTCTACTATGATGACGCATAAATTTGGGTGGAGCTCATGGAAGTTTGAAGAGTGAAAATGAGGGTCTTATGAAGAAAACGTGTTATCTAGAGAACAGATGGGCACCGCTGAAAAAAATTAAGCCTTTTGTTGCAAACAAATCACTTTCTTCCTGGAACTACTTGGGGGAGCATATTCGTAATTGACTATGTGAAGATTCTAAGGTATTCTACATCTACGTCTACATACTAACCTGCGAGTCGCCGCATCGACGTGTGGCAAGGAGTGATAGGACACCTGTCGTGTAAGGATGTATGAGATAATGTTCTTGAAAATAAAATTGTGACGTGTTGCAAGTCAACAATTCGTTTTTTTCCGAAACACAAGACGATTTTCTTCGTCAGCTTTCGCCATCATATTTAGTCGTGTGCATACCGTTGTAGCACATGTAATGTGCGACTCGGACATATTTCGCATATATACGACGTATACCTGAACAAAGGTTGACCTGATGATGGAGCTCGGCTTTGAAACTTGAGTGGTGATTTGAGTTTGTAGAATCACCACTTTTAAAAAGCTTCCTTTACAGAAAAATTAAAATATTAAAGAAACACTTTTTAGACTTCTTGGTGCTTTATATTGCTTAAAATTGCGACAGTTAGTTACTTTCTTAGAGCTAAAGAGTGCCAGAGAATAATTATAACTTCTTAAAGGATGTACGTCAATTCTGAACACTCTATACTCGGGATACATTGTTATATCGACTGCGCTTTTCAAATGCGTATGGCACTTCTGTTTTCTTAATGTAAACGTCATTGAGTAAACCTTCTTAATTCTGTTTCCTTCTATCACTATTCTTATCCTATGAAGCTTTTAATCCACTTGTTTAAAGATCTTTCTCCATTGTGTTGAAACAGCATCAGCGTATATTGATCGAACTTTGTTTTGTTCGTGAACATGGTCCAGGAACGCGCTACCGACATTTTCCAGCCCTGTCTACCTAAGTAAAGTTATGTTTCCAGCGTTACCTGCCGCATAAATTTCCTATTCCCTCCGTTCCATGAAGAACTCCTTCCACCTGAGCTCTTCTCCACTCAACGCCATGCTTTCGACTGTCGCAGTGCATTTAATGACTTAAGCTATCACTTTATGGCACTTCAGCATGTTGGTATGTAAGAAATCCCTTGCACTTGGAGTTTAAAAATATTTTGTGTGAAACTCTTGAAGTAATAAGAAATTTCCTCTCACGGTGAGTTCCTCTCACGTAGCCCTACTTAACGATATAGTTGACAAATTTAGACCTTCACCTCAATTATTCTTTCTGTTACCACCCAATGCCCAGCCCCCTTGGAAAATCCACTCACTTTTTCTCTGGCCTTAATTATTTAGATAATAATACGATTCTTGAATATTTGACCATCAATATATTTAACTGACAGCCAACGTTTCGCCAACAGGGTTTTGCAACACAAAACAAAGAGACATACAGCCCAGTAATTATACAAATATTAGAACAAAAGTTCAGGAATGGTAAATTAACCTACCATAGCTTAATATTGAACAATAACAAAGTCGATTAAAACTCGAAACAGTAAAGAGGTAAGTAAAATACTAACAATTAAATTAACATAAACCATTTACAGGTTTTTAAAAAGATACATAAATGATTACCTACTTATCTATTGTTTGTGAATTAAATGTATTAATTATCAAATATTCAATAATCTTATCATTATCCGTATTATATCGTCGGGAAAGTTATCATTGATTACTTAAATATTTTGTTAATCTCTCAGCTCTTCCCTCGTTCAATCACATTCCCAAGATGTTGAGAACTTGAAAAGTGATGAAATATAAACACACATGTTTGTCTTCCACTGATGCATTAGATTGAATACAAACAGTTTCGGCTGCCGTCATAAGGTGTAAGTGCACCAGTTTAGTATATTTAGGATTAATGGCCTAAACCGGCGTTCAATCTAATAAATAAGTGAAAATTACATCGTTGTGTTCTTATTTCAGATATGGAAATTTTCCGCGAAGTGATATCTTCAATATAAGATTAAAAATTGATGTGTTGGAAATTACACTTTGGTACAGGATGTTTCAAAATGAATATCGGTTTATGGGCCTTTCTTTTTCGGTGAAGCAACTGTGACTGGTGTTTCTTATCGTGATGCGCTACAACAATGGCTCTTTCCTCAACTGCAAGATGAATTGCTAGAGAACTTCATTCGGCAACAAGATGGTGCGCCGCATCACTGGCATGACTCAGTACGCGATTGGTTAAACGACGTTGTACCCAACCGCTGGATTGGCCGCCAGGGGCCGGATGACAGGGCTTGTTTCGCATGGCCTCCACGTTCACCTAATCTGACGCCAAGCGATTTTTATCTTTGGGGGTTCACGTGTAGCACCATATGTATATTCCTCCGCTACCAGCCGACCTACCCCACTTAATAAACAGAATTGAATCAGTTGTTGCATCAATTACCTCAGACACACTCATCAAGGTATGGGAAGAACTCACCTATCAACTGGATGTTTGCCGTGTGACGAGTGGTGCGAACATTGAACTTATATGGATAAAATTAAAACTGTTTAAGTTTCTCTTTCATTTGATGTATCATTTTTAATTGTATATAAAATTGTATGAATACTACAAAGACTAAAAACTCCAATATTCATTTTTAAACACCCGTTAGTATCAAAACCGTGATTAACCAATAAACCATGGGGTAGAAACTCAAAGAATGTTTTTTGAACTGCCTCCATTTTCCACTTCTAGTATATATGGTTAGGGAAAGCGTTAAAAAGACATGCAGTTGATACACTGATCGTAGATCTATTTGGAATGAGGCAACGGTTAGAGGCAAGGAGATGCTAATAAGTCGGCAGGATAAAATAGCATGAAACCTCAGTAGGTACTTATCGCTCTCAGAAAATGAAAAACGAAAAACACACAACCGTCAAGGAGAAGAGGGAAGACTACATTTTCTCCGGAATTATTTTTTTAACTCTATATTTTTTTCCATACTCTTCGTGTGCACTCTATGCTTGCACCACTCTTTCTTACTTGAATGAACTTGAGTGCTTCCGGTCGCTAGGCGACCTGGTTTCAACGCAGAGTACGTTGACTGGCGAACAAGTTCCCGAGCGTAGGGTATCATTTTGGCGTCTTTGAATTTCCTGAGATCAGAGTTTACTCTGAATATGGATGAATTTAAAAGTAACACGTGAAAATGAAGAAGTGATTAAGGTAGTTGTCCCTATTGTTTTCCAATTTACGCTCAGTTCAAGCTCTTCCTGTTACAGATGTAAAAATATCGGTTTGGCATTGTTTATTTTGAATCTTCTGTCACTGCCGTAAGTTCCAATCCCAAACGATCTTCAACCGTACAATAATCTGTTCAAAAATTTTGATTATTCCTCAATTTCTTGCATTAATTTTGAATTCATTCGTCGTTGGCGGAAAATATGAAATGATACGCAAAAGGGAAAACTTTTAACGAATACCGAGCGTTTCTTTGCACTCCATTGCAGTACGAAAAATCTACAGTACGAAAAAACAGTCTCTTTCAGAAAAGATAATTTCTTTCGAGGTACTCCGATTTTTTGCAAAACGTTCCCGGCCGTCTCATTATCCACTGTATCTCAGTATCCACTGCAAACTTGGATGGAGTGGCTTACTTCAATCAAAGCAAATTTGTCAGAAGTACGCCGAAATATTTTTCCTTTTGAAAATCAACTAAAATTTAATTTCATTCATCTTGCACTGAAAGAATTTAGTAGAGAAAAGGTAAATCTCAGATACCTGTTACACGAAGGATCTTTGTTGAAATATATCTTTTATGCATACTAGAAGATGCCATTGGATGTCACTGCGTAGCTCACTTTAATTCCCAGTGGCAATTTTAGTTTTCAACAGAATAATTTGGATTTATCTCAATACCCTCGGATAAGTGTTCTCCATCATACTTTTTGCTAATGATCCTCTATCCATTTGCAGTAACAATTTGGTTATGTAAACCACCCTGAGAGGCTGTGAAATTAAAAGGATTTTTTCACTTTCTATGTGAAGGAAGACGTGAATCCCCAAGTATGACTTTCCTAATTAGAGTAATCAAATCGTAGAGTCATATTGTTGGGGCGTAAAATCAACTTTGAGTGTGTGATTCATTGAAAATTATTGAAAGCTCCGATTATTATTTCTAACCACGTATTTTTGAGGTGTCCCTCAAGAGAAAGGCCCAAACTTTTTCAATGATACTTCGGCCATTAGAAGAGAGTCCAATTAATTGTTGTTACACATAAAGGGGCCGAAAAGTGCTTGAGGAAAAAAGTTTTGTCCAAACACAATATAATCCTTACGCTATATGCGTTTCCTACGATGCCATGATGTGCATAGCAAATCGTGTTATTTCATGCTGGCTAAATCGCTTTGAATAATGTTTTCATTGAAAGTGAAAATATTTTAAAAATAAAGACATTTATTCTGCAATATCATTTCCAAGTTACCCACGTGGTAGAGTTCACAGACATGTCAATGCAAGTCTGAAGCAGGGATTGTCAGCAAATTTTACCTATTTTTTTCGAATTGCCTGAAGGAATATATGATGTAATATTTTTTGTTCACGATGAAAATATTTTATGAAATTAATTCATGCATGCTATAAAGAGGGGAATAAATTTCATTTGCGGATGAGACTTGTAAAACTGGATACACCTGAAAGGCACGAGAAATTATAAAAGACTTTTATTTCAGTAGACTCGATAGGAAATTCCATGTGCAATATCTAATATATAATAATATATGTAAATGAGGGGTGCCACTTCGCTCTCGATAGGCTACACCTCGATAACGCCGTGAGCATTTGGGACCCTGGACAGAATGATTTCACCGAACAAATAAATGAAATACAAAGTAAAGTTGCGCTCTTCGTTAAAAACTGCAACGGTCGAACACCAAGTGCTTCTCAGCTTTTAGTGAGATTAGGTTTTGGGACCGCTAGAGACTCCGAGACTACACGCTAGGCTTAGTTTTCTTGAGAAATTCAGAACAAGTGAGTCTCAGAGCGATGCAGAGGATATCATTTTGACGCAAATTTACATTTTTAGGTCCGACAGAAGTGATAAAATAAGAAAGATAAATCCTCAAGCAGTTACATAAAAAAGTTTGTTCTTTCCATGCACTATAAGTGACCATAATAAAAACTTAGCTCAACTTAACACAACCCAATAATAAACTTCACCACTTCACCTCCCAAAACCTTATCCTTGACATGGCTGCCCTGCAAAAAAATTCCTTAGAAACGGTTCTGTAGAACGTAAGGAATTCTCCAGAAATTGACTCTTTTTCTTCAGAACTAGTTCCTTTTCTAAGGATCTGTAAGGGACATGAGAGCCTGACTCTACAGAACGTTGGTTCTGTAGAGTCCTACTCCTTACTCCTACTAACAATTGTGCAGAGCTAAATAACTCCTCACAAGCTGTTCTGTAGAACTTCAGCAATTCTATGGAAATATGTAAGGCTTCCGTTGACCCAGTTCCTTTTCTTAGAACATATATGGAGAGTCGTAGGGAATTCCACAGAACGTCCTAAGGAATTCTGCAGAACGTCCTAAGGTATTCTGCAGAACATTCTAAGGTATTCTGCAGAACATCGTAGGGAATTCCATAAAATGGCGTATGAATACTTTAAGACATAACTACTACAGAACTTTTGAAACAATTCTGTAGAAGTATTTATAAGGAAACTTTACAGAATTTTTTAGCAGGGTGGTGTCCTGACACCCCCTGCCACACGTCTATGCGACGGCTCCCAGGATAATTGGTAGATAAAGGTGTTGAGTACCCATAAATTTCTTGAAGTAAAGGAGAGCTTTAGACGTAAAGTTTATATCACGTGAAAATATTTTTTCCATAGCCTTGGTAAACGATGATAGAATGCAATATTCAAATTTAGGAATCAAACAGTTCTATTATCTAGGAGGGAGGCGATTGTATGACGAGAAACGTTTTCTACCCTCGCAACTCAGCGGAAGTATTTAACCGCACGGATACGAGGCAATTTCAACCGTTATTATTTAGCCGGGATACACGAACTAATCAAGCTCCTAAATGGATTTTAATGAGTTAGAAATCGCTCAGTCATTAGAAAGAATGCTACGTATGACCAAGTTCAAAGAGGAGTCCACAGGTGCATAGGCGAGTCACATTTTCGTGCTTGCAAAGCAATTTTCTTATAAAAATTCCTTTTTGTGAAATTCGTATGCAAAAGAGAACACTTAAAATTAGCAAAAAGTCATTTCCGTGATCCTTGTGTGCCAATATAAACCCTTCATCATCCAAATTTATTATCGCACTTAATGATCTAGTTAGGAGATGTATACATGTCTTGTTTCACTATGTAAAATTGGCTTTCTGAAACTAAAAAACACATTGCACACTTCTTCGGGAATAATATTCATCTTTAGACCATAAAAAGACTTGAAACGAATGTAATAGATTTTATATCGCTATTTCAGAACTAGTTGGGTGAAATGCATGGCAATAGAAGAATTCAACTGTAACAAAATTGACTACGTTTTAGGCTGAACATAGCGCCGCAAAATAGTATGTGGAATATTAAAACCAACAGCGACAAATAATTTTCTGTGAAAATCTACAATGATTTCTTCCATTTCTGTCCCTAAATTTCGATCATTTTCCAGCAAAAATAATTTCAGGAAAACTAAGTACTTAAGCAGCTTCCAACCGTGGGGCTTACTTAATGACGCAGTTGATGAAAATTACTCGAAAACTACGTTAAAAATATCTTGCTTGAATGTCGTTCCTAAACGTTCTGTCATGCCCTCCAGCGAGCGAATCGGAAAAGCAAAAGCGTATTTCAAACATCTAGGTGATTTACATGCTGTTGTACTACATGTACATGCTACTTGTAATATACGTCCTTGAATATGTATTTATTAAATTTACAAGGAGCCAAAGAGCATTTTGAGTAATTGAACAGGGTGAAATCATGTTTAAATACTACACGTTTTCTTTTAAATCAGGCAAAAATGAAATCAATAGATGGCCATCCCTATATAATTATTCGTAAATAATTCCCTCCACAGTTGGGTCACTGTTGCATTAATTTTTCCTACCGGACTTGTGCTGCCTCCATGTCAGTCAGGTTCATCATCTGTTAGCTCTGCCAGTCAGTTTGGATTTGTCAAACGTCTCCTGTCATCAACTAGTCAGTCAAGTACATGAATTCATCAATATACGGGGTGTCCCAGGATACATGGATGATCTGAAGTTCAGAGGAAGAGCATTCATAGCAGAATCTTAATTACACCGGTCTAGGTTTCCGACTAGTCCCGAGTTCCCTAAGATGACGATAAAGAGAGCCTAGCAGGTAAAAATTGGTATTTTGCGAAGAAGTGCGTCATTGTATTGTTATTAGTGATAAATACAATATGTTTTACAATTTTAAATACAATAATTTTAAAAGTTATGCCGTTAAGAGAATGTGATAAAAATAGTAACATAATAAAGTGATAAACCAAGGAAGTTTTAAAACTATTTATTTGAAGAAGTAAATGAATTTTTAAAAAATTGCCTTTTAATATTTGTGTAAGTTTTTGTTCTTTTAAAATAATCCATTTCCAAATTATTTTGGTGCATTCTGCTTATTTGAATAAAATCAGCGTTACATCTCACTCATTTTGGTCAAAAATGGCTAAAATCTTGGAATTAGCAGTTCAGCAGAAAAATCTCGAAACGTAATGATGACTCGTAAACATTCAAAGGGGTGATTTGGTTGCCCCTAAGAGTTCTACTCCTGGACTTTTCATGATCAATATTTTGATACCCTGGAACACCCTATACAATGTGGAAATCTATTCCCTTTATAAATCCTACCTCCGTTTTAAGAACGATGACCTCGGTGGCTAAACCGTGAGGAATTTACTCTTACAGTGCGCCGGGAAAGTACCAGATCCTTGATCATATTGCCTGTAACTTAAATGTTATCGATTACTATAAAAAAGGGAGTAAAAAAATTATTATCTGTAAAAGTTTGAACTGTTTCTTCATCCAAAGGGACGGGATGAAATGTACTAAAACATACCTAATGTGAAGAAGCGTTAAAGGAAAAACTCTCTGAAGGTTTTACGGCATCCTTCTTCCGAATGGGTTTAACTAATTTCCATATATTTCCGCGCGCGCTAATCGCAAGTCTCCCCTTGAGCGGAAGGCAGGGATGAAATTATGGAAAAACGGGGGTCTTCCCCGTAAAGAGATTAAGGGAGCGAAATTAATTTTCTTCGAGGTTGAGTGGGATAAAATAAATTCTGGGAGCAGGCGAGGGCTTTCCACTCGCCTCACCTGCGAATTATGTAAATAATTTCCAGGGGCTGTCTGCGAGCATTGAGGCGGAGAAGGAGTAGGTAATCCCCTATGAAAAAAATACGGTCAATGGTGGAGATAGGGGGGAGGTAAAAGTAAGCAGGGGTGTGTGGATTTTGATTAAATAAAAGAATTGGGTCAGACATGCCGAAGCATACAATATTCCAGACGTTTTGGAACCTTTGAGAATCGTGCATGTGATATCATAAATCCAAATAAAATCTCGATTATTAATCTGGTCATCTTTTTTTTCTCATAATTATTTGAGAATACAGGGGAGTAAATGTTAATATAATTTCAATTAGGGGATCGGGTTGGTGTGGTGGCTAGAGTACTGGCTAACCATACGGGCGGCCAGGGTTCAAGTCTAAAGGCAGAGGTGGACGTTTTTCAGAGGAAACCCAATCACTACTTGAGTGTCTTGTGGAGGGCATTTCAAGTACAGTACTCCGTTTTTCTGATGAGACGTTAAACCGTGGTCCAGTTGGCGCCTTTCTTATCAAGCTAAATAGCAGGCGAATGCCCCCATCTATATTCTATCCACCCTTCAACCCTTACCTGTTCCGTATGGCGCAAATGGCCTTAGTTTTCGGTCGCTTCTGCCTCGAAACTAATAGTATCTTCAAATAAACTGATGAAATCAAACTAAGTTTGTTATTTCATTATTCATAGTGAACTTCCTCAAAATTGAGCCTGAAACCATTGAGATCACCATGTACATCATCTAGCTGCAGCCTTACAACCGAAATAACAGCTGCATCTACATCTACTTAATACCCTGTGAGCCACCGCATAGGCGTGTGGAAGGGGGTGTTAGGTCACCAGCCGTGTAAAAATGCAAGTTTTTGGGGGGTGAAACCGTGACATGTTTTATAGGAGTGTATTCAGTAGAGCTTAGTTTTTATTCTGGTCGCTTATTGTTCGCGGAAAGAACGAGTTTTTGTACCTATCTGTTCGGCAGTGTACCTCTCTTATTTTATCGCATCTGTCAGATCTGGAGATGTAGTGAGGAGTCACGATAATATTCTCTGTGCACTCTAAAATATATCAGTTCTGATTTTCTCAAGAAACCTAAGCCTAGCGTGTAGCCTATGAGTCGCTACGGGCTCTCAAATAAATCCCTCTAAAAGTTGCGAGACACCAGCTGTACACTCGTAGCGGTTTTTAACGACCGCGCTGCTTTCCTTCATATTTTATTATTTTCTTTGGTTAAATCTATTCGACCAGGGTCCCAATTGCTCACTGTGTATTCAAGGTGTGGCCTAACCAGAGCGAGGTGGCATCTCTCTTTTAATTTTTTATCCGTGGACCTTCCTATTATACGTTTAACAAAACCTAGTTTTTTTAATGCTATGCCACATATGTTTTGCATGTGTAATCCCCACGATTATTTACTTTATCTCGTTTATATACCCACCCGAAAGCTTCCGAGAGCAGTGGACACCGGTGTCGCCATGGATCGCCTTTCTGTGAGTGTCCACTGATATACCTATCTATCCGTCCCCAACCTCAACGCCTGTTGCTAGCTTATATATATATATATATTTATTTATATTTATATATTGGTTGTTCTTGTTTTCCTTAGGTTAGCATGAGGGAATCGACGAATTTTCCGTATGAAAAGCAAATTTAAGGCAAGTAACTCTTTAAGCATACTTACTCAGCTTGTGCTAGTATGGAATCGATGCCAAAGTTTTCATAGGAAAACGGATTATGATAAATTTATATAAATAAATAATATTTGCGAATATAATCCATATAAAATAAGTAAAAACATGTTGATTTCTAGTAAGTTATCGATGGTAATCATCGTAAAATTGTAAAATTAGCGCGTCAACCTGTGAGCGCTAGAGGAAAATCGAGTTAAGAAAGATAACGGACAGGCCACGCCCACGTTACAGTTTATAGTATTGGCCACCATAGCAAGCACCTTCTCCTTCTACTCCATGAAACGCCACGCTCCTGTTTATTTTGCTCCTGGTAATTATTCCTAGTGTGTTTTACTATATTATATTTTTGTTATATGCATTACCGGAATAAGTTTCTTTGTTGGAATTATTTTCATGGGTTCATGGTTTTTATTAATTTTTTTCTACGTTGCTAAGCATTTGTTTTTATTTTGGTGGAGACTGATTGTTAAAAAAAGGAAAGGGAGAGACGCGGAACGAGTCCGAACGTGTGTACTGAAATTTCTTCTCCTCCGTCTGGAAAAATAAGTTATATCAAGAAAATTTAATACCGACTATCTTAATATCTATATAAGGCTGCCACGCAGCAAGGCGTTACATTCTGTGGGTAACACCGACAACCAGTGTTTCTACAATAACGTGTTGCCATTCTCGATTCCTACCTTCAGATTGACACTACTTGTCGATAAATTCTCGGTGTCCATCAAAATAGCGTAAAACTTAACTAGTTACATTGGAAACTCTACAATTATATACTTCTTTTATGCTATAGTAAAATATCTTCAATTTAATAAAAAAATAGTTTTCTATATCCGACTTTAATGTATGACATAAAAACTTAGGTTTTGCCAGGGTAAGTTTTTGTGTCGGCTTAATGTTGTGGGAGAGAGAACCTCATACTCACATATTTAACAGACACACTGTGAGGTATTTGAGTAGTGAATGCGGTGAAAGCGGAAACGATAGGGTTTGGAATGAATAGGTCATGAAAGAATGTAGAATGGTTGCCCCATAAGGAAACTTTCTTTGGTTCCTTTTTCCCATGAGAATCGGCATTGAATTGTATTTGCTAAAGAAAATAGACTAGTGTAAGAGGAAGAGTATAGATATGAGTCGTTGAAATCGAAAGCTATTTGTATCAGTTTACTTCAATATCAAAAAACACGTGCTGAGAAGAATTCCTGCATATGTATTGAGCATGAGTGATGTGAGTCTGACTTCCATAATCCACAACAGAAATGCAGAGCGATAGGCTTATTTCTCTATTTATGTCCCAGAGACTCTAATTTCTCAGTAGAAAGCAATTCAATTCGCACCATTCTTGCTCTCAGCTGTTTTTATTAACACATGGAGCTCTATATTTTATTTTCCTCCTCCGTTAATATCTGAAAATATTTAAGGAAATGGGAGCTATACTAACGAGCAAATCACAAATTATGTGTAAACAAGTTTTATTGAGCTCCAAAATCAAAGCACCGTATGAGAGAGAATGCTATGGGTGGGCCTCAAATAAAGGGGCTACTTACCCATTAAAGATTAATTTTAAAGGAATAAAATGAAACAATTCAAAATTTGCAATGTCAAAAAGTTTAATTCTTGACCAATGGTATAAAATAAGCAAAGTTAGTGGTCCGATCCTGTGAATTTTCTTCGCGATGTTGTGATAAAAAAGGCATAATTCGCAGAACTTTTAGCTCAGACTTTACCAATGAGAAACAAACATTTCTATTGTAAATTTGAGATGATTTGTTGTAAAAAATATAAAATTGAGTGAATGATTAAAAAACACGCTAAATGGAATGTTAATATATTCTCATCTCGTTAATTTATGGAGCGATTTTCTCACATTTCATGATTAACTTCGTATTTGTTTTCAAGGAACTTCGTTGTCCGTGGACCATTAATCTCTCCTTATATTCCCTCATTATTCTTATTTTGTATCCCTTAAGTAAAGATCCAAAGTCGCTCTTTCTTTAAATACCATCCACCGACTCTTTTACCCAAAAATACGCCGGGGACGATCTTTGAGTTTTTCTCACTCTTATTCATTCCTTAATTTTTCTTCTCACAAAAGAAAACAAACTTGCTCGATTAGGTTCCTCTTCCTTTATATCTCCTCACCCTTACTGCGGGGTGACGTCGTCGAGAGATTCATGGCATCTTCATAATACCAGATCGGGAGTCTTACGGCATATTAATGTATTCGCGGAATCCAAGGGAGTGCGGCTCTTAACCCTTTAATGCCTCAAGGCAATATTTATATCGGCCTCAGCTTCTCAAGACAAAAAATACCACTGGCCGATGTATACTAGCATGCAGCATAAATAAAATATTAATACAAATAAGAATTATTTGGTCAACTGCGATACAGAAAAGGCTAAAATTCTGACCAGAATAGACTATAAGCCATCAAAACCTGGTAGTAGAGGAGGATGCTAAAGATAAAATGGACGGACACAATCAGAAATGATGAAGTGTACAGAAGAGTGGAAGAGGAAAGGACCACATGAAACACCTTACAGAAAAGATGAACCAGATGGGTTTGACACACCCTGAGACATATTGGGTTTGTGAAGAACGTAATTGAAGGTATAAGAGAGGAAAAAGTCCCCAGATGAACAGCCAGGAATAAGTTCATGGACCAAATAAAGAGGAAAGTTTATAGGAAGAGATACCAGGAGGTAAGGGAACTAGCATTAGATAGGGAAGAGTGGAGGGCTGCAGTCAACCAACATTAGCATTGAACGATCAATGATGATGATGATACTATAAATACTGACAACTTTTATTATTAATGGAGCCAGTAATAGTAGACTGCAGATAGTAATTTGAAAGTGTTCTCACTTGATGTTGCTACTTTTTGTGTGGACTGTCGTATTTACTTCTTGTTAAGAGAATTTTATGAATGGAAAAATTGCCCCAGTAATAGGTAGCACTTAAATATTTAAAAATAAAATTTTGGTGTACTCAGCTTGTGTTTCCGGGAGGGAATTCCTTCCAGTCAGTATCCGTTGTATTGCTATACCCAGTTCTGCATTCAGAGAAATTTTAATTGGAAAATTGGGAAAATTTTCCCCGGAAACCATTTCAACACTAGGTTTTTGTATTTTAGAAAAACTTTTAGCAGAAAAAATACTATCGAAACCTAGCCAGATCGATGGCTTGTTCATCAGAGCAGAAGTAACTGTGTTTATCGTCCACGTTTATTCTCACGACGTGACGATCGTCGCATGCGAAAAAATGAAGGATGGTACACACATTCGCTGAGGTATCTCATGCCATACACAACAACGTGGCATGATTTATGCAATAGCTATCACATGCAGATGGTCTGTCAAAACTCATAATTTCTGAATCTACCTAACTTTACGATAACTATTATTTTCGCAATTTATAAATTCAGACAATTTTGGGTCACTTTTGTTCAATATTTTAAAAGCGATCTCAGAAGCACATTCCTGCGTATGCATTCTGTATAGTGCATGCGTGGTGCGAGATGGATTCCGGACGTTCGGAAATTTACTCTCCATGGCATAGAGGTAATTAGAATTGAAATTCTCTTCGTTTTCCAGTTACAAACTTGTGGTTTTCCATGCTTTATATTAAGTCATCCTTAAGTGAAAGAGCCCTTTACAAGACTGCACGCACTCTGCCAGCAAACGTGGCCACCCCCTTTTCAGAGCAGCCTTGCTGTGACCTAACAGTTACATATTTACGGCATTATTACTGATGATCTACATACATCCCTTACTGGGATGGCGCAGACAGAGAAAATAATCATTGGATTTTAGACTATGATATTGGCTCTCTTTGTATAATTTCTACTGAAATGCCTAATATTCTTTATCCCATTTGCTTTGTTCAATTTCATGCGTTGTATGGAATGTGCTCTGGTGCTCTCTTGTTCCACATTGTTCTTAACCCTTTGTAATTCACCTCTTACGAGTCTCTTCTACCGTGGTTATTTCAAATTATCTTCTTCCTCTAAATCCATTCATTCTTCAATCACAATTCAGGATCGCTCATTGACTTCAATCCATTTTCTCCTCGTGGATTACCCAAAGACACATGCTCACTTCATTTATCTTTAATTCTTATTTACCAAAAATATTTCGTAACAAACATCCTTTCCTCCATCATGATATCCTAAAGCCAAATGAATCGGAAAAGCAAGTCGACACAATATTCCTCGATTTCAAGAATGTATTCGACAAGCTTCCTCACAAAAAACTCTTATACCTATAAATTGTAATCATATGGATTTTATAAAAAATAGTGAATTGGACAAGGAAGTTTCTCGATGATAGAAAATAAAAAGTAGTCATTGATAGTTTTAGCTCTGTAATGGTTGGAGCCACATTCCGGTGTTCCTCAAGGAAGCGTGATCGGCACTCTTTTATGCATTATTTATATTAGTGGCCTAAGTTCTGGAGTTAGTAATACATGTAGATTATTTGCAGACGATATAGTTATCTACCGGGAAGTAAAAGAAGAATTGACCTTCAATGTTCTGTCTTAACAACGTTCATTCGTGGTGCCAAGAGAGAGGGTTGGAATTAAATTTTAGTAAATGCACCATAGATACTTCTTGCGAAAGCCATCACACATGCCTATACTGTGGGTGGAGTATACATAAAATCTTCAGATACAGTTAAAAATCTTGGAACTACCTTAACTTCTGATATATCGTGTAGAACACACACAATACATATGCGGCACAGCATTAAAGAAACTAAGTTTTGTTAAAGGTATATTAGGAAGGTCCTCGGATGAAAAAATAAATGAGAGATGCTACTTGGCTCTGGTTAGGCCACACCTCGAATACGCCGCGAGCAATTAATACCCTGATCATAAAGATGTAACCAAATTGATGGTTTTTGCTCTGTAATGGTTGGAGTCACATCCGGTGTTCCTCAAGGAACCTTTTTTTAGCCAAAAATAGAAATAAAAGCTTCACGCTTCGTTAAATACTGCTATGAGCGAACATATAGTATTTCATAACTTTTAGAGGGATTAAGGTGAAAGCCCCTAGAGACTCGGAGGCTGAATGCTAGGCTTAGGTAGTTTGATTAACTCATATCTGGCGTATTTCAGAGCGATGTTCTGGTTTTCAGACGCCCATGCGGTGGCTCACAGGGTCGTATGTAGATGTACCGTTAAGTTTGGATCATTATCCTCTTTAGGATTTCTTCTATCACATTAACCCATGACTTTCGCGGTCTACCCCTTCCTCGTACACTTTCTCTCCTGTCTTAAATCCATATAATATTTGGGTATTTATCCTTTGTCTCTACATGGCTAACCCAACAAAACATTATCTCCTCTACATCCATCGCAAGAGCATCAAATCCACGTTATTTCGTGACCCAATCATTCCTTACTCTAACGCATTTGCTTTCCATATATTTATCAGGTACGCCATGCATTTATACAACATCTGCGCTTATCCTAAAATATTTGAATAATCGGACGGCTCTGGCGATTTTGATACGACACCACACAGAGAGGAATAGTAAATTCATCAGGCTAAATTTTACCTCAGAGTAAACTTGTATATACTCTGAATTTAATCAAAGGGAACATTTTTGGGCCGATTCATGAAAATAATGCCAATCAGGATATATTAAAGGCTTTTGTTATTTGATGTCTCACTTCTGATTCAATAGTGATTGATTGCCATGTTCCACCGAGGCAGGTGGAGAGGCATTCTGGCCAATGCAAGAAGCTGAACCCAATCCGCAATCTTCTCTAACCCTTATTATCCTTTAGCGCTTCCGCACCAATGCTCTAATTTGGAAATTTCACAATGTTTTTTTGTCAAGAGCTTCCTAGTAATCACCATGCACTTTCTTCTTTAACATTTAATTCTCCTTACATATTTTGTTAATTTGTTTAAATTAATATTCATCCGCATTCCCGATGATGAACTATTGTGAAATTGAGCAGAATACATGACGCTAAGTAGCCAATGTAAGTTTTTAGAGTGATCTCTCTTAAATTTGAAACAGATGATGGATTTTCTTCCTTTACATCCGCCGAAGTTAGTGGTTTCTGGCGATACTTTATGGAATTTGCTAAACATTTTAAATGGATAGGGTAAACTTTGTAGTTTATCCTATTGAATGTGGATGTGATGATGATGATACCCAAATGAATTTTGGAAAAACAAAGTTTACCCTATTCATTCAAAATGATTACATCCGCTGATTCGTCCATTCCGTCGTGCTATCCATAGAAAAGTTAGGAGGTGACAGGATTAAACAATATGATTGTCGTTTTGGTTGTCAGGCTTCAGTTTGATGATGCAGTGCCCTCTCTATATGCCTCAGTGGCATGTGCACTCGGAGGAAAGATGTGAGGTGAGAGAAATGAGGAATACGAGCAATTGATAAATTACAGAATAGGATAGAATAATAAAGATAGAATCTTGGAAATAGGGAAGAGCCTTTTTTTAAGTCCCCTCGAGTATCTGCAGAGAGTCAGCTGAGCTGCTCACTTTCGAGCCGGTAATCGATGAACTAATTGGTGCAGGCGGTGCCGTTTCAGGGCAAAGCATTAAGTAATAAAAAAAGAGAGGCGGTTTCCTTCGATGCAAAAATGATTTCTTCGCTGCAAAAGTATAGAGGAAAAAAAAACTCGAGAGGGGGAGCCATGATCAATCACGTCGTCTTTCCCATGGCTTCATGAAATTTCCCGAGGTTCTGTCGAGCATTGAAAATCAATGGCCACTTTTTTTCGCTAACAGTTCGCCCTCTACCCATTTGAAACCTTCCCCGCAC
Organism: Ceriagrion tenellum; assembly: GCA_963169105.1. Classification (NCBI taxonomy): domain Eukaryota; kingdom Metazoa; phylum Arthropoda; class Insecta; order Odonata; family Coenagrionidae; genus Ceriagrion; species Ceriagrion tenellum. The sequence goes on from OY720634.1 coordinate 87,296,596, forward strand.
GTTTAACGGAAATATCTGGCAAAATGGACGCGGATTACAGTCTCAAAGAAAGACGAAAATAAAATGCCTGCAGGAAATTTTTATGATAGGGAGGAGAAGTTGATATCAGAGGAAAATACGGTGTGATATAAATACATGCGACACGTATTTATTGGCTTAAATATATAATATATCAATGCGCATTTACTTCATATGTGGGTAAATTTGTTTGTCCATGTCTGTTACTGATTCTCAATTCCTAAATTTTTCCTCTAAATGCGAGGCTTGCCCAAAAAGTAATGCACTAAAAATCTTTTTTTTATTCCCAAATGACATAAATCAGTGTGCTGAAACGGTCATCAAGTGAGACTCATCTCCATTGTCCGCAAATCTTTGTCTACATCTACATACTGCAGTGCGGCCCTCCGCATGGGCGTGTGGCAGGGGTGTTAGGACACCAGGCGTGTAAAGATGTAAGAAATAAGGTTTTGGGAGGAGAAATGGTGACGTGCATTATGAGAGTGTATTTAGAGGAGCACAGTTTTTACTGTGAATGCTTATTGTGCTTAGAAAGAACGAGTTCTTGTACCTATCTGTCTGTTTGGCAATTTATATCTCTTATTTATTGACTTCTGTCAGACCTAGAGATATAGCGAGGCGTCGTGATAATATCCTCTGTGTCGCTCTGAAACACGCCAGTTCTGAATTTGTCAAGCATGTTAAGCATAGCCTCCGAGTCTCTAGGGGCTTTAACCTAAATCCCTCTGAAAGTTGTGAAACACTATATGTTTGCACGAAGCAGTTTTAAACAAAGGGTGTAGCTTTTCTTTGTATTTTATTGAATTTTTGGCTAAATCTTGATGACCAGTGTCCCAATGAATGAATGCTTTCATTGTAAGCAATTTTCCACGCTGCTATCACGGACGACGAAGCGGTGATATGTGCAGTGAAAACCTGGCTCCATAACCAAATCGAGGACTGGTACCGACAGAGCACACACGCCCTATTGAGTCTCTGAAGAAAGGCAATAGAACTTGAGGGAGATTTAGCGTAAAAATAGAGTGAGTAAATATGACATCATTCTTCCATATGTGTAAATTTAATTTTTATAGAATAAATACCTTTTGAAAATATATGTTGGAAATTGCTTTATGGGCAATTCTCGTAGTAGTAATAATTGTTTTTTTTAACGTAGAGGTATTCAACATTTCTCCCACGGAACTCCACGCTTCCGAGCAACATTTCCAAGGTGTTCTACGATTTTCCATTTAAAAATCTTTGTATTAGTCTCTATTTATTCGTTTCACTAAAATGTTGAAATGAAATTTTTTAATTAGTTCCGCAGAATTCGTTTAAAATTTATTTTTTTAACGAGGAAGCATTCCATGGAATATTTTATCATTCATTAAGGTTCCGTGAACCGAAAAAATTTGAAGAACTCTGCTCTATCATAGTAAGCAATCGTTTCAGGCTTCGATGAAGTAATTCTTTCATTTTAATGGATTTTTCGAAACGAAATATTCTATTTAGTAATCTTTTGCATATTATTTATCTTTAAATATGTATTTATTAAACACTGCAGTCTTTGCGATTCTTCGTAAAACTTTATTTATTTGGCCATGGTTACGTTGTGTTACAGAATCGTTAGCTATAACGGCCGATAATTCGTATCCCCAGTTGTACCCCTAAACGTTTCGCTGGTCAAATCAGTAGAGTTAAATTTTTGAAATATTCTATTTATCTTCCTCTAAGTTCCTTTTATGCTCCTGTGTAATTCCTTATAATGTTATTAGTGAGATCCTGCCTTTAGTTCTACTATAGTTCCCATTTTTCCCAATAGTACAAAAGAACTAGATTTAATAAATGAGGAAATTTAATAATGAAAACAAAATAGTTATAGAATGTTAGCTTTCTATAAAAAAGACTAATGCTGGAAAATTTAAGTGCTCTTTATTCCATAAGTATTTATTAGATTTTATAGTATATTTATTTCTATTTCCGTAACATTTTATTACATTTCTTTGGAAAACGTGTGTTAGTGAGTTTTCATAAACATTGAAGGTGAATGTTTCGTGTTATTTCATTGGAATGCAAAATTGATAAAATTAAAATTTTATAGGTTTATCACGGAAATAAACGAGCGTTGGTTACCATGGTTTTTTAACACATTGAATTTTGAAGACCGAAGGAGGGAAATGAGCTTAAGGAATCGTCAGCACTGCTTGGTTGAGTTGTATTTTTAAATAGCACAAATATTGATTTTTGTTTCAACAGTTGTGGTAAATTTGAGACGATATTCAGCGCTATATTTAAAAAAAAGTAAAAAGTGACCTCATATAGCACGAATAAGTGAAATAGCTTTTCAACGCATTGAATGAGGCAATAAAAAACCAATGGAAAATTCAATGGGTTGGATGAGGAAAATAGATGGAGCAATTAAATTCTACTGATAAATGAATGCTCTTAATTCCCTGGGCGGTATACTTTGCACTACGAGATGGGTTAAAAATCTAGCCAATACCAGAGCAGTTAACACTTAAATGTTACTTAAATTTTTTTCTAGGTTTTGCTTATCTCAAACTTCTCGACGTTTTACTTACTGGCCATTGCGTTGCACAACACGTGGGTTGAATTCGACGCTGAGAATATTATCACGCTATTGGGCCATGAACCTGAGCTTGATTTTTTTAGGATAAAGTATTGGCAATTCGCATAGCCGCCGAGGTTACTTTATATAAGCTTAGGAAGAGAGTTCAGCAATAAAAGCGCAAAATTAAGTGCGAATAAAATTAGCGCTTTTAGTTTTAAAGGTTTTGAAATTCAACATGAAGAAATGTCTCCATATATCCGTAACGATATTAAGGAAATACTCTGCAGCAACTCTGTTTAATAACTGTAATATAAAAAATGATTGATCGTTATCGGGCTTCAATTTGTTCGTCAAAGTGTAACCTAATGAAATCCTCCTATATATCTTTATCTATACGGTATATCTATACGTTGGGCGCCAAGAAGGTAATATTATGATGATCATACTTACCCTTCTTTACCTTGTTCAGGCCAGTTGGTGGTTAAGCATTAGACACACATAAACTAACTTTAGTGGCAACTATTAAAAATAATAAAATAATCTTGCACAAATTCTAAACAGATTCACACTTACACATATTTTAAATAGGTTTACTCTTGTTTCTGAAAATTTCCAAATTACCAACTCTTACCATTAGTTTCATTAGAGCAAATAATTATGTAATATCCAAAAAAGGTATTAAACATGAATGACTCCTCTCTCTCAGATATGTTAATTATATTTCAGAGCACCTATATTGCACTTAACAAGTTGAATTTAATACCCTTGAGTCACCAAAAATATCCTTAATTCCAATTACAAGCGTCCCTTTCGGACTGTACGATACACCTGTCAGGACCTTTGGATTCGAAGACACGGTTGGGATGCTTATCACGATGTCCACGAACTTCTTCTGTCTATCGTCCTATGTGGAGGTCAGCTACCCTGGGCAATAATTTTCGTTTGCTGCACCGAGAAATGCAAACGGTAATAATACTTTGGTCAACGAGTTAAAGTCCAGAGAGATGGACCTCTGCGACTCACCTTTTCGAAACCTGGAGAGGGAGTGTCCCTACTCTACTCTATAAAACTCGTCGTACATGTTAATAACTTGCAAAAATTGCCAGCAGATTCACACTTACACATATTTCAAACAGATTTAATTTGGTTACTAGTTACTGGGAATTCCCAAATTATCAATAGTTACTATTATAGTTTCATCAAAACTATTTGGTAACACCCAAAAAAGATATTAAACATGAATGATTCCTCCCTCTCACACACAGGTTTATTATATTTCACAGCTCCTAAATTGCACTTTAAAAATTGAATTAAATACCCTTGAATCACCAAAATATCCTTAATTCTAATGACAAGCTTTCCTTTTGGACTATAGGATGCACAGGATCAGGATCTCTGGTTTCGAACACACGGCTGGGGTGCTTATCACGATGTCAACGGGCTCCTTCTGTCTCTCGTCCTATGTAGATGTCACCTATCCTGAACACTAATTCCCGTTCCTTGCTCCGAGAACTGCAAACGGTAATCGTACTTTTCTACTGTTTGGTCAACCGTTAAAATGCATAGACCGCGATCCTTCTTTTCGAAACCTGGAGACCGAGTGCCCTCTCCCTTCTCTCCTATACTCGTCGCAATTTTTTACTCATCGGTCGATAAGCAAAGATTCATGTCGCAATTTAAGCCGCTATTGTCATCGCCTGAATGTACTAGCTTGCATGTTCTTTACTACAATATTATTGACTGGCGACGGAAACCATGCCAGAGCTATCTCGTTTTCCCTTCCTCAATTTTAATGCACCTGCACTCAGGCAAGCTACAATGGCGTTAATTTGTTATGCTATATAACATAAGTTAAGTATAAACAATAAAAGAAACGACTAGTTTCATTTGGATAGGATAATTGGAAAAATAGACGGTTGTGTTACATTTATATTGAAATTTTGACGTTTCATATTTTTTACGATAATTTTATTCGGGAATGCGGACTAAAATCCTAGTATGCAGAAAAGATAGGCTGAATATAGAAGTCACCCTGAAGGGAGAGAAATTATGCCAACGAATACCTTCACCTATCTCGGAAGTACCGTCACGTGGGAGGGAAGACGTACAACGGATGTATAGCGATGAATAGCCCAAACTAAGAAGGCGTTCATGTATCAAAGACAACTGTAATGTTCAAAGAAGTTAAGACTACCAACTAGGAAAAAGTATGTAAAATCATCCGTGTGGAGCGTGGCACTCTATGGATCAGAAGTATAGACCATTGAAAAAGCTGCCCAGAAAAGACTAAAATCCTTAGAAACATGGTGCTGGAGGACGATTCTGGAGATCAAATGGGAAGACAAGGCTAGAATCGACGAATGAACCGACGAATTAAGAAATGATGAATCGTTCAGAAGAGTAGAAAAGAAAACGAAGAAAAAAAAGAAAGAAATATGGAACGCCATATAGAACAGAAGAACGATATGGATTGATCACACCCTGAGACACAATGGGTTCGTGAAGAACATAATTGAAGGTAAAAGAGAGGGAATAGTCCCCAGAAGAAGACCCAGGAATAAGTTCATGGACCAAATGAAGAGGAAAGTACGTAGGAAGAGATGCCAGGAATTAAGAAAACTAGCATTAGATAGGGAAGGGGGGAAGGCTGCAGTCAACCAATCTTAGAATTGAACAACCAATGATGATATTCAGGTGGAGATAGAGTAAGCAAAAACATGTGAAACATTTTATTTTTCAATGTTACCTGGGGGATTACAGCGCCCTATTCATATTTGCAATATACTCTTCGTCGATGCAGCAACTTACGGAGAATTTACTTTTTTCATCCTTTTGGTCTACGTTGCGTTACCCTCTGCTCAATAGTTTTTGCATCCTCTCAGAGAATTACAGAAATTATTTACAAAGAAGCAGTGGAGAAGTAGAATTAACGGCAAAAGGAGAGATGAATTGACGGCAGGCGTGAGAGAAACTTTTCACGGTGGATGTGCGGGTGCGTGTTGGGAAGTGAGTTCAAGCTTTTGCCTTGAAAGGGGACGATTTTGAGTTAAATGGAGAGGAAAGTAAACTTTTGTAACAGCTGAGAAACTGGGTGAGGGGTGAGTTTAAAGGGGCCGGATGAGCGTGAGAGAATTAAAATGGAGAATAGAAGTTGAAGAGCGTAAATTTGTGCGCATCGGTGTCTTGGAAATGATCCGTCTTAATCCCAAACCTTTTTTCGTCTCCTCCGATTGAACGACCGGCGGCGAAAGCTGAGAGTGTAAGAAATCCGGGGGCCCTCTGGCTTTGGGACCTCTGTACCTAAAACCGACATTTTCGTCTTTATATTTCTCTCCTAGCAACCTGTAGGCTGTGTAGCGGTGAGGCCTCTCCGAGGGTTTATCGACATTTTATGACGTTTTATTTAACTCGCTTTCTTGTCTGTATGTCTGTTCGGTACAAATTTTGCAATCGATTTTGTTCTAACTTCTCGATGAGCTAGAGACTTGAAATTTTAAGCATGGCTCAGGACTGGATGAAAATGCAATAATATGCAATAAGAATACGTATATGATACAATACTCAATAATAATAATACACAAGGATAAAAGTTAGCACCAGGTGATAAAGGGGGGCACACAATGGAAAAGCCTGTGTCACCGAATGCGGTACTAATGACGAATTCATTCGTATTATTCGCTGAACAGTACAATTCTATAGGTAGATAGGTGTAACAATTCCCCATTTCAGATATGATCACACAAGGCTATAACGTAGAAAATAGTTACTTAAACAAAAATTTTTTATAAACAACCTCATTTTTAAAACGAACTAAGAAGTGTAAAATAATTCCTCCTAGTCCCATACAGATTTTCTATAACCCCTTACGGATTGTCCTGAAAATTTATGATTATGAATTTTAATAGCTATGAATTACTTGTAAGATTTAAAGCGAAAAACGTGGCGCGTATGCTATTGATAATAGTAGGGAGTGTAGGGAGTAGCTCTCATTGAGAAAACTCTCACAACATCTCTTAACATTTGCAGTACAGTAAAGTTGTTAGTGACTTAGGTGAACTATTCATACATCAATTACCTATGTCATTTGCCCCACGTTTTTCGTTTTAAATCTTACAAGTATTTTCATAGATATTAAAATTCACAATCACAAGTTTTCAGGATAATCCGTTTGGGGTTAGTAATACGTATGGTGTTATAAATCTGTGTGGGGCAAGGAGAAATAATTTTATACTTCTTAGTCCGTTTTAAAAACGTGGTTGTTTAAATTTCTTCTTAACTTAAATATTTATGTAAAGTGTTAAGGTGGATTTACACATGGAAGTAGCGAGTGTGGCGATATCTTGAATCGTATCACCACTTGCAGGGTAACGTTCTGCTGACACATAACTTCCGGCTTTTTCCAAACAAATAGATGATGGAAATAAACAACAAATATGGTAATTACGAAAATCGCCCAAATATGGCAATAATGGCATTCTTATATCACTATTTGAGTCCCATAGGCAATCGTGGGTTTAATGAACTTGTATGAATTACAATTATTATGCATTTTTACATCGAATCAAGCGTGTCAGTTATGTAAATAATAATAATTATCCAACAAGAGATAAATCTTAAAGCTTTTCTTTGGGGTTTTTAATTTAAAATATTTTTAAGAACAAATAAATACCGTATAAACTCGTGTAAGAGGCGCACCATTTTTCCCTGAAATCGCAGCCGAAAATGAGGGTGCGCCTATTACACGAATTCCCGCTCGTCATCGCTTACAGCAAAATATAATATGTAAAAGTTAAATACAGTTTAAAAGACCCATACTCACAGAGACTACGACTTGTGCATTAGGAAAATAGTGGGGGAAAACGGCATTTAAAAAAAGGTGTGACTGTCCGGAAGACTTTGATAATGTCGAGCTTCGACTTAAACTTCGAGCCGAAAGTTCGAAGTTAGGTCCGCAAAACCTCGCGATAGGAGGAAAAAAAGCCCCAATATTTTTTCTTCAACTTCGATGCTTAAAAAGAGGGGTGCGCCTCTTACACGCGTTCATACGGTACTTACATAAGTATCAGTGAGTCCTCCTCGTACAAATGTATACATTGTTTACATTTTAAATCTCCGTTTTCTGTCATATGACCAAGATTCCACCGGATGCCAAGCGATTTATCGCAGAATCGATATGCTACTTGCAGACAAAATGAAAACCAGTCTATATTCCTTGCAAGTAGCAACCTCGGTCGATTACCACCATTATATACCAACCCTACTGCCATGGAAGTCCGTGCACATCGAAGTGTCGATTGTAAGCGACTTACAAGGCTACTGTCCTGGAAGTGACTCCCATGTATGAACCAGACTTTAACTTTTTCCACTCTCGATTTTAGTCAAGGTCGTTTAATATCGACTGTATTCTTCCTTAAAATACAGGTCTTCGCAACGCAAACTCCCGCCATTAATGTGCTAATTTTGGTGTGTTCTGTATAAGCATAGAATAGAACATTCAACGCCTTTGATAATTTGTCAGTGGATTTGTGTTATCGTGAAATAATGCCTGGCGACGGATATTCGCAGATTTTCTCGGGTGTGTTGCTCAACATTAGGAGGAACCAGAGGGGTGAACCGCTACCTGTCTAATGTCACCTCCAAATTTGTTACTGAAGCTTCGGGAATCTCATAAAGATATTTTCATCATTGTGACTATTAGATCACTCAAAAAGGCCTTACATTTGCCATGAATGGCAGTGCGCAGTTTTATTCTGCAGTACATCAAATATATCAGTCTAAATAAGCGATAAGAGATGAAAGTGGTTCTCAAAGTTTCTGTCTCTCAAGGAATTTTGAGGGGACTCAAAACTGATTGAGCGATTTTCGTACCCTGGAGTTTTCCATCAAAATATGCTGGAGTATTTCATCAAAAATATCCACTTTTTGGATTATTCAAGTAAGTAGCAACTCATTGTAGATGATATGGATTTGGAAATTCCTTGCGCTGGACGAATTTTTTCTCACATTTTACCTTTTCTTTAGATTTTTTCTGATCTGAACGATGTCAAGACAGTTTCTAAGCTTCGGCAATATTAAAGTGACTGCAAAATCCAGCTATGACGAAGAGCTAAATGGGTTACGCGTAGAGAGTGAGAGTAATATTATCAACTCAGCAGAACGTGGAGTAACAGAGCGGGGAAAACTCAATGGAGAGATTCCCAGTAAATGAATCCAATATTTAAATTGATTAATTGTCGTACTACGTATAGTTATCCACGGTTATTCGGTGGAACATTTGCTCATAATATTGTGAAATGTGCAGTGGTTAAGGTCGTCATGACTCGAGAAATAATGACTGAGGAGCCGATCGAATCCTTTACCCTAATTATCCGCAGGAAAATTCTTGATGAATGTGTTCTGTTCAATAATTCAGAAGCCGTAAAGTTGCACCAGGAATATCACCTGGGTTCTTATGGATACCAATAAACTGGAAGCTCTTTTATAATCCTGATAGAAGCATGAATTAAGGACGCTTTACACGGTACATTTTGTTGAATAAACGAATGTATCATAGAATGTACAAGAAAGTGAATGAAATTAGAGCTGATTCTATTTCCCGTTTATTTACTCAGGCAATCATACAATTAGCCGCTTTAAACGATAAAATTTTCCTCATGCTAGAGTTCATACATTCGTTTGTACAATAAAATGTACTGTGGAACGCGGCCTTTAGACTTACTATGCACATAAAAGGATGGCTTTCATCAACTTCATGATAACCTTTCCTTTCCAACTCCCGAGTATTAGCTTCCCGCCAATTTGAACTAATTTTAAACAAAGGTATCCAGTTTAGGCGAAGGTGGAAACTGTAAGCTCCCCTTCTCATTCGTCAATTTATTTTAAGCAAGCTTTAGCTATTTAAGCTTCTTTTGGGTAAACTTTCCGTAAGTAATGGAGCCTGAGGAAACTAAATACTAATGACGATGCGAACTCCAAGCGAGAAGATCTTTAACTCATATCAGATATAATGTCTAAGGACAAGTATTTCCTTGGCCTGATACTCCAAACCCGATGAGGCATATCCATTTCATGAGAGCGGCTGTTGGGTAATGTGAAGGAGCTTGTGGAACTCAATCCGTTCAAGAATACGAGACACTGTTACGCAGATCAAGTTACCAGTAGTCTTTGGGACGGGGACAACTGGTAAAAAAGGAACTCATAACCTGACGAGACATACATATAGTAGATAAGAGGACATATGTACATTTTGCCTTCGAGTGCCGCAAAAGAATGAATCATTATTATTATCAAAGCAAAGCTTAAAATTAAGTTTTTACTCTGATCAAATATTACGATCTAACTACCTTGCAGGGAAATCTTCGAGAAAGGAGTTGATATGGTGGCTAGAGAACTGTCTTCACATTTCGGTGATTCGGGTTCTAAATTTAGTTTTATAAGCTGATAGTGGCTTATATTTTCCTCATCTCCCTTGAAAAATCTCGCATGAGGGTTTATTATCAAAATGAATTGATATCTCGTGGAATACGTGAATTAATTATATTCGTCATAATGATCAGTGGTGGTATTTAAATCTGTGTTACACGCGTTAGCATCTACGCCAGCATTATTCACAGATAATTTAGATCAAACAAGCTTGTATTATTGCGTGACAATAAACGCATAAAAAACTTATGCATTCTGGGATGTATAAAACTAATCTCTTTCTTAAGATCAAACAAGGTACATTGAAAGCATGTTCACACAATGATTTACGCTTTTTAGGAGTATAGATTGACCAAAAATTTATGTAACGAGCTTTTGCTTCCTGAATGAGTACCCATTGATATTCGACATCGAGAAGAGAAATTGTTGCATATATCATCCTATCTCTGTCAAATAAAATAAGGTTATTAGATTAAATTTAGTAACGGCAAAATTTACGTTCTTTTAGCAGCCATTTGATTAACTATGAAATATTTTATGATGTATGACTTAAACTCAAGAAAGATTACGGATACATTGTGCTTGTTAAGAAGTTGAATAACCTTGGGTGTCACAAATCAATTTTAGAATGCGTAGATGTTATAAAGGGGTAACATCACATACTCTGCAAAACTAACCATGGAACCCCAAATAAGTAAAATAAGAAAATAAACTAAATTGAAGTTTCACTAAACAATTATAGTTTCGGTAGTGCTGTAGGATAGTTGTACGCGGTTCTCTCGAGGAGGGACAGAAAGAATATCGCAAAAGCTGAATTGAAATTCCTGAGAACAGTGAAAGGTTTCACATTACGAGACAGGATGAGAAACAAAGTCATAAGGGAAACTTTTGAGCATTTTGATTGTGCAGAAAACATATAGAGTACAAAGCCAAGTGGTGCAACCATTAAGGATTGATGAGCAGGTGTTTCGGCTCTCACCGCAGGATTACAACTTCCGCACTGGTTTCAAGCTCTCGCTTATGCCCGGGGCAAGGAAGAGGTGGGAGGAAAGGATGGGAAGGGAAGGTTAGCTAAACCACAGCCCCTTCAAGGCCGACACCAATGAGGCGGATTGAGGTCAAAAGGACCTAAAGGGCCTCCGCCTCCCCGGAGTGCTCGTATTAGTTTGGTTACCCCAAACAACTGAGACGAGTAGCCGTCAGTCTCGCTTTCGCGAAAGACCTACCGCACATCTTTGTGGACCGAGAGAGCCCGTTGCCCAATTATTTTGGATTAGATATCTCTCTGGCTCACTTTACGGGTTGACGCCGTGCGGTCTGCCGAAGTACGTCCTCGAGGCGGGCCCATGGAGGGTCAATTCGGACCAATTCTGGTCAAAGCATGGGTACAATCCTTCTCTCAGTAGTTCTCGTCAACCCCTGGATTGATGAGCAGCAAAAATTGTGGAACGTGTACGTTACCCCTTCAGTGGATATTCAGAAAATTATACCACTTATGCCGATATTTGGATACATGGAGGGTCAATTCGGACCAATTCTGGTCAAAGCGTGGGTACAACCCTTCTCTCAGTAGTTCTCGTCAACCCCTGGATTGATGAGCAGCAAAAATTGTGGAACGTGTACGTTACTCCTTCAGTGGATATTCAGAAAATTATACCACTTATGCCAATATTTGGACGAACATTGCCCACCAAAAATCATGCTTTCAGTTTTCTTATTCGCTATTACAGATGCTCTGGAGCACGCATGAAGTGCCATGTAAAGCTAATGGAGTGTTTGGGAAAAAATAATTTATATCGTCGAAGTAGTGAAAAAGTTCAGTTTTAATGAGCCAAAAAGGAATTTTAATGAGTAAAAAAGCGTGGAGGAAAACCATAAGCACAAGTAAAAGTTGTGTTCCTTCTTCGTGGTTGGAAATCCTCCCTCATTAGTATCCTTAAAAAATATGTGAGTGTATATTTTTTAACGATACTTCCTAGTGCATCTCATTGAGATATTAGTTCTTAAATTTTAACGTGAGCGTTATATTGTGATAATCCAACCTAACACTACTGCTCTCGGTTCATTACGGCGAAAAAAATGTTTGCTCAATGTTGCCAGGAGCCTCGTTTTGGAACTTTCCATGATGGCTTGAGCGTTTTCACAATCTGGGTTGGTGAAGCAAATGAATATTGAGGGCCGTTCAAATTTACCTTTTATTATGGCGGTGGACATTGGCGGATTCCAAAGTTTAGCGACCTCGGGACGCAGAGCAAAAAGAGTCTCCAGGTCTTTATTTTACAAATTTCCCAATGCGTATTGGATACATTCTAAATTTAAATTTTTAATCAAATAGCTTTTATAATTAAACAGGTATTAAAAATAATGGTGATAATATATTTACATTATTAATGTGATCCCCCACAAAAAATTACTATTAGATACTCAAAACTGTGGAAATAACGTACGAAAAGGGCACTTCTTATCTTCGAGCATGAAGAAAGCAGGAGACTCGATTGAAATTATGATAACATTTAAAATAATAACTAGTTAGTTCAAAATTCCCGCGCAAACCCCTATAATCCTGCGTCATCAGTACTTTTCTTACTGGTATAATTGGTAGTTTCAGGCGTAACTTGGTGGAATTTGTTAATATTATATTGATAATTCCTAACTTTGTGATTCCACATATCTTACATTCGATATGTGGAATCACAAAATTACGAGCACTTTTCTGGCTTCCGATATCAAAGTTCTAAACTATATGTATAAAATTGTTTATGTTAATCTTATAGCCTCAGTCAAAAAACTTTCAAATATATCAATAATATCATGAGAAAGATGAGCAATTATATTTCTGTAATGCATCCTAGCTAATACAGTTTAAACAATAATTCATTTGTTTTATCATTCGGGGGTGCGCGCCTTGGCGTGGGTCGTTTAAATATGTCTCGTGAAAAGCCTTAGAGCGCGAAGGGTCCACTTTTGGATCTCAAATGGGCACGATTACCCATTAAAGGGCCAATCTTTTAATCAAGTCCTTTCTACCTATATGCTAAGGAACTGCTATGAAACGGGCAGCATTTTGCTATTTTGTCTTTGGATTCTGTGGGCACCTCCGTGCTCGTTATCCACGGTGGGCGGTCGCCCAGTCTACCCCCATTCAAACGAGTTACTCTGTAAATTTCAGGTTGAATGGCAAAGTACAGTTAGTCTCAGAATCTTAATATTTAAACTATTATTACATTGAAACCTGTATTAATCGAACACCGATGGTTCCGCCGAAAAATGGTGTTTAAGAGGGGTAGTCTTTTCTATTGGGGTTCATTTTCTAAGAATGCATAATATGCAAATGAACGGGTGACTGATTTGAAAAAATGGACAAACTCTTGAAGCGACAGTTTTTTTAAAACCAATACAGATGGCGTTTATTTCCTCACGATACAATTGGTCCTCGAAAATGTTAATGCATATTAATTTAATGTACACGTACAGTGAAACCTGGTTTAAGCGACCACCGTCGGTTCCGCTTCAAAATGGTCGTCGAGAGGGGTGGTCGTTTGATAGGAGTGGTAGGAAGGGTTTCACTGTAAAAGTGAAAATGAGCAAATCTTTGATAAGAAATGTTCCTAATGTGCCTCTAGAAACCACTTTATACGTTCTCAGGGAGGACGGGAAATCTTGACCTGGGGAGTGATGTTTGAAACGTTCAGGATAACTCCTATCAGGTAACTAGGGAGTCACGTGGTAAAATCAGGAATTGTTCGAAATTGTGGATTATTGAAAACGCTCGTAAAAATCTCACGCAGCCTTTCACATTGAATTTTTCACGCGGAAATATTGTTTACAGAGTTGATTATGAAACTTTGAAAGTCAAAAACAGTATGTAAGACTAGAATTCATTCATATTAGTTGGCAAAACTCACCAGAATCTCTAACAATTTTTTGTAGTACCACGTGTCTCCATAGTTACGTAATCTAGATTATCTCGTGCGGCGCATACACAACCCACCTGGACTGCGAGTTGCCGAATTTTTATAAATTAAAGCACCAGAGATTCTCATAACCTTCCCATCAGTTATGATTCATTAATGTTGTATGGAAAAGCTGATCCGAGGGAAGCCGAAAAATTTTTCAGACCATTAGAAGAGCTGACTAGAACTGACTAAAAGCCTTCGAAACCAGGTGCTGGAGGAGGATGCTGAAGATAAAATGGGCGAACGAAATGAGAAATAATGACATGCAAAGGAGAGTAGAAGAGGAAAGGACCATATGGATAACTATTCAGAAAAAAAGAACCAGATATATTGGACACACCCTGAGACACAATGGGTTTGCACAGAATATAATTTAAGGTAAAATAGAGGAAAATGTCCTCAGAGGAAGACCAAAGAATAAGTTCATGGACCAAATCAAGAGGAAAGTACATAGGAAGAGATACCCGGAGGTAAGGTAACTATCATTTGATAGGGTAGGGTGGAGGGCTGCAGTCAACCAATCTTAGGATTGAACGACCGATGAATGAATTTTGAACGGCTTGAGAGTAAACAGACTACGAATTAACATTTCAAAGTTTTTTTTGCCTCAATTATGTTATAGTTCTCGAAGCGGAACTCGTAAATTTAAAAAAATACTAGACTTGACCGTTATTTCTGTCCTTGTTTAGAAGAAGGGAGAAAAAGACCAGGAAAACAATTGACTGATGGACGAGGGAAAATTTTCTTCGAAGAGTACGGGAAGAAGAGAGGAAAACGGGGGTCGGATTCGGATTCTCGTCTCTCTCGGAAGAAGAGAGACGAGATCTGAGAAAACCGAAAGGAGAGATGGGAGGAAATGAATGAGAGTTCTCTTCCCTTGCGCGAGTGGATGTGGGTATTCAGCGCGGTCGGGAGCCATCAAAAGTACGACTTCTCTTTTGGCGAAATGGCTGTGAGACTGAAGAGGTCGTAATGAATGAGGAGCGGCGGATGGAGAGAAATGCCATTTATTAAGGAGGCCGTGGATTTTATCTCGTCGTTGGCGTGCAGTGTTTCGGGCGAAGGACGAAGGGTTCGGAGACATCGGAGGGCCGTAAAAGGGTATTTGACATCGGGTGAGCATCAGCCGATGAATGGATATGCTTATTTCCTTTCCCTATTCCTCCCCTGTCTTTACAAGTCTCGCTTTATCCCTTTGCTCTCCTCATCGACTCTTTCTGCCTAAAGCATTTCTTCCTCAAGCACCATGGCTCATTTAGGAGGCAAAAACTCTTCTAATTATCGGTCTACCGTACATCCACTATTACCGTCCTTCTGATATTTTAATTTTACTTATATTTTCCCAAGCCAGAAGGGCTGGATAAACTCACCGGTCCCTGGTATCGTTTTAGCAATGAAATTAGGATCGTTTTGTTGCAAGGAATCTTATTGCGACGTGACATATACTTTAAATGACTGACCATTGAAGTTTCAGAATTACGTATTAACTGCGCAAATGTTCCATATCATATATTAGCGATTTATTGAACTTCAACTTCTAATCACCGATAAAGTCTTGCGATACATTCTCTAAGATTCTTATCGATATTTTCATGCCTTAACAATGGTATCAACTGTTTTCCCGAAACTATGAACATTAGTAATCCACAGTACTAAGTAGCCAATATATGTTTAAAGAGTTTTAAGAGTCACAATATATGTTTTTAGAGTGACCTGAAATTTTTAGCAGATGGTGGATATCCTTGCATTTCATCCTCAAATTCGTCCATTCCGCGTTGCTATCCAAAGAAAATTATGATAAAGGCAGGAATAACCTATGAGATTGTTTTTTCGGTCGTCAGGCTACGGTTTGATGACGTTATGACCTTTCCATCTGCCTCAATGATTCGTCGCCATGTACTTTTGGATATAAATACCGCAAATATTCCATTGTTTATGAAATGCTTTACTACTTTGCATGCATGTTAACTTTGAAAACATCAGTACTCAGCGATTTAAAATTGCTCCATTTAATTTACATTTCCTCAAAGCGAGTCGCAGTTGATGCACAAACGTAAACGATATTTGGACATTTCTGCATGGGAGGATTAGTAATAGAGCAAAATATTAAAAAATATTCCTCGTCATATATTGATTGTTTCACTGATTAAGGCTTTATGGTATCCATTCACGATGGCTCAGAATGCGTAAGTAACGTGAATAATTTCCTCCCTAAGTTACCTCTTAATTTTCCTACGAAATACGTTTTGAGTCAATATTCTTCACTTAAGGTGGTTGGAGTGCGAATCTTGAGTCATTGAGAGCACATTTTAGTAAATTTCCAAGTAAGTCAAACAAATTCTTGGACCATACCCCACTCTAGTGCATATGTTTATACGGCGGGAATAACCGGCATGTAGTAGTATAAATCACGCAAGGATTACATTTGAAAATTTTCGTCTTCGTTGAAGCAGCACTAGTTTCTCGGTCAGACAGATGCTATTAATAAGAGAGATATATTGCCGAACGGGAAGGTACAAAAATTCGTTACGCACAATAAGGGACCATAAGAAAAAATGACCTCCCCTCAAAACTCCTATAATACATTTCACAGGGTCACTTGCCAAAACCCCATCCCTTACACCTTTAAGCGACTGGTGTCCTAACACCTCCTGCCAAATGTCCATGCGGCGGCTCTCAGGGTAGTAACTAGATTCGATAGAATAAAATCAAGGTTATGACTTAGTTTGACGGCGTGGAATCCAAAACATAAGAAAAATTTACTTGTAAATACGTGTATTTTACTCAGCACGATTCCTTGATATTGGTTAATGACCAATCTATTAATATAAAATGTACTATTTCGCGTTTAAAAGAAAATAGTACATATAGAATGGAATTATTTTGAAATATACGCCAAGTATTATAATACTACATTATGAAAATTTCATTAATTTGCGAAGAAATATTTGTTAGCATACAATTTTTTCACTCCTCTTTACACATATTACTAACGAGTTCACGTATGCATAGTTGAATGCAAATCTTACGTAAACAATTCACTCCAACCTCCTTGAGAATTAAAGTCACTCACTTTCGTCAGTCTCACTTGGTGGTATTCCATCATTAAAAAAAGTTTAAGAAAAAAAAATATTTAACACAATTTAAAAAATTTTTAGAAAAGTTGACATCTTAAAAAAGAATTAAAGTCGTACTAATCGGTAACCCTTAAAATTGCAGACGTTGTCGGATGAATGTAGATCCCTTCAGCGGATCGCTCCCCTTGCATTACTCGCCACTTTTATCTCCCCTGAAAACGTTTACTTTGCCTGTCCCCGTGAAAGCCTCTAGAAACTTTTTAAACCGGACACCTGCACGCACGCCTCGCTTAAAAAGGGACGATGCTGTGATTGTACCTGCGAAGGTAACGTCTCATCTCCGAAATCCATGGAACGACTTAAACCCTCTTTATCCTGTGGGAAGGCCCGGTTCGCCACACTCACGAGGGACCGCGACGTCCAAATCGGACTATCACCGTCTATCGCTTCCGTTGAAATGGAGGCTGCGTGAGGATAATAGGGGCCAGGTTTACCACCTTATACATAAAGGAAGGGGATGGACTTGAGACTCCTTTGAACAATGTAGCTGCACCAATGAATGGTGCCCAATTCATCCCATTTAAAGAGCTGTTATTTATTCCCTTCATCCATTTATGGTGTTGGAGGGCGATTTTTTCTCGCCGATTTCCTTGAAATCTCGCCTCGCGCCGATTTCCTTGAAATTTTGCATTTTGTCTTCTCATTGGCGATTTATATGCATAAAACAGGGAGAAATTGCATGTTACCGATTCTGTTTTTATCTATTTAATGTAATTTTAACGCTCAACCCCTTCATATGTGAGGTATATTTTGTTACCATTGAATTTCATAAGTGCAGGTATTTACGTATCTAAACGGGAATGAATACTCTTCATAATCGTTGCCAGCAAAAACCAACGCGTCATGCCATGCAATTAATTCAAAATACATTTTTAACATGATCTTCGCCTACTTTTTATTAGCGTGCATTAAGGTGGCTCTGGCATGGCTATGTGAGTCAAGACAAGTACTAAATTTCACATTTTTAATTATTCAGTTTAAAAAATACTGCATTCACTGATGGCATGTGTTACCTTCTGAATACCAACGTTCTTGTACAAAATACGCAGACTAATCCACGGTAATATTATAAATGACCATCTTTTTCCAGTCATCGAAGCCGACTGGGGCGCAATTTGCTTGGAACTACCGCATTTTGACGTGAAATATGACCATAAATAGATATAAACTCTGCAAAATGGGTAATATGATGCCTATACTTGATTTTCATTCGATTTACCTTGATATTTCCCTTTTTTCAAAGTTTTCATTAAAAGCTACAATATGACTTGTCGTTCTAATTGACGTTGACGTAATACGGGAACCTCCATGGCAGCCCATGTTAAAATATTCACTTTCAATTCTGAAATGCAGTAAAAGAAGTGGGGAAAATAATACAATATTATTTTTATCTCAGTTTAAAAAAACGCGTTTTAAAGATGCTGTCTTCAACTTTTCAGAAATTTTATCATTTAATATATACTTGTGTAGTGTACAATATGTTAACCGTGAAACGCACGGCCACTGATGCATTATTAAAACCCTGTTAAAACTTGAAAGGAGCCGAAGTTTTTCACGGATGCTCTACACTAAAGACTTATGTAAGACTGTTTTTATTAATGTTTTTCACAATCACAAAAATGCATAGATAATAATTTGACATTACAAATATGCACGGCGTGATGTTAGTACTGGATTAGGCAGACAAGGGTACAAGCATTGAGGAGTAGGCCCAGGTACTGGCAAAACTTCATATCGACAAGCCTGGTCAAAAGTCTCATCGACAGCTTTAATTTTCTCTTACCGTTGGTGGGGAAAATGGCATTTGAAATAATTCCATTTTGTGGTACATTTCCCTAACTTAATTGTCATCATATAATCTTCCGTAGCATGTCAGAGTGCGTAGGATGTAGTTAGCGTCGTAAATATATAAGCTCATAAAAATGCTTTCTCTTTACATTTCTCAAAACTTCATTTTATAAAAAATATTTATACGGCACTATTTCATGGAAGTTTTTCATTTTACAAGTATATTCATTGTGGTCATCTTTAAATATCTACATAGGTGGTGGTTGAAATAGTAGACGCACAAAAAGTATTCAAACAAACAGTTAAAACTTCGAGAATAACTGAATTCGACCATATCCGGCGTTACATGGTAGAATAGCTAATTAATAATTAAATTAAACTGCAGGAGTTGTATTGTCCACTTATATCAAATGCATAAAGGTACACTACACGTGTTTTAACGCTCGTTAAAGTGACACCTGATGATGACGCCCTAACATGCGTTGAAATACGAGGTGTATCTTTATACATTAAATATTAGTGGACAGTACAATTCCTACTGTTTAATTTAATTGTTCGAAAATAAAGCTCAAGATTTCATAGCATGGAAAGTGAAAATACACTATATAAACGCAAAGGCTTACAAACCGACAACAGTAAACCTGTGTTCATTGGCCAAATAACACAAACACTGATGTGTTTCACAAGTTATCAATGAAAAAATTTCTAGAGCCTCAGATATAATCGTTAACCCTGGACAATAGCGCAATCCAACACCGCGTGGGTGTATGAATAACCTGGGCCGTCCCGCGGTTGATAACCAGCACGTTGGTAACACTGGCTAGCTATCGAGGGGCCGGACCTGGTGAGGACTCTGTTGAGACAGCCCGCCTGCCCTGTCAACCCTCTAATGGAACACATGGGAGCCCGGCAGGTGAAAAGACAGTCCTCCCCCTCCAAATCGCACCATCGCACTCCTACCCCAAAATCTCTCTCTCTTGTCACCTAAAAGGTCCTTCGCCCCGCGGGCCACTGGCCGAGGAGCAATTTGCGCGTGTAAACCTGGGATTTCATGGCGAAGGGACTGATGGGCACGCTCAGGGACCGGATTCCGTTCACCCTCATATCACACACCCTTTCCCAGCAACTCCTTGTCAAATCCCCTTGTCCCTGGTTCACTTCGCCAGATGTTCCAAGAGGGGAAAGCGGATAATAACGGAAATGGACCGTGGCGTTGGGGCCATTATTTCGAAAGGAATTTCAGCACGCTCATTAAGAAAGAGGAACGGAGAAGGTTTTGTTGGCATCTCTGACGTTGAGAAAAACACTCATCAAGATGCTGACAAGCTGGATGCAAAGAATGCATGAATAGGCTTAGTAATTATACAAATATAAATTGAATTCAGCTGCAATTTGATCATGTTTGGCATTTCGGTGGCGGTGGGTTAGATTGAGTTTGCTAATCTAAATGCCGTGCGTTCGAGTTCCACCCAAGTGATTTTACACCACCGGAAGACCTAAGGTTTTAGAGTCCAAAGATTGGGAAAAACGAGGTTTTTCGTTGCTGTGTGCGATTTGCGTATGGACTTCGTTTTCTTTCCTTAAATGTCGAATTTTTTGGTCCAAATGTCGTAACTTTTTACCCTACTTCACCAATTGAACCTTTTATGACATTGGAAACCACAGCACAGCATTAGAATGAGAACTTCCGCTTCAAGCTTGCTTCCGCCAAAATATCAATGCAACAGAATTACGTTTGAGATCTTAGCTGAGATAGTTTTCACCCCAGCCTCTTAATGTGAGATTTATGGCTACCACGGAACGGTTTTATTTTTCAATGTCACATTGAATGAGTTCTTTTATTTCAGTGCAACAATTTCATTCCTTTTTTCCTCTTATTGTTGAAAGACAACGGGCACCATCTTCGCCAGCGGTTCGTATGGGTCGGCAGTTCATGCTCTAAATACGTTGGCTATTTTTGGCCGTATTTTGTGACAGAATTTTCCGGTTCACAGAGGAACACAATACTGGCCGTGCTGTCGACTTCGTTCGCGTCAAAACGCTAACCTTGAAAATAATTATTTGAGGGAAGCGAGGTGTTCGCAACTCATTGACCTCATAACCTTACACGGCAGTGCTCACCATGCTCCGTCATACATACGCAGTAGGTCATCTTCCCGCGTGTAGGACTGTTTTTCGTTTTACCTTCCAGTGCATTCACTCTAATCTTTATATACTATTAAAATGTTAGACATAGAAATTTATTCTACAGTTATCCAAGAATTAGGTATTGGCTTTGGAGCCGATTAAAAATTGTACTAAAAATTTTACAATGGCAGTAATTGCACTTAAATTATTTTATTAGCTATTCTTTCACCTTTATCTATAATCCTATAGCTCCATAATTTGTTTCTTTAAAACTATAATAGTGATGAATTTCGAAAATAAATGTAATTTGACGTAAGTAATCGTTACCAATACATATATATTTTTCACGACGGTTGCCTCAGTACAGGTTTTTTTTCCAGATAAGGCAACATAATTGACAACATAAAGGCAACTTAAAGGACAAATGTAAGACTTCTCCTTCTTGAACAGGACCATACGAGACTGGAACGACCTACCAGCAAAAACATTCGATCCCTTCCCAAAAAAATTATGTATTTTAAAAAATAGGTTAAATAAGTAGAAGGTTTCAAGGTTTATTCTTTTAAGCGGATGTTTTTTATTGTAACCACCAGGCCAATGGCCTACTTGTAACCCTTTAATTGTAATGATAATAATACTTTCATACTTTAATAAGCAAGAAAATGTAGTCCAGCTGCATCTAGGAGTTAGATCTAGTAAACTGGCTTCCACTGAAAACAATGTCCTCCATGCCGCCCTAATCTTACAGCCCTCTATTGTTTTCGCCTCGATTCTGCAATACTTCACACTCACTCCCCTATCCTAATGCTTATCAATATTCATTCTTTTTAGAGTCTCTTCCACCGAATTTCCCTATTATCATCTCAAATGCAGACCTACGAAGCAAAATATTATTCAAAATTAAAAACTTAACATATAACGTATTGTAAAGCCTGATAAGCGCGTGTCCAGACTGTGTCCAAACTGATGGAAGCGAACTTATTGATGAATGATATCTAAAGCGAATGAAGATTCAGTGCATAAGGCGGGTTAAAAATTTACTTCCATGACAGTAGCCTTGAATGTCGCTCTCAGTCGACCAACCGATATGTAAGCACGAACTTCCATGGCAGTGGGGGTCGATAGTGGTAGTGATCGATTAAGGTTTGCACTTGCAAGGAAAATTGCACTGGCATCTATTTTGGCTATGAGTAACATATCAATTAAAAATCCAGCCGTATCGTATCCGGTAAAATCTTTCTAAACATGACTGCAAACGGAGATTATAAATGTAAGCAAAAAATTGTTTAGTATGAAGAAGACTTATTCTTGCACATGCAAATATTTATTTGTGCTTTTAAATATTTTAAATGCTAAAGAACTGCTGAGGTTTGCTTTATGACTTATCTCTCATTTGATAATATAAATTATTAAGACTATTCTTATACTCGATACGATATAATAATTAATTTAGAAAAGTTTATTAAAACCAAGATTGCCTATGGGACTAAAACAACGATATGCGAACGCCGTTATTGCTAGATATAGACAACTTTTGTAATTATCATATTCATTGTTTACTTGTGTCATCAATTTCTTCTGGAAAAGCCGGAAGTTTTGTGTGCGCAGAACCATGCCCTGGAAGTGGCGATACGATTCGATGCATCGAATCGTATCGCCACTCACTACTTCGACTAAGTCAGCTTCCGCGTGTAAAGCATTATTAAAGGAAAATTTTCGGAGTGTTTATAAGTAATGAGGAACTGATCTACAAAACAGTTGGAATAAAGTAGTATGCCTGCCTACGGAAATGATGGAAAAATGTAACACAGGTGAAGTGGTTAAAAATGGTATTAAAAAAGGCCAATGTGATTGAATAGCATTACAAATTGACCTATTTCATCGAATTCGAGGAATCCCATTAAAACAGAGTGTGAGATAAGTGATAGAAATATTAGCTTATATTATAACATTAATTTTCAACTATAATGTCACGGCATACATACAAAGTGCATTTCAAAACGCGGAGTAAATTGACTGTAATTATAGAAATCCGATCTGCGGTTTCTTTTCAACTCATATACAAACAGGTACGCTTCGGATCCCTTACGCGTCAACTCTAATTCGGCGATATTGACACAAATCCATTTAAAGAGAGTGCCTCCGGTTAAAATTTGCAAGTAATTGAAAGGGGATTATGAGGTTGACTCAGTGTTATACGGTATATGTGTATTTTGAAATGATACTATTTTTTCCCCTAATTTCCTATTGAGTATTCAGGAATGCATTTCCCTATTGATGGATTAGAAGGGATAATCGATACATATCCGATTGGGAAAATTGTTGAAATTTCGATAGAAATTGAAGAAAAAAATCCAAACACTTGAATTGAATGACGTACACGCTTCTCCATATGATTGGTAATCGGAATTTTTAAAAAAAATTAAGCCTTTTCCCTCCGAGGTATCAATATTGTTGCCTTTCAAATTAGGCCGTGCCTTTCCAAAATACGTTACGCGATACTGATCGATCGCACCTTAAAAATTGGCAAAACGAGGCGTTTCAGTTTGTTGCATTAAATATTTCGATTATTTTTAATTAGATATAGATGCTCGATACTTTTATTTCGTACGCTGATGTATTTTGTGGATTAAGTGTCTGTTTTGATTAAATATATACCATAGACAATCTTTAAAAATTTACGAAGCACTTACCAACTGAATTACTTACCTGAAGTTGTAACTCTCCAGTTTTATGCCAGCTCTTTGGAAAATCTCGAACCAGCACATTTAATACGCATGATATTTTAGTTATTCAAAATACTTTTATTAGTATAATCGTTGACATAGCCACGATAACAATTCGGCCTGGCCTGGGAATCGAACCAGAATCCTTTGGATTGTCGGACCAATGCGACTGACCATTACGCTTTTTAGGCTTCCCAATTTTTGGCGACGTGGATAACTGGATATCGTAGTGGTCTGCGCATTTGTACGGTAAACCATAGGTCCGTGGTTCCCAGTCCAGGCCATATTTTTCTCGTGGCAAGTTCAACGCATGTTATCTGATATGATTGGATATTATCAGCATAATCGTTGCAACAATGCAAGGTTGATAATCTAAAAACTGGTATTTAAATTTAGACACTTAATAAAAATCAGCTGGAAAATTAACAGTAAAATCAATAGATGAAGTCATTTAATTGGAGTAATTAACATGCACAAAGAGCATTTACGGGAAAATAAAAGTAAAATACATGCATTATCGAGAGAATTTGAGCATTATTACCAAAAGTGGAATGCGCCAACCGTGTCGTTGAACATTCTGTCGTTTTCTATCTTTGGTAATTGTCGTAATACTGTATCCTTCACCAATTATATTTTATCGTTTAATCATTATTTTTTTTAAATTTTCACCGATGCAACGCATACGACGTACATAATTCTAATGGGCATATAATTGTATTTTATCTTTCAGGATATTAGTTTGTTTTATGTAGAATTCTCAAGTTTCACATTATTTCCTCATTGGCACTTCATCATTTTCTTTCGACGTAATAGGTATTCACCAAGTGATAAAGTCTTCGAGCCTCTATGCTATAACTAGTAATGGTAGTATTTGTGTATCGGTAGCATCGGCAGAATCACAGCTTGCTACTCACCATTCCAATATAGGTAATTCATGATTTTTAGAGCTTCTATCATCAGCGCATAGTTACTTATCTTTTCACTTACTCCTTTACTTAAATGATTTTATAGGCAGAGTTCTAATTCATTCACGATGATGCGTAATAGCAGTACTAAATTTTCCCAACATTCAGGAAGTGACGTCAATTTTCCATCCTTTAGACCAACTTCATGAATACTAAACGGTAAGTAAACGCTAGATGCTAGTAAGAAGCTGCGATATTTAGGTACACTATGTTGTATCGGGTAACAGAATACATTTTTATAAATCTGAGGGGAACTTCCATGGGTAGGATGGGTTGAGTAGGGAAAGAGGGAGGAAAGCGTGCGGTGGGTTGGCAGGTAATGTGGCTAAAAGCAATGGGGAAAGACTAAGGAAGTCAAAGTCATTTGAAAGGTTGTACATTCTGAAATAAATTGTGGAAGCTAAAAATTTATACTTTCTACAATGCTTGATGAGCTCTAGTTTAGTCCATGATTTTTTCATATCACGTTCAAAAATCAGCGTAACTTAATCAGGCAGCGTGTCCCACCGCACGGAATCTCGGATTCTTCCTCTCCAGCCGAAAGGTGAAATTCAATTCCATCCATCTCTCTCGTTTCCTCTTCCTTTACATCTTCGTCTCTATCTCTCTCCGGTTCCCGGTGAACTTTAGCGGTTGACACGAACAGATGAAAAGGTGGAAAGGAAGGTTTTATTTCAGTAAACTGGGTTTGGGTAGATTTGGCTTATAGTTATGAAATTCCAAGGTACTTAATACTTGCTGTTGCAAAACCTTGATGAATTCACATTTTTTTTACAGATGTGTACGAATATATAACAAATGTGACTTTATGGCGGGGATGGCAGGCGCACAATGCGGGACCACAATAGCTCTGTGCGCGCCTCTACCTTCCATTGCATTTGGTCTCTGAAGCAGTTAAAGCTTATCTCTAGCTATCATTCGATTACTCTTTACAGTTGGAAATACTCCTTCATTGTAACTCCTCTGTGACATCATCCTACCATCTTTTTCGGAGTCTGTCACTTGGAAAATTATTTTTTCTTATGATGCTAGCTCGCCATCTCAAGTAAAATGCAGATATGTTAATATTCAGACATGGCGGGTGATTTTTTTTTAAGATATTATTTCTCATGGCGATATCTGCAGATATGTTAGTTGCTTGTCATTTGCTCTCCTCTCCCTCACGCTCCTAAGCAAACCTCTTCCAAGAGAGCCTCTCCCTCGTTGAAGTCACATCTCTCTCAGCCGACCACCATCATGTTTCCCTACCACTACGGAAGGGAATTGGAGATGAATTGCGAGGGGCGAGATGGCAGCTCAGAGCCACAGTGAGTGACGGGTGACGACAAACAGTTCCCCCACTCAGCCACCCTCGGTGCATATATCTCGCTTCCCAAATGGCAAGGTAGACACGTCGTGCATAAATGAAAAGATTTCAAACTGCGTTGGAGTGGTGTAGTGCTGAATTTGAACGGAAAATAACGACCGTCGCGGATTCAACGCCTCTACCATGTCATTCGCACAACCCTTCTAAGGTCGAAATCTACCTTTTTCTATGTTTTTTAATCCGATCCCAGATTTCCCGCAGAGAGAGTTGGAAATACCGGGGATAAAGTGAGGCTTAGAGAGGGAAAAAAACTTGTCTACGCCAGGGAAAGTTTTGACTCCGGGAAATGCGTGGAAAACGGGCGGGAAAAATTTTATTTCGCGTGTCGCTGAAACGTGAAAATCTGATAGATAGGGGAACGAGTACATTCGCTCGTTCGATTGGTAATCTTGAAGCTCGCATGTCTCTGAATATCTGCAATATATATGGACTGAGACTCACAAACCAGACACGAGACTCAAATGTGTCGCAAAAGAAAATCTCTCTTACCCTCACAGAAAAGTGTTAGTGATTTTTTTTACTCAAGCATATTTTAGCATGGCCCTTAATAGAGCACGTTTGGCTTGTTCATTTCATTGAACGTCGATTTGTGGAAGTTATCTGAAAGAAAGTATATACATGTAATTTTGGCATTCCATCCATATCATTCACCGCTTGCTCCAGAGTTTTATTGGATTGGATTGGACATTTGGGGAGGCAACCGACAGCTAAGGTCATTTTCGCCATAGGAGATAGGACAGGATAGAGGCCCGGCGTCGGCATTAGCCTGCTCTTAGCAAAAGGCTCCAAAGGGATCACGGTTTAACGTCTTATCCGACAGGCGGAGTACTGTCCTTGAAGTGCCTTCTACAAGACAATCAAGTAGGGATCGGATTTTATCTGAAAAAATCCTCCTCTGCAGGAGTATGGCAAGAGTACTGGCTACTCATGGGCACGGGCCTAGCCTCATTGAAACACCAGTTCCCGTAACATCACTGAAGTTAAGCAATTTTGGGCCCGGACGAGGGTTGGATGGGTGACCATTCATACCTTTACCGTGGCGTTCTTGTCCTCTGTCTGCATGTGGCAGGCAGGTAAAAATGGGGCAGGCACAAAGGACCACTAAAGGTCTAGGTGCCCGAGCTCCTGACGAAGGCTCCCCCAACTAACAATCCAACTGGCTACTCATACGAATGGCCAGGATTCAAATCCCTGCAGTAGGAGGATGTATTTTAGAGAACACCCGATCCCTACTTGAGTGTCTTGTGGAGGGCACTTCAAGTGCAGTACTCCGTCTGTCGGATGAGACGCAATACCGTGGTCCCCCTGACGACTTTCGTAGCAAGCTAAATAGCAGGCGAATGCCGACGCCGGGTTTCTATCCACCATTTCTCCCTTACGTCTCCCTTATGTTGCAAATTACCATAGCAATCGGTTGCCTCCCAAAATATCCGACCCAATATACATCACGGTATCAAAATAATATCTTTCAGAGTGGGTATCCTCCGTGCTTTAGTGTATCAGACCTTATCAAACTTTTTCAACTAATATAAGCCTATCATTCCATGTTCCTACCTACGCGTGTTCTCTTCATTTTATGTTGTCTGTTCTCTTACTGCTTCCCGCGGAGATCCGATTGGGAAGTTTTTTTTAACTCCGGAAAATTTTACGAAAGGGAACAACATCATGGTGTTCAACAAGGGAAATCTCTTGGATCTTCAATACAGGAAATAAACACTACTGAAAACAAAACAGAAAGGGAAACTGGATCGGATATATTTTACGAGTAAAATGGGATTATAAATACAGTAGTCGAGGGAGAAAAGAGAGGAGGAAGAAGAAGGCTGAAAATTACAGACGAAGTTGAGATATAAGGAAGTTACAAGAAAACCAAGGAAGAGACCCGGGACAGGATAATTTGGAGACAGCTTTGGTGGTTGGGACCTGTCAGTAGGCAGAATACCAGTTGATAATGATAAGCCAGCCTATCGTACGACTTCTAACTGTGCATCTCCATTGACTGCCAACCTAATTCTCTAATCAGCATGTTTTCATAGATTTTAGCAGTTTTCAGTGAACAGAGTGGCTTTTTATCATATTTGCATCGCAAATTAAATATTCGGTACAGAGTCCAAAACGTTCGGGGCATATTCGAGGCAAGGCCTGATCGAAGCATCTGGCGAAATAGAAATGGAGGCTGGAGTCAGTATAATTACTAGTTTTCGTAACGTGGTTAAAGCTTAATTAAACTATATTCCTGTAAGATTTTACCCGAAGGAATATTTATATATTATTTACGTTTTATAATTACAAATTACAAGTTTGAGGGCGACAGAAAATTTACTTACCTAGGAGTGCAAAATAAGATTTCTGAGGAGATTTATCAAAGGGTAATGCAAGGAAACAAGGCTTCTTTTGCAAATTTACCCCCCTCAAATAAACTTCTGTCCAGGAAATCTAAATTGAAAATTTATAAAACACTGATAAGACCAGTAGTTAAATATGGAGCTGAGACATGGGTCCTATCCAAACAAGATGAAGAAATATTAAGAATATTTGAGAGTAAAATAATAATGAGAATCTATGGTCCAGTTAAAGGAGAAGAAACGTGAAGAATAAGAATGACTGTGAAATAAACACAATATTGGGAGAGAAGGATATAGTTAGGTTTTCCAAGTCATTGCGACTGTCGTGGTTGGGCCATGTTGAAAGGATGGTAGAGTACAGAATGCCAAAATTGTTAATAATTAGTCAGATGTAAGGGAGTAGGAGGAGAGGAAGACCACGCAAAAGATGGCTAAAAGCTGTTGCAGAGGACCTGAAGACAATGGGCATTGGAAGATGGAGTGAGAAAGCAAAAAGGAGCGCCGAATGGAGGCGTATGACTGAGGAAGCCAAGTCCCACACCGGGCTGTAGAGCTGTGGAAGAAGAACAATATTGACATGAAATACAAATAAATAATTCAGGCAGCACCAAGCCTAAATCTTACTAATTACTAAATTTATTATTGATTTTTAAATTAATCTGGTTACTCATTACAGCAAATTGAGTATATCTAAATAGAATAGTACTTCTGAGCGCAGGGTTTTCCTTAATCTACCGGTAGTAATATTCCCTCGATACCGTGTTTTCTTCCTTCTCGTTTCCAGTTACGGAGAGAACTTCTTGAATCTTTTGGCTGTTTTGTCGGAAGAGTGGCTGTAAATACGAGTGTGAATGGCTCATTTTAGCGCCCCTATCCATAAAAATCGGAGGATTATGGCACGTTTGGAGAGGGAGAGAAAGAGGAAAGAGCTGTAAAATACGCCGTTTTATGCGAAACGAGCGAGTCGAAAAGTTCTGAAGTTAAGGAGCAACAAATTTTATGGCATCTGCGATCTGAGTCTTTTCGTTAAGTTGGGACGGATCGCTGGCCTCGGTGCTGAATGGTCGGTGAACGGGTTATTTTTTTCTCTCATGCTTTCCTGAAAATTTGAAACCATATGAGTCGGAGATAATCTAATTCACCTCCAGTGGTGGATTTAACGGTGTGCGGACAGTGCGGAAGCCCGGGGCCTAAGAAATCGAAGCCAACATATTAAGAAATCATTGCTCTTATAGGTTTTTAAGTGGAAAAATCTTAATTTATACCATGCCTCAGGGTCATATTTTTTATATGTGATTCAGTTCATGTAATTTGTATAAGGACAGAATAAGTAAGGAAGAATTTTACAGAAGATTAGAAGAGAAAAGAACCAGATGGATAGGACTCACCCTGAGGCACAGTTTATGAGGAACATGATTAAAAGGAAAAGGTGAAATAACAATAAATAATAAGGTGTAGCGGAGAAGAGCTAAGAGCCAAGCTAAGAAGGCGTTAATGGAAAAAATATAACTTTTGTGCTCAAAGAAGATAGGACTACAAATCAGGACACAGTATGTGGAGACATTCGTGTGAAAAGTGGCATTCTGTGGATCGGAATCATGGACCATTAGAAATGGTGACTAGAACAGACTAGGAGGCTTTGAAACATGGCGCTGGAGGAGGATGCTGAAAATAAAATAGACGGACAAAATAAGAAATGATGAAGTGTATAGAAGAGTGGAAGAGGAAAGGACAATATGGAACACAATAGAGAAGAGCAAGATGGATTGGACACATCCTGAGACACAATGGGTTAATGAAGAACATAATTGAAGGTAAATTAGAGGGCAAAGCCCCCAGATGAAGGCCCAGGAATAATGCATAGATCAAATGAAGAGGAAGTACATAGGAAGAGATACCAGGGGGTAAAGGAACTAACATTAGATAGAGAAAGGTGGAGGGCTGCTGTCAACAAATCTTAGGATTGAACGGCCAGAGATTCCAGATGGCTTTTGATTTCAAACAATAAATTTTTGTGATATCCAAAAGCTAATCTAAATTCTAAACTTCTCTTATTTTAATCCGCAGGCAATTTTTATTACATGTTGTGTTTTATTTATGGTATCCTCACCGAGGAATATGCTGGTAAATTTATTTAAGCTATATCAATAATGTCGAAATGCGATACATGAAAGTTAATAATTGCGAGTGTATGTTATTTCTGAGTCCCGGAACTTTCACAGCTTACTCCGTAAAATGGTTACCCAACAAACTTAAGAAATGGAGATAGAACCTAAAACGTAATTACTTATGCGTTCAGCAGAACCAGGCGATATGTAGGTAGTGGAAGTTGGTCATAAGAAGAAAATCAACCGCACTTTTCCACATATTATAATGTTCTACGCGTTGCGAAGAAGGTCAGGTTTTGTATCTCAATATGATTCCATGAGTGGAAGCGAGTAGTGGTTACAATTAAAATCTGTGGACAACAGCGATTGTGCTCTTATTTGGAAATTTCTACATTAATCCTAACGCTTGCATTGTGCTGATATGATACACTGACATGTGAAGGCCTCATTTGGTTCTAAGAAGTGGCATATAACTTAGCCACGCAAAACTTTGATATACCTATTCATATCTAGACATTCAGAATTCCATGAATAAATCTGAAATTCCGCCATACAATTCGACACGTTCAGCAATACCTACCGGTTGAATCGACCTTAGCAGCCTGGAGCAATGCTCCATTGTGGGGCGAATATTGCCTCATACGCCGGAGGCCACGGACGAGGACACAGGAAGGGGGGCAAGCGTTAATTGGAATTTCGAGCACCAGATGCAGTTGGTGCGGAGTGTGATGGATAGAATTTGGGAAAGAACGAACTACAAAAGGGGAGAGAGACAAAAGGAACCAGACGGAAGAGGGTAAGACGAATGAGGAACGCAAAAGGGATTGAGAGAGGAGGAGGTAAGAAAGGAAGTGGGACAAAAGAGGAAAGATTTTAATTTGAAGGGGGAAGCGGAGAATGGTTCAGAGGCGAACAATAGAGGGGCCCGGAAACAAGAGACAATCTATCCCGGCCCGAGGAGGGGGGGGGAGGGTGGAAACCCGCTCCCTCTGGTGGAAACGAATTATCCCTTCGATTACGATTCAAAAGGTGCGAAATATGTTCCTTTCGAGTAATCCTTCCTCCAGACTTGCTGTTCCCGTCCCACGCTCCTCCGTTTCCAAAATCCGTTTAATCCCTAATGGTTTGCTTCCTGAACTGCCCTATTAACCCCGTGAAATGTTAATCCTCACCCGGAATGACTCACGGGAACGAAGTGAGGTAATGGGCGAACCTGCCTATAGTTATTCTCTCCCACGGTTCTTTGGACGAAGTGATATCCTTGGCTAGGAAGTGTTAGGAAATATACATTGCGGTTCCACTTCATTGGAAAACTGGTATCGCTCTCTTCAAATCTAGAGATACAAAGAGTTCATTGCAGCGAAATAAAACTATGATCAACTTTAATGAATGTTAATTTTGACCACATATACATAATAGTTCTGTAAGTTTAGTTATATTTTTGAAAATGAATTTTTTCCCGCGATTGATTAGAAAATATAATGGCGGAAAATGAGACTTTGAAGTAGGTTAGTTGACAGGTGTTGTAGCTGATTAGTTGATTTGCTCCCTACCACTTGTTTTTTAAAATGCCACGAAGTACTGACATAACGTTTCGCATGATCCCAGCTAGACTCTTATACTTCGTTCACATCCATGCCTATGCCTATAGGAATTCTCTTTTCACGATTCTTTGGACGAAGTGATCTATTTGGCAAGGAAGGGTTAGGAAAGATACATTGCAGCTCCGCTACCTTGGAAAACTGGAATCAATCTCTTCAAATCTAACGGTGAAGACACAAAGAATCCATTGCAGTGAAATAAATCTGTGATTAACTTTAATGAAAGTTGATTTTAACCAATTATAAGTAATCGTTTTGTCATTTTTAGGATTTAATTTTCTCCCGGCGAATGATTGAAGTGATTTTTTCTAGAGTTTTCGTCCGGGTAAGGTGCTCCATCTTCTTCCTTTGCCAACGTTTCGATGTAAAGCTTTCTTGGAAAAGACAGGTCCCACTTAAGAGGAACTCAATCCTAAAAATGGCGGGAAAAGTAAAAATGCTTCCACCAATCTAAACCGGCCTGACCTAAGAGCCATTCTTTATAAACACGGCACCTCGACACCCGGCATTAACGGTCCTGATGACGATGAAAAATTCTTTGATCGAAACGTCGGTAAAGAAGAATATTGAGCAACTTACCCGGGCAGAAACCCGAGAAGAAATTACCTTAAGTGTTGTTCTTGTTGTGAAAATGTCGTTTTTCCCGCGGTTGATTAGAGGCCACAATGGTGGTCAATGAGACTTGAGATGTAGGTGAGTTTACAGGTTGTGTAGCTGATTAGTAAATAATTTCCATACCTCCTGTTTGTAATATGCCACGAAGTACTAAAAAACTGTTTCGCCTGATCCCAGTCAGAACCTTGTGTCTCGTTTACATAGTAGCATTATAAATTATATCAATAATTATGGTAGCATTGGCAGGGTACCTATAGTGTAATCCAAGTTGGTGAATGTTGCATGTACATTATAGTGCCTGTTGGTGGTAACTTACACCCTGCCAAACACCCCTGAGGTGGCTTACAGGGTAATACGTAGATGTGGAATAATTCTGGAGGATTGATCTTGATTGTATTATTGAATTGCATTTATACATTGCACACACACATGACGATATCAATCCTCCAGAATAATTGTGTTCAAATATGATTAATGTGATTCTGAATATTTCAGAATTGAATTAATTCGCATTCTTTGAGCGAGCGAATTAAGGTTTTGGATTTTTTTAAATATCGAGACATAAATGGGCTAAAAAAGACGTCTTTTGAGCATTCCTCCCCAACTCTCTAGAATTTTTTGTAGGAAATCACAAGTAATCAAACTTTTTAAGTTTTGTTATATCACCACGTTCATTTTCATTATGTATGATCATTCGATTTTTTTTCATAATGATATTCACATATGGGGTATTTTTACCTGACGGAATCGATATTTTTCTATGTAAGTATTTAATCATAACTCTTATTTCCAGTGACAACTAATAACTTAAACATTGGTTTCTGTCATGTCAGAAAAAAGATATTTATAGATGTGGAGTATATATAAAATATGATGAGGTATTCATTGATGAACCGTGGCAAGCTAATGTCACATATACGTAGTATAGTAGTATATAGTGGTATAATGTCAAACATACACGCTATACGTAGAAATGCAGCTCTCTTAAGAGGAGTTAGTGGTAATACTTTTATCATAGTGATGCCATTTTTCATTGAAAACAGAAATATTCAGACATTGAGTTTAACGGTATCTATTAGGTCAAAATCATGAGGACTATTATTTTACTTTAACCTGAAATTTTGAATTCAAATAAGAATTTCGTCACCATTATTCATTGAAAAAAATCTTACGTCTCCATAAAGAATTCTACCTGATAATTTTCATAATTTAAAATGGATACCTTGCTAATATCACCGAAGCACACTTTCTTTTAAGATTAGATTCTGCATTTTTCAGTGTTGATTAATGAAAGATTTTCATGGTGCGGGGATATATTTTTATTAAATGATAAATGATGAACGTAAAATGAATATATTTATCAAAAATTTAGCAAAACTTTATGATTTTTATATCACTTAGCTGCGTAAAGTGAATTTAAAACATTGAAATACAGACATTATCGTCAAAGACGAAACCCTTTCCCCTGGATGTCGACGGTGTCGATGAGAAAGATTGTTGATTATTGAGCCGCATGCAAGAGGATAGGGAAAAAAGACGGGAACGAGCGGGCCAATCACGAGACTCCTGACCATATGCCAAATGGTATATACGCCGGACCAGTTGACGATGCAGAGCATGCCCTGATGACGATGGTCGACTCGTTCATCGAAACATCGGCCGAGATGTAGAGTTTGACCCGGTGGGAAGCCCGAATAATCTTCAACGATTACAACGCCCGAAAAGTCTTAGATCTTTCTTCAAGGTTGTTGTATTTGCTTCGATCCACATGGAAATGGTTCAACTTAAGGAAGTGACGAAGATTTTTTCAGCAAAATCCCAAACCCTACTCAGTTGCTATGTGGAGAATACTTAATTCATAGTACCCCCTGTGATGATATACCCCTGTATTTAAAAATATGGACCCCATGGCACATTCCATTGATGGCTTAAAATTCAAATGACTGACAACAGTAACGAAACGTTGGTTCACTGTATGATGCCGAACTAGTTCTCTTAATCATAATTGCTGACTCCTTCTTGCCTATTACCCTTACATTAATCAGTAATGACGGTTGAATTCATCCCTCACGTTGAACCTAAACTACAGATAATCAGTTCCATTGCAGCAGAGTAAGTAAAAGCCATGAGAATACCGGTAAAATCAATTCAGTAAAATAAGGCCACTATACTGCAAACTGAAGTGGAGAATAGCCCAAGCTAAGTTAATGGGAAAAAGACTACTGTGCTCGAAGAATATAGGACTGCAAACCAGGAAACAGTAAATGTAAACATTCGTGTGGAGCGTGGCATTCTATGGATCGGAAGCATGGACCATTGGAGAAGATGACCAGAAAAGACTGGAAGCCTTCAAACCTTGGTACTGGAGGAGGATGCTGAAGATAAAATGGACGAATATATAAAAAATGATGAATTGTACAGAGGAAAGAATAAGATATGGAATAACATATGGAATACCATAGAGAAAAGAATAACAGTGTGTTGGACACACCGTGAGACACATTGGGTTCGTCAAGAACATATGTGAAGGTAAAATAGAGGGAAAAGTCTCCAGAGGAAGACCCAGGAATAGGTTCATGCTCAAAATAAATAGAAACGTTTATCGGGAATGATATCAGGGGATATGGGATTAGATAGGAAAGGGTGGAGGACTGTAGTCAACCAATCTTAGGATTGAACGACAAATGAATGCATAGCCAACTTAATGACATCGACTCTCAGTCATATTCTCGTGGCAATTGAATACTAAACTGAGTAATTGGATACTATCATAGAGCGCATTTAATCTCATCAGCGCCAAATGTGCTACTATTTTTTGCGAAAAGTTCATTAAAACTCCCATTCCTTGCTTATTTTTCTTTTCGAGATACATTGCGTTGGTTACATGTAGTACAACATTTTGCCTCTCGCCGTGGAAGCGTCGCGACGACGCGTCGTCAGGTAAGCAACGATTAAGATACGGTATCTTTACCTGACAATCCCTCCAGGAAGAGAGGCGAAACGCTGTACCATAAGCAACCATCGCAATTATTCTCGAAAAGAGCAATAAGCGTATCATCGATGGTGAATATGCCTGAATAAAAATAATATTACCTTCTTAAGAAGCGCTACAAATTAAAGCAACCTGTTGCGAGTGATCCATCTCGCTTGAAAAACTTCAGCCGTGACTTGACAAAAATTCTGAAGGCAATGGTGTGAAGGTTTTGCTTAGTCTTACAGATGGTGTGTGGCATTGATTTTTTCTTTTCTTCACTTCCAACGTTTTTATTCATTCTTCCTCCTCTCTAAAAAATAATCCTACGCTTACATTTTCTTCCGAAAATAGCCAACCAAATGAATACTTCATTTAGACGATATGCACCACAGTTCATTTACCAGTGAAACAAGAGGAACTTACCCTGCAATCGGAAATTCTTTTCATATTTCACATAAACTATAGATAAATCATCGAGAACTTTATAGATGCATATGTGTTGTATTTTTGAAAAAAATAACTCCTTATCAATTTCAAGGAGACACTTAATCAGTAATAACGGAGACGAGAAAATAGAATAGAAATAGAAAATAGTCTTTATTGTTCTGGGACTTTAAGTCCCCTGGAACATAGAAAAGAAATAAATACATGCCATAACATAAAAGATTACAAAAAACTAAGCAATTTTACATAGGTAATCAGTCATGTTTCTCTTGAACATCGAAATTGTCATAGAGGTTCTAAAATTTACTGGTAAACAATTCCATAACTTGCAATAGAGG
This sequence comes from Ceriagrion tenellum, assembly GCA_963169105.1. Classification (NCBI taxonomy): domain Eukaryota; kingdom Metazoa; phylum Arthropoda; class Insecta; order Odonata; family Coenagrionidae; genus Ceriagrion; species Ceriagrion tenellum. The sequence continues at coordinate 87,333,077 of OY720634.1, forward strand.
AAAATAGAGGAAATAGAGGAAAGCGACACAATTTACAGGCAGGTTGGGAGCATTTTCTTTCAGAAAAAGCTGATCGCGTCACTTCTGAATTTAAAAATTCTATTAATAATTCAAATTTAATGGGAGGGTAGCTCCGTGGAGTAATTGAGATTTGCCATTAAAACAATTAACTAAACAACTCTGTGTGAAGTGGCCTGGAGGGGAAACCAACACGCATTTGATATCGCGGTCGACTTTTCTGAGCCATAATTAGAGAGAAATAAGGGAATGAAAATTCTGAATAAAATTTTCATTTATGAGTGAAAAATCACGATATCACTGAGGATTTACAGCCATTTTGGTTAAAAAGATAAATATACCACGGTTAAGCTTATTAATTTATGAAGACTAGTTGACTACTCACTGGAAACATGACACCGATCCCAATTTATGAAAGCGTGACTAACACTTACACCAACCATTCTGGGATTAAGGAAATGCTTATGAAGATTGAGGAATATTTTTTCCCGTCGCCCGGAAAATGTTGGCATATATTGTTCTAATTAATGCAGCATCATGGACATTGAACTCGATTAAAGTATGTTGTATTTCGCCACGGTGATAATATCCCACTGGGTTTAATCCTTGGAAATTTTGTTGGAGCTCGTTATCACAGCCTTTTGGTCGCGGACCCCAAACCATAATTTTAATTCTTCGTCACCACCAGCAATCTCATGTAGTTAACTCCCAACTTGTCCCTATGTAAATCTCGAAATGAATTTTATTCACGCGAGGGGTCCAATCTCCGCTCAAGGCTGACAAATTTCGTCGCCCATATCCTTGGGAAGAGTGTAATTTTTTCCTACTAATAAGCTCCGCCCGGTTCAAATTAAATCCCTCCTCCCGGCTATACCTTGGCTCATTCGAAAGAAATAAGATATCGCTCCGTTTCCAGCACCCACTGGATTTCATTTCAAGCGAATCGTGCATATTCAAACGAGGTTGCCTTCTTTTATTCTTTTTTTAGAAAAAGTATACAGGGAGGCTCTAGTTGGCTTAGTATAATTGCCCTTTTTAATATTCAACGAAAAACTTTATTTTACCGCTTTGCTCTCAAGTTTAAGCTCTTGATTTCCACTTGGGTTCAGCATTTCTTCCTTGCATTCAAGTCCAAGAGGTGCAAGGAATAAAGGCTCTGATATTCTCCAAATCGTCACGCTCACATCGTGGGATCAAGTAAAAGGATTCTGGGGCAGTTACTCTCTCCATTCTGGGCTAAATTAGAAGGGAATTAACTCCCAAGTTGTGTTGTGATTCCAAAACTCGATCTCGAAACCTAAAGTGGGGATTAGTAGATAAAAGAATGAAGAGAACTTTAAATTCTGCAGTTTATCAACTATCCAGGGCATAGATAACCCCCATTCATATATACACATGAAAAACGCCGTTACCTTTCGGGGAAGGTACGAAGGTCAAAAAAGTTCATTTATCGGCGATCGGTCGTTCAAATACACATGACTATGTTACTGTGTTGTGAAACGTGCCTCGTTTCAGAACGGTAAAGTTTGGTGGAAATAAAAGACTAATTATTTATTAATGGATATTTACTGTTTGTCTCTTCCGCCAGTTATAGGGATTTTGCGTGGGGTACATATCATCTTCCGCGTTAAACTATCACTCGTACAATCCAAATTTTTCTAGTCGGTAACCTGAGGCGGTTGGCGGTTTCCAACCCTGTAATTTAATGTAATTAGGTTTTCGGTTTGATATTTCTACAGCTGCCATCTGCATTGGGAAAGAAGGAAAGGATTATTTTAAGGTGTTTTGAAATATGGAGAGAGGATAAATTATATTATGAGCTTAAGAGGAAGAGTTTCTGGTCATGTAGATGAGTTTACCAAGTAAAGAGGTCAATGAAGCTTTCACAGTTAATGAACAGAGATAAGATTAAGAAATTCCCTGGAAAAAGTGACACAAGCAAAGTTAAACCGTAGGTATCTGGAATGAGGTCTCTTTTTCCAGGAAAGGCCCTTAAAAAGTAGGCAGCAAGGATAAAAAAAGATAGGATTGACATCGAATAAGAATGTGGCACTCATCCATTTACATCTTATACATAGCGGAAGGACCATTTTTAGAACAGAGTGGAACACAGCAGAAAACCATTGAAAACGATTCATTATTAAAACCTATCAAGCCAGAGTAAGTAAAATGTGATTCAGATTGCTAAATGTATCAACTTTTAATTTGTAATCAGTATTAGTTTTGGTTTTGGCTGGAAAATACTTCCGCAAGGTTCCTCTGCCAGAGATCTCGGAAGATTTTACTCCATCGAAAATGTTTTCATGTTCTAGTGGAGAGCCAGATTGGTTGCCATTTCTTTGCGTAACTGTACACTTCTGCCTGCGGCTTGTGGAAAATATTAAAAACTCCGCAAGTGAACTGGCAGAACCAATAGCTCTAACAATTTACGTTGAATGGTGCTAGCAGCAGTTGCCTTGCTTGCTAGTATAAACCCACCTTTATTCGAAGTGGTGAGAGAAAAACTCCCTCAGATATCGACAAGCCCTATAATGAGCCTTGCTCACCCTCAATAAGGTCTAACATTGGTCTCTTCTCTGTGTAGGTCCACAGAACATTGGACTATAACGTATGCAATCCATCTTTCTCTACGACTCACCATTCAGTGATAAAATTGACTAAAAATGCAGACATTGTGCTGCTTTTTGTATCCCGAGCAGTATTTCTGTACATGTGCTTTGATTCATTTTATTTAATTTCTCTCAGTATAGTGAAGGCATAAGGTGTCAAGAACCTCAGTTGCTTGCAAGACATGTGGACAGGAAATATTCATTCATTTGCCTCACGAGTCCCAACTTTAGATCACTCAAAACTATCAGCGTGATACATGACACAAATAACCCCAGTTAAAGCCTGATTGTGTTCAGTTAATAATTTATCCTCTTCAGATCTGATTTACTCAAAGAAAGACATAAGATTTGACTGCGTTTGAGCGCTGGAAAAAGTTTTTAGACTCGCCAATAGAGACCGAATGTCCTTCAAATCGACATAATTTTGCTATTCTTGAGTCATGGAAATAATTTTACATATTTTTAGGCTATTACTTAAATTTCTCTTTAATTACTTTGTTATTTATTCATGAATATATGAGAAAGTAAAAAAGTTTGAAAATAATATGATACATGCTATCTACTTATATAAGTTCGTTCGGCTTAACTTATTAAATTTTTCCCCAGGTCCCTGGAGGCTACTGGAATTTCAGATCATAAAAAAATTATGGGTCAATTATATCTGTTTGCTGTGGATCAATATGATCCTGTAAGTTATTATAGGAAAATTATGAATTATATTGGTGGACAAGGTTGGTATAATTTTCCGTAAGGGTTAAGGAGACGGCGGAAAACTGGGGAATTCAGATATATCCTAAAGAAGAGAAGCAGTGTCGTAATGTAAATTTAGTCATTCCTAGTATGTCACTGTGATTTTTAAATCCTAAATCATAGATTTGGAGCATCCGTTTACATAATAATCATCCCCTAGTTTAAAAATCAGCAGTTGATATTTATGGACTACCTCTGAATTAGCCTATTAGTCAATACGTATATTCCTAGTAGTAGGATACCTATTGCTGTTTATAGCTATCTCACTTCAAATCATCTTCCTAAACCTTGTCTTTGAGATTAAAATCCTAATTAAATCTTATCAAGAGCAAAAAATGATCATTAACAATAATATGGGTCATTTAAATCCAAAAAAACTTATGGGTCATGTATATCTGATTTTCACAGCCAATCAGAATTTTAAATAATATTTAAACGTGTCTTTTGTGGCTAGGAAAACACTTTCCTTGAACTACCCCGGGGGGATCTCAAAGCCGCGAGAGAGGTGAGGCCTTTGGAGAGAGTTTTGGTGAAGGCGGTGGTTGGCGGGCGGTGGAGATGGTAGCTTCTTCTGAAGAAAGGTAGGAGAACGAACCTAGCAGATAGGGGGGGGGGGAAAGCGGCGGTTGGTTTGAAGTTCTTTTGAAAAAAATCACCTAGCTTGGATTGGAGGCGCTGTGATTTCCGCCGCGCAGAGCGCCCCGTAGCTGCGAATAATGAATGCTCTGGCCTCGCGAAGCGATTAGGTAAACGCCTCCCGATTAGTCGACGTCATGAATCACTCCTCAAACTCTCTTGCGGTCTGCGAACCTCCCCGAGTCAGCAGCGGAGCAGTTAATGACCCGTATGCGGGAATCTCGTGATATACCCGCCTCTTTTTTTGGATTTTCATCCATGAGAATATCGGAGGAAAGATTCAGTGTTCACTCCTCAATTCCGCCTAGCTTTACGAAGAACGGGTCTCTCATTGCTACAGTAAAAAGAGATAAGCTTACAAATTTAAAGCATCCCAAATCATCTATCTATCTTGATTAATATCCAAGCACTATGAAGCGTGATTTCTCCCTGGGGCTATTTATGTGGAATACAAATGATCAGTTGCGGCTTGCCAAGTATATAGTGAAAAACATATCTATTTACTGATGGTCCTTGTTTAAGGTATCCGAAATTTACGCCAATCTACTCATAATCAGCATTCGTGTTTCACAGGGTTTCACAGTTTCATAGGAAAGATTCACAGTGTTAACTCCTCAATTCCGCCTCACTTTGAAGCGTGATTTCTCCCTGTGGCTATTTCTGTGGAATACTAATTATCAGCTGAGGAATGCCATGTATATAGTGAAATACATATCCATTTATTAATGATCATTGTTTAAGGTATCCAAAATTTACGCCAATCTATTAATAATCAACATTCATGTTCGTAGAATAAGTACTTATTAGCAATTCAAAAGTTAATATTTTGCAAGACCATTTCTAAATATTTCTGTCGGATCGATTATTAGAGTTGCAGTATAATGCTTCACCGCTATTCTACAAGAGGAATCAAGTAGGGGTATAACACAAAGCAAATTTACCATAAGTTAATTTACTTTCATGAAAATTATCCTAAAAAATTGTAAATAATTTGAGCTTTGTCAAAATTTTTAATGGTATACATAGGTAGAGAAGTTTTAAATTGGAAGAGTTTTACCCGATTTACATTCCCTTCTTGTCGAATATAGAATCCAATTCGATGCCAAAAATAGAATTCCAACTAACATTCATCCATTGTTAAATTCTTCATGTCCCGGCTATCAAAAAATATACGCGTCGCTCATCTCTCATTATTTCATCTTTCACTATTTGTCCCAACGTTCCCATACATTGTGTTTCCTATTTTACACAAATATAACCGAGTTTTATGGCCTCAGCAAATATTGTCTCGTCTTCATTTAATATTACTCTCATTGTGTCATTTACCATTGAAGGTATCGAATCAAACATTATGTTTTCAACGTTGTTCCATGATCCATCGGTCAACAAGATAAAAACACTTTAACTTCATTAGATTTGAATATTTTAAACCTAACTTGAGTTTTAATCATTCAACTAACATTTATGTTTAAAGTCTAAAATTGAGATATACATCTTGTAGATCCAATAACACTATTACTTGTGGTGTATACTAGATGATTACTCCCTAAGGGGGAATTTATTTCATGATTTGGAGACGTTTGTGGGCTTACTTTAACACACTAGCTGCCCTCAGCTTGCGTATGTCCTAGCTTTGTCTGTCTCGGATTTATAGTAATATGCAAACGTGTTTCCCTAGATTGTAGTGAGCCAAAATTTGTGTATTCCACAGATTTATTATTATGGGTTAAACCGGTCTCGGCAGTTACGCCATCACCGCCATTACACCGAAACCGGTTTTACTCGTAAAAATAAATCTGTGGAAGAAAAAAATTTTGGTTTACTACAATGTCGACCTACCACCAAGTGAAACCTTCAATTTTGACTGTTTCCCTAGGGTGAATCACAACATGCAGACATGCATGATATTGCAAATAGGGACGATGTATTACTCATACCAAGATTGATGTTTTCATTTGTGAGAGGTATCAAAGTCAAGGGAGCTATTTCTCAAACTTCTTGAGAGTAATCCTCCTAGATGTCAGTCTTGTAGCTCAAAGCGCGTCGGTGAAAGGCGTCGGATGAAACCTTACCTATGCTTTTATAACGATATTGCTCTTTGCCTATATTACCTGAAGTCAAGCTATTGAATATGTTTTGTAGAGCCCAAGAGAAAATTCTTTTGTTGCTTTATCACGCATTACACAGCGTATATTTGCTGAAATAAAACGTCGATATGGTTAAAACCTTCGGTCATATTTCATCGGATACGACTCCCTGGAAAAGCATCTCCGTCAACGATGGGTGTCTTCGCAACGTTGAATATAAAATCCTTTCTATATATTCGTAGTCACTTTTTTCATGTCTCGGATTTTTTCCAAAAACTCTCTGCCTTCCTCTCCATCCGTGTTATTCATCTCATCATTCTTCCATTTTCCCCAATATTTGTGTCTATCCTTTTCTATATCACCTCAAAAATAACCAAGCTTCACTGCCTGTACAAATATTGTCTCTTCTACATGCACCATCGTTCATATTTTGTCCATTTTGTGTCAAACTTTTGTACAGTTCCTTCTTAACACAATGTCGCATGCATGTACGATGTACCATTTCCTCATCCAATATTCAAGATTGAACTTCCCTATACTCTTATTATCTGCGGTATTTCTTTTCAAAGTTAAATTTGGCTATGGTCACTTTTAAGCATAGGCGATATCTGGTGTGTTGAAACTTTCCTTGTTATTTTTTCTTTTTTGAGCTCTACTTCCTATGTCGGTGTCATTTGTGTATATAATCTTCATTATTACATTTTATGTGTTTTTTACAGATATTATATTTTCATTTTTATTTAAATATTATTTATACATGTTCCGGGTAGATATCTTTTGGAAACAGGATTGATTTAAAGACATGGCAAAGTAAGCAAAATCTATTACGAAGCAAAATATTCAAAATACCATTTAAAAAACTTGTTTAGCTCCTGAAAACGTTAGCAATGCATGGTGACAAAAATTGTCTGTGCAAAATGTAGTCGAAATTCACGATAAGTAGCACACTCACATATGAAAAATACTCTCTGGTTTATATATTCAGCATGTCATTCTGATGAAAAACTATGCCAAGAATGAATTTCTGATTATTCTTTAATGCTGTGAGTTCGTTTTAACCCAGATGATGGAAAAGCTTTTTCGCGATATGTTGGGTCTGAGACAATAACATTTAATTATTACTTCTAAACCAATACCTATCTTCTGCAGAAAAGAAATATTTATATTTTATAGTTCTCTATCTTTGTTTTGGGATTTCTTTATGAAATTTTCACCGCATCTTTTCGTCAATCAATGATTTGAAAACACGGCTTATATCTCATCTTTAGCTCCGTTGGCACGCTGCCTATAGGATTTCGCGCGTGAAGTTCCGGTGATATATTATTGCGAAGTCTTGCATCAAGTTGTATTAATGCTCGATTCTCGTCGAAAGATCCGATGAAGGCTGTCAATCCCATTCAAATCTATCACCTTCACGGCCAAAGTATAGACTATCAATCACTCTTTCGCTTCGGAAGTTCCGCTGGTGGGTACTCGCACTTTGAGAGACATACCGGGCAGATCATGGATCGTTGAAAGCAGCATTCTGGCGCCGTCTGCTCCATCCTCCTCCATTTTTATATCACGTTTTACTTTTGCTGCATATTCAGTCATTCAATAAATGATCCGAGCACTCTTCACTCAAGTGTATGTGCGTTTTACGAAGTTACACTTTGGGTGGAATATTTTTTTTCCCAAAAAGATTGAAAAGCGCTGGAGAGTAAAATGCCATTGATTTGTTTCTCCAGAGCATACATTACGTTTTGAGCAGAATAAATTTCTTGGATATCTCTCCCCTATCTCTTTCCTGCAGCAAATATTTTCTCGCCAAGAAAATATCTGCGGAACTACAGACATTAATATTCTACTCTACATTTCTAGAGGTTAGGGAAACGCTTAGGAAGGTGTTTTAGTGCTCCTGTATCGTGAGTAAGCATTAATGGACTAGAATAAAAGTGTGAAACAGTGTCTTATTTCCACTCATAGTAATTACGTAGGATTATATACTAACTAATCATTTTTCGTTTCGGAATAAATCCGAGATCGAAGTGTTGTTATCCATATGTCTTCATCGCGAATCGATTTGTAATTTTTGTTCATAAGAAAACTGTAATATTTAAGTCAGGGTTTCTCAATGCTAGGAAACTCTCCCCCAAAGGGAAAATTGTGTGAGTTTAAGGGAATTTTGGCCATTACTCAGCCAAATCTCTTTTTGAATAAACTATGGAAAATCTGTAAATTTGTTGTTTATTTTAGAATATTCTCTGTCGTTCGTAAAAGTTCATTGAAAGATACGGATTGAAATCGAGCGAATTACATGCACTTTATTGCGTTTTCGGAATTAAATTTTTATTTAATAATTTACATTGGGAAGGATGAATGATATCCTGAACCATAATGAATAATGGGACCGCAGGTGCAATGCAAATCATTCACCCGTTGAAGTCATTTTATATTATTTGGCCTGAATCAGAATCATTATTCTTTATTTTTACCAATTTTATAGTTATAGAATGCCAATATCTTGATAATTGACTGAAAAAATTGATAATTCAATTGTGTGAAATTCACAGTACAACAATCATTCGCCTGGATTGGGAATCGAACTCAGATCCCACGATTTTGCACCGAGTGCTCTAACCAATCGCACTCAGTGCGAAATCAAGCCAATGCCAATATCACAAAATTCAACGTTCACTGAGCAGAAAGGCCAAAAATGCTTATGTTACAATAGCAACAAACGGACAAAACTATTTTTGTCCGTTTGTTCTGAACCAACTCAGTTCTTATTCTCTGTTCTATTTCTCAAGGTCGCAGAAGATGGCAGAGGGAGACAGAAATTACGAATTGAATTTTTTTACGAAATGACAGGGAAAATTTCCAACAAAGATTTTAATCTAAGTCAGCGGTAATGGTGCCTGAGGGTCAAAATAAATCTGTGCGTATTGATAGGAAAATGATGGCATATATTGGAAAAGTTTGGTACATTTTTCCGTCCAGGATGAATATAAGGTGACGGCGGAAAACCGAGAATTTGGATATCTCTTTAAGATACTGTCGTAATGTTAATCTACCCAATGCTCGAATGTCACAGCAATTTTTTTATTTTAAAACATATTTGGTCCATCCATTTACATGAAAATCATCCCTTCATTTAAACATTTACATCTAATATTGATAGAATACCTCTGAATCGGCCCGTTAGTCGTTATATTCCTAGTACTACACGATCTATTACAGTTAATAAATACCTCACTGCAAATCCTCTACCGAAACCATTATTTCGTGATTTAAATCCTATTTATATCTTATTATGAGCGGAATTATGTCCTTAACTTGGGTTAACTCATTCAGATAACTATTATTTGAACGCTGATTATCTTGAATGCGGCATCGTATAAGATTCTAATGAAGCCAGTTGTAAAGGTCCGTTATAGTAATGGACCAAAGAAGTCAGAACAGCCAGTCAATCAGCATTTGGCATTGGCATGGATCAAAGGAATAAGATTTTTGTGAACACTTCATTAGACATGAGGGGAAATTGTATTTACATAAGGACACGCCACTACTTTTAGAACACTCTTCATACTGGGCTTAAAGATTCCTTTGTTGATTAACGAAATATTCGCGGTCAAGGATATTGATTTGTGAAAAAACAATTTAATTGATACTTCTGGACAATTTTATTTGAAGATTTTGCGCCGTTATTAGGAGCCCTTCGGTTTATGCTCGGATATTTTTGGCCCTGACATAGTTAAAAGAAATTTTAAAGTTAAATGAGACTTGAACAATATGTTTGCAGTGTTTTTTTTACACGCAACCGAGAATTTACCCACAAACCCCGAACAAAAACGTGAGAGACATTAGACATTTTTTGAGAACGACATAAAGGCCTGTGACGCGTGCGTGGAGTTATTGAGGTAAATGTGTAAATTATATTGAGCAAATGGATTATACTTGAATGGTCATGGCTTAAAGAATAACATGGCTGATGGGAAAAATGAAATTAGAATGAAAATAACTCATGTGAGTTGAATTAATCAGAAAGTCAAAAGTAAATTGTGTGTCGATCTTTTACGTAGTTAATTAGCATGAAAAATATTTTTGGCAAATAAGGATACTTCGCGAAGCTCTGGAACTCTACGTTAACTTCGCAAGCGTTTATTTTGGCGCATTGTATAGGAGAAGAATTGACTATGATATTAAAAATGCAATAATCTGTTTAAACAGAGCAGAATCAAGTTATTGCCAAATTTGCAAAAGATACTGCCTCAGGAAATAAGCCAAAACCTATATTGAAGTTGCCTGGCAAGTAATCCCATATTCTTGCCGGTGTACTTATTACACCATGGTGAAAAATTTTATGGTAACATGGTGATAATGAGTCTCAAGTTGATGTTGACACCCGAAGTGCCGGGGCATAAAGGAGCCGACACATGAGGGATCTCACTAATGGAGCTCATCCGCTTAAAGGCACTTCTCAGCGCCTCTCAGCGCTTCCATCTTGATGTGGCATGTCTCACTTTGCTGCATTAAGATTATGAGCCATTACGGCCTTGCTATTAAGTATAATCACACCTCAATGCTCGAATCAGCCAGCTCTCGAGGCCAGTAGGTTGCTCTGGCCTGGCTTAGAGTGCGTTGTTATGGCAACTAAATTACCGCATTCCCATCCTGAGGGCGTGGGTTTGAATCCCGGACATTTCTCATCGAATTCCCAATCTGTAATATTTCATCAAGAGGAATAACTAATAGATAATAAATAATAGATCAAGTGGAAGGAATTTCTTGTGTAATACTGCACCCGTCCTATGAGAAGTTTTAGTGTTGATTCTTAGGAGAATTTTAATTAAAAGGTTTTTTTGGCGACTTTCTTCTTTTTTCTTTTCGGAGAAAACTGAATTCAAACCTTCGCGCTTTGGTTAAGAAAATATATTGCTTTCGCTGATATCTTTAAAAGCATTTTTTCATCCTCATGAGTCTACTTCAGCGCTATTTTGAAATAATTCATTTTGACTTCAGTTTTTGTCGTTTATAATTACCTAATTAAAAGCCAAAATAGGTTCCAGTGGTATTTGCTTCTTATGAAAAATTAATCGCGAATAGGGAACCAAAATACGAATATAAAATTAGTACTAAAAGCCATATTTTACCCGTTCTCATGTTTAACACCTTACAATATTAAGTTAAATTGACTAAAAATTATATCGTGGAAAGGTAGGATTTTGCCGTACAGATTTGTAGTTCAGATTTGTAGATCAAATGAACCAGAAGATGCAACTCTGAGAAATGGTGTACGCTTGATGATAAATGGTCGCGAAATGGACAGAAATGGCTAAAAATGGACTGAAATAGTTAGAAATGGATAGAAATGGACTGAAATGGACGCAAATGGACAGCAATGGATAGAAATGGATAGAAATGGACAGAAATGGTTAGAAATGGACAGAAATGATTAGGAATGGATATAAATGGACAGAAATGGACAGACATGGATAGAAATGGTCAGAAATGGATGAAAATGGTTAGAAATGAATAGAAATGGCTGAAATGGAAATGCGGTATACACTTATTTTTGAAGTTGCGTACCCCTCGGTTTTCCTTTAAGTGGCCAGTCGATGATTTCAATGGCATTTAAGCTGTTTTACTTTGAATTTGTTGTAATGATACACTTATGCTATCAAACAGTTTCTCTCCATCCTTCCTCCGTCCTCACATAATCCTTCCCTAATTATGGAAGCCACGGGGATGCCCCTTTTTGTCAGCAGACTTTTAAAAAAATTGCCATGGAGTTATTGGATTGATGTCCATACTTCCATGCCTTTCTTCAACAGGCTAGAAACAGCAACCGGAGAGAAAGGCTAATAGCGGCAATGGCTGTAATTATAATTTTTGTTACACAATTTTTCTGGAGGGTTGGTGTTGAAGTAATCAACTTAACTACATCTTGCATACTTCGCACTTTTATTCTACTTCATTAGGACTTGAGATAAAACTATTGGCATGAACTCATGGACAGACATGAGTACAGCGTATCTGAATACAGTGTACTTAAAAGTGGTAAAAATTGTTCAAACTTATAAGGTGGATTGTATTCAACCTACCTTGTCCATGCGATCATGTCAATAGTTGGTTGGTTCAAAGGTTGCTAAAGGCAATTGAAAAGATTATTTCAAGACCATCCTTACAGAAAAATTGTGTTTATAAAATCGGTCAAAATTTGTCGACATTAAAATTGTAATTTGCGTAGTCCACCATGTTCTTAGCAAGTTTCATCGCGGCCCTTGAAGCAAATTCTGGCTGCATCGATGATTTATCTCATGGGCATATGAAACAAGCTTGAGATATTAACTCTTTGTAAACTCAGGTTCCAGTATGCAAACAATTCAAATGGTTACCATTCATGACGTCACATAGGACAGCTTGCTCTGCCCCCTCAAAAAATACACAGCGCACAAAGCACACACGGCCTTCATTACGGACACGCTTGGAGGTGCTCTCCTTCCTTGGAGACAATCGAATCGACCTCTCGCCTCCTATCGACCGACTTATCGATCCCTCTCGAGTTGACTCCCGAGGCTGAGGGGAAAGAGACAAAGGCAGAGGAGGTTGGCTCCCGAGCAAACAAGGAGAGGTCTTCCTCCCAATCCCATGGAGATAGTCGAGATCGACCTTGCTGCTGCCCCGGTTGCTTCACTCGGTCACCGGCGTCAAAAAAATAATAAAAGGAGTGTGGAATCCTTTAAGTGGTCCTTAAGACGTGAGTAAACAAACCCCTGCCCTGGGTCGACCTCCTGATTAAACGTCGGCAAATGGAGAAGATGGGAGGTTGGTCATTAAATGGTTTCGTCGAACCTCTGAAAGAAGATGTTTTCAAGGAGTCTTTTTTTCCGAGTCGTTTTTTCAGATGTAAGAGGGAAACAATTAGGAAAGGGTTTTTAGTTCATGTCCTCTGGAGTAACTCTGTGGTACTCCGTTCCTCGTATAAAATGAGGTTACAGAAAAATTTTTATTCCTCAACATTCCGACAGAGACTTCGATTCCAAAAGTAACTCTCGGAGTAGAGCAAGAAAGTAAACAACACGATTGGCACACTGACAATTTTTTGCATTGTAGTTCTGTACGTGGGGTGTTTTGGTGTTAATAATGAATTCAAAAGGAATTAATTAAATTTGGAAGCAATTTATGGTGTGATAAATCTAATATCGTATTCAATTTCAAATTTTCTCTAATCATAACCATGCCGAAAGTATTTGTGATAAATACATTTTTATATGTAAATTATCTCATTTTACGTTCTTTCATTCGGAATATTCACTTTTCTTATTTTCTGTCATGTTTTCTTTTCTTCGTTAATCATATGAGAATAATGAGTGAATAAGCGACACGCAGTGTTGATAAATAGTCCATGTCAAAGAAAATATATAGATAAGTAGAATGTAAAAAATTGGCGGCCATTTACCTCCTTCATAGGTTGAACTTATAGGGAATAACTCATAACAAAAATGGCGCACAGTTCTACTGTGTTTTAATGCTTTCAAGTTGTAGACAAGTTTTCGAGACAACTGTTTGTGCTGGAAATGGCTCTACATACGTCGAAACCGGTAGGCAGCATAGACGATAAAAAAACGATAGAAAAAGACGATAGTGGAACTTCACATCACTACATCGTTTATATTATGAATCATTCCTACTCGTAGCTCCGCAACGACACGCCATAATCCATTGATTTTATTCCACTTATAACGTTTTATCCTTAAACCGTAGATTTTGTAACCTAAAAATGTTAAAGAATAATTAATTTTATTGTCCATCAATCTTGATATCGGTAGACTTCTGTCCTCCTTTCTGCTTTATCTCCTGTTTTAATTTTTTTCCATTCTCCATTATATTCAGTGATAGCTTTTGTCCCTGTAGCTATTTTGTTATTTATATCCTTGTTGATGGACCTACAAAGATTGCCCAAATAGTAACTCCCCTCATTTATTTCTCAAAAATTATTGATTCTACAATAATGAAATTTACAGATATGAAAGAATGATGTTTTATCTAATCACTCTATTTTTCCACATATTCTCCTATAAGTTCTATCGCCTTCCTCCTCACTTCATTCTCCAGTTAATCACTTGTTCATTCGCGTATGCCCTGTCGGTATCACACTGAGAAAACACTTTGGATATGATTATCGCAGGTTTGGATGTCACACCCAAACCTGAGGTGAAGGAAAGGACTTGCCCATACATTTGAATGTGTCATCCAAACGGAATTGGTGATGAGGAGTTGGATGTGCCACCTGTTCCTTTGGGTGCTGCATCCAAAGGAAGATGGACGAGTACTTTGGGTGTGAGAACCAAAGTGTTGGGTGGCTCATCAGAAAAACGTTTGGATACCGAATGAAAACTTTAGATGACCAGCCCAAAGGCATGTGCCCCTACCACTCCCTCTCCCCTTAAACCCCACTGCCCTAATCTTTTTCTTTTTCAACCCCTTTGGAAATAGGGTAGTAGGACGGCGCAACTAGAAAAACGATAAAACTGGGCTCTGTGGTTGTTATGATAGGTATCTATTATCACATAATTCGTCATCGTATTACAAAAAATGCACAAAATATTTATAAACATTACAAATTAACACAATTGTCAAATTTTTATGTCAGCAACAAAAATATTATTAGAATACAATCATAGCATAATTCAAAATATGATGTGAGATAGAAATTTGTTTGTAATAAGCACATAGAGATAACAATGGGAATCTGAAAGGGAACTCATAAGCAAAGGTTGATAATGTAGGCATGAGAATTAACACGTAATGGCCGCGCAGTTTTAGTGCAACTTACTAGCGAACACCTGGATTTAGGCTCCAAGTCCAGCCTTCAATAGGAATTTCTTCGTCCCCTCGTCCATATCACTTCGAGCGGCAGGAAAACAGTGAAGCAGACGCGGCAGAAGGGTCACAACGAAGTTCGCCTGTTTCGCCCAGAACAAGTCCGCACGTGTCGACGGCTTACACGGTTGAATACGGAATGGCGGGTGCTAGAGCTTCCTGAGAGCGCCACCAGAGCGCGCAAGTATAGATTTTGATTTCGCACCTAAATCGGTCGACTGCACCACCTACAACTTTGTGTCTCCCATCCAAAGGATGTCGACTAGACGTGTTGGGTGTGATAATCTTTGGCTTTGGTTCTCACATCCAAATAATTAGTTCTGACGTCGTATCATTCTTGATGGTGCATCCAAACCTCCCCGCCCAAAAGAGTTTAGGGTGTAGCATCCAAACCTGTTCTCTCAGTGCAGTCTTCTTTCTGGCTATGGAACCAAGTTTTCACTGCGATAATCACTTTTTCTTCATCCAAATAAGTATTATGCATAAGTATTCAGTGTCAGTTTTCAAACTAGATAAAAATGAACTGAAATTACGAAGCAATTTACATTCTTTAACTCCTTTGGTTTATGCCAAACATTTGGTTTGTTTGTGAATCTATCCTCCTCTTAGTCCACAAAATTGGCCAGATATTTGGTACTTTGGCCAGGTGTTTGACAAATATATTGGGTACGGTAGCGCCGTGATAACATGATAAGGCTTTGAGACCAATGGAGATGCTTCTCTCGATGACCGTTGAAACGCACTGATATCTGTAATTAGGGAGTTTTGATAAAATGTGGGGCATTATTATTTGGCCAAACGTCGTAGTAGGTACAAATCCCTCGGTCCCTTTCCTATGTGGCTTGTACTTCTAATATATTCATTGCATAGTCGTAGTTATGTAATGTAGTATACAAGCTTCACAAAACAATGAATAAGTTTCAGCACATTAAAGTATCTTATAGATATATTCAATGAAAGTATTTAATAGTTCAACGGTTCAAATGGTTCTAATTTTTATCTATTTCTTGAATAGTCTTTCATATTTGTTGGACTTTGAATTAACCTTTGTGATATTTTCGAAAACATTAATGAGCATTTCTGCTAGTTATGTCATTAAATGGAAAGAACTCTTGTGCTCTAGCGTAAAATTTTTATTTGCAGGGGTGAAAAATCTTTTCGATAGAAGGAGAGCCAGGTACTTATTTATTTGGAAGTTTAATTATACTTTTATGAATCCTACGCTCGCGTTCCGGGTTCCTGCTTATATCACAACGATTTTATTCAGGAATTTGCGCCTCAGTAGGTACAAGAAACACTTCATTAACTCAAATATTCACTCAATGCATTTTCAAGAATTCCGAATGATTTTTTCGTGTAACCATTAACGGATAATAGAGTAAGAAATTATTGGAGGTTATATGAAAAAAGCGTTGAAATTATTCACTACGTTTTTCGCGTATAAATCGCGCAAATATCTTTCTTTATATCCATACAGTTCAGAGAATCATGATGACGCAAAATAATTTTGCTCTATAGATTGGCTTTTAAAAGACACAATCTTTTGCAAAGAAGTTGTAATTAGGTTTGAATCACGAATCTTTTCTTCTGTGTATCCATTTTGTTATTTATCTAATAAGGAAATCTTTTATAATACGGGTGTAAAATCTTACTAATTGAATGACAGAAAGGTACATACTTATTTAGCATGTCTGCCGAGATATCCAGCCATTCAAATTCTTTATACAGATACCAACGTCCTAAGTTCTTTTTGTTAAAATCCATTCCCTAAGTAAAAGAAACGTCACAGTGAAATAAAAATTATTAAATTCGAGATTTTTTAATTTTCCCTTGGTAGGTGTTCCTCTCTTAGCAAAGTTTTGGATTTGTTCCTAAATTACTTGCCAATTTATCCAAATGAAATTTGAGAATATACACTTATAATGCCATTCCTGAAACAAGTGGTTAAAATTTGAGGCTAGAACTTTTTCCAGAACAAGAAGCTGGCAAATACCTCCATTCAAATATAAGTAATACCAAACTATTCACGCGGCTATGTAACGGTAAACATGGCCGTGCATGGTCCTATCTGGAACCTGTGTGGGCTCAAACTTGACATGGATTTTATGGTGGTGCCTTCAAGCTAAGTTCAAGTACTATGTGAGGTGATTTATTCCATTTTTGACGCCACCAATCCCCCTATGTATGGCAATATAAGATTTTCCCGACCCTTCCCCCTCTCAGTCTTACGTAAGACGTTAGATATTTGTATTACTCTTCGCTCGCTTTATTCTGTTTCATCATTCCATGGAAGCCACCGTAGAGCTTTGAACACTGAATGTCGTATAATTATTCTGTGTTGGAGTACCACATTCATTAGCATGAAGAGCAAACAGTACCGCAGCTGATGAAGTTGTGAACAATCACAGGATATTTGGAAAATAAACACAGGATGTTTGTAAACGATACAATGTATCAAGACGGACAAAAATCTTATGCAAATTGGTTCCAGACCCCCTCCCCCCCTCTTCATAAGATAAAGTAAGATGGTCCCAAACCCCTACCCCCGAAAACGTCTTATGTAATAACTGAATGGACCATAATGCACACACGCTCATATTAGCACTTGTCTCTTCATGTTGGACGTGAGTATATTTCATTATTGTAAGCTTCCGTGGATGCATTGTTGATCTAATTCCTTGCCGGATTAGGTCAATTTATGCACAGGCATATGCACATTTCCATTCAAATTTTACGTAAAAGGATTCCGTATGCTTTCAAGAGTTAATGCACCCCCTCTATCTCCTCTAACCCTCCTGATCATTCGTGATTTATGGATTTTTGGAAGGTTGCGGACGGATTGAATATTCTATGAACCATGTTTGAACAGCGACCACAGAATTTGACAAAGAATGTTGATTCCATATGATTTCAGGCTTATTTTGAGAAAAAAGAACGGCCTTAGTTATAATTATGTTGTCCATTCAAAGAGGGAACACATATTCATAAAATTGCAATAAAATTTTACCACATTTAAGGTGGCTCGGACTATGCGAGTCAAAACCAATAATAAGCTATTTTTATTTAATCAGTTAAAAAAATCTTGCATTCACTAATGAGACGGGTCATCATTCAGAAACTAAAATTGATATACAAAATATGCAGATGAATCCTGGAATATATTTTTGATGATCACATTTGTTTAGCCTTAGGAGCCGACTGCAGCGCCATTCGCATGGAACTACCGCAATTTGCCTTCAATTAAGGCAGTAATTCGCCAATAATTTTAAAAATTGGTGACAATATGTCAATATTTTATTTTCATTCAATTTCCCTGGACTTTTTGTATTTTCTTAACGGTTTTAATTGGAAGGTTGAGCATTCAGTCTCGATCAAATTGACGTTTTTACGCTGTAATCTGAGGAATCTCAATAAGAGCTAATGTAAAATCCACCATTTTCAAGGCTGAATTTCAGTAAAACTAGCCCGGATACCCTAGTATAATTCTATCTCAGTTTATAAAACGCACTCCATAGATGCGATTTTCAAGTTTTAAGAAAATTTGGAATAAGTGACTCTGAGGCCAGAGCCGCCTGAAGTCATTCAAGCTAACTAAATGCAAAAAATGGCGTCAGCTTTTGGTCAATGCCTAAAATCGACCGACCAATCCAGTTCAAGCTATGAAGAGAAGCAAACCGATCGAGCTAAAACTCTCTGACGATATTTTCTCCGGAATCACATGTCTGCGACCCGCGAGTCGAAAATGAAGTGATGTGGCCGACCGGTGCGATTTCTCTCTCCCGTCAGAGCGACGCTGGCGGCCGGGATAGCCGACAGGGAATTGTTAAAATCGTGCACCAAAGCCTAATATTCCCTCTTTTGAGGTCGGATTCGTAAAGATCCTGTAAAATTTCAGAAACCCCCTTTCAACCAGGCCTTCGCGTGGAACCGAAATTTCTCGTTGCCCCCTCATTATTTTCTCCAGCTGGGACTGAATTTGATCAGAAAGGAGTGTGGGGATACGTTATAGAAGCCCGTTAACATCGAACTTATGAACGTAAGTTAGTTAAGACTGCAGTTAAGAGTGTGTGAAAACTAATCACTTGGTAATACGAACTTCTTTCCTAAACAATTGATGGACTTCCAACTTTCTTTGACCAATGGGAATTGTTAAAATCGTGCACCAAAGCCTAATATTACCTCTTTTGAGGTCGGATTCGTAAAGATCCTGTAAAATTTCAGAAACCCCCTTTCAACCAGGCCTTCGCGTGGAACCGAAATTTCTCGTTGCCCCCTCATTGTTAAAATTTCAGATTTTTTTAAAATCCAAATCTATTCAAAATTTTTCAATTCAAAATTCAATTCAAAAATATTAGAAATGAAATCTCCTGTTGAGAATTGATGCCATCACTTCGCCAGCCACCTTGCGTCCTCGCAGATAATTCCGATCTTGTTGGAATTCTCTGCGAGGACGCGGCTGTAGATATAGATGATCATCAATGGTTTTGGTTGAGAACATTTTTATTACTCTTTATATTCACTTCAGTCATCCAATAATTAGGTCATTCCTCGCTAAATTCATTCACATACCAATTATCCAGTACATATATCCCCGCACCAATTAACTTGGAATAAAAAAATTATAAAAAGTAGCGCTATTGAGTACATTTTTTGTGGCCTCACTCATAAAATTGAAAATTCACAAAAACTATCGACTCGCACGAAGAGTTATTAAAGCTAAAAAGCAATTTTGTTGTACAAAATTGGTTTTTAGCTAAACGATCGATCCGTAGATTTTTGGTTCACCCTTTTGCCGATGTCGGCGCATTGCTAATACGCCATGGTAGTACCTGATTGGTCAACGTACGTTTTTAATCTTTTTCCTTATTGCTTAACTAAACAAGAAAATATTAGAAACGAACGGGAGCCATTTATATAGTCTCCCATTTTTCAGATAAAGAAAAATCTCATGTTCATTGTTTGGTAACTTAACAGCGATATCATTGAAATTAACAAGAAACATGCTTTTCTCTCTAAGCGCGTTATATACATGAATATAACCATTACCTCTAAAACACATAAAAGCCATTAAAAAAATAAATCAGACGAAAACAATTAAGCTTTAGATGACCCCCTAAGACATTTTTCTGAAGACGTGACCACCTTTAGTAGAATAGCAGCATTAACGAACATGAGTAACTTACAAAATCCTCTGTAAAAACTAATGTGTAAAACACTTAAAGATTCACATCTACGGAAAACAATGTATAATTATTAATTAGTTGGAAAGGACTAATCAAACCATTCTGGCTAATTGGCCACAGATTTTCATACTTTTAAAAAGTTTCATTTTATCGTTGTGGACCGACTGGCGGTCTTATTTAAAATACTTTGGGCTCCTTTTCAGACGAATATCACCATTTCACAATCTCTGAAAATAAGAGATCTTTCTCGCGCGTTTTTAAGGTGAAACGTCTTAAGTGTACCGCGATCAAAAACTTTTAGTTCGGGCTTCTGCCACAGTCTAGAGAGATCTTCGCATTAGGGTGCCTTTATAGCTCGGCATCACGTTTGGCCAGGACCGGCGGAGCCAATGAAATCTCCTGTTGAGAATTGGTGACGTCATTTCACCAGCCCCCTTGCGTCCTCGCAGAGAATTCCGATCTTGTTGGAATTCTCTGCGAGGACGCGGCTATAGACCGGGCATTTTGAAGCGCTTGCCAGGATGGATAGCTAGTTTGACGCATTAAATGTGCTGTATAAGCGGGGTTAAGAGCTTGGAATGTGATTAATTGTGTTGGTTTCAATTATTTTGAGCTTCTAAATATTTGTATTTAGAGTTTTTTCCGAACACAATACATAATTGCCTCGGGTGAAACACAGGCGGTGGGCGCATGTAAAATTCTACGTCCTAAATTAAACTACGCGATAAAAGATTCAGATAATTTGAAAATTGTACAGTATGAAACGCGAAACTAAGCTAATAGCAGATACACCCGATGCAACAACAGATAAGGAAATAAATATTTAGGCTTAAAAAGAGTGATGTAAATTTTAAAATCTACGGATAAATAAATGAAAAATTGACACAGTCTAAACTTGCTTAGACTGTGCCCCTGATAAACAAAATACCCTTAACTATGACACCAAAATAATTGATCCTAACGTCACTCTACCTAGATGATATCTAATAAAGCCTTACTGTTAATTACGAAAAGAGCACTAAAAGCAAACTAATGATACTCTTTACTAATCCGAAAAGAGAGAAAGAGACGACCAAGAGGAAAATCTGAAGCGCAACCGTAGCAATCAACCGACAAGTTCTGATGGGAAGTTACATAGATAGTCTGTGCAAATGCTGCGCGTCAATATCCTAACGATCAAAAAAAAACAAAATTCTTAAATACCTACTCAAAATATGTATTAGTGTGACATGTTTGTCCAGTGGTTGCTTGTTGAAGAGTCTCTGAGGCATTACTTCATGACTAGTCAACGATGTTGACAGCAAACAATATGGTATAAAAATCTGTCCATTGAATTTGGTGTGGTTTCAATGAATATTGTTCTTCAATTGGAAGTCATAACGTTATTTTACAGTGAATTAGAACTTAAAACATAATAAGTGTACCAAATTAAAGGATGTAGCGTGGTCTGATGAAATGCATGGAATTTTGTGTCAATTTCTTGTGCCGCTTATCGTCATTCATCTGTTTAGCGCAGCGCGGAGCTATAAAGGGCCCCTTCTGGGATATACGTTGTCGTGGCCCGTGGCGCGAACATGACGCCAAGCTATAAAGCCGGCCTTACCCTGCCTTCTCACCACGAATAATAGCGCCACTCTGAAAATTAGAGATCTTTCTCGCACGTTTTTAACGTCTTAAGTGTACCGCGATGACCGCGATCAAAAACTTTTAGTTCGGGCTTTTGCCACATTCTAGAGAGATCTTCGCATTACCCTGCCTTCTCACCACGAACAATAGCGCCACTGACGGGACAGTGTAAAATTCGTCGCATGTGTCCACGAGGATATTCACCTTGACGTTACTATGCACAATGCGCTACAATGGGAGGGTATTGAATGAAGATGATGGATTCCGATTTCGAATAAATGCTAAGATTTTCAACTATAACGTTTGTAGATTTATAAATATCCTAAACTTGTCCTTGAGATTAAGAATCTTTTCACCTCTTCTCAACATTCCTCGGTTTATTACTGAACCATTAGGGCTATATTGAGGAACAAGTAAGTGAATTAACATATTTTATAAATTTATGAGTAGTTTTTAACACTATTTTTACGTTGATATTAACAATTGGTTATGAGTTCATGGTCAGAGCAGGCTGACTATAATGCAAATGAATGGTAACAATTTAATATATGGCTGTATATAGAGATCAAGCAAACAAAAAAATCAAGAATTTTTTAAATTAGCTTCAAAAACATTAGCACACAAATACGAGGTCCATCCAGGACGCAAGTTTCGTTGGACAGGTCAAAGAAAATGAGTAAGTATTCAGAAAAAAGTTCATTGTGAAAATATCTTTGGACCTAAAACTATTTTTCAACATTATTCTCATCATTCGGAAGGCATGTGTTATAACGTGGCACAATTTTTTTATATTCCCTCTTCGTAAAAAGGTGCTGGTAGTTATGTGAGCCAAGCAACTATTTGATTTCGTCGTCATTTTTGAACCTCTTGCCTCTAATGCTCAATTTCACGTGCAATAAAAGATGAAAGTCACTAGGAGCCAGGTCCAGTATGTATGGAGGGTGTCTGAATTTTTCCCAACCAAGTTCTGAAATAGTAGTGTCAAATGTGCAGTATTAGGGCAGGAATTGTGATTAATCAAAACAATACCGCTGGTGAGCATCCCTTGACGGTGGGATTTTTAATTTTATTTGCCATATCAAATAAGCACATCGGAGTATATACTAAAATCAGCCAACTAATAATGGCGTTAACTCCTCAATAGGTCAGGCGAAGTACCGCGCACGCACGAAACTACGATCGCAGAGCTGCGGTGGCAAGGAATACAAACGGAACTTACTTTCTGGATGTACCTTGTAATTACATTTCAATTGCTTTACTTTGAAAAAGAATGGAATAATAGAAATTGGTTGGAAAACATATACATATTTGCTAATTTTGTTTCAAATAAGGTCAAAATGTATGAAGTTTTTCTGAATATCATCGTGTGCCATGAAAGTTTTGAGAAAAAGTTTTCTCTCATTTACATTTCGAGTGTCTACAAAGATATACTGTCGGAGTAATAGATGTCCCTCCAAGTGTACCTTAGATTAGTTACGTCTACTCTGGTAGACGGAGTAATCACAATTCCAGGTTATAATTGCTCGATATACACAGCAAAGAAGAAACACCATCTGAAACTATTATTTTTTTATTCTACACTTACTGCTGCAAATTTCTGCGCGGAGGCCATATGTCATTACATGGATCAAATTTGAATGAAATCAGGTGTAAATTAAGATATTATCGCATGTTTTTTTATTAATAAGAGACAATTGAAAGTTACCAAGTGTGTATACCATAGTATACATTGAAGGTAATTAAACCTAATTTTTTTGCAGAATAATGTAACATGTCCACAACGAAATACACTTGGATTGATCAATGTCCATTGAGGTTTACATTTGTAGCAATCAGTCTACCGTGAGAATTAGGGTCGTTATAATATGAGCGTATTGCTTTCGTTTATCGAAATTGCAATATATTTTACAGTAATTTTTCGCACAGAAATTTGATAAATATGGCTTATTAAGTTTCAAATCCTGCTCTATGTTAATAGCAATCTTAATATGTCCTGTATCCTTGTAATTACATTTCAATTGTTTTACTGATACCTTTTTGCTTATCAATATTTATAGCAACCATTACCATTATTAATATTTATTTACGTCACACTCAGTCTACTCCGAGCGTTGCTCATATGTTTGACGGTGCAGTTTATTTCTACGCTTACTGCTGCAAATTTCATTGCATAATTTGTTGGTCGTTGGATAAAATGCTAAATAGGTAGTCTCAAGGGAAAAGCAGTTTTTAAATCTCCTATAAGTTTATAAGAAATCTAATTTTTCTTACACTCGCTGAACATTATAGCCGTAATATGTAAAAATAATACTGTTAAACATTTACAAGAGATAGTTGATGGCATTATCTCAAGACCAACCCTCCATAAACATCATGTTTAAGGATTTCTGAGAAATAACGTCGCACGCAACATGGTGATCACCTGATTTACCATGTTATGGGAAATGCATTCATGGCCATATAATTATACATAAAATGCCACTCGAATAAAATTATATGCTTAGGCTGAATATTCAAAATCGTTCCAGAGACCTACCTAAACAAATTTTCTCAGTTAACCCTTTCTAATGTTGACTTCAGTCATTCAATAATTATTAGTTTATTTCGAGGATTTAGGTCAAATTTAAAATGTACGATTCCCCTGTCTTAAGTTAAGGGATATGATTTATGCCATATTATATAGAATAGACTTATAGAATTATATAGAATTATATAGAATTAGGTAGAATATTGACGCACCCGACGTGAAGATCATTCCAAACAAAATTCATATACATACCAATTATCCTGGATACAGGTGTATCCCCACATCAATTAACTTAAAAAAATTGCTGAAATTTGCTCCGATGTACATTGGATGATTTGACAAAAAAATCAATAAAATTCAAAGTAAAGCACCACAGTTCACTTCCTGCGAAAGTCATCACCCAAATTCCATACCTATACTGTGGATGAAGAAAACATAAAATCTTCAGATACAGTAAAATATCTTGGAATTACTTTAACTTTTGATATATCGTGGGGATTACACATAAAAACATATGTGGCACTGCATTAAAAAAACAATAACGTTTTTTAAACCTATAATAGGAAGATCATCGGATGAAAAAGTCAAAGAGAGATGATGCTACTTCGCTCTGGTTAGGCCACACCTCGAATACGCCGCGAGAATTTGGGACCCTGGTCATAACGATTTAACCAAAAAAAATAATAAAATATAAAGGAAAGCAGCGCATTTCGTTAAAAACTGCAACGATCGTACAGATAGTGTCTCACAACTTTTATAGGGATTAAGGTTGGAGGCCCTGGAGACTCAAGAGGCTACTCGCTAGGCTTAGGTTGCTTGAGAAATTCATATCTGGTGTCTTTCAGAGCGATGTTTTGGTGTTCCAGACGCCCATGCGGTGGCTCACAGGGTCGTATGTAGATGTAGATGTACCGTTGTGTTCTGATCATAATCCTCTTTAGGATTTCTCCTATCACATTAACCCATGACTTTCGCGGTGTACCCCTTTCTCGTACACTTTCTCTCATGTCTTAAATCCATATAATATTTGGATATTTATCCATCAGAGCGACTCAGAGAATATTATCATGACTCCGCACTACATCTGTAGATCTGACAGATGCGACAAAATAATAGAGATACACTGCCGAACATATAGGTACAAAAACTCGTTCTTTCCGCGCACAATAAGCGATCACAATAAAAACTGAGCTCCACTAAATACCCTCCCATAGTACATGTCACCATTTTATCTCCCAAAAACTTACATCTTTACATCGGTTTTACTGAAGGTGGGAGCCCTTAGAGACTCGAAAGCTACATTCTAGGCTTAGTTTCCCTGAGAAGTCCAGAACTGGTGTGTCTCCGAGCGACACAGAGAATATTATCGTGACGCCTCACTACATCTCTAGGTCTGACAGAAGCGATAAAATAAGAGAGATACACTGCCGAAGAGATAGGCACAAAAACTCGTTCTTTCCGCGCACAATAAGTGACCACAATAAAAATTGAGCTCCACTCCTATAATACATGTCACCATTTCAACTCCCAAAAACTTACATCTTTACACGGCTGGTGACCTAACGCCTCGTACCACACTCTCATGCTGCTGTTTGCAGGGTGTTTTGCAGATGCAGAGGTAGATGAAGAAGTAAATTTTTTGTGGTCTCTCTCAAAAAATTGAAAATTGACCAAAACCATCGAGACGCCCGAATAATTATTGAAATGTTTTTAAAAAACGTGCAGTGAAATAAAAGCGCGTAGATGACCGCAAAAGTGAGTTCGGCGGTGGTGTGCAGTCCATTGTGTTGGGCCTCAAAGTTATGTTCTCGTGTCTACTGTTATCAAGAGGTTTTGTGCTCGCAGCTTCAAATTCCTCCGCAGAAGTCGGATTTGCGAGTTCCCTTAAAAAAAATCTCCGGACCCCTTTTCAACCTGACCTACGCGGGGAACCGAATTTCGCTTCGCCGCCTCATTTCCTTCAGCCGGGTCCAAATCAGATCAGCTGGGGCAGGGGGGTGGGAGGAGGGGGTTAGAGGATTTGAGGGAAAAAATATATAACATCACCTAACGCCGCTGCACTCAATATTTCCCTCGTTCCCCCTCCATTCTTTCCAACACTGTGTGACGGAATTTCTCCCAACTTTTGAGGGGTTCTGATGGGAAATATTCAAATGAAATCTTTGGGAGTGGAAGAGTACTTGAGTAAAATAAAAAAAGAAACAAGTTCTTTAGGAAAAGGGCTTTGGATAGAGTCCTCTAGAGAAAAAAAAGGTAAAAAAATCCTTTCGTAGAGATTGGCTAAAGAACACGCATCTGACGCTGGGCGCCTATTCTTCTCTCTATATGTCACCGAAATAATAATAAAAGAGTCGAAGAGAACTCTGATTCATTCCTCGCTGGAAATTGAATATTATTATTATTGGAAGAAATTGGCTCTGGGTAATTTCTGGAAACCAACTTGTCGCGAAGCAAATTTTTTTTAAAGTGGGCTTCATCTAGAATCACGTGGTAAACGACGGATTAAAAAAATAGGAGTTGAAACGTGCATCAAGTAATTTTTTTCTGGAGACAAGTTCTTAAACCTGGCTACAATATTTGAAAGATCCAATATATAATAAGGAGAAACGTGTGAATTTTTTTTTGCTCGAGTACAGGAATTGTGGCTCGTGGAAGATTAGACGGTTAAATCTGACTTCGCACCTCCTAGTAAATAAGTTTCATTCAAAAGTGTATGGAGAGTGCAGCCCTATAAAATCTCAAAGCAAAGACATTCAGATTTTCATTCGAGGTTCGACTTTTCTCTGTAAATATAACTTCCGAACCTTAAGAATCGACGTTCCTCTCCACACTGCTTCATTAGTAGATTTCTATAAAGTGCATTACTTGAATGGGTGCAAACAGAGTACGCTCTTATATTTCGCATTTCTCTTTTCCAGGCTTTATTAAACACGAATTCGTTTCATTTGTATAGCACATTTATTTGCGCATTGTGAGAGCACCTTCTTAAAAATGACTGATGTAATATTATTTCATTGCTTAGGTCATTTATTTTATATGGTCCTCCCATGTAAGTTTTATTTTTGAAGTTGCATATACCGATATTCAAAGTAAAAAAATATAGCTTTCAACGCTGCTAAGTTTTGAACGTCATCGTAGATAATATTAATAATAGAACTACCAGTAAAATGTTATATTCTGCGACATCCAATATTATTTCCATTTTGTTAATTGATAGTCTTCCACCGTATGTTTTCAAATGATACTAATGAAAAATACGTTTCAGCTGGTTAATTTTAAATATTGTGTGTCAGAATAGCAACAATACATTGGTGAAATCAATGCCATCACAGCGTAGTTATCTAAAGTATCAAAAAATTGAGAAAATTCTTGGCTAAATCAGTTGTGGAATTGTTATTTGTGGAATTGATGTATTGAAACCCTATTCGAATGTATTCATGGAGGTGTGGTATTAACATGCAACCCAGGCAGGAAAATATGGAAATGAAAGTAAAATGATTTTCATAATATATATCGTTCTTTCAGTATGATTTTCCAAAAATTTGTGAATACGGGCGGTACAGATTGAATCAGTGCTAACTCTACCGTGATTTTTTCAACTATTTTTAAGTCAATTAAGATTATTTTATGCCCATTATTATTAAATATGTTTTTTTAAATCATCCCGGAAAAGACGCCGTTAAACTTTCTTGGAGAGGGAAAATTTTGAAATCATTATCTTTGCGAGAAAATTAAAAATATGTAAGTATTTTCTGTACCACGTGAAATTGAGTCAATATGGAAGTAAAACTTGAATAGCTCTGGGAGGCCTTTGAGACAGAAAACATAGAGACGCTATTGGCAGGGGAAGTTATTTCCAGAACAACCCCCAAGCGTGTGGCGTAAGACACGGTATAGCTATCAATAATACCTTGAGTGCAAATGCTAAAGGCGCATCTTTATCATTTAGATGCAATGCATAGTTTACATGACGTTATCGATGAAAATTTGAAGCTTTAAAACGACGTAGTAATTCAGATAAAAGGAATATAGGCTGAGAAGGCACGATTAGCAATCAACATTTCTTTTTTCAGAAAAATACATGTAAACAAGTATGTATTATTCAGAAAAATGATTCAAGTCTAACTTGTGAATTTAACTTCAGTCCCAATGAAAAATTTTTACGATTCCGTAACCATCCATGAAATAATTTATTGATTTGTACTTCCCACTTTGGTTTATTAATACCTGCCATACTTTTGATAAAAGTATGTCATTGATAGTGGCATAATTATGTCGAAACCATTGTCGGTATCAATAAACAGAGTGAAAAGTGTAAAGCAATATTTTTTCATGTATCACTTTCCCGCAGAGTTAAGCTTGAAACTTTAACTTTTATATGCAATCATCTACCGGATAGCATTGCGGAACACACTTGGAAAATACACGATCGCCGGACTCCATCACGTGAATATGACCTTCACGTCACATAGGTATAACAACATGCTTTGTAACCATGTGCAATACATTTTAAGGAGTGTGCAAAGCGCGCTCTATACGCCCCATGCAGACATGCCTGAAGGGGGAACCGGAAGACAAAAGGCAAACTAATCTTCTTGCAGATATCACACCGATTAACCCTCGTTTAGTTAATTACCTGCCGCGCCAGCCTCAGAAGGGATAGTGCCACTCCGTTAAATACTTGGAACAACGACCCATTCGGTTACCCTCGCTCGATCGGAAAGTTTTCCCCCGCTTCTCCACTATCCCTTATCTATCCCTTATATATCCCTTATGTATTCCTTATGTATCCCTTATATATCCCTTATACATAACTTATATATCCCTCTCCATCCACTTCCATCCTCACCGGCTGTGCGTGACCAGGATGAAGTCGAAGTGTGGGTCGTACTTCGGAACGTTTGGAATCCGAAGTGGGGCAACGGTTGCCTATGAAGTCGAAGGTTAATTTCGAATTCACCGCCGGGAGGACGAAGGAAAGAGAGGAGACCGTGGGTATCAAGGGTTTCTCTCCAGCCCTCCTTTCGCTGTCCACCTCACCATTCTTCCACCTCGACCTTTTACAATGGAAAAATTACCTCACTTCTCGATTGGCTGCCAAAATTACCTACCTCACGCTCCCTTGCGTTATTGCTCAAAGACATTACAGCGGCAATCCCTTTATTGCATTATTTTTAATGGCTAACCATAGTCCCAAATATCAATCTTCTATTCCATAACCAATCTTAATCAGATCAATATATTGATTCCCATTTGACATGATTTCTATGGAACGTGATTGAAGTCTAATCGGAGATGTTGGTATTTTATATCTGAAATCGGTTGTAATTTTTTTTGTGCTAGTTTATCTTTTTCATCTCAGGACGGTCCTTTGCTTTTAAATGTAGTGAAGGAATTAAATATCACTGAAGAAATGTTAAAAGTTTTAATTATGAGTTCACCACTTCCTAGAATTTAGTTTATAATATAAGGGAATTCGTCATGTTACCCCACACTCCGTCTCCGTCTCTGACTGAGTCTTAAAAAAAACATTTTGAAATTACCTGTAACTTTACCAGGAAATACAAATCTCGCCTTCACTCCCATTCAAGGGAAAGGGCCTAGCCTCATTGAAACACCAGTTCCCGTAAGATTACTGAAGTTAAGCAATGTTGGGCCCGGATGAGGGTTGGATGGGTGATCATTTACACCTTTACCGTGGTGCTCGTGACCCCTGACTGCATGTGGCATGCAGGTTAAAAATTGGGTTGGCACAATGGACTACTCAAGGTCAAGTTGCCCGATCTCCTATTACAGGCTTCCCCAACTATCAATCTAACATTCTAAATCACTACCGTTCCTCTCCCCATATTTTGCGTCATAATGCCTTTGCATTTTCTATCTTCCTCTCCCATTGTCCTCCTTGTATCAAATTCTTCAAAGCTGATGTGCATAAGAGCAACGAATGCTTGCCGTTGCACATTGATTATGACAATGAATGTCGAAAACACGTTCGGAATTTAAAAAAAATGTGTGGAATAAAGAATGTGTAAAGTCGTTCATTTAAAGTAATTTTTTCAATGCTAACCTGCGGCATTTGTGGACCAATCAGTGCATTAGAGGCCGTTCAAGTATCACGTTAGACGATTTATGCCATTTTGACCTCCACCCCCTCCCCGTAAGTAAGACAATGTAACATTTTCCCAACATCCCTCTCACTCTCACTCTTATGTAAGAGGTTAGATATATGTATCTACTCCTCGTTAAATACTCGCTTTCTACTGTTTCATCTTTCCACAGAGGCCATCTTACAGCTTCGAGCACTGGGCATCGTATAATTATGCAGTGTAAAAGTACCACATTCATTAGCATTAAGAGCAAAACAGTACCACAATTGATGAAGCTGTGAACAATCACAGGATATTTGGAAAAAACACAGGATATTTGGAAGCAATACAATGTATCAAGACGGACATCAATCTTACGTAAATTGGTTCCAGACCCCTTGCCCCCCCTACTTAAGACAAAGTAAGATCCGATCCGAAATCTTTCCGATCGAAGGGAAAAATATAGATTAAATCTTTTACGATAGTTTGATGTAGACTATTATTAGCTGGACATTCAACATATTTTGCTAGAGCCAAACTATTTTGGTATGAGCGATCACAGGAATAAGATCAAGGAAATAGACTGCAGAACCAATAGACTTAAAATGTCAATTTTTTCAACGCACAATAAGGGACCATAATAGTTGCTTTAGATTAGTTCTAGGATACTGACTAGGTTAAATAGGTTTTTTCAGTAGTGCTAAATATCTTAACATGAATTTTAGCTACTAACCTCAGAGTAATTTCCGGCATAATATATTCTTGCATGCTTTAGTAACTCGAGTGCTACATATTTGTCGCATTAATAATACTGGATGGATATTTGAGTAGACGACCGACAGCTAAGGTCATTTGCGCCATAGGGGACAGGTAAAGGAGGAAGGGTGGATAGAAACCTGGCGTCGACATTAGCCTGCTCTTAACGAAAGGCGCCAAGGGGACCACAGTTTAACATCTCATCCGACAGACGAAGTACTGCACTTGAAGTGCCCTCCACAAGACACTCAAGTAGGGATCGGGTTTCCTCTGAAAAACATCCTCCTCTGCAGGGATTTGAACCCTGGCCGCCCGTATGGTTAGTCAGAACTCTAGCTACCACACCAACCCGATCCCCATTTAACACTAACCAGTAGTTAAGCCTTGAATAGGGTACTGCATGGTAGCTTGTTTTTCTACGTATCACACTCTTTGTTTCTGGTCTGACTGCGTAGCGTTTTCCTGGCTGCTTTTGGCCTGCGCCTGGCATTCGGGGGAACGTGCGCGGATATGATTTGAACTGGGATGAGTGCTGCATGCCTGTTGTGGAATCACCCCGTGCCACATACCCTTGTGGTGGCTTGCTCAGTATTTGTAGATGAAGATGATTCCACTCATCCCACAAAAAAGTCTTACGTAATACTTGAACGGCCCCTAATGCATTAAGTCGAAGATTCAAAGTCAAGGCCAGGCGGATGAGAGAGATGTAGATAGACGGAGAGATTGGGGACTTAGCCCATAGAGTTTGAGAACGTTTCTAAAGTTTGCCTTCCCCCCCCACACCTCCCTCAAAAGGGTTCGATTCGGAGTGACCTTTCCGAGCACGGTCAAGCAGGAAGGCATTTTGTAGTTGGGCGGTCGCATGACTGATGGAAAGAACCGATGAACACCATCGCTACCACCCGCGCACACTCGGAAAACTCCCAAGAGTGACTGGTCTCCGTCCATTAGAGGGGGTTAAAGCAAACCGGGTTCTCTGGGTATTGAGGGCGGGAAACGGGCGGTGGAGTGCCCATCGTCGTCTCTCTGGGTCGCGAAATTCACGCCATCGGGGGAGTCCATCGCCCGCTGCTCCGCGGTAAATTATTCAGCCGAGTGCCGGCAGCGTTCGGGAGTGGTCTCGGGCTTGAAGTTTTCCTGGGCTGTGGATCGGTACCGAGCGGTCAAGTGAGAGAAATGCTGGGTGAGAACGGGAGGAGGCGAAGGTAGGACGGTGCGAGGAGTTTTAAAGGATTTTGGCTGCAATAGCTCTTGGCAAAGGATGCGCAGGAACCCATTCATTTATTCATTCATAGGTCTTTCAATCCAAAGATTGGTTGGCTGCAGCCCTCCACCCTTCCCTATCTCCTGGTATCTCTACCTATGTACTTTCCTCTTTATTTGGTCCATGAATTTATTTCTGGCTCTTCCTTTGTTGAATTTTCCATCTATTTTACCTTCAATTATGCTCTTCAAAATCCATTGTCTCAGGGTGCGTACAATCCATCGGGTTTGTATTTTCTGTGCCTATTGTGTTTCATATGAACATTTCCTCTTCAACCCTTCCGTTGACTTCATCGTTCCTTAATTTGTCTGCCCATTTCATCTTCGGCATCATCCTCCAGCATCAGGTTTCGCAGTCTTCTAGTCTTTTCTGGTCAGCTTTTCCCATGGTCCATGGTGCCGATCCATTGAGCGCTACGCTCCACACTGACCTATTATACCATCGCAAGTATAATAATACGAGACTCGAACAACTATTATTATTTTTATTTGGAAAATCTGCCGATTAAAGTAGGCTTTACTTGGTGATTCTGGAAAACCGTTCTATTTTTTTCCGGCACGCAACCTCTTTTATTTTACTTTTCTTTAGATGTTAAATACATAGACCAATTAGTACACCCATGTCTGCAGATAATTTTAATCGACTTATTGGTCGTTCAATCCTGAAATGGGTTGACTGCTGTCCTGCACCCTTCCCTATCTAATGCTAATTCCCTTACCTCCTGGTATCTCTTCCTATGTACTTTTCTTTTAATTCGGTCCATGAACTTATTCCTGTCTCTGAACTTGTACTTATTCACAAAGGAAATGGTTCCAGGCTTGACTTTGTGGAAGTAATTCATAGTAACTTAATTAAAACCTTGTATACTCCACTATAGGTTTAATAACACGATCCGGGTTTCGACACTTCGTGTCATCTTCAGGACCTGAATAAGACACGAAGTGTCGAAACCCGGGTCGTGTTATTAAACCTATAGTGGAGTATACAAAGTTTTATTTAAGTTACTTGTACTTATTACTTTCTCTAGGGACTTTTCCTTCAATTTTACCTTCAATTTTCTTTCAAAAACCTATTGTCTCTCAGTTCAATCCATCTGGTTCGTCTTTTCGGTACCTATAGCGTTCCATATGGATATTCCCTCTTCAACTCTTCTGTTAACTTCATCGTTTCTTCTTTTGGCCGTTTATATTATTTTTAGCATCCTCCTCCAGGATCAGATTTCGAAGGAAGAAGAAATAATATTAGTAAGACACTTATTGCTCACTTAATGACGGTAGTCTTCTTCCATTGCAGATATTTGACTCCTGGTTTCCCCTCAGCTTTCCTTTATTTTGATTTATTCGAAAGCTTATTGTCTTTCTCGACCGCACCTTCGTAACACTCTTTCTAATTGGCATATGGAGGCTCGCTAAATAGGATGTTCTACCTTAATAATGACTCTAATGTATTGAAACCTTGGTCGGCAAATAACGTCAGTGTGGCAATGGTACAACGTTATGATTGTTTGTCATGAATGTCATTTCTTTACACGTGCAACCTCTTTTCATGCCGTCTAAAAAGCCTTCTCTTTCCCCTCATCCTCTTATCTATGACGTCCTTCATCACCTCTTCGCCCCTTAGTTTCCAGTTCCAATCAGTTTTCACCTGTTTTCATTTTGCAGCTTCATATCCTTACTATATGTGCCATATAGTATTGTATCGTTCGTCAACTATTCTACCCACAGCACCCTCTCCACCACACCCATATCTGACACGCCTGTAGCTCATCGTCGTATTCACTCCACAGAGCCCTCGCCTCTGTACAACACAGCCCTATACTCTCTATTAAAATTTTCGCCAACCTCTTCTAGTTCACCGTCGACGTCTAGCCAACGTAATAAACATTTTTTTTAAATATTCTATCGGTACAAGATATGTTTAATTGAAAGTCGAAGAAACTCCTCTCAATTTTCTACAATGTCAGGGTCCTATGCCGCTCTAGTATTTTCTTTTCCGCCTCAGCATGCATTATACCTTTCTTCATCCGTTCATAAAACCAATTCTCTGTCTTCCACATTCTCGCTTCCCCAATACTCTTCCCTCAATCGCAGTCTTCAGCAACCCTTCGCCCCTAATTACTTTCTCAAGTCACCTACCCTGCCTACGCCAGCTTTCATTCAGCATTATGCTTTCTTTGCCCTTCATATAAAGCACTTCCTCGTTTATCTTACTCTTCATCCACCGCAGCTTCTCCATTCTTCTCAACACCCACATCAATAAAGCCTGCAAACTATTCGTAACCTCCTTTATGAGGGTCCTCGTTTTTGTGTCACGCAACGCTGCACTCCATATCAAGCTTTTCACTAGCCTCTTCCTAACATCCTTACCCGAGGTCACGGTCATGAGCTCCCTTCTACTACTAAAGGCTTCCTTAGCTTACGCTTGTATCCTCCTCAATGTCCTTTTCCCTATACTGTTGGTAGAGAAAACATAAAATCTTCAGATAAAGTTAAATATCTTGGTATTACCTTAACTTCTGATATATAGTGGGGAGCACACATTCAAAACATATGCGGCATTTAAGAAACCAGATTTTGTGAAGCGTAGAATAGTCAGGTCCGCGGATGAAAAGTAAAAGAGAGATGCTCTGGTTTGGCCATACCTCGAATACGCTGCTAGGATATGGGACCCTGGAAATAAAGATTTGACCAAAAAAATTAATGAAATCCAAAGAAAAGAAGCACGCTTCGTAAAAACTGTTTCGAGCGAACATATAGTGTCTCACAACTTTTAGTGGGATTAAGGTGGGAGCCCCTAGAGACTTGGAGGCTATACGCTAGGCTTAGCTTACTTGAGAAATTCAGAACTGGTGTGTTTCGAAGGTACACAAAGAATATTATCATAACTCCTCACGACATCTCTAGGTCTGACAGAAGCGATAAATAATATAGATACATCGCCGAACAGATAGGTACAAGAACTCATTCTTTCCGCGCACAATAGGCGACCAAAATAAAAACTGAGCTCCAAAAAAATACACTCACATAATACACGTCATTATTTTACCTCCAACACCTTTCATCTTTACACGGCTGGTGACCTAACACTCCCCTGCCACACGCCCTTGCGATTGCTCGCAGGGTAGTATGTAGAAGTAGATGTCTTTGCTACCATGTCCATTTTCTTCTATCGTACTAACCAAGTAATTTAAATGTTCTACTCGCTCCAGTTTGTGTCCACCTGCTTTTATGATTAGTGTCGATTTTATATCGTTCAAGAGAACTTTATTACTTTTGTTTGCCAATGACTCATCAAATGTAATGATAGGTTCCAATAAAGCACGATTGGCAATAGCCAAGTTTCGACACCTGTCCTTTTCCGTCACATCTTGAGTATGTCAGGATAAGCATGCGATCAAGCTAAACAAAGCAGACATAGGGTACTGAGAAGTGCTTGCGATAAAAACAGAAGAGACTGGATTAAACATGAATGTGTGATGGCATAACACGAGATGAATGCTCCATCACATGCATGAAAGGATCTTGTCATGATTGTTTGGCCGTACTTCGAGAATAGATGAGAGTCGAATAGCGAAGCATTATAAATGATAATCGTGAGAGGGAGGGGTTTACCGAGAAGGTCACGGATGAATGTGTTGGATGATACTCTTGTGAAGAAAAATATTAGGGCCTTAAGAATAGCATTTATGAAGAGTTGAATAATTTACGCAAAAGGATATCGCAGAATTAAAATTAGATTAAGGCTCAGACAGATTTACTGGCCAGTCATTGGGAATATTCAGTTTACTTAGCCTATCCCGAAAGAGAGTGGCATAATGTGTTTGTATGTAGGAGTATATAAGAGGATAAATGTGAATAAACTTAACATGGAGAGAGAGAGATTTAGCTCAAGCTAGGGTAAGATGATGCTACAGCAAAGAATCTTAGAGTTGCATAGCTAATGAATTATGGAATGTATTATGTGTTTTAAAGTGTGCATCAACCTCAACTGTATTTTAGTTGCCTGACTTAAAAAATAAAACATAAATAAGGGTAAATGCATTTGTTAACTACTGTTTTTAGCAACAAGTACACAGTCCCCTATTTATTTATTTATAGATGGAGTCAAACGTTCGCCCAACAAAAAAAATCACAGGGAAAACAAAAAAACAGTGAAATCAATTAAATTATACAGAAATCTCGAAACACGTAGCTAGAAACTATAGCATTTATCAATTTACAAAAGAGACTTCTTTGATGACATAAATCAATTTTATCACCGTAGTAGTAAAAAGTTCTGCACATTCTGTTTAGTGGTGAGTTTTCAAGGCATTTTGATTTCACCATGCTCAATTTGAATTTTCTTTTTAACCTTACACTATTGCTTGACACTACAAAATTAATTTTCTAATTAATTCACTATTTTCTCCAGCGTTAAGTAAATTATATAAGTAAGATAGATGGTTCTTCTTTTATAGAGACAACGAAAATCAAACTATCGAGCTAGATTCTAAATATATCTAGTTAATAGGTCACTCAGTAGGGAAGTGTTAACATGAAGGGTAGAGAATTTCCATCCGAGCTTAAATGGACTAAAATCTATGACTTAGACGAGCTTCTCTATTCAAGTATTGAGATCCGTAGCATTATAGGGCATCGCGCACATCTCATTCGCCCGGTGGCCTAGATCCGAGGATTGATGGTTCACTTAATTCAGACTTCTGGATTGTTCTGCTGAATGGATGCGTCGTTTAGAATTCCTCAGCGGAAGGTTGGTCTTCAAATTACCCCGACACGAGTTCCCCTTAATCAAAACCGATTTGTGTGCCGAGGCCGGGGTGCAGTAGACATTCAAGAGAGTTTTAGAAAAGTTTTCTTTTACTCAGGCGTGCTTTGACTGACGACCGAGGAAGATTCCCATGTCGACCGCGCGCGCGACGCTTTTACTTCGTTTTTTCTTTTATTTCGGTGGGACTCGAAACCGCGTAATTGGCCCCCGACATCTCTTCGCAATTACACCGATTGGGGATATATACGGTTCGTCCTTGATTGCGCCGAGGTGCGCGCGATGCGGTAAATGTCCCATTCGACTGATGAATGCCACCGCCGGCTTCAACTGGATTGTCTGCCGCTTGGTGCGGTGTAGTCGCGCATAATTTCACATCTCCGTCCTCCTTCTGACTAGGGGAGATTGGGGGGCGGGGGGGGGGGGGCACGACAACTGGGTCAATTTCACTGCCTCGTTCCGTCGCCAATAACCGGCGACTATCATCACCGACAGACGTCTGCGATATTAAATGTGATTCCGCGTGGAGGAATCGTATGTTTAAATTTTATTATGTCAAGCGGCTCTTTCAGGAGCTCATTCATTCTAATGTGAAATTCCAGAAAGCTTTCAGTTATCCATGACATTTATGGCTTCGCTGGTAGTAGAGTTGATAATATTTCGAGTCATTCCAAAATCCAAAAATGTGTGCTTTTTTTTAGCAATGTTTCGTTCTGTGAGTCCATAGCAATACTTACTTAGACATAGAGAGCATCAGCAAATTAGTAAGTTTTTCACAAGGAGAAGTTGAAAATAATTTCGTGTAAGAAACATCTTAACTGACGACCGTGAAATATTCCCATTTAGGTCGCGTGACCCGTGGCACTCGAAAGCCTGCCACGATATTGGGAAGCTGGTATTGTGATCATATTTCCTACAAATGCATTACACTATCAATATCTTCTATCTAACCACCAATTCAAAAATTCTAAAGTAAATACGCTGTGCGGGAAATAAACGGACACATCGTCAATATGGTGCTTCTGATGCATGCCGACGGTGTACGCTTTCCCTTTCACAGATAATCGAGTAACCATTCGGGAGTAATGTAAACGCCTCCGTTTTCTTGGGCACAACCAATGATTTTACTTCCACGAGTAAAAAAGACAGAAATATCACAAAATTTTAACAGAAAGCAGGTACCTATTGGAATGGCTAACACTAAGTGTTTGAATACAAAGAGCTTTTACAGAGTACTAGGCATTAGTTTTACTGGTAGCATAGTAATCACGCGAGTATCCCGCTGTACGACCCTATTGTCGTACTTCCTCAACCGTTATACTTTTCACGCCAAACGGTAAGTTCGAATATATTTGAGGACCCCAGAAGTCAAGGGGTCTAAGTAACAAAATCGTTCTTTTGAGAAAACTTAAGTCAAAGTTGAAAATTTTTGGTACAACCCACTAAGTAGTAAAGAGGCATTACCCTAGATAGCATCACCTGTCAAAGAAAATGTCACTTGGATCCCTTTACCACCTAAAAGATTTATATTTTCACATCCCATTCCTGTACCTAACTTACTTTTTTTTTAATGTCACTTAGACCCCTTGACTTCTGGGGTCCACATTTCTAACGTCCTTTTCCTTTCCGTCACGTTCCTTTTCGCCAGTAAACACCTACTTTTTCTCAGTTTTAGTTTCATTAGCTCGCTGAAATGCCTACCTTTCTGATTTAATACTAGGATTTTCCGTTATTTTGTTATTTGTCACTTTTTTTTTCGATATTTTCAATGCATCCTTCTGTGTGTCATCCTTCCACTCGAAGAACTGTCTATCTCCCTCGTCTATCTAACCATTACGCATTTCCAGAAACCCAATTTTCCGTTTCAATTCGAAAGCAAAATATTTTGTTATTCAATCTGAATGCTGCATGATCCCTGTGGGAGTCATACAAGTTATGTAAAAGCCTACGTTTGGTAATGTACAACTTGATATTTTCCTCGTGCAGTTTCAAAGGCCTTAGGAGAGCTAAGCTTGTTAATCTCCAAATGTAACTTGTTCTCGGGTTTCCTTCCGAGTAAGGATTTTGGCTGCTGATGATCATTGCTCTGAAGACGACGGAGGAGTATTCCACCGAAACGTTGACAGCAGCCAAAATCCTTACTCGGACAGAAACCCGAGAAAAATTTAAACATTTCATTCACCGAGATAGAACAAAATCTTATGCTAATTTATTTTGCTTAATACTGTTCAATTTATGGAATGTGCTTTAATTTCCTATTTTGGTCGCATATCACCCACGTTGCGATATTCAATTCCCGAGACGCTGAGGTTGAAATGTAACGATAATTCAATTCAGTCACACATCAGCAAACTTAATCGTCGACTGTGGCATTTAGAGAGACATTACGTGTAATTAAATGATGGACTGTGGGCGTTGCGCCACCAATTCGTCTGTATGTAAATGCTAATGCTCCGGCATAATATGCAGCATTTGAAAGTCCTCGAATCCGCAAGCGCAGGACAGGTTGGGAAATGCATAATAATATTCTGCAACGAAGTTCGTCCGATATTGGGAAGCAGGTATTAGAGTGGCTAATTAGCATCTGGAAATGAAGCCGTTGACGACCGCAGTCAAGTAATACCCGCACCGTTCACGCCAGTTATGGAGTAATCAAGTTTCAAAATGGCATTCATTCACAAAAGCCTAAAACTTTCCCACCCGATGACGCAATGTTGCATTTTGAGTGTCGCGTCGGTCGATGTCGTCGAAAGAAAATATATAACACGAGGCTTTTCCGGGTGGCGACGTTTCCGAGGGCGAGTTTAAGGCCTCAGTGGCTGGAGCGAATTTCCATGAACGGCCTGAGCAGTATGCCAACCTATTTGGTTTTCGACGGCTTCCCGAACTTCATTAACCGCAAAGGGCGGAATCAGTGTGCCAACCGACGGTGAGAGAGATCATCACGGCGAGGTAATCATATCCACCGCGGTGATTGCGAAGAGGTGTTGGAGAGGAGGGGACAAGAGCGGACTCTCCAATTTTTTTCCAAAGAGAAATGTAGAGGGGAAATAATTAGCGACGTAAACTGGGGGCATATACGTTTTGGACTGGCCATCCGTGTGGTCGATTCTCAAAATGCCGCAGTGGTTGCGGAATTTGGAAATTCTAATTTCATCAAATGGTTTGCTCGATCCAGCAGTGTCACATGATAACATCTTCTCCAAATGCAAAACTGTGTTGATGGTAAAGAAAGTTTCAAGTGGGTGTGAATGCTAGATACGTTTTTCTGGTCAACTGCGGGGTCTGTTCTCAAAATTCCAAAATATTCACGGAATTTAAGTTATGTTTCCAGTGATCAACAGCGTCGATACATAAGAGAATACGACACCGTAATACTAATTATCATAGGCATGTGAAGATGGGGATTTAATCGCATACTTTCGTCAATTTACTGTTGATTATCTGTCCAATCCCGACCGCATGTGATAATTATATTCGAACAAATATCAAGTGCAAGAAAGTGTAGAATACTGCATCAGTTAATGATATATGCTTGGAAAAATAATCATTAACAATGTATTCTAATTCTATCAAATGGTTTAGTCGATTCAGTAGTCTTATGTGATCTCATCTTCTCCGAATGCAAAACTATTTTCATGGTAAAATGAGTGTATCTAGTGAGTATGTAGTGCTAGGCACTTTTGCCTAGTAAACCGGAGGGCCTATTTTCCAAATGCCGCGATAGACACTGAATGTGGAAATACATATTCTGTCAAATCCACCGCTATCATCCACCACGGTGAGTGCAAAGAGGTATTGAAGAGGAGGGGTCAAGAGCGGACTCTCCAATTTTTTCAAAGGTAAATGTGGGGGAAATAATAAGCGAAGGTAGCTCGGGGCATATACCTTTTGGCCTGGTCATCCGGGTGGTCGATTCTCGAAAGGCCTCGGCAGTTACGGAATGTGAAAAATTCTAATTTCATCAAACGGTTTGTTCGATTCAGAACTCTCATGTGATCTTCTACGAAGTCGAAACTGTTTTGATTGTAAAGAACGTATCGAGTGAGTGGGTACACTAAATACTTTTGACTAGTCAACACTAGTCTTTTCAATATTCTGCGGTGGTTACGGTATGCGGAATTCTAATTTTTGAAATGGCTCAGTCGATTTGGCAGCCTCATGTGTTCTCATCTATTCGGAATGCAAAACTCTTTTGATTGTAAAAAGAAATTATCGGGTGGGTGAGTACACTAGATACTTTTGCCAAATTAACTGGGGGTCGATTTTCAAAATGCCAGAATAGTTACAGAATGTGAGTATTCTAATTATATAACACGGTTTGGTTGATTCTGCAGCCTCATGCTCATCTTATCCGAATACAAAACTATTTTGATTTTAAAGAAAGTATCGATTTGGTGTGTACTCTAGAATAATTTTGCCTGGTAACTGGGTGGTCGATTTTCAAAAGACCACGATGTTTACGGATTTTAGATATTCTTAATTCACCAAATAGTTCAATTCAGCAGTCTCATGTGAACTCATCTTCTCTAAATGCGAAACTGTTTTGATTTAAATGAATGCATCGAGTGGTGAGTTCACTATATATACCTTTGATGACTGTCTGCTGCTAGCTGGTTGGAGCGCCACGAGAGAGGATCGACCTGAGGAAGCTGGCAGTGATCACCAGGCGAACGACGTAAATAAACAAGACACGCGACGCGATTGTTAATGAACTTAGGACGTGCTATTTCTTACCTTCGGAAAAAATCGTTATCGACGAACTTCGTTTTCTTATTCACTCTCGCTCACCAAAGTGGTGACCCCGAAACGAGTGGTGGACGTTTATGTGATTGCTAATTTATCCAGAATATGAAGACTACGCCGGGCATCTCATGAATCCAGACGGCGAAGGCACAGTGAGCGTAAACCGCGTTATCGTAATTATCCTCGCATGCTGGGCCGAAAAGCCGGCCCACTGGTGTACACAAGTAAAAGTGCAGCTCCGTTTGGCTAATATTATCAATGACGTTACGAAGTTCTCGCAAGTGTTCGCTCAATTGGGCAGCCGGTACATTGAAAGAGTCGAGGACATCATCATGGATCCCCCGCGACTGGCCACTACGAAATCTACGAAGCAGTCGTTATCACCCGGTTTTCATCGTCTCCTGAGCACCGCATGCGACAGCTATTGGAGCAGGAGGAGTTGGGAGACAGAAAACCATCGGATTTCCTTCGTCATCTTCGATCGCTGGCTGGGGCTTCCGTATCTACCGATTTCCTCCGCTGGCTTTGGCTGAGCCACCTTCCGGCACATACGCAAACTTTCCTCGCCACGCAAGGCTCGGCAGATATCAGCGCCGTCGCCGAAATGGAGGACAAAGTGGCGGAAGTGACGCCACGGCCCCGCGTTGCAATGGCCACCTCGAGCGTCAGCGTGGGTGAGCTCCTTAAACGCATAGAGGACCTGAGCCGAAAATTCGCGGAATTCTTCACCTCGGGCGACGCACCACAACGATATGTGGTACCACTCCACTAGCTATGGTCCCCGAGCACAAAAGTGCCGCCAACTGTGTTCCTACATCCCGGGAAACGCCAGGGAATGTCGGTAGATGCGGCCGCCGATGTCTATCCGTCCACATGCCACCTCTTCGTGACGGATACAAACTCTAAGTGCCAATTTTTAGTCGACACAGGGTCCGACCTTTGCGTTTTTCCTCGGTCGAGGACAAGAGGACGACGAGTAAAATCGACCAACGAACTATTCGCCGCAAACGGTACCGTCATCTCTACCTACGGGTGGTAAAACCTACTCTGTCCTTCGGTTTGCCACGAGTGTTTACTTGGCGCCTCGTGGTCGCCGATGTATGTAAACCCATCATCGGAGCCGACTTCCTCAAATTTTTTCAGCTCCTCGTGGACATGCGCCACCGGCGTCTGATTGGTAGCCAAATATCCGCCCACACCAGTGGAAAATACGCGAACGGCCCGGGAGTTCGAGTGAAAACCATCCGCATCGGCAGAACTTGCAGGCATCAGCGCCTCTTGGAACAACACTCGGACATCACGCGGCCATCGGGGGCGCCTACTGCACCACTGCACTGCACGGAACACCACATCCGCACCATCCATGGCCCCGCGGTGTTTTCTAAACCACGTCGCCTGGTGCCGGAAAAACTCGCCGTCGCCAAGCGGGAATTCGACTCCATGATTCGCCTCGGGACAGCGAGGCCATCAGAGAGCAGCTGATCTTCAGCCCCCCATCTGGTTCCAAAAAAGGGCAATCGGTGGTGACCTTGCGGAGATTACCGCGCATTAAACGCATGGACTATTTCCGACCGCTCTCCCGTCCCCCACATTGAAGATTTCACCCTCAACCTGCTAGGTAAATCTGTTTTCTCTACAATAGACCTGTTTATGACATATCAGCTAATTCTCGTCCATCCTGAGGGCATACCAAAAACAGCAATAACCACCCCTTTTGGCTTGTTTGAACTCCCCTTCATATGTTTTGGTTTACGCAATGCAGCGCAGACAGCGTTTCATGGATGAGGTTCTAGGCGGTTTAGACTTTTGTTTTGTGTACATAGACGATATACTGGTGGCCTCCGCCTCGGAAGAGGAGCATGAAAGGCATTTGAAAGATGTTTTCTCTCGACTGAGTAAATATGGTGTCGTAATAAATTCTACCAAGTGTGTTTTCGGCCGCCCCCGGGTCACGTGCCTATGTTTCATAGTCTCAATCAGCGGAATTGCTCCGGTGCCAGAGAAGGTGGAAGCGGTGAGCAATTTCTCAAAAACACGAACTGTGAAGGACTTACGCCGTTTCCCTGGTATGATTAACTTTTACTGGCGTTTCATTCCAAAAGCCGCCGCACTACAAACGCCTCTTAATGATAT
The DNA here is from genome assembly GCA_963169105.1 of Ceriagrion tenellum. Classification (NCBI taxonomy): domain Eukaryota; kingdom Metazoa; phylum Arthropoda; class Insecta; order Odonata; family Coenagrionidae; genus Ceriagrion; species Ceriagrion tenellum. The sequence goes on from OY720634.1 coordinate 87,377,127, forward strand.
TTTGCGTGGACCTCGCGTTTAATAACTGCAAGGAAAACCTCGCTCAAGCAACAGTGTTGATCCACCCTGATCCGTCATAGTAGGTGGCAATTTTTACGGACGCCTACGACACCTCCGTAGTTGCCGCGCTGCAGCAACTTTCCAAGGGCGATTGGTGGCATCTTGCCTTTTGCACAAGAAAGTTATCACCCGCCGAGCGGAACTATAGTCCCTACGAGAGAGAATTATTTGCTGTGTATAATGCCGTCAGACATTTTCATCATATGATCGAAGGCTGAACCTTCACCATTTTAACTGACCACAAGACTTTATTGTTCGCTTTTCATCAAAACGCGGACAAAGGTACACCGCGGAAAATCCGCCATTTAAGTTACGTGTAGCAATTTTCTACCGATATCCGCTAAGTGTCAGGGGCCAAAAATGTTGTTGCGGACGCTTTGTCTCTAGCTGCAGCGATTTCCACGTGAGAGAAATACGACGCCTTAGTACGTTTGCAGGCTATGGACGTCGAACTTTCATCACTCCTGCCGTCCGGATGTGCGTTGGACTTACAGAAAATATGTATTCCAGGAACAGAGCACGAGACTTACTGTGATGTTTCCACTTCAACCACTCGCCCTTTCCTCATTCAGCCATTGCAAAAGCAGGTTTTCGACAGCCTCCACCAGTTAGCACACCTAGGGATCAAAGCCTCGTCTAAACTTGCAGCAGAGCGTTTTGTGTGGCCAACAATCCGCAAGGATTGCAGAGCATGGGCACGCGCCTGCCTTACATGCCAGCGCTCAAAAGTGCACCGGCACGTTCTGGCACCGATTGGTACCTTCTCCAGCCCGACGGCCCGGTTAAAACACGTCCACTTGGATATAGTTGGGCTGCTGTCACCCTGCACCGACCAGCGATACTGCCTCACCTGCGTCGATCGCTTTCGTCGGTGGCCGGAGGCATTTCCTATGCCCGACGCAACCGCCGAGACGGTCGCCAAGGAGTTTTTCCGAGGATGGATCGCCCGCTTTGGTGCACCTTTACGCATCACTATGGATCAGGGCCGGCAGTTTGAGTTTTCCCTTTTACGCAGATTGGCCATTCTGACGGGGACTAGGAGTGTGCGGACGGTGGCGTATCATCCCTCTGCCAAGTGGAAAGGTTTCACCGACAACTGAAGGCTGCCATTATGTGCCGCGAGGACGACCGTTGGACGGTCGCCCTTCCGGTTGTACTTCTGGGCATTCGGGCAGCCTGGAAGGAGGACATCCAGGCTACCGCAGCCGAGATGCTAAACGGGGAGCCCATCCGTCTCCAGGGCGATTTTTTTATATCTTCTCCCGAGACTGAGAGCGACTCCACGGACTTCGCATACCAGTTACGGGGACACATGCGGAACCTGCGCTCAGTACCAGGCGCACGCCACGGAGAGAGAGCTATTTTCGTCCACCGTGATCTGTCCACGTCTTCCCACGTTTTCATCCGTCACGACGCCCTCAGAGCAGGTTTGCAGCCTCCATGCGATGGACCATTTGAAGTTCTCCGCATGACGCCTGAGCATTACGTGGTCCGAGCGCGAGGCAAAGAAACAACCGTCCGTATGTACTCGTCGTGGGAGTAGACCAGGCGCCGCCTGTTCTGATTTAAAGCACCTCGGAGGACACCGCGCTGTCGGAGCCTCCACGCACAACCCGATCAGGGCACCGAGTGCATTCATCCCACCATTGTGGCATCTGCAACACCAGAAAAACTAATCTTACCCCAGCACCACTCACCCCAGCTGCTAGCTGGTAGAATGCCACGAGAGAGGATCGACCTGAGGAAGCTGGCAGAGATCACCATGCAAACGACATAAATAATCAAGACATACGACGCGATAAATATTGAAGTTAGGACGCGCCATTTCTTACCTTCGGAATAAATCGCTTTCATCGAACTTTAGCAAATACCTTTGCTTGGCCAACTGGGGGTCTATTCTCAAAATGCCACGATGGTTACGGAATTTGGAAATTATAATTTTATCCAATGGTTTGGTCAAATCAGTGGTCTCATGTAATCACAACTTTTCCGGGTGCAAAACTGTTTACATCGTGAAAAGAACGTATTGGGTGGGTGTGTAGCAGTAGGTCCTTTTACTAAATCATACGGTAGTGTCATTTTCGCCCGCGGTATTCATCACGAAATTTCGAGAGTCGACCTCTCGGAGAGTGGAACGTTAGCTTTCACACATAACTAAGTGATCATCGTCAGGTTGACCACCATTAAATACAATTAGCAAAAGTTCTTCTTGGCTTTGGTGGAGACATTTATTTAAAATCAGCCTGAAAATGAGAAGAGGGTCAATACCCAAACTCCATAATAATTATCATAGGTATGCCAGCATGAGAATTTTATCGCACAGTTTCGTCAATATTCTGCTAATAAGCTGTCTAGTCCTGTCCACATGAGATAATTATATTTGGGCAATTATCAAGTGCAATACAGTGTAGAATACTGTATCAGTTATTAACACTTGGTAGGAAAAAGCTATGTCCTATATTTAAGATGTAAATTTGGAATATGTTCGGATGAAGACTACTGAAAAGTAGAAGAGGAAAGTCCTTAGAGGACAGAGGAAGAAGAAGAGGAAAGAAAAAGGAAAGAAGATGTAAATCCTCACGTCCAGAATCTGGAACACTACAGAAAAGATGAAAATGATGGATTTGACGCACTCTGAGGCACAATAGGTTTGTGGAAGATATATTTGAGGGAAATATAGAGGGTAAAGTCTTCAGAGGAAAACCGAGGAATAAGTTCACGAAACAAATAATGAGGAAATTACGAATGAAGAGATACCAGGAAGAAAGGGGAGTGTGGAGGGCTGCAATCAACAAATCTTAAGATTGAACGACCAATGAGGAATGATGATGCTCTCATATAGAAGTGAAGATTAAACAGTAAAGCTGTGTAGTGAGAGAAATTTGATCCAGTGGAGATATTGGGCTATTAAAAAATGATTAAGATAGAATGATCAACAATCATTAGACTCACACAATAGGATATCAAAGTGTTCTCTCTATACGTACTCTGTGACTGAACTTTTCTTCCTGTTTTATGCGTGGAGGATATTTGGAACAAAGAAGTCCCACGAGTAATTGGAAATAAAAGAAGTGAAAAGTAAACGCTGGAAAAAGAAGTAACAAAGAAACGAAACGCAGGTTATAGGCCCTAGGCACTAAACAATCGTTTTGAGGAAGCATAAGGAAGAAAATAATGCTTCTTGTATAATTTTCCGAGTTTTTTAATTTTTTTTCCAAGTTTTTCATCGGATTTGCCTCTTTTCCTGCCCACAAGTCATTACTTAAGCTTTAAGCTTGATTTTAATGAGTAATTTCTTCAATTTTCTTTTTTCTATCACATTCAAGCTTGGAATTCGTCAAAAATCATGGTGCACTCAGGATAAATTTGAAGCAGAGGGCCGTGGGAACTAGCTCGTATTATGGCGGAAGCGAACAAGAATCATTAGGCTCACACAACAGTATATCAAATTGTTCTCTCTACACGTACTCTGTGACTGAACTTTTCCTCCTGTTTTATCGCTGTACTAGACTACAAGAGTAAAACGAGACCTTCACGTGCTCCAAACCGGGTCTAGGGCATCTCTTTCGTGGCCCAATACGGAGACAGAAAGAGTGGAAGGCCATTATTTAGGGATAATTAACCCCTGCCGTACGCCGCCCGCGGCCGGGATACTCACTCATCGGGGCTGAAATAGTGCCCGCTCTCCATTATCCCTCCAATTCCCTCAGCGATTGAATAGGTTTTCCAGGAGTCACTTGAAGCCGTTGGCGCACTCTACTGAGGGCCTTTTCGTGTATAAGCACGACCCGTGAGTCCCCGAAGGGAATTCTGCGCGGCGTGTAAAGAGGAGAGGGAGGAGGTGTCGGCGGTTGGAGGGAGAGAAAATGAGAGGAGAAAATCTCCCGGCAGCCCCTGAGGAGGAGGAGGAGGATTAGACTGTGCGGTCGTATATGTAGGTGTGTTTGGAGGGGGAGGAAGGGGGGGGGGTTGGGATGCGGTCGGTGGGAAACCCATTTCTGAAGGTGGGGGGTGAGGGAAGCGATTTTTTTTCTCTCGGGCCCTGTGGCGGGTGAATCGGCAAAAAGGGGTGAGCGGACGAGGGTCGATAGGGTGCCGAGGCCACTGTCAGGGTGGGGAAAAAAAGGAAGGAATAATTCGGCCCGAGTAAGAGAGCGTTGCAAAGGAGGAATTTGGGGGTGTGCGAATGCGGAAGGGAAGAGAGGCAGTTTCCGTTCATCTACATCTACATACTACCCGCCAAGGCGCCACATGGACGTGTGGCAGGGGTTGTTAGGTCACCTGCTGTGTAAAGATGTATGGGATAGGTATTGGGAGGTGAAAGGGTGACGTGTATTTTGAGAGTAATGCACTCTCACCCTTTCTAGGTCGAAATACACGTCAACCACTAAATACTAGTGGAGCTTAGTTCTTATTTTGATCGCTTTTTGTGTGCGGAAAGAACGAGTTTTTGTACCACTCTGTTCGGCAATGTATTTCTCTTATTTTATCGCTTCTGTCAGACCTAGAGATGTAGTGAGGTGTCATGATAGTATCCTCTGTTTCGTTCTGAAACAGACTAGTACTGAATTTCTCAAGCAAGCTAAGCCTAGCGTGTAGCCTCCGAGTCTCTAGGGGCTCCCACCCTAATCCCTCTAAAAGTTTTGAACCACTATACTCGCTAAGAGCAGTTTTTAATGAAGCGAGCAGCTTAAATGTGTATTTTTATCATTTTTTTAGTTTAATCCTTATGACCAGGGTCCCATACACAGAAGAGGATCCGTTCTCAGCATGCTTCAATTATTTAAAAAAAAAGGGAAAATAGTACAAATACTGACGTGATGGTAACTGGTACATCTGTAATCGAGTGGAACAATCGTGTATATTTAAATAGTGATGTGGCATATTATTTCACATTTTAGCATTTAGATAGTATCATCAGATCAAGCGGGAGAAGCGAAGCTGAGTTTTCAAATCGTTTATGAGAGATATATGAACTCCAGACGGAATAAACAATACATAATAGCCAAATGATTCACGATAAAAAGATAGCTGCTGTATTCAATGAAGATAGGTCAGCGAACTGGGAAACAGTATGTGAAAACATTCATGTGGAGCGTGGCACTCAATGCATCGGAAGCATGGACCATTGGAAAAGCTGACCAGAATAGACTAGAAGCCTTCGAAACCTGGTGCTGGAGCAGGTCACTGAAGAACGGGTAAAATGGACCGACAAAATAAGAAATAATGGGGTAAATGAGGAAAAAGAGATTTGCAAGGATAGGTCAGTATGGAGAAAATTATTGAAGCAGAGTTCGGTGCACAAATATGTATTTATGAGTGACACTTTGTGACTGTGACTGTCTTTCGTAGCGAAGTAGCGAAGATCTTGATCGAAGAAAGAACACAATCAATATTTAACGACATTTTCTACCTCTGAACATCAGCTTTCCCTAATCATTATGCTATTGTTTTCCCCTACTTTGGTACACTTTCCTTCTCTAGCCATTCAAAATCTATGTCAAACTCCCTCACCCACTCACTACCCCTCCCCCACCCACTCACTTTGTCCTTGACCTGCCTCGTGACTGCCACATTTCTGGACACCTTGCTTCCTTAAATTGGATGAAAATCAACCCCAGACGTGATTATCAGGCTGTATTACTCTTAAAAAAGATAATGTATACTAAGACACCTTCCTATCTGTACAATAAGCTTTCTTTTGTTCACACCATTCACAGTCGCCCTCTCAGGAATCCAGATATGCTAAGAGTCCCTCAACACCGAACTGACAAAGAAAGAGGTGTTTTCTGGATATTTTCTGTCATTTTGTGGAACAGTTTACCATCCACAGTCACTAACTGCATCTCTGTCAAAACCTTCCAATTCCATGCTCGAAAATATTTTATGTCTCTCGATTCCTGTTGATTATGTTGTTATACTATTTTTGATTTTTTTTCTGTTTTCATTTATGGTGCAATTAATTTTTATTGACTAATTTTTCTAATTTGCTGATGGAACTGAACTTACTTTATTTTTTTTACATCTTTCAATGTTTGTATTGTACTCTCGTAGGACTGAGAGTCCTTTTGTACATTGATCAAATACATATCTATCTATCTATCTATCTAGCTAGCTATCTACCCACTCTTTTAATTCGTCCTTTTGCCTTTCCAAGCCGATGGGACTTAGTGATTCGAAAAGTGTTCGCTTCCAAAAATTACATACGAAGGAAGAGCTACCAGGAAGTCAGGGAACCAGTAATAGTCAGGGAAGGGTGGAGAGATGCAACATCTGTCGTGTTTGTCTCCAATCCTATACACATCTCCGTCGGGCGATTAAACTGTGAAGAGGGCGGCTTAAAACCACTCCACTCTCGATCCCCCAGACTCTTGGGTCGTTAGATTTCGTATATCAGCAGCTCTGTCGATATGAATACTTGCAACCATTTCCACTATGTGGCCGCAATTAATGTGAGAATCGACTTAATTATTTACATCTACTTACTTCGTTTTTACATTGAACTGAGCATTTACTGCCATATCAAACCCGTGAAAATCTGCGAATATGCGGTAAAAGTTGTTATGTTGATTAATAATGCTCTGCCAAGTCAACAAAAACGTCGAAAAACCTATGTTATGCTTATGGAGAACACACAAAAAATAAGCACATTAATGGAGAAATGATGTACGTTGCGAAGACCTATATCGAAGGGAGAACACAATCGATGTTTAACGACATTATCTGCCTCTACTTACCAGCTTTCCCAAATCATTATGCTTTTGTTTTCCCCTACTTTCGGACACTTTCCTTCTCTCGCAATTCAAAAGCTTTGTCAAACTCCCTCACCCACTCACTACCCACTCTTTCATTTCGCGCCTTTCCAAGCCGATGGGATTTTGTGATTCGAAAAGTGTTCGCTTCCAAAAAACAATATTCCACGGAAACAAAATTTATATTCGACAGAAAAATGCTACTTTTCCGCGTGTTTTTCTCACCCTTTGGTTGGAGACCATGTTATTTCAAATTGAATTTGCGAGAAAAATTATGCGGAGAGGTAAAATTGAGTATCTCATTGAGTTTGTCTCCAATCCTGCATTCACAGTAAACTAGTTCCTTGGCAACTAAACGATCTCCATATATCAAGCTCTCCACCAGCCTCTTCACATCCGCACCCAAGGTCCCCGTCATCAGCTCCTTTTTATTACCAAACACCTCCTTAGCTAGCGCTGTTCTCTTCCGTATGTCTTTACTACTATGTCCGTTTTCATCTATCGTACTGCCTAAGTCATTAAAATGCTCTATTTGCTCGAGTTTGTGCCCTCCAATTTTATTCACCTACTTTCTTTGTAGTTATACACCTACTCCTTCACACTCTTTCTTTGTCCTAGAGAATCTCATTACTTTTGTTTTCTTATGGATGATATTTCTGACATTTTTCTCTAATTATCTAGAATATATGAATACATGACATGTCCTTTCTCAGTGGAGCCACCCCGGAATGTTACTTAAAGAGCTTACCGAAATTTGCATTAATGCATTGCAAAAACCCAAAAACGTGTTTCTATGAACAACGCCACGATCTTTCTATGAAAAGTGTGATAATGCAGTACTCATTTTTAAGGAGGAACCTTCGAGTTTCAAAGCTTCAAAGTGCAATTTTCTTAAGATCTATAAAATTTCCAGTATGAAGTAAATGTTAGGCTTTGTGCTGCATTTAATAGTTTTTTTTGTAATTTCTCGTAAGTACTCCTTAAGGTAAAATAATGAAGAATAAATCGTGGAATCAAAGCTTTTTTCAGGTGATGAAAGCCTGTAATTATTCTGAATCCAGCCTCTATTGCTATTTTGGCAGGATTTGATAGCGTGATTTTTAACTAACTGATAGATCGGTATAATAATCTTCAGGCTTAAAACATTTTATAATGTACACTAACCCTCTATCACGCTGAGTTACCTAGAGATATAAAAGAGTTTTTCTTTTTGTCTATGATTAGGTTTCTTTACGTCTATATGCCTTTGTGGCATCAATTGTACAGCTAGGCAACTAAAATATCTCTTTTCGCAACTTTTATTTCCTGAATCTCCCATGAGTGACTGCACATGGTGGACGAAAAAATCGGTGTACAGAGGGTTAAATGCTTAATTTTTATATAAATTGAAAAATGTATTGGGTGAACAAAGTAAACAGAAGAAATTTCCTTCGGCAACTTGGTCACATTTGTCACAGTGCGTCGATTATGTACTCCTTACGAAAACTCAAAGTCAATTATTTAAACCTCTATATTCGTGTTTTACTACCGTTGATTAAGTTGAAAAAATATATTAGGTGTCTCAATATCTAGAAAATGTTATACAAGTTCTTGAACAATATTATTCGGGAGCATATTGAGCTAAAAATAGCATCTTCCTATTTTGGCAGGATTTGATGGCATGATTTTTAACGAACTGATAGAAGGTATAATTATCTTCACGCTTCAAACATTTTACAATGTACACTAACCTTTCTATGAAAAGAGCGATAATGCAGTACTCCACTTTAAGGAGGAACTTTAAAGTTTCAAAGCTTCAAAGTACTATTTTCTTAAGATCTATCACACTGAGTGACCTAGAGGTGGATATTGAGATCAAAAAGTCATCAGAATAGATGCGATCCCACTGCTCTAAATAAAATGTATTTCATCGTCAAAATTCATAATATTTCATAGAAATCGTTTTACGACGTTCTACATCTTCCGATTCTCAATTTTCATGGCTCCCGATCATTTCACAGATCTTCATCTAATCCTCTTTCTCTCATTTCTTTCTGTATCCCTTGTATCCAGCTTTTCCTCGGTCTCCCTCTCCTCTGTCTTCCTTCCGGGTTCCACAGCAACATTCATTTTGGAAGTCTTTCATTTCCCATTCGTTGCACGTGCCCATACCACCTCAATTTTTGTATTTTTACTCCATCTACTATAGTGTCACTGACATTCATAATTTCTCTTATCCTTTCATTCTTAATTCTTTATTTTTATGATCCATTTCAGAGGTCAATACTAATTTTTCTGATTTTTCAGTTAGCGGTAGTACTTCACAGCTGTAGGTTGCTATGCTCTTTACTATGGTATTACAACTTCTCATTTTATTTTCAATGGATATTATCTGCTCCCGCAATAAGCTATTCAATAGTGGTACTGCCTTTTTACCTTTATTATATTAAAACTCATAATCATCAGCCAATATATCTCCGTTATGAAATCAGTGATCTAGTGATGTTTTTACACCCAATCAATGGTGAAAACCTTACTTATAATTAATGTTTTAAATTACTATAAAGTAAGGTTTCCACTATCAATAGAATATTGATGTTTTATACTAGAACTTTAGTGTATGTACATATACCCTGTATTATAATTTGTAATAATTTGTGTTTTACACAAATGTAAGCGAAATTAATTATTATAATTGTCTTGTACACAATTGGGCACATTGTACACATTTTTCATGTTCACAATTGGGCAAAAGGAAATCGTCTTTGTTATCATTTGCATCATGCTTTTGAAACTATTTTTTTACGACAACAGTGAATTTCTTTTATGGAAGGCAGTCTCGACACAGGTTTGTGAACTTTGAGGCTGCCTGAAGCTCATTGATAAGTGTACACAACATTGAACCAAAACTGTTGAGTAATAAATTATTCTTATTCTTAATTAGAGTAGCTTATTAGCCATGGCTAAAGTCAACATTCCTCCTAGAAAAATGAATATCTTATAGGCCTATTACGACATATAGATTTCCGCTAATGACAGCTTGCAACGTGAATACCGAGAGTAGAATAAATTATGAATTTATCGCTCATTGGTTATACCTCAATCTTCCCTTTCGCTAACGACCGAGAATACTCGGGTCTCTTGTATGAAGCCTCTCAACGGCGTTCGTTGGTCACGCGTCAACCGCAAACGACGAGATTGCCGGAAGTAGATTAATTTAGGAATTCGCTGTGTATCCTGGTAGTGAGATAAATTTGAACCAATTGAGTCGTTGTATTTCTCCATGCCTTTACCACCAGGAAAATTCGGTCTCCGGGACGAAGCCTCTCAAGAGATTTCGTCGTTTGTTACACAGCCGGGGTGCAGAATCGGTGAAATATTCGAGGAAAAATCTTATTCCTTTACTGGAGCAATGACACATGGATCGGTTTTTTTTTAATTTCGGCATGCACAGCAGATAGCTGAGTCGGGCTGGATTTTGCACGCGTAGAAAAAAATTCCGATAGCCCTTTCCCCGTCCGATGTTTTTTTCCCTCCCTTCACTAATTTGACCGAGAAATCGTATAAGTCGTCGAATTCCCCTTCACTTAAAATCCAAAGGGCTCCATGGGGTCCATGTGTCTTCGTAAAACTTTCTCCTACTAGCTGCCCCCACCCAACCTCCCTCCTCTGATGCTAATGTTATGCCCATTCTTCATCCCTTTCCCCTTGAAAACCTTCCCCGACCTGACCGTGTTTCCATTCCGAAAAAGAGTCTCTGTTCCTTCTCCATTTCCACCTCCCTTCCGCACAAAATCTCCATCTCACTATCTCAGTGTGTGTGTGTCTCTCCCTCTCCGGTACTTTTTTGTCGCCTTTAATTTTCCTCGTTTCCACCCGAACGCGCCTCCACACCAGCGTCCTCCTTCGTGAGATTAAAACCGCGAGGGGGTTTCAACCTTTTCTACCACATCACAGCAACCCCTACACACCCCCCCGTGAGAATCCATTATCTACCTTTCACCTTTCACTTTCTTGTTTTTTTCTCCTCGCGCTACCTCCCCCGCTTTCTGAGCCGGCTCCCATTTTAAATCTTCCACGATCCCACCCCTCCCTCATCTCTCTCTTGTCGGTCCTTGCCCGATTCACCCGCCACCCCCCACACCTTTTTATACACCAAAACCCTCTCCTTAACAATAATTTTGGATTTTCGTCCCACCATTGGAACGCCTCACTCCTTTGGGGAAAGAAGCCCTTGGAACTCTCTCTCTCTCTCTCTGCGACTTCAATATCCTCCTACGCCGTCCGCATAGTCCTCCAGCCCAGTGTTTCCACGCGAATATTCCTTCCCAACCATCGAGTCCCCCGGGAATTTAATTCATGATTTAACGTTCCCGGATTCAGATAGAAGTAAGGCGGAAAAGTTGCATCATGTACCCAGTATTAGAAGTAGCAATTTCGATTGTTTATGGCCCATCCCTTCAAAACATCATTGTAAACAAATAAACTACACATATTTTTCTGATTTATGTACAACAGAGTTGTCATATACCTGACATCAGTTTCATGATTCCATCAATTTTACTGAACCAATTATAGTACATAAAGTTATCATTCAGAAACATTAACTGTTCATTTATTTAGTAAATCATTCATTGGTCGTTCAATCCTAAGGTTGGTTTACTGTGGACCTCCACCCTTTCCTATCTAATGCTAGTTCCTTTATCTCTTGGTATCTCTTCCTATGTACTTTCCCCTTTATTTGGCCCATGAACTCATTCCTGGGTCTTCCTCTGGGGACTTTTATTTCTATTTATCTTTAATTATGTTCTTCACAAACCCACTGTGTCTCAGGGTGTGTCCAATCCATCTGGTTTTTTTTTCTGCATGTTGTATCATATGGTCCTCTCCTCTTCTACACTTCATCATTTCTTATTTTTTCCCTCCATTTTGTCTTTAGCATCCTCCTCCAGCACTAGGTTTCCAAGGCTTCCATTCTCTTCTGGTCATATTTTAGTAAGTAATAATCAAGTCTTAATTCAAGAAAAAAAAACAGTAAATGAAGTTTAAAATTGAAAAAGGTCGTGCAAAATAAGGAGCGAATTCTCCTGCAGTGGAGATGCATTTTACGCATCACTTATTTGGCGAGATAATGATAGCGAGTTAAATAACAAACCAAGGAGAGCCATGATAGAGCAGTCAATAGTATGTCAGATGAAGAGGTTGACCGAAAAATTCGTGATTGAGTGTGGTGTATTATTCTGATTCTTGAGAATACGAGAGCGTTGGTGAATCAAATCATGATTGCAGCTGAAACAAAAGAGGTTATATTGGCATTGAGCAGTATTTTTAAAGACCTCATATCGAGAATTATTTTTTTATCGTACTAGGACATCGTTCCGTTTTGGCTCCTATGGATGACCCGCCGTTATATCCCTCTTTATTTCCTCATATCGGCCCTCTCTTCTTGTTTTTGAACCACAGGAATAAAATTCAACATCAGCCCTTCAGAGGCCAGTGCTTCAAAACTGGCCTCGTCTCATATTTAAGTACCGTACATTTTTATGATGGCCATTGAATTAAACCATATGAATTATTCAAATCGATAGTGACAACTATTAATTGGTGCTCCCCTGACTTTAGGAGGTTTTCTTTTAAAGAAATTGCCATGAGAAAAATTCGGCCTGGACCGGGAATCGAACCACGGACCTTTGGTTTGCCGGACCAATGCGCAGACCACTGCGCTATCCAGGCTTCCTAATTCCTATGGCAATTTCTAGATTCAAGATCTAGTTGGATTGTATCCACCAAAAATTTTCATGGTTCGTGGTTCGATTCCCGGTCCAGGCCGAATTTTTCTCATGGCAATTTCTTCAAAAAAATTCACCCGCCATGTTTGAATTTTAGGAGGGTGTCTGTTTGTGTCTGGATAACATAATGTAGTAATTTCAATCAAGTAGGAAAAGATTAAATGGACTCAATGAGTAGTGAATATCTTAGGCATATTCACCAGCTTTTTATTGTGTAGCTTTCTTAGAGCTTGAATGAACCTGGGTATGATGCGTGGCCATTTTTCGCACTACGTTGAATTTTATTAGGTGCCTTTTCATGTAGTTATCGTAACAGAACTTGCACAGGGCTCACCACTCGGTGACTTCATTACTTATTAAATATAAGATGACCATTCTTTTGGTGTTAGATTCCAACATGAAATGTTCTCCATTTATGGAACAACAGATTGGCATTTGTCTCGGCAAATTTCTTCACGGTATCTCAGTACATTTACTCGATCAATTCATTGCCAGGTGCTGGCTGTCAGAAATATACCTTTATTTTGAGTTAAAAAATCGTTCCATACACCTACCCAATTTCCCAGGTACGAGCCTTATGTATTGGTCTAATACGCACTTGCAGTAATAAACCACAAAAATTCGTTGCTCGAAAAATCATGGGAATTACAAAAAACCAATTTCACGTCATCTTCGGGCGGGAGAATTTTCCGCCAGAGACACGATCTTCTTACGTTCCTTTCAAATTCTGATCGAAAAAAAGGAAAGAGAAAGAATATTCAATCGGCTCGTAGATTCTTAAACTTTCAATTATTCACCACTTCGAGCAGAGAAAAGAGGATTTTTTTTCCATGGGGATAATCGAACGTCGGATGAATGAAGATTCGCGGCACGTAAAAGAGCCAGGATCCTGCCGCTATCTCACACATCCACCGCCCTACTACGGTTTTCCTCTGCCCTATTTTCTCCTTCATCTTCCTTCCGTCCGCCATAACTTCTCCACCTCCCGCTTGCTCTCGCAAAACCCCTTATGGCCCGTGACGAGGAGAAACCTCACTGGCCTTCCTCCTTTTACCCCTGCTTTTGCCTCTTCTTTCCGCTTTCCTTCATCCATTTTGAGGTTTCTTTTTTTTATACTCCCCACACAGACTTCCCCTGCACCTCTTTTTTTGCCGCCTTCCTATAGCCGCAAGCCCGCCAGCCCGAAAACCACGAGGAACCGGCAAAAACTGAACCCTCAGCAAACCGCGGTCTCCCCATTTCTCCACCTTCCTACCCTCTCTGCCGCCCATTCTTCTCGCCCGGAAAACAGGCTCGCATGCCCTCCCTCTCGCGATCCTTATATTAAGGCTCCACCACCTTCACCTACCCACCTTCACCAAGCCCAGCCTACCATTAACTCTTCCCTTTTCTTCCCTTTCCAAGCCCCATCTAACTCACCCCTACCTTTCGACCCCCTGCCCCATCTAACTCAACTCTCTCTCTCCCTCTACCTATTGAGTTTCCCCTTCCAATCGGTCCATGTTACTCGCACTTTCTCCCCAATGGTGTCCCATCTGACACCCAAAAAGCCTCAGTCTTTCCTCTCTTTCTGGCTTCACCAACTGATCTAAGTCTACTTTGCCCTCTCTGCTAACTCTGCCCATTCATTCAACTTCTTAACCCTCTATATATCGATTTTTTCGTTCACCATGTGCAGCTATTTCACACGTTTTCCCAGTCGTGGTTGACCTAAAAGTTACGAATGAGAGATATTTTCTCTGCCGAGCTGTACACTTGATGTCACAAAAGTGAATATAGATGTAAATAAACCTAATCAGAGACAGAATAAACTTTTCTATATATATGTACACCTAATGTCACAAATGCGTATATAAACGTAAAGAAACCTAATCAGAGACGAAAAATAAACTCTTCTATGTGCTATCTCAAGGTCACTCAGCGTGAGACAGGGTTAATTTCATTCAGGCAGGACACTTTAAACTCCCCCTGGTTATTCTGACCAATCTAACTAGTCATTCGGTCTCACCAGATGACCCATTTTAACTCTCCTTCCCTTCGCCTTCTACCTCCTAGTCTCAAATTCTTTTGGACGGCATATTTTACACACTCTCCCTCTCACAATCAGCTCTGCATCTCACTCCTAAGATGCATTTTAGAGTACTGTTTACTAGGATCTGGCCGCCTTCTGTGTTGGAAAAGCGGTGAAGCACCCACAAATGCAGCGTTAGACATCAAAACCCCGCGGAAGCCAAAGCATCAACTTCCCTAATATGACCTCACTTGTCGGTTGCCTATTCAACCAGCAAAATCACTTTATTCGTAAAACCCTCAGCCAACAAATTTCCCAGATGTAGATGTTACCTTGAAGGCTGCATACTTTGAGTGCTTCACCGCGTTGTATTTGTTTGGGGATATCAGAATTTTTTATTTATTTATACTCGCACTCCCAAAAACAGCACAACAAAGGCCTTTTTCATGGCTGATTAACACTAATAATGGACGAAACAACAGCGCCTATGTCCTGAGTGGTGAAAACACTATCCAGGCAGGACTCGAACCCGTGACCCTCGGCGCGGCAAGCGAGAACCGCCACCGGGGCCGACAAAATAAGTTTTGGCTGGAAGTCATTTTTGACCCTCTTCTCAAGGAAGATACCATTTTAAACAGAAATGGACGAATCCTGATGATAAGGATCATTGGCTTCGAGAAGGGAAATGTCGCCAGCCAATCAGAAGCCGACAACTGACCCATATGAGGCTGTCCACTATCCATTACCAACAGTTCCACCTGAAGACATCCGCAGGAACGCTGGCGAAACGCTGGCACTGGGAACTGTTGTCACCAAAAAACAACAGCGTGGTGTAAATGCCTAAAAATTGCAACGTTAAACATCAAAACACCGCGGGAGCCAACGCATCAACTTCCTAAATATGACCTCATCTATTGGTCGCCTGCCCAATCAGCTAATCTACCTTGTTCGTTAAGCCCTCAATCAAGGAATTTTCCTCCTCTTTCTGCTGCACAATACTTCTTCCATTTTGTATTCCCATTGAACTCAGTGTTCCTTCCTTCCGTTCCCAGAATCCTCCAACCCTTTCTCCTTCCTTTTACTATCCATAACATACCGCTTTCATCCCCTACTTTATGTCTTCCACAGCTTTCCCCAGCAATACCAAAGGATACACACCATTTCTTCATCTGCAACGCCTGCTGTGTTTGCCTCCAATCCTGTATTCACAGTTACCTGTTTTCCTTTCCTCAGCTCCGTCGGGCGAATAAAGTCTTACATTTTAGAATCTCCCTCTCAATGTCTCTCTTCGTCAGCTTTCCCTGTTCGATCTGCATTGTATTCTCCCTACTTTGGGACACACTCTCCCTCTCGCGATTCAAAAGGTATTTCCAAGGTGACCCAGTCTTGCAGTTTATGTCTTTATAAGACACTGAGATTTTTGTGATCCCGTAGGATTCTTTGTTCCATATTTTGGCATATTTGGTGAGTTTCCTTGGTTTAGAAAACCACGGCACCTATGATTCTGAAATCTCGTGCGTAAGAGGCTATCATGGGTCAGGACACTATACGTCCCATTTGTGGTTTATGGTGCCTTTATCCCTTTCGCTGCGGCCCTGTCTCCCGATCATGAGGCTTAACATGCAGCTGAGAAGTAAAAGGTATTGCCCGTAACTCTTCCTTGAGTACGCAATTCCACATAATATATATTCCACAGTCTTCCTAAAGCAAGACAGCTTTAGTAATATTATCTGCTTTTAATTTACTTGAAGATTAACTAGAATTTAAGGAGTTTTATGTGTATGGTATTAATAAAAACATTCAAGGGCTGGCGAGTGACCAAGACGAGTGGGTACTTAGGGATTTATTTTTTCAGTTTCGTTATTAACAACATTTACAAGCCAGCAGGTTTAAATCCTGGGGGACTATTTAATTCCTTCCGGTAATTTATTTTATATATTTTCGCCTCAGCCATCTGTGGGTCACGATTATATCATTTTCTTCGTATTATCACTCTCTTTTCTTTTTCGTCGGTATTCATTCATTCTCTCTCTCTTGCTCATTCATCCTCTGAGAATACCCTTTTGGTTCTTCTTTTCCGGTTCGACGTCTTGCAATAATTTGCAGGAAGTGATTGGAAAACTGTCGAGTAAAATATTTCTCTCCTAAGGTATTTTTCCATTGTATTACCCTCCATAATATCCTAATTTATTTATTTATTTATTTAATTCACCACCAAAAACGGCACAAAGGCTATTACATTGGCTGATATAATCAATAAATAAATAAAAATTAAATAAAAATCCCCTAAAGTACCCTCACTCTGGCATACGTTCTACGAGACACTTCGCGCTATTCTCTTTTGCATTATGCACAGTACCTAATATTCAGTTATCGCTACATTACCTATTCCTTCTTTCATATGTGTCCCTCTAATTAAAATTGCCCTCATATTTACTTTTTTCCCTGAAACATGTTGCTTCTATTTTCCTTCCCCTCTGCTTTATTAGTACTCTCTTTTCCATGCTCGCAACTATAATGATCACACATGAACTACATCACGTCTCATTTCTTCTACTATCAAACAAAGCTATCCTTAACATTTACAATTTTGCTGCCTGCTCCAAAATTGTGCTACCCGAGATGTGAGCGTGGCATCTCAAACCTAAAAAATTATTTCACCCAAGCGCACTCGACTTGACTTTTCTTTCAAGCGTATTTCAGCGTCCTCGGAGCGCGTTCTCGTCGAAAAAATTTCAAAAATGAAAATATTATTTGTTCCGGTATTGTGGCCCTAGTTATTTCTTTAAGTTCGATATGCTATTTTTTCCGTGGCGTGGCTCAGGATATGATTATCTCCTTAGTTTGTTAAATAATATCCAGAGGGACTAACTTCATCATGCGTAATAACAGAATATTGCTTGCTAAGACGGACATTACAAGGTTTATGTAGGCAGTATTTGCTTTCTTAGCACATTTTTGATGAACCACCAAGCATGAAACATGATAGATAGACTTTTAATAGATGGTAAAATGAGCAGCTTTTCCGTTTTTAACAAAATATTGCCGACCATAACTGAACAAAAGGCATTCTTATCGATCATCGAAGAAAATAATAATGTAATGCCCAAATGACTAAAATGACTCATCCAAATTGTGAGATATTACACTCCAAACTCGGTTGACCAAGTTGTAAAACATACAGCACCTACGCTCCATATCAAGGAGCTATTTTAAATATTCCTTTCGTGCTGCTCTGATGCAGCCCTCTTCGTTCGTGTCTTAGCCATACATAATTTACAATATCATTGGAGCCCCGCGGGAATCTAACTCCTAGATCCCTCTTTTGCCTTCCTGATTCCATTAGGTATCCTTCCTACCTTATTAGGAGGGCAGCTAGATATGTTAAAAATTGTTATGATAAACATTAGTGTTGCCAAATTATTGAGGGAATTAGGGTGGGAACCTCTACCCAATCGAAGGGAGAAATATAGGTTAAATCTATCACGAAAGTTTTATGTAGACTATTTGTTGCCCGACGTTGACAATATTTTGCGAGAGCCAAACTATTATGGTAGGAACTATCACAGAAATAAGATTAAGGAAATAGACTGCAGAACCGATAGATTTAAAATGTAATTTTTTCCACGTACAATAAGGGACAATAATAGTTGTGATAGATCAGTTCTAGGATACTGACTAGGTTAGATAGGTTTTTCAGGCGTGAAAAATATCTTAACATGAATTGTAGATACTAACCTCTCATACAATCTCCAGAATGGTATACTCCTGCATGTCTTAGTACCTTGTAGTGCTATTTATTTATCACATAAATAATACCCAGCAGTTATATCTTGAGTAGTATGCTGCATGGTAGCACGATCTTCTACATATCACTCTCCTGGTTTGTAGTCTGACTGCGTACCGTTGTCCTGACTGCTTTGGCCTGTGCCTGGCATTCCGGGGAACGCGCGCGGTTCTGGTTGGACTGGGATGAGTACTGCATGCCTGGTGTGGAATCACCCCGTGCCACACACCCTAGTGGTGGCTTGCACGGTATTTCGTAGGTTAGATGTCTGTCTACCCGCCCTACTCCTTCCCAGGGTGCTTCGTACATTATTTGTTTTACACTCATATCCTCGCGCTCCTATCGCATAACCCAGAACAGTCAATTTCAATACAGTTCGAACTTTATTTTCTAAGTCGAGTCGCTTCGGACGATTTGCACCTTGTCTTCGCCTAATTTTTTTTCTCTTTTTCCCGCGCAACGCTAAGTCTATTAATTTTCCATATTTTTAAAAGAGTACTGAGGTGAACAATTATTTTTTGACTGCACCTGCACAGACGAGACTTTACTGTCTGCTCCAAAATCGTGCTACCCGGGCATGCGGAGCGTGGCATTTCAAACGTGAAAAAGTTATTTAACCCCTATGAGCATCAAATTAACACTCATTATTATCATCTGACCAAGTAACAGCGCGCTCAGCTCGACTTTTCTTTCAAGCGTGTTTCAGCGTTCTCGGAGCACGTTTTCCTAGAGTAAATTTTGTTTAATCTAAATAAATATTTTTCGTTCCCGTGTTATGGCCTTAGTTATTTCTTGAAGTTTGAAGTCGAGACTTAGAATAATGGTGAAATCTGCTATGCTATGAAATGTCTCGTCCAGCGGGGTCAGCCCTGACTCTCCTGTGGTTCTATTTGTCTCCAGTATTTCTTTTTTAGCACCCTATGAAATGATCTCATGAAAAAATGGTTTATATTGTGTTTGTCCGACTGGACTTCATAATCCATTGTAATCGTTCGTGATAAGCAGTTGAGGTGGCATTTCCTTAGATTTCGATGATTTTACGTACTGCAATAAGAATTCTGCTGTATGAGAATAACTAATCGCAGCGAGTGAAATATTTAAAGCAATCGACTAGAATGACATAAAACAAAATATTCTATGCTGTATGTAACGAAGCTAATAGCGGCGGCTCCGTATCACGAACCTAAATAAAGTCTATAAATGTGGTTATCAACAATATAAAAGCAATTCATATTTCCTGTAGAATATCTTATGAAAATTTCAATGTGAAAATATTCAACGAAAAGCGAATGAGAGATTTAAAATTTAATTTAGCTTTTTCATCCTAGAGAGTATCCTAAGAGATTTAAGCATTTGAGCCTGGGACTCAAACAACGCCAGTGGCGCATATCCTCCTCATTTCTTCATTCCAACCATGGCTCCGCATCAGCAGCATGAATTTTAGGTCCGTTGAATTTCACTTTAAAGAGACTTCATTGTATTTATTTTATGTATGTACATTCCACTCATAAAGGGACAATTACTATTAAGAGTATCTCTTGACCTCTTTCTGCTGGAGCAGGCTAGCGCCGACGCCGGGTTTCTCTCTCCCTTCCTTCCTTACCTATGCGCAAATGACCTTGGCTGTCGGTCGCCTCCCCAAAATCCAATTCAATATTTCTGCAGGATTGAAAATCAAGTATGTTCTTCCAGAGGCTTCAGTTGCACGAGAGGTGGAATTTTATTGTAACACTCGTTTTATTTGTCACAGAATATTTCGTTATATATTACAACACTCGTTTCTCTTCACAGAAAATTATGCTACTCACACTCAAAAAGAAAAGCTTAATGTAAAACTCACTCAAAACACCGTCTCTCGTCCCCTCACTCACGGCCGTCTCGCGTCCTTTTTCATTGTTCAATATTTATTTACAATCTTTCTCCCCAAAACCCACTCCCTGACCCTTTTCATTCTCTATGATCTCTTTTCTTGTTTCTTCACAGAACTCGTACGGGGGATAGGAATCTAGATCCACTCCGTCATTCTCGGTCGATCTCGGTCAGGTGTAAATTAAATGGATGGATGAGTTTTGATAATAGAAGGAAATCATTTGTAGCTCTATATCAAGAATCCCAGGTCCAGGCTGCACTTAGAGACCTAACAAATTTATGAGAAACACAATAGAATGAAAAACGGATGAGAAAGCAACTGAATGACGACAGAAGGGAACAAAATAGGTCATAAAATAAAATTTTTGAGGTAATGAATTACAACGAAAAAGCCAAGATAGTTTGTTCACCTGGTGTTGTCTGTAGACCATGTAGAAAAAGAGCCTGTGGCCAACCAATTTTAGGATGGAATGGCCGATTATGATCTAGTTAAAAAGTTAATAATTCTAGTGAAGTCTTCTCGGATTTCCAGCAGACCATTCAGATTTCTCAGATTCCCAGGAAGACCATCGCTGCTAACTTTCCGTTCGCTTTCTCTGCCATCATCATCAGGGCAAATGTGGGACCAAGGATCATTCTGGGTTCATATATAGCCTGGTCTTAGCTGATTGGTATCTTTCTCCTCTGCTTTCGGCACCTTTTTTCTCTGCTCTTTTTCATTTGTTGAAGGATTTGATTCAATATTTTACTTAGAGTATAGCCTGTATCTCGATCCATAGTCTTGTAGCCTTATTTTGATTGTCTCTATGACCAGCCGATCTCGATATCCATTGGCTCTGCTGCTCCGTCAAACTTGATGACATGGTTGCGGTGAAGGCTATGGTCGGCGACTGCCGATAGGAGAGCCTTGCATTATTACTTACTTCACTGTGTTTATGAAAAATGGAGCGAATCCAGTCAACTAAGCAAATCACCGGTCATTGAATTTGCATCAAGTCTTGTTAGAATTTATTGCATTGGCAGTAACTAGGTGGAATTCCTTCATAATGAAATGATGAATTACTTAGCTTTCCAGAAAAAAAATTACGTTCTCACGACTCGGGTTTTATCGCTGCGCTACATCATCAGGAACAGATATAGTAAAACTCATTGCTTACATAGTGAAAAAATGAGAGGGGGGAAGGTAGTCTTCAGGAGACGGTTGGGAGTCATCGGAATAGGGAAATAGGGTGGGGTTAGGGGGTGAGGAATTCGTGTCCCGAGTCTGAGTAAGGCTACGCCTGTGGGTGGTGTGGTAGCGACTTAAGGTGGCGGGCAGGGGTTGGGAGGCTAGGATGGGCGATCTTCAGGGGTCCAGGCATGTGCTCCGGCATTGAGGGGTGAGTGCTGGGCATACAACACGTCATTCAGCATGAAGACATCGTTATTCATCCCCTTGACGATCTCCATTTGTTCTAGAAGGCCAAGCCTTGTAATATCAAGCCTTGTGTTATAGGTAATTCCTCGCATCTGACGAGATTCTAGACATTCGCGCCATTATTCCCGCCAAAACCCCACGGTCCATTCAATTCTTTCTCACTTCCTCTGTTGTTTCTCTGCGGAAGTCGAACGGGGGAGTGAAATCGATAGCAAACACTTCGGTCTCGGTAAGGGATTATTTCGCAAAGGGCAACAGGAAAAAAAACGGGAGGGATGAGCCAAAAAGGTTTCGATGGAGTTTGATTTGAGACGCGTCTTGCATTCTCGACGCGTTGGTGCCTCCTCACTTACTCTATATTTCTCTCCCTATCTATTTCCCTTGTGTCCACACGTTCACGTACACAAGGAAAGAAAATAAAGGGAATAAGCTTGAAAAGAGGGGTAGAAACGGCCCCAGGAGGGAGATAGCTCCGTGTTGGTTGGGAGGTTTGGATGGGGAAAAGAAGAGGGAAAATTGCGTGGGATGCCTGAGGGGTTGAAATTAGACCACCGAGGCTCCCTGAGATGACCCCTGATGACCCCTTAAAAAAGGTGGATGGACCAGCCGGTTTGAATGACCGTCACGTTGAGAGACGGGGGGAGAGAAATATCAGGCGGTAAAGGTTTATGAAGGTCCGGCTCGTTTCAAATGAATAGCACCGCATGAAAGAGGAAAAGGCTTCAGAGAGTGCCTCTCTCCCTCAATGGTGTTGAGATTGTCTTCCAGGAATAGGCATTTGATTGCCCCTTTTGTTTATTCACGGCTCACCTTTAGGCCTTTCTTTGTGTTTCCGTGTTATCCAGCATTAATTAATTTCGAGTTTTAGCCAGATGGATTCGGCTGGATAAATAGAATTGTTTAACGCTTCTAGAAATACGTATCAACGTTAGAGCGACTAATAAAAGGTTATAAAAGCATAAATTTCGAGGATCAGGAACTAAATTATCTTAACATCCGGGTAAATAGTGTCCTTTGATCTTTCCAGAAATGCATTTAAACGTGTTGACCTCTATGAAAAAGCAGTAAAAATATGTGCAGCTTAAGTCCCATTTCATTTTTATTTATAAATATCAGTTATATAAGTATAGATATTTAGTTTTCATCACGTGTCAAACATTAATAAATATCTTATGCATTTCTTCAAGAATTATTGGGTAGGTCTATTCATAAATGGCTCACCAGTGTTTCTTTAAAAAATATTTGAACATTTCCATCTATTTCTGCTCATTTGATTCAGCCGTTTTGAATACTCCAGCGATAGACATGCTCAACTGCTCTCTGAGCATTGAGCTTAGGGACTTGATAGGTCACCAATGGCTCTTAATATTTTGGTAACTTACATCTACGTTAGCATCTGTGAGTTTTTGGTATTGGTTTAGTTTTACAGGAATGGGTATTGTAAATTTTTTACTAATGCATTCATTATTATAATGGCTTTATGCTTCACTAAACCAACTGTTTCCTCTAATTCTAGTCTAGTCGGTTTTCTGAGCATTCCCCATTAAAATATTGAGTGTTGCCAATCATTATGTTCAGCAACCGATCTATTTTACATGGCATGATTTTTCTAGTTAGTATTTTTACCTATTGCACAAATATGGCCATTGCCCTGAAGGTATTAATAAGCATGTATTTTTCGTCGCCAATTGCTTTTAAAAAAATTTCATTCATTGAAGCGAGTCTATCTCGCAGATTAAGGGCCCTTCAGACAGTGAAAATGTAACATGCTCGAGATTTCCCTTGTGTGTTGTTATTTTGCATGTATTTTTCAGACATCCAACTTTAGTAGCCTTAGCGGAGCCAAAAAAAGACATCCGAATTTAAACGGTTCCTCGGCCACCTGGTGTCTCCGGTTGCAAAAAATAAAACCCACTCAATAATTTATTCCGTGGATTACCTCTATGAAAGTCTCATTCGCGTGAAACCATCAATATTCAATAAGTAATTGGCCCATAAAACTTGCATTTCCCCTGCAAGAGTCCGTTTAAAACCTTGAAGTAAACTGAGGATGAGTTGAATCCAAATGTCGATTCTCGATTCCACCGATTCTCAGGATTAGAATCGGTATCGAGAATCGATCGCCTAAAGTCGATTCCGATCCCATCGATTCCAGATAGATAAATATTCGAATCGAATTTCATTTATCACATCATATTTGTCTCAGTAATTTTGGGTGTAGGCTATCAATTTGTACTTTTCATCTACCTCAATAAGCTGAGGAAAAATTTGCTATTAGTTAATAAATATAATTTTTGAGCGACTAAATTGTCCTCGTTATTTTATTTCAGCCAATACTTGAATTTAAATAATAATCGTACGCTACTGGTATATCGATATCCAACCTGGTATTGGGAATAAGAATCGATGGAATCGGAATCGAGAATCGGGAATCTATTTGAAAGAATCGGTATCGGAACCGGAATCGAAAAAAAGTGGAATCGACTCGTCCCTAAATTAAACCCCCTCTGGCTTGCTATTTTTCAACAAAAACCTAATTCGCGGTATTCATTGATTTATTTTATTCCTATATCAGAATAATTGTTTGAATCTACTGGTACGAGGCACAGAGTGGTGAACCAGCGTAGAAACTGGTTAATTACTCTATAATCAAATCATTTATCGCCCATTCCATCCATCTAATTTTGGAAACATAATCACTTTGGGAAATTTGGGAATCATTAACATTGATCATTTTGGGAAAATCAAAACAAATGTCATTAGGCGTTGAAAATGTAGGCAGAGTACTCAAATATTTTTTGCGAAAAACACTCCATTTGAATTTGCCACTCAGGTTGGATTCACTACATGGACCGAATTTTCCTGAAAAAAAGCATTTGATTTAACAACGGCTCGAACTCGATTCTCCCGATTACAGGCCAGGTGTGTTAACCCGTGACACCAGAGCGCTTTGGGCGCTGAGAGCGTGTCCACTTCGTTGTGTCATAT
This sequence comes from Ceriagrion tenellum, assembly GCA_963169105.1. NCBI lineage: Eukaryota > Metazoa > Arthropoda > Insecta > Odonata > Coenagrionidae > Ceriagrion > Ceriagrion tenellum. The sequence goes on from OY720634.1 coordinate 87,401,779, forward strand.
CGGTAGCGCAACAGAGTGTGTTCCATGCATGCTACTCAAGATATTACGAGCACGGTTTCATGGCGACTTATCGGCCTAATAGCTTAAATAACGTGCGTTTTACGGTACTGTTGATTTTCAGAGTACGTGATGAAACTGGGAAGTAGCACTGTAGAGTGTGACTTTCTAGAAATGCATTCTAGAGCTTAATAAAAGCTGATTTACGAAACTTAGAACGCTAAAATCGTGATAAATACCCGGAATTTAGTTCAATCTCTGTAGTAATATTTTTTACTACCTTGTAACCTGTGCCCTGCTAAGGTTAGTAGAAAGGTTGCATACTATTTTTTATTAATACTACATTCGAACCGATATTATCTGATGCTTATAATATTAATTAGATGCATCATAGATTATTGACAGTTGAAATAATAGGTAGTTCTTTGCATTTCCATAATCAGGCGTTACGGCAATGCACATAATAGATAGGCGGATGAAAGGTTTAGTTTACAATTAATACACGCTATAACTGCTACATATATGCTTGTAACTGCTGTACTTTCCCCTGATATTCAGAAGCTTTCCCTCCTTGTTTGAAAAACCAAACACTTCTTCGTAACCTTTGTCACTAAACTTAATGTAACTCACGCACATCTTCGTCTCGTTCAGTAGATTGACATTTGTCGTTGTGGAAAGAAATTTGCCTTTTCTTTCCACAGACATCCATTTCTTTTTTAAAATTTCAATTTCAATAAATTCAATTAAAAATCAATAAAATTCAAAGCAAATTAAAGTTAGAGTAATGAGTTGAAAAATAAACGGGAATGATATTGTTGAAGTATTGAAGTACGGGGAGCGGTAATTATTTTTATAGACTGATTGACATGGGACAAATTAATGCCAAAAAATATCACCTCTTAACATCCCAAAAATTACTGCATATTTTCTAATCATGAGATTTATTCCTTCTCCCTGACTTTTTCAGTGGCCTGACCTGATATTTCAGTGGCCTGACCTGAGATTTTCAGTGATAATTGGAGCACAAGTATTGCGGGAGGAGTTTCGAGAAACGAATGATCAACCCCAGGATTCGTGTGGAGTGCTACCAGCCCTGATATGGAGAGTTTCTAATGCAGTTCCTAATGAAGAACATAGATGGTTGCCGAAAGAAAATTGTTAAAGGGCTGCAAGGGAAGACGTCCAAACGAATCCAATGTTTTCGATAAACTTGTATTATATGTCAAAATAAATAGCTGGAACAGAATTAAAGCTATTGTTTATTTATCTGAAGGGAATCATTTTTAGACTGACTTCGATTTCATATGTAGAAACACACAAACCAGAAAATCAAATGTGGCATAAATGTTAATCAAGGAAAGATTTTCAAAACACCAAGGAAAACAGTTGAATTTCTACCCATTTTGCGTATATATTGAACGATTCATCACACAAGCCAGATGCTAATATGAGCCAAATCTAGGAAATATTTTAAGAAATCAAAAAAATTAAAGAATCGATTACAATCGAGTTTTAAAGTAGGTTCTTACAAATATGAAAATGAATAAAACCTAATATAATCCAAAATCAAAGAGGAGTGTTATTATTATGTATTACTCAATAAAATTTAAATTAGCGAATATTTATTTTTATCCATTTTCTAGGATGAAGCATTAAAACTAAAGTTTTAATAGACATTGTTTTGAGTTAATCCTTGATTAGGTATATCGAGGAATCCTTGATTAGATTAGACCGCCGTGTATTAGAAAGTGGCAGAATACTGGAGGAGAGTGATGAGCAATTATTTAAACATTCTTCTGCTCAAGATCTTATTATAATGCATTTAGTCTTATTATAATGCAAAATATATTATATAGATACTATAATATTATATAGATCTTATTATAATGCAAAAGAAATTAAAGATCCAATAGCACTCCATTCCTACTACTCAACAATTGTCCTTTCCATAGTATCATATTGTTGCCCAATTTGGTCTATGTCAGCCCCAAAAAATCTAAAATCCCTCGATTGCATCTCTCACTTCTTTGCCAAAATAGTCAAGCACAGAGTCTCACATTTCCGTAATATGTCCTCAAACGCTGTGCTGTCCTCTCTTTCCATTTCTAACCTCGAAAACCATAGACTTAAAATGGATTTAAAACTCCTCCACAATACCCTTAACTCGACCATTGATTGCCCTGAACTGCTTTCTCTCTTCAACTTCAGGATACCAACTCGATCCACCCGCACCATTCTCTACTCCATCTGCCTATTCCTAGGATAACTCTCACCAAGCGCTCACCTTTATTTCGCCTCCCATCCCTTCTAAATTCACTCCCCCACACTATCGATCCTTTTTATTTACCATGTCACTATTTCACCACCCAAGCGATATCCCACCTGTCAACAAATTAAATATTTCCCCTTTCCATGTTGGGCTCTCGTTGCTTATTTTTATGCTGTTATTGTGTTTTTGTCCTCTTGCTTGTTTTTTGTTATATGTTTACTATAAATTGGCGCTATTGCTGTATGTGAACAATTTTTTTTAATAAATAAATAAATAAATTTAATTTGTGAATGGAACACCATACAGAAAAGACAAACCAGATGGATTGTGCGCACCCTGAGTCACTATGGGTTTGTAAAAAACAAAAAAAAGGTCAAATAGAGGGAAAAATCCCCAGAGGAAGACCCAGGATTAAGTTCATGGATCAAATAAAGAGGAATGGACATAGGAAGAGATACCAGGAGGTAAGGGAACTGTCATTAGACAGGGAAGGGCGGAGGGCTGCAGTCAACCAATCGTGGGGTTGAACGACAAATGAAAGAAATGAATGTCTGAATTGTAAACTTTGTGAAATACGAGTTTCACACGAGCAATAAATTAATTCACACACTCCAATACCACCGTATTAAGACGTATTGACAAGAAATGAAAGACTCAGAGAATACCGTTGAAATAATAACCGGTTCGTGTTTCTTTTTTGTAATGAGAGAAATCTTGATCTTGCGAATATTTTCAAGAAATCCGAAATCAAGAAATAAAATTTTATTGTTCACTGTTCGGTGTTTCATATTAGGTAGATAGGAAAAACCAGGGTTTGAAATGAGTGAAATCGTTACTATGTATTTATTTTCAAGAAACCAAAAACCACGAAACAATGTTGAATATGACGTCGTTTATGTTTTCATTAGTTTGATTCAGAAAAATAAAATATTGTAATGAACGAAATTGTGTTCATGGAAATATCTTCAAGAAATCAATGAATTTACTTGAAATCTCCACTTTTTTGCGTTTATTTTGGATTACTTAACTGTAAGCAGAATTGAAATAATGAAATAAATATTTTGTAAAATAATTTAAGGAATGTAAAATTTTGAAAATGAAAAATCAAACTAAGGGAAATCTTTATATTGAAATATTTTCCACAATTAAAAAATCTAGAATGGGAGTTTTAAAATTTTTTGGATATAACAGTATTTTAAAAACCTGAATAATGTATTTCACATATAGTTGTTCCACACCATTTAAAACTCTTTATAGGTAAAAGTCTTGACTTTCGATATATTTTCATGAAATCAATAAAAGGAAGGAGCAACTGAACACTAGGAAGTTGGGAGTTGGTTGCCGGTTGGTTACCGATAAGGCCGGCGAGCGGTCAATTGACGGCTTCGCGTTTTTCTTTTTTTTTGTTTGTCTTGATCTCTATGCATTTAGATGTCGCTTATTAATATTTTTTTTATATTATAAATGTTTTCCCCCCTTCAGTTTGGCCCTTGATGGTTATCCAAAGTGTGTAAGATTCTTGTTTTTAAGTAGGTTGGCGTTGAGGAGGTTGATGCTGATGTTATGTAGGTTGATGTTGACGTCTCATTACAAGTTATGTGACGAGTTTTCCCTTTTTCAATGTAATGTTAGGGATTAGGACCGTCCGCGAGGTTGGCCCCACCCAACTTGAGACTACCTGAGATGTGGCCCCAGATATTCGGTTTTAACCAAACACGTAAGTAAAACCTTAGTTGTAAGTAAGTACCTTAAATCTTAAAAAAGCCTTTATTACAGCAAAGGTACATAAAACTGGTTTACTGAACACAATGACAAAAAAATTTTAAACTCGGTGTTTTATAAGAAAAGACATATGAGGAAAGAATTATCTGCCAACAAAACACTTTATGGTGAACAATTGGCTGTTGAAGAGAACAAGTCAAATTTGCGGGAAAGTGAAAAAATCGCCTTTTACGGTTACTATCAACTTATAATAATTATCATATGTTGCTTTTCGTTACGATAAAATAGTCGAAATGAAATCTCTTATTCAACTTTATTTTCAGAGAGAAAACAAAAAATAATCGTGTACAGAAAACAAGCTCCATCTCCTTACTTGCGATAACTTGCTTGTTGCGGCTTGCTAAAATGTTATCAACAAAAACCAGACCTAAAAGACATAATTAGGACGTAACTTTGACGGCATAAAGACATGACTGAAGCGCTAAAATGACACTAATAGTAAATAAATATTTTGTATAAAAAATGGCGCAACATTTTTGTAAAATCTTTTACTCTTAGGTTTCCTCACATTTCTTGGACACCCTTGTTTAACCTTAACATTTACCATACATTCCTTTTTGGCATTTTTTATGTGATTTCCTTGTTTTTTGTTTACAGAGTCCGATTTAGCATAGTTTGCCACCAACTGCGTCAGAAGGAACGACTTCTGTGACATGCGGCGTAGTCCTACTGTCCGCGTATTTTTGACAGTTCTTGTACAACTTTGAAAATGTACAATTTACGTGAGATATTTGAGTTTAAGACTAATTTGTACAAGGAATGAGTATTAATCATAGCTGAATCTAGATTTTTTTTTAATACATGTACAGGCCATCGCCGTATTTCAGCTCGCACACTGTATTTACGAGTCTTTTGGTCAACAGTGTCGACTCCACATTTGTTCTTATTGTAATAAAGAACAATCTCCCGTTTCTTTTTTCGGTCTCTGTGTCAATTTTTACTCCGGGATACATACTAAGTACAAGGACATTTTTGTTAGATTTCGCTTGATATCCTGTCAGGATGATATCTTCGTGCTTATAGATAACAGTGCTAAAACGCGCATCTTTAAGTTTTTTCAAAGAAGACGGTACTTCTCTCCTATTTCGATTCTGTGTACCTACAAGGGCAGTTGTGCTCTTCCTGAGGTCCTTCGCAAGATTCGAGGAGGTAAAGAAAATTTCAGTTGTCACGTTTCTACCCTTTTTTTGTAAAGGCAGTACAAGACGTTTGACAATATTTTCGCCAACGCCTTCTGTGCTTACCCTTCCCTCATCCTTGCCTAGGTAGGGAATAGCATTGACCACGTATCTGATTTTTGCGTCGGTAGCAATCCAAAATTTAATCCCCAACTTGTCCGGTTTATTCACCATTTTTGTAAAAAGGGGCATGTCGTCGGATACAGCTGCTCATCGAAGGTAATACTTTCGCCAGGTTTGTAGCATGCTAAAAGATTGTCAACAAACTCATGCCAAACTTCTGAAACCAAGCAAAATTTATCGGTTTTTTAGGGTGAGCACGACTGTCTTTGTCATCAAAACGTAAAAATTTCAAGAATTATTTGAATCGATCACCACTCATTGTCATAGAAAAAAATGGTTGGCCCGATTGCTTGTGCCACAGATCATTTACATGGGTTGATTGAGCTACACAAAGCCCACTTGCATACAAGATAGGAAGGAACGCGTCTAGCTCTTTCAGCGACAGTGACTACGACTCGTCGCGCAGCACTTTACAAGCCTTATTTTCAGTATAAAGTTTTATTTGCATTGGTTTAGTCAAAAAAAGCTTCAAGGCGGTACTTTAAAAATCTTTCTCTAAGTGGTGCTTATCGTAGCCGTTGGGTCCCCATGATTCTTTGAGTAAATTCATCGTATCAGGGGGAGGGCAGAGTATCAAGGGGAAGGCCGTTTTTACCTGCTGCTTGAAGCATGCTGAGACAAAAGTAGACATGCATCAGAACAAGCCTCCGGATACACTGCGCTACTCCGTAAATGTAAGCAGTGGCGTGGGTAGAACTAATTCAGCATAGTTTGCCACCAACTGCGTCAGAAGGAACGACTTCCGTGACATGCGGCGTAGTCCTACTGTCCACGTATTTTTGACATTTCTTGTACTACTTTGAAAATGTACAATTTACGTGAGATATTTGAGTTGACAGTTTACCTAATATTTCCTTCTTACTTCTAAGCCGCCCCTAATTTTCATGTAGAAAATTTATAGAAATCCGATGCATTTCTCTAGAAAAAGACTTTATCGTCCAATTTTGTGGAATAACCAGTAGTTCAATTCTCAGTACTGAAGGGTTTCTTTGTAATTTTTGCGTCCCTCTTAAATTTTGGCCTAAGCACCCTCTACATTTAAAGTAATTTACATCCCAATACGGCTTTTATTTGCATGGTGGTTTACTTAGTGCATGGCAAAGATCACACCAGACGACACACCAGACGCCAATCGTAGTGTTCAAGCTTAGCGATACTCTATACAAGGATATAGGAGAAATCATTGTCTATACTCCGTAAAATTATGAGATTGAAAGGGAGCGCTTCAGTAATCGAATTTAAAAAATTGCATAAATGAGTGGGGATTAGGTTATCATGAGAGCTAAATACTATTTGGCTGACAATACAGGCAAAAAAAATCCTAAATATCACTAACTTTTACTAAAAGGCTAAAGACGCAATAGCGGTCAGTTGACCGCTCGCCGACCTTTTAGGTAGACTTGCCTGCTACTCGGCAACCAAACTAATTTTTTTCGACACATTTTACCCGGTGGTTTTAGACCCTAAATAATTAAAAGTCAGTAAATATCAATCTCATACAAACATTAGTTATCGAGATGGCGCAGAGGAAAATACGTATACGGTCAACCGTTTAACATTTCTTTTAATAGTCTGGGATTAAATCCTTGATGTTTACACATATTTTTGATATCCATTGAAACCCGCCCTAAGGGGAATGATTGCTAATCGTGGATTGAAACCTCGATGTTTATACATCGTCCGAAAGACGACTCAAATGCTGCTTTTGCTTGACCTTTATTGCCTTCGCTTGGCTCTTAATGGTGTATTTCGGAATTAAGTTCCATCAGGTTATATTATTTTTTGATTAATTTGATAATTGTTAAGTACAAAACTGATCACCTTATATTTCTTAGATATATTGATAGATAGATAGATATACTGATAACCTAATATTTCCTAATTGGCCGCCCCTAATTTTCAAGTAGAAAATTTATAGAAATCCGATGCATTTCTCTAGAAAAAGACTTTACCGTCCAATTTTGTGGAATAACCCGTAGTTCGATTCTCAGTACTGAAGGGTTTCTTTGTAAATTTTGCGTCCCTCTTAAATTTTGGCCTAAGTACCCTCTACATTTAAAGTAATTTACATCCCAATACTTTTAAACCTACCCCATCCACGATGCCGATCTCCTGTAACTTCATGCCACACCCTAGTAAAAAAGTGAACGCATTTATTTTGTTTAATATCCGTGGATTCGTTATTTTTAGTTGTTATTTATTATGTTATTTGTTGTTTCGTTTCTTTTTATTCATTTATTATAATTTTTATTGTGTTTAAAAGAAATGTTATTTGTTTATTGTAGAATTATTGTTTTTTGAATGAGATTGTTAAGATGTTATCGATTAAAGTGAGAAAACGGGATTGTTGTGAGAGAGGTTGCAGAGAGAGGACGGGAGATGTATTGTGGTTTCAAATAACGAAGTGCCTGGAACTTTGAAATATAAATAATAAATTGAAAAAAAGGTCACAGCATCAAACTCCACAGAAAGTCGTCCTAAAACTAAACTCCACTCCGTACAAACAGTCCACTGCCACTGAGGGTTCAATGGCCAAAACTCGTCTATCATCTCTATCATGGAGTAGGTATAAAAGAAGAATGAATATCTAGATACCCTTGATGGGTTAGGGGTTAAACTTTTGGAGGATATTTTTTTGTATTTGGTATTACGTTAAGTCACTTTCTCTCTGCCTTATGGGTTCTTCAGTATCGTATATATTATAATATGTCAGTAAATTCTAACGGGACTTAGAAAAATAAATCTTCCGTATGGATTTAGTCAGTCAATAATTCGGGTAGTATCGCAAAAAACCAATTACTCGGCATAAAACTTTGTATATTGGCGGAACCAATCACTCAGAGCTGAAGAGTGTAGCATTATCAATCTCGGACAGAAACCACCGCGCTTATAAATAGTTCTGAGGCCCACTCAATCCTTCCTTAAACGGAACGACACCCTTATCGTAATTAACCCAATAAAGCTTGTGGGGTTGGTTGGTTTGGGGGACGGGGGGTCTATAACCCTTTGAGGGCCAAGTTTGCGGGGTAGGAACTCTGGGAAGCACTCCCAAAGACCCTTTTACCCATTTACTCCACTGGCCACCTTCGTGCCACGAATCACGTCCCTCCCTCGACCGCCACTCCTTCTCGGACCTTCCCTCGTTCCGCCCGGCGTCTTCGGCGCCTTTTCCCCTTTTGTTCCTCCACGCCGGCCGACTCCTTAAAGAAGGCAAGGGCCGGCTTCCCTCTCGCTAAACCTCTCCAGCTCCCCCGTTTCGTCCTACCTAGCCGCACTAATTAACAGAGACCATTATCCTTCCTTCTCTCTATCTCTGCCGTCGAATACGCCGCCACTCGAGATGAGATAGAAGGCGGTCTTCGCAGCCACTCCAAGGTCTTGTCTTTCTTCTCATTCTAGGGCCGCCACACACATTCTCGCCCCCCTTTGCCTCCTTTTTACTTTCACCGTTAACGGAGAAACCGCTCACCCTACCCTTTTCTCTTCTCCGAAACGAAGGGTTTGCCCTAATTCCATCCCGTATAAGAATCCCTTTTTGGGGGGGCTTTAGTCGTGCCTTCCGAAAAAAAGGGGAAAAAATCTTTCTTTTTCATGTTTCCTCTCTCCCTCCTTTTCTCTTTCTCTCATGCAGTCGCTCTCCTTTTCTAAGATTGAGAAAGATCTCTGATTGTGGTGGGCGTCTGAGGAGGGCGGAATGAAGATATCGATATTTCAATTGGCTTACCATGTAATCTGGCTTATATAAAAAAATTTCTTATACCGCTGGCTAGTTTTTACTCGGAACGAGTGCGTGGCAAGATGAGATTAGCGCTTCCACTTCATTTTCTTTCATTCTCTGCGGTTGGATCTTATTGGAGGATTCAGGGACTTTCTTCGGATTCAATTTGGCAAACGTGCCTACTAGTAGTTGAATAGGTAATGACCTGGTAATTATTACGTGTCTAATGATCCTTAATATTGCAATCGAAGTAACCACCAGCGCTTGAATATATCCTGAAAACAAAAAGAGGCTTTGTGAAATTATTTATACGTAATGAAAGCTCCTAACCCTTTTGAAATGAATCCCATAATTTTTCAGTTATGTACTTAGTCCTAAAAATTTTCTGTTTGTGCTCAGTCTGGCAGCATGGCTCCTCAAGTTGGATGAATGATGAAATCATTCTAATAAATAACGGAATGACTCTTCACATAAAAATATCCAAGGTAATTCCCGTTATCCAACTCAACTTCATACCAAAGGTATAAGATTTAACAGGGCCACTAAAAATATTCTTTCATGCACAAATGAGGAATTGCCAATGTGCAAAACAATTACCATTCGTTCCAATATAGATATTCCGTATTTTAAACACATTTCCCAAGCAAAACACCGTGAGAACTGGCCTCTATAAGGAATGCTAGAATCGTATTTAGTGCAGTAAAGTTTTCGAAATGGCTTGAGCATAATTATGGTGTCCTTTAGGTCTATTGAAATATTTAATTCTTCATATTAATTTTTAAAAATTAAGCTCTACATCTCCTAAAGAAAGAAAACGATGCATTCATAAGTTTTGATGACATGGTATTAACCTCTCAGCAGGCGCGTGGGCTTCGGTAGTGACCAATTGTTTTTCGTTTGCGGGTCATTTTTCGTCCGATGACTTATCTCTTCTAAACTGACCTAGGATAGAATTTAGGATAGAAGTTGCTAGTTTTTTTTATTGTTTCTCTGGAGTACATTTAAAGAAAAGTATCCTGCGGTAAATTTGTTTTTCGAATAGGGATCTATATCATAAGATTTAACAGGGCCACTAAAAATATTCTTTCATGTACAAATGAGGAATTGCCAATGTGCAAAACAATTATCATTCGTTCCAATATAGATACTCCGAATTTTAAACACATTTCCCAAGCAAAACACCGTGAGAACTGGCCTCAACAAGTAATGCTAAAATCATATTTAGTGCAGTAAAGTTTTCGAGAAGGCTTGAGCATAATTATGGTGTCCTTTAGGTCTATTGAAATATTTAATTCTTCATATTAATTTTTAAAAATTAAGCTCTACATCTCCTAAAGAAAGAAAACGATGTATTCATAAGTTCTGATGACATGGTATTAACCTCTCAGCAGGCGCGTGGGCTTCGGTAGTGACCAATTGTTTTTCGTTTGCGGGTCATTTTTCGTCCGATGACTTATCTCTTCTAAACTGACCTAGGATAGAATTTAGGATAGAAGTTGCTAGTTTTTTTTTTTTTTTTCTGGAGTACATTTAAAGAAAAGTATCCTGCGGTAAATTTTATTTCGAATAGGGATCTATATCATAAGATTTAACAGGGCCACTAAAAAATTCTTTCATGCGCAAATGAGGAATTGCCAATGTGCAAAACAATTATCATTCGTTCCAATATAGATAGTCCTAATTTTAAATACATTTCTCAAGTAAAAAACCGTGAGAACTGGCCTCTATAAGTAATGCTTGAATTGTATTTAGTGCAGTAAAGTTTTCGAAAAGGCTTAAGCATAATTATGGTGTCCTTTAGGTCTTTTCTTTAGGTAAAATCTTTCATTATTCATTTAATTTAAAAAATTAAGCTTTACATCTCCTAAAGAAAGAAAACGAAGTATTCTTAAGTCTTACCGATATGATATTAACCCCTAAGCAGGCGCGTGGGCCTCGGTAGTGACCCAATGTTTTTCGCTTGGGTGTCATTTTTTGTACGATTTCTTCTCTCTTCTTCTTCTTTCTTCTAAACTGACCTTCGATAGAATTTAGAATAGAGGTTGCTAATTTTTTTAATAGGTCTCTGGAGTACATTCGAGGAAAAGCATCCGGCAGTATACGAATTCGAAGAAAAGTATATTTTTCTTCGGATTTCTCATGTCATCCAGGCATCTTCATCAGTATCCTGCAATACTTTTCTTCGAATTCACGTTCGACCGTCGTCAGGATATCTTTCCTCTCGTCGTGGATGATACGCAGATTTTACAGAGCATGCGTCGCGTGCTTGGAGAGTGTGGACGCGTGTACCGTGCGTTCCATCTTGTCGCAGGCGGGCGAAATAAATTACGGAGCAAGGAGGAGAGCACGTGTATATTTTTATCAAAAGGTACACAGATACAGTGCCATACTTAAAGCATTTTTTTGATTTTATTTAGACTTTCAAGAGTTTTAGTTTTGAGATGGCTAGAGCGAGATATTTCCCAAGTCATAATGTAGAACATATTCTAAATTAACGTTTTAGTTTCAGAAGCTATAGGAAGCATATAGCAAATATTGTAACGAAAAGGCTATAGTCAACATATTAAAATAAATTATTATAAATTATAATTATGCAAAGATATATTTTGGAAAATTTTAATGACCAGACAAATGCAAGAACGATAAACTTGATAATAGATTAGGATATCGGACTGCCTAAATTTTGCCCACGAATGTCATCCAGACATTAGAAAATATTTCCTCCTTGTGAATGATAGCTCACGAGAAGACGGTATGAACAAAATTACCATTAGGTTGAGAAGTTTAATATGTCATGCGGGGAAAAAAATTTGGAAATCGGTAACATCAACTTTTGGAAAATTATAAATCTCCTTAGTGTGACTTATGTCCTCCGTAACTAGAAAAACACAACAGTAAAAGTCTTTAATTTGAATCTTTTTTCACGCGATACGTTTTAAACTCCTCAACGGAAGGTTTTTTGTGATTCCGAAAAAAGTTTCTGCTATGAGTATATAATTCATTATTTTAAATAGTTGAGAAAACATACAACCTGTATATTAAATTTCTGAAAAGATCTCGAAAGGAAGTGCGGTAAGGGGCAAATCTTCTCGTATCATTGGGAAATTGAAATATTTCTCTTTAAAATAAGATCATACTGATATAATTCTGGGTAAAATGATTTCCCACTCTGTCTAACCAAAATGATTTTTGATTTAAAGGTATGCTTTCTTTGAATGGAAGTCATAATTTGTTATTCGCTCGAAACCAACCGTCTCTAAACATAATTTTTCTAGAATATTTGTGGTTTTTGGTTACATTTATTCAACCATTCATTAGCATTAAAACAATTTCCTACGAATTTAACATTTCAGTAATTTAACTACACACTATTAAATTTATTTTGGATGTGAAAAGGGATCAGGTGTGGAGAGTCCTGACAGTGGCAATCAAAGGAAATCAGAAATACTTACTTTTTGCGACAGAATAGAACTATAATTTATAATTAAATATAATTTAAACTCACGACTAATTTTTTACAAAGCACAATGTACACATGGGATGAAGGTGGGAAAAGATTTCCAGAGAGACATTTGTGTAACAAGCTCTCAGAAATGGACGATTGCACCAATTTTTTATTGTTTTTCGATGACTTATGGCTGTGTTCCACCAAAAATTATAGTTAAATTTCCTCTGAACAGAAACTTATCATAAGTAAAAATCAGTATTTAATGCTTGCTAAACGTTCACGTGAAAATTAGAAATTTCATATATACATCTTCATTTCTTATTTTATCGGTTCATTTGGTCATCAGCATTCTCCACCACCAGGTTTTAAATTCTTATAATCTTTTCTGTTCTCCTTTTCTAATGGTCCATGATTCGGGTCCATAGTGAACCATTCACGTCCCGAATGCTTTTACACTTTTGTTCCTAGTTCGTAGTTTTATTTTATTTAAGCGCTGAACTTTTCTTATTCGTATGAAAGCTAATTAGAAATGTAAATCGAAATGTAAAAATAAATACAAAATGGTCTTAGAATATGAGATATTTAAACAATTTTGGACGTGTAAGTAATGAGCCCCTAAGGTGAAATTTGTTGTTCGCCTCGTCAATTATTCAAGAAAACTAAGTGTATTAATTTTACGACTAGGGAACTCATAAACTTAGGGAAACTCATACAAGTCATTCAAGAACGGTTTCCTATAGAGAAATAAATGTCTAATAAAATTCCGTGCTCGTGTAATTATTCACGGAGAAAATTGGAATGTGGTCAGAAGTACGAGCAAATCCGTCAAAAATATGTCTGTTGCGATAACCCTTAACTACTATAGTGGGTGTTTTCTTACCCAATTTTTCGAATTGCTCGTAAATAACAATATACTTAATAATTCACCAGCAAAGCTTTTCAAGAATCTATTCCTAGTTTATAAGTAATTTTTCGGAAAATGCTAGAACACTGAATGAACAACAGAAAAATACATTTGTTAACATGCTAAACAATCATTACTTAGTTTCACACTCATATCTTCATGGAAAATGATACGGAAAAAGTTATGATAAATACAAAATGGTCTTAGAATATGAGATATTTAAAAAATTTTGGACGTGTAAGTAATGAGCCCCAAAATGAAAAGAATTCGCCAATCATTTTCCTAAGATATCGAAGATATCACAATTATTACTTAGTTTCACACTCATATCTTTATGGAAAAGCTACCAAGGGAACTCATAAACTTAGGGAAAATTATACAAGTCATTCGAGGACGGTTTCCTATAGAGAAATAAATATGTAATAAAATTCCGTGCTCCTATAATTATTCACGGAAACATTTATTGGAATGTGGTCAGAAGTAATAGCAAATCCGTCAAAAATATGTCTGTTGTGATAACCCTTTACTACTATAGTGGTTTTGACGACGTACACACTATCCTCGGGTCTTTTTCGACCCAATTTTTTCGAATTGCTCGTAAACAACAACCATCACCCGCACTGTCTCAAGTTCAACAGGCCTGCTCCCCCCTCTCCCCGAGGATTACATTGTAGCCGGGGTTGCTACGAGCGGCCGTTTTACACCTACAAAAAAAAACAAATTCAAAAAAGTCTTTTCGACCGGTCGTCTTATCGTCGGGTCAAAAAAGACCTGACGATATCAGTTAAGACATAACCTGTTTAGTGATAAATACAAAATGGTCTTAGAATATGAGATATTTAAACAATTTTGGACGTGTAAGTAATGAGCCCCGAAATGAAAAGAATTCGCCAATCACTTTCCTAAGATATCAAAGTTACAGCCCTGTGTTCATCATCAGTAAAAACTTCCTTTTTCTCGTACATTCATTAAACAGAAAAACCTATATTTCACTCACCATTTATTTTCACCACCTCGTCCATATTACCCAATATGCTTAATATTTCACCAGCTAATATGCTTAACAATCATTACTTAGTTTCACACTCATATCTTTTTGGAAAAGCTACCATCCAGTACTCGTATATGGTGTTGTCTTATTATCTGTTCATCATAGCGTCATTATAATTCATAGAAAGCTACCTTTTCATGTAAAAATTGAAGTTCTTCCCCTTTCTTTACCCTATTCTTTTAATAAAAAAATAAGGTGAAATTTGTTGTTCACCTCATCAATTATTCAAGAAAACTAAATATAAGGTCACTCAGGGATATGAGGAACATTCACCTGAAAACATTGGATTCCCACCGCATAATTTATCCGTAAATTTATGAGTTCTTCCCTGAGGAAGATATTTTTTTACATTACCAGTTTTTTATTTTGCAGGTGAATGTAAGTTATTCGCTGGTTATATACGTTAAAATAAAACACAAGTGAGTACAGGTTTGAATAGAATAATGTTTTATTCTGCTCTTTGTTTCCCCATAAGGGCAGTGTAGAAAATACATATGAAGTTCTGCTTTCAACGAAAACAAAGAAAAAAACATTCCTGAAAAACAAGTCACATGAAAAAACAAAAGTTTTGCAACAATAGGTAAAAATTATGCTAAATGCAAAAATGGTAAATGTGATATCAAACAGGGTAAGATAGGAAGAAAATATTGAATGTACAGATCATAACCTAAATACAAAAAAATACTACATTGACATATAAATTTAGATTGGAGACATATATGCTCATTTTTATAATAGTTTAATAGTTTGTACTTAAAAAATATACAGAGAGAAAGAATTTTTTATCGATTACGGCAAGGAATTCCAGACTTTTGGGCCAAAGATAAGAAAAGATTTAAGGTAAGTCCGAGGTATAGATCTTAAGAGTTATAAAAGGTTAGTCCTAATGTGTCTATAAACAGAGGATGATTTGGATTTAAACATGCGATATAGATAGGCTGGTTTTTATTGCGAAATACAGGGTGAACATGAGTGAACCAAGAAAATATTTCCTCCGCGAAGAGGTCTGAAACCATGACAATTTGTGAAGGTAGTGGGAGATAGGTTCATCATTACGAATGTCAGGTAAAAATCTTGCACATATATTTAAGAGACTCTGAAGTTAATTTGGTGATGAAAGAGGATGGAGACTAAAGCGTAAGAAACATATGAGAGGACTATGAGAATTCAAACAAGCATTTTCAGGGGGTAAATGGGAAGTTGAGATTTGTGTAATATGAAGTGGTATAAAGTTTTGAGAACCTTAATTGATATTTCATGCAAGTGATGATTCCACGAGATAGGGTTCTGATTGCACTCAATTTTGTGATGAAAGAGGATGGAGACTAAAGCGTAAGAAACATATGAGAGGACTATGAGAATTGAAACAAGCATTTTCAGGGGGTAAATGGGAAGTTGAGATTTGTGTAATATGAAGTGTTATAAAGTTTTGAGAACCTTAATTGATATTTCATGCAAGTGATGATTCCACGAGATAGGGTTCTGATTGCACTCAATGAATCTTTATAATCCGCTCCAGAAAATCTATACCGTTATTCATTTTTGTTATATCATTAACAGCATTTCAAAATTCCCCCTTTAAAGCTTCAAATCATTTTTTAACGCTAATAGTGAACGAAATATATTAAACGCTAGCATAATCTTAAAAGGGAACTATATTTTTCGTTTTTAAATGGTTCGTGAAAAGCTCAATTTTGGATTCATATTGATTTGACTTAAATCAACAAATTGTGGAACAAGTAATCGCCCCAAGCAATCGCCTCAATTAATCTCCAAGAGAGTCAAGTTTAGTAAGCCACATTGAGTCACATCTTCATGCCCACTATTATAACCTGCTTTCCAGGCAAATTATTTTGTCCTGCATAAATTTCCATATTTAAGGATGGAAATTGAAACCACCGTTTCGTATGGGAGCAGAATGGGAAGGCTCGTGCCATTTAGTTTCAGTTAGTTTCATGCAAAGACTTTTGCAGGAAATGGCCCTGTACTTCAATAAATATGGGATTTTATTTCTCTATCTAATTTTAATTCGTTTTTTAAATACAACTGTTCGCATTTTGGATCTTATTTTATTTGAAATATTATCGGTAATCCTTTCAATATTAAGCATTCGAGCGTAGATTCCGGCGTTTGAAAATTCTGAATACATCGGGATTGGATTCGTGACGTGCGTGGATTACGCGAATTACATGAATTACGCGAATACGTGGATTCATATGACATGCGTCCCAGAAATCATACAGGCTAAAATTTGCAAGCAACAATGAAAAAAATGAACAAGTGCAAAATATGGCATTGGTTGATCGGCGATTGAGGGCATGAGATATGACTTACACTGCAGGCTTCTCAGAATCAAGAGTAAGATTCATTTTACATGAGTTTTAAAACAGTAGAATAATTTTGTATTAATTGTTTAATGATGTAAGGGTTTTTTCCATGAGAAACAAAAATGTGAAGAGATAGCTTTTAACTGTTTCTACGTCGGAAACTCCGTGACAAAATAATATCCCATCTCCCTATACTTATAGACTTATACGGCTTAAATATTCTCATCAAACCACTTGCAACTTTAAAAAAAAACTACGGAACTAGTCGCGTATTAACTTTTATGGAGTCACCCGCTGATTATGAATTACAATTGTGTGAAATTCTCAGTGGAAAAATCATTCTCCTGGACTGGGAATCGAATCCAGATTCCTCGACTTCACGAATAGTGCTTCAACCTTGGGCATACGGTACCGATTGCATTACATGCACGTTACTGTGAGGACAACTTGCTCCTTAAAGCCCCTGAGAGATTCACAGCGGAGGAGGATACCAGGGTAGCTAAAATGGTCAGAGCACTCGGCGTGAAGTCGAGAACTTTTTATATGCTGTCATATGCACAGTGCCTGTGTTTTCCACAATCGCATTAATTATCAAGGAATGGTAATCGGTTAAAAAATCCTTTTTATGGTCATAATTCGAAGAAGGATCTCCCGAATGAAGTTCAGATGTAACTAGCCGACACAGTCAAGTTAAAATTCAAACATGGCGGGTGAATTTTTTGAAGATATTGCCTTGAGAAAAATTAGACCTGGACCGGGAATCGAACCACGGACCTTTGATTTGCCGGACCAATGCGCAGACCACTACGCTATCCAGGCTTCCTAATTCCCATGGCAATTTTTGGTGGATACAAGACAACTAGATCTTAGGCCCTTGCGGTCCATCAAAGACGGCAACGCAAGGGAGAAGAGGACTTCAAAGAAGCCACAACCAAGAGCCAGTATCCTTCACCAGCACTTATGCCGTGCTTAGCCATTTGAAAATATTCAAACATGGCGGGTGAATTTTTTGAAGAAATTGCCATGAGAAAAATTCGGCCTGGACCAGGAATCGAAACAAGATCTAGTTGCCTTGCCAAGTTGCCAAGTTGTTGCCAAGGCCTAAGATCTAGTAGCCTTGTATCCACCAAAAAAAGAGATTTACATGGATTATCTTATGACGGATTTCATAACTTTGGTACATAACCGAGAAAAAAATATAAGAATTGTTTAAGGTATTATAATTTCAAATTTTATTTGTGAGAAACATAATTCGGAAAATTACAACTTTGCTGACGTTGTCTAAAAATTACACACGTGTTTTTTCCATGAGAATCAAGAATGTGAAGAGATTGCTTTTAAATTTTTCTACGTTGGAAACTCCTTGACAAAATAATATTCCATCTTCCTATATTCCCACTTACACAGACGTCACATTGATGGTGTAAAAATCCCTTGCCCGTGGCGAGAGAGTCCGTCGTTTTGCTCCGGTGAACGTCCCTGATTGCGATTAAAATTCAAGCGAGAAGTCTCAATTAAAATGGTGCCCGAGGGTCTCAAAAGTCGGTACGAACCGTAGTAGGAGTGGTCCTGCCTTCTACATCCCTCATACCCCTTTTTCTTTCAGTTGCTTACACCCCCAACCCTTTTTCCGTGCACCTCTCAGCTCCGTCCCATACCTTTCTCACTCCTCCCGTACCCTGAGACCCTTTTTGTTCCATGAACCCTTTACCCTTCCACTGCCTTCAATTCTGGAGCTCCGAACTCTTGTCCAATCCCCCTATCCCTCCCCTTTCCTCCCTTTAAACGGGCGCAGTCTAAATCATACGTGTCGGAGCTTCGCCGAGTGAAAAAATTCGACGCTCCCATCGCGAGACGTGGAATAAAAAAAGACGTGATTTGCGCTCCGTGAGGATTTTTGAGTCGAGGACGTGTGCATACTTGTCGATATTTACGCGCAGAAATGGGCCTTTATATTCCGATAGTATTTTTATTTTCCTCTACAAAGCGGTTCGCGATTTCTCTCTTTTCCTCTCACTCTCTTGTAAGTCTCAAATTGGTTTGGCGTGAGTGGCGACCGCAGTCGTTTGCCGGCCGAGCAACATTGCTTCGAATGGGCGACGGTATGTGTACACCTAATTGTATCTCCGTGACTTTATTGCAGTATGAGTGTTTTTATTTTTTTTCTCCTTGTCTGTATAGCTGCTCACCCACGGAGAGCGAAAATTTTTCCTTCGCTGGCGTTCTTCTACGACTCCATCCCTCACTTTCCGCTTTGTCTCATCCCAGTTATGTTCGAATGTTTCACGTTGTCTCCACCGAGCACTAATGCTTCCATCCTCTGTGCTTAGTTGAAGGACTGCGACTGAATCTACCGAGAAATATTGTCTTCCCTCCACATTTAGTTAAGAATTATCTAAATTATCTACCCTGCCAGCCGCCGGATGAGCATGTGGCTGGAGGTGTTAGGACACCCCCAACCACGTGTAAAGCTGTAAGTTTTTGGGAGATGAAAAGGTGACATGTATTATAGGAGCGTATTTACTAGAGCTCAGAATTTATTATGGTCGCTTATTGTGTGCGTAAAGAGCGAGTGTTTGTACCTATATGTTCGGCAATGTATCTTTCTTATTTTATCATTTATGACATAGAGATGTAGTGAGACATCATGATAATATTCTATATGTCGCTCTGAAACACACCAGTTCTGAATTTCTCAAATAAGCTAAGCCTAGCGTGTAGCCTCTGAGTCTCTAGGGGCTCCTACTCTAATCCCTCTAAAAGTTGTGAGACGCTATATGTTCGCTCGTAGCAGTTTTTAGCGAATCGTGCAGCTTTTCTTTGCATTTTATTACTTTTAATGGTACAATCGTTATGACTATGGTCTCAAATATTCACGGTGTATTAGAGGTTTGGCCTAACTAGAGAAAAGTAGCATCTGTCTTGGACTTCTTCATCCGAGGACCTTCCTGTTATACGCTCAAAAAAATCTAGTTTCTTTAATGCTGTGCCGCATATGTTCTGTATAAATCAGAGGAAGAAGTAATTCCAAGATATTTACCTGCATCTGAAGATTTTATGCTTACTCCACCCACAGTGTAGGTATGTAGGTAAGTAAGTATGAGTTTTTACGGGGCGTGTGCTTCCTAATTTGATGCGCAAACAGTTTTTTCAAATGAAATTGAATGAACGGTAAATGAGGGAAAGTTTCCTGTTTTTATATTCTCTAATTTGTTCTTCATATTAAAATAAGAAATTTCAAATGATTCCGCACTTTATTGCTCCACTCGACCCAGGTTTTGGCATTTTAAGTCGTTTTCAAGGTCCTTGACTAAGATATAATTCACATTAGACTGGGTCGAGTAGAGCGTTTAACTGTGAAATCACACTGAGTTACTCAGCTCAACATGAAGAATGTCAAATAATCCCTCTGGGTAGCGCCGGAGACATCGTTTTTCTAATTTCAGTTAATTTCTGATACATCTCAATTGTTTCGGGCTAAAATTTTGGGTACATATTTAATGAAAAAGTAATCGATAAATTAAGTATGTGCATAAACTTTATATGCTTTTGCATTAAGCTTTATTGTAGAGCAACGTAATCAGGAACACATAGGGTGAACTTCAGATGGACCATCTTCACCTGACGAGGTTGAGCAACGAGGGAAGCTGGGTGCTGACAAATACGATATTTGTTGATTTATTAAGTTTGAATATTTGTTTCATTTAGATATATATTTTCTAAGCGTAAATGTATTACATAGCGATTTAATTGCTCGAGGCAGCTTGAGAAATGGCTGAGACAGGGAAATTCAATGATTTGGAGGATAAAAATAAGCAAAAGTTTTGATTTTCACCACTTATAAAAGTAAGTTAATTGAATAATTGTAGTGCTTTTTTATAATTTAATATATATATATATATATATATATATATATAGTATGATGCTAGATATGATGGATATTGCTTGTAGATGAGTAGGAACGGTTATTATATATATATATATATATATATATATATTATACATATATATATATATATATACTATATATATATATATATATATATATATAATAACCGTTCCTACTCATCTACAAGCAATATCCATCATATCTAGCATGCCATTTTTAACGTCGCAAATCCGCGAGGATAGGAGACTTGATATGAAAGGATTGTGATAAATACCGGCAATGAATACTGAAATAAAAGTCAATTGTCACAATATATTACCGCATAACTCATCTTCTAAACTTCAATATATTGCATGAAAATTCATATTTAATTATTATTGTCAAATTTTTATGTCAAAATAATTTTTTCTGGAGTAATATGTCCCATTATTAATAAATGATTGTATTCCTCTTTTTTCACGTACATTTTTGTGATACTTACAATTGTTATTTTTTCTCTCATTAATGTACAGATTCATTTTAAGTACTCATGACTTTAATCAATTTCCCTTTCCTCATCTTTTTTTGGTCATTATCATAATTATTAAGTTTCCATGATTACCATTGTAAAACTTCCCACCAATGGGAATAAAGTTTTTGAGACGCTTCATTCCCGCAAGAGTCTTACGAATCAAGTTGAGGAATATACTACAAATAAAATTTTAAAAATTGTCAAAGCTCTGAGGCAGTAAAACAAGATGATCGAAACTGATCAATGAGCATGAAATGAAAAAATACCTAGGAGAAAAACAAAGGGGGATAAAACTGGTGCAAATAGATCCCAATCTGCTGAGTAGTGATTTTAGAGTCTCCGATACCGATACTTGTTTTTTTCCCTCCTTGGGGAATCTGGTTGAGCACGTTAAACTAAGCTTCATGTGAGCATTGTTTAAGGGCTTACCGGAATTTTAGAATACGCTCTTAGTCGCTTTTGCGGAGTTTCTGCTGCCAAAAGGCGAAACTTCTCAAAGATCTCAGGGACGTGATACCACACTGAAGGTGGTTAGCTGGGAAGGGAAGGTGAGCAAGCTCCTATTTCAATGGCATCAATTGCCTCCCAAATATATCCTGTCCTCCAAAAGAGAAAATAAACTCAACGTTTGAGTTGGGCCAAGCGTTTACATAGGCATCGCCCCAGATTTTGACGAGGTTCTTTGAATGGGACGAGCCTCACGCCGTATCGAGGTCCCTGCGTCGTACAATCTAAAGCTTGACACTGCATTTCATGACAGGTCAGACGTTCAGCCACGACTGGCTTATTCTAAAGGGTTGAGCAAGCGTCTCGTTTTGATCTCCGTTAGATTTTGCAGCTTTCTTTCGCCCATGTCTGCGCCTTCTTCGTGGCTGTTTTTACGTCACTGTGCGAAAATTTGGCTTGCAAATTAGGGATACCAAGTATGGTTCTGAGTTGTCGATATTAGCAGATATCATTTGTTTTCTGTTGTGAGCAAAACTTTCTAGTAAAGAGAAAAGTATCAGGCTTAAACTGATGGAATTTCAGCGTAATAAAGAACAGATATAGCAATATTCCACTTACATCTGTCTATCATCTAAAGGAAAATTGGCATTTCTGTTCTTCATTAAACTTTCTAATGATATGACGAGGATATGCACGGGCGTATTTACGATGGGAACGAATCCCTTTACAATTTGTAATATTTTTACTAATTATCAGGAATTGTATCGCAAAAACAGCAGTTTAATCAAGAGACAACTTTCTAAGGTGGCCAACAATAATTTACAAAGAAATTAGCAAACGAAATATATTTGAGTATTTCGAAAACCACAAGGAAATGAAATGTCATGTTTTCCCTTATGATTTTCCAAAAAAAAAACCTGAATGCTCCGCTACTTCAACAAATTAATTTACTTCCAATATATTTTTGACAAAATCAAAATTATTAATTGGTCCCCCACCTCACAGAGGCAAATTCCAGAATCGCTATGAGGACATGCCATCTTATTGCTGACCATCATATTTAATATGAGATATCACATAGTGACTCGTCTATTATTTGAAAATTACGCATAGCAGATCCAGCAAAAGTTACCTGCTGAGAAGATGCATGATTATGAAAAATATATAATTCTCTTATAGGTATGGTATATTTTTTCAATTCTCATACACCTATTCTCTCTAATTATAAATCTATTATTCTCTACTCTATTCCTTATACCATCGGCCTCGATAAACGGCTTCTTTCTTTCGGTCGCTTGTCATTTACTTTATCACTTTCTCTGTCTCCTCTCTTATCGCATTATACTTTCCAATCGCTTGCTTGCATCACTCACTTGCGTCCACCGATTCCAGAACATTCCCGTCTCCTTTGAAATGATTCACAGATTACACTCGTGCGTTTAAAAGCGAAGTGATAGTAACAAAATACTCAATCTAAGTGATATACCATTATTCAAAATTGATCTCAGCAGTTCACAACCAATTGGCTTAAGATTTTTCAGTGATCACTGTCCTCTGGCTAACTACAATTCTCCTCGAAAATTCTCTTTTGTGTATAATATATTTGTAACTAAAAAATTGTATTTTTGCAACCGGTGAGAACTTTATTGTTCTAAATATTTTATGACCTATCTTTAGATGCATAATTCTTTGATTTTTTCATACTTGATTAAATATGGGATCACAAAAAACAACAGTGTATGAAATGTTAATCACAATGTACGATCTTGTTCTTTCTCGGCGAATTGTATGAATAAATAATTCTCGGGCTTCTAGCCGAGCAAGAATTTTTGTGGCTGACGTTTCGATGGATAACACTTAAACAATGGATAAACGTCAGCCACAAAAATTATTACTCGGCTAGAAGCCCGAGAATTATTTATTCAGGTTAATCACAGTTTCCTATTGTCATTTAGTTTTGACAAGCCCTTGAAGAATCACCAGGTTCAATTCATTTCACGTTTCAACATTCCACCAATATTATATATTTGAAGTTGTCGGGCAAGTTCCACGAGTACGCCGTTTCCGCAGAGTATCCGAGGATCTCGCAGGCCGCTAGGTCCACAATCTCTTTCAACAGTCGGGCGGTCAGTAGGGTGGAGGTTCGCCAGCACCTGGCTCAGGAATCGCACAAGTCCGGAGGTGGTGACTGTTCGTAAATTATTTTAGATATTTTACATTTACTTAAAGGGTTAAAATTTTGAGATAAAGTTACGAAATCAACAGTAATCTTTTATATTGTTAGACACTGTGAATCTGTGGGAGGAAATACTCCTATTCTCTATAATAATTATATTATCGATCACTTCTGAATAGAACTATGCAAACGGATGCCTGGCACCACCGCGGTACTGGGAAATCAATTGTTCTTTAGGTAACTTGCGTGAACGTAAAACTTTTGAATGGACTATATTAAAATGATTTTAAAAAGTTTTTTAAGAAATTTAGCATTTTTTTATTTATTCATTACATGGAACAATGTAATAATTTTGAGCTACACTTGAAGCGAGAAACGTAGTTCTGAAATAAACATAGAATAATAATGGAACTTATCCATTTTATGAAAAACGTAGTTCTGAAATAAACATAGAATAATAATGGAACTTATGCATTTTATGAGAAACGTGCTTCTGAAATAAACAAGGAATAACAATGGAACTTATCCATTTATGAGAAACGTAGTTCTGAAATAAACATAGAATAATAATGGAACTTATCCATCCTCGAAATCGTGGCGAACTGCAGGTTCCACGATTTCGAACATGAAGTAATGGATCAATAAAAATTATGAATATTACCGTTGAATTTTTTGGTGTTTATCACAGCTACAAGATTGTCTGCACAACAAGAGATAATTTTTTAACATTAAGATTTTTTTTCAAATTCTGCTGCGCTGCTCCACATGGCGATTGGCTAGTAAGCAACTCAATATGTCGCAAGAAATTTTATTACTTGGTAAATTCGCCATGACGTACTTGAAAACGGAACAGTTAAAGTGATTATTGGATGCGCATACATTATACCATAAATCTATACGTGAAGAATAGAGGGTTTACAACGGGGATGGATATCAATCCACCATGCGGAATGGCTAAAATGAATGCAATGCAAATATCATTCCCAGTTTTATTTTCGCCAGAAGGGAAGGTCAAATTGTTCTCGCGATTCGGTAATAGAAGAGGGGTGGTAAAAAGAGAGGGTTGAAGACGCGTATGCCCTGAAATCGGCCATCCCTTAGATATTTGTTTTGATGAAAAAATCCGAAAAGGTTTACTTTCAACGGATAAGTGTCCGGTATTTCTAAGAAAATGTGCTTGTAAATAGTCGCCTGTTCTCGGAAATAAGGGAAAAAATTAGAGCTTCTTTGAAACTTTGGCCTCCCAGTAAGTCCTCCATTGAGTGCTGTAAGGGAAATGTTAATTAAGACAAAATTTATTTGGAAAATTCTATGCATTGAAAACAAAATTTGCTCCACTTTTGGATTAATTTCCCGAGATAGACATCCATTACAAAAGGTTGTTCTGCATTGTGTAAAGTTTAAAGACGACGTAATGGATCAAGCATAATAGTTAAAAAGCAATCAATCTTTTAAATTGTACTCAAAGAAGCATGTGAACGATATCTCCATTCAAAAAGTTTTAATGTCCTTAATTCTAGTTATAGGCTTAATCAGTTAATGACGTATCAGTTTTGTTCAGAGTAGTTTGCTAACCTTACATAACTAGAAACTGGCTTTCGACTGCGAACTTTTTCTAGCTCTTCTTTAAGGAAACGATAATTTAAGGAAGCAGAATGAGGATAACCATAATTAGTATTCTGTTCCTTTTGGCTGCTTCAACCCTTAACCACTTGGATTATTATAATGATAACAGGTAACCATGAAATAATATATATCTATAATTGGACACTATTTAGGGAGACGACTAAGGTCATTTGCGCCGTAGAGGAAGGTAAGTGAGGAAGGGTGGAGAGAAACCCGGCGTCGTCATTTGCCTGCTCTTGACGAGTGGTGCCAAGAGGACCACGATTTTAACGTGGTAGCGAAACATGGGTAACTTTGCTATATGGTAGTGAAACATGGGTATGACAGGATGGACATAAGGGTAGACTAAACGCCGTGGGTATGAGTTATGTGAGGAGTATTTGCGGATTTTTGAACTTTAGGATAGGTTTAGAGAACATGGCAATATTTCAAAACAGGCGCCAATGCAATTAGTATGTCGATTATCTGGAGGTTTATAGCAACTTCAGATCCTGATATAGATTACAACTACGAGAGCACCGAAAAAAACCCACAGAAAATACTCGTCAACTTACAGTAATACTCTATTCTACCAAAACAGCAATGGGCATTCTACCAAAAGAAGAAGCTACTCACAGCCGGAAACACAAGCGTGGAAGTAAGGAAACTATTTATCAGAACTTATATCTGGAGCATGTTTCTTTATGTAAGTGAGATGTGGACGATGACTGCTGCAGAGAAGAAGAGGGTGGAAGCATTCGAAAGTGGTGCTATAGCATAATGATAAACATTAAATGGATATTTGTGTAAATTTCTCGGGCTCGCCACCGGGTAAGGAATTCATAGGCAGCCGACGTTTCGCGTTCCGACTCGTTACCCATTCTCAAGGATACATTTGGAGACAGTATTTACATAATATAACTCATGTTACGTCAATAAGTTTTCAGTTTATTTGACCCATATCCATTCAGCAGCTTCGCCAATGAGGTATTTTAATGCTTTTAATATACTTTCAAGCATTATCGCTCTTTAGTTTTTTGAAACAACAAGGATTCAAAGCCATAACTATTAGCTGAGAGTAGTAAAAGTAATAGAAGAGAGTAGTCCTGAGGCAAAAGTAGCCTTGAGAATGGGTAACGAGTCGGAACCCGAAACGTCGGCTGCCTATGAATTTCTTACCCAGTGGCGAGCCCGAGAAATTCACACAAATGTAATTCGCCGGGCAAGTGTAAAATCATACATTAAATGGATAGACCGAGTGAGTGACAAGGAAGTCCTCAGAAAGAGTGGAAAAAAAAGAAGTCCTCTGTAAACCCTAACAAGAAGACGGGACAGCTAAATCGCCCACATCATGATACACGATGGCCTGATGAAGACAGTCGTTGAGGGACAGGTCAACTGGAAGAATGGAAGAGGAATGTCTCGTTTGATATGAGTAGAACAAGCGGTGATGTAAGATATGAAAGAGAGGAAACATATAAATATGAAGAGATAAGCCGATAGGAGGATTGAGTGGAGTACTGCATCAAACCAATCTCAGGATTGTTGACTGATGATGAATTTTCTATTGTTTGGATATATTTTACGAAGTAGGTACTTCTAATGTTTTAATTTATTTCATCTGTATGAAAATTCCCTCTGTTATCATTGATTTTATCTCAAAAAGGTAAAGCTACTGTGAGAATAAGGACAGTTGAGAATGTCAAATGATATCCGTAATAAGAGCGTAAAGATGAAATTATAGTCAGAAATGGTAGCCCCTTTTATTAATAGTGAGTAATTGTATTATAAAATATTGTAAAACAATTCTCCATTGCCTTTTTTCAGTACAGACACCAATGTGATATTCATTTTTGAAAGATTTTGGCGGATAAATCCAGTATGAGGCTAGAATCCAAGCGACACTAACAAACTCTCAGCTAATAGTCATGGCCTTGAATCCTTGTTGTTCAAAAAACTAAAGAGCGATAATGCTTGAAAAAATCAAAAGCATTCTTACCTCGCTACTGATTTTCGACCTTTTAAAGTTCGGGACATTGAAAGTGGTTGAAATTTGAATATTTTATATTTTTTTATCTTTTTACTTCTAGGGAACTTTTTTATACAGTCTGACTGTGAACTACTGTTCTCACAAGGCACTCTATTATCAATATTTATTATTTTTTACGTGTATCCGTTCCGTGTCTCTGGTCTTAAAGTTGCGTCCAATTTGGCCAATAGAAACACATTCACAATCATTACATTTCAGGTTACCCGCAATCGATTTTAAATTGGGATCAATTATATCTTTAGGACTATTTTAAATTCGACCAAAGTTGTTGTTATTATAAAAACAAATATTTATAATTTTTCTCGGGATAGCATTGGCAACGGTATAGGACAAGGAGCCAATAAAGGGTATTTTAAACCATTTGAATCTTCCTGAAAGTGAACGGGAGAAAAGGAACATGATTCTTAGTTATCCATTTAAAATAGCGATTTTTCGATTCCTATGAGATCATTATCATTGGCGAAGCTGCTGAATGGATATGGGCCAAATAAACTGAAAGCTTATTGACGTAACATGAGTTATATTAAGTAAATACTGTCTCCAAAAACGTAATCCCAAACTTGCGGCATATATTTTTATTAGTTGAGTCTGTGGACTGATGTGGATGTTCCGTATAGGGACGTATCATATAAGTATTAGAAGCGTTCGTATTACTTGGGAGCTAAAATTACGCGACTTTTTCACTCTCAAGACTTTTTACGCTCTAGTTTCAAATAGTTTTTTTCTTGGGCGCAAGGTAGCGCATGAATTTTATAAGGTACTCCGCCGAAATCGTAAAGTAAAATTCGTTCTTTCCCTTTTAGCCATTACGAATTCTGTCATGTTATATATCTTTCAGGCTACGAATTTTTAAAGCCTCCATTTCTCAGAGAAATGATATTCTTGAGTGTCTCCATATTTTCAAATATATATACTCGGTACATATCTTCAGAGGAAAGCCATAGTGAGCGTTACACCAACGTGAAACATTTAAGGAATGAAGCCACATAATCGCGAAAGTTCATGAAATAATAACTACTTTAAGGTCTTCTCGAGCGCTTCAGACCCAGTCACGAACTTGGAAATTGGGTCATAACTGGAACACTGCTAAAATATTTCAGTAACTATGAATGTGCCCCCATCATTTGCTGAGCATGCATTAAAATCCACCCCAGTTAATGTCTAAGGAAGTGAAAATTGCCTAGAGAGTAGTTTTTTAAAAAATCCAATGAAGAATCCACTGTGCAGTTAATATTCCGGCTCGAGTGAACAGTTTTATTTCAGAATTAAAGTGCTTATTTTAATGAAGCTACCGCATGCTCCAAACCCACCTTTTTGGGTCAGTTAAATGCACGACAAGCGGCTTTTCGTAATAACTTCCTAGGTTCTACTATTCTATAAAACATGGAGGTGAAATCCAAGTGGAGCTTATTTTCAGGGTAGGAACCAGACTCTGGTGAGAGCTTGCAGTTGGCCCCGGAAAGGCAGTTGCTGGCCGTACCCATATTGAGTGAATTTTCATACAGTTTTACATACATATTAGGCGATATTCAAGACTGCAATGCTTTATAAAACATCCAGTCAAGTCAAAAGGTGTTTATTGTTATTGCATCAGATAATTTTTACATACACAATATTTAATACGTTAATATATAATTACAATAGCCCATACTATAGGAAATCATTCCTCTTCGGAGTTAGGCAAAAATGAAACTTATACATATTTATTTACTATATGTAAGCGCGTAGTACTTTATTCTTTAACATTAGCTTGTGAGTTTCTTCCTTGATTCTCGATAACTAATGGCCTGGCATTGGGGGAAACCGGCAAAACCCCATGCAGACCGCCGTGTGTTAGTAAGTGGCAGAATACTTGAGGGGAGTGATGAACAGTTATTTAAACATTCTTCTGCTCAAGATCTTATTATAATGCATTTAATTTGTGAATGGAACACCATACAGAAAAGACGAACAGGATTGATTGGACAGACCCTGAGACAATGGATTAATGACGAACATAATTGAAGGCAAAATAGAGGGAAAATCCCAAGAGGAAGATCCAAGAATAAGTTCATGGGCCAAATAAACTAGGATAGTATGTAAGGAAGAGATATCAGGAGGTAAGGGAACTAGCATTAGATTGGGAAGGGTGAAGAGCTGCAGTCTACCAATCTTAGGATTGAACCGCAAATTATGACTCCCGGTAGCCCAGGCAGTGTATGTAGTGTACTCTCAATAATTTCTTTACAATCAAAACATTACAAAATCCATTTGATTAAATTATAATATTCACATTCCGTAACTATACCGCCATAAATACATATATATATATATATATATATATATATATATATATATATATATATATATATATATATATATATATATATATATATATATATATATATATATATATATATATATATATATATATACAGGCAAAAGTATATATATATATATATAAGCGAGTTCTATACAGCCGTCGGCCGTCTCTCGCATCCTCTTCTCCAAGCCTCCATGTCTCTCCAGTCTTCATTCTCTAATTGTGTCCTTTTCATATCTTGGGTGACTTGCTTTGTCCAGTCTTCTGGTGGTCGTCCTCTCTTCCTCCTTCCGGGTGGTTGCCAATTTAATATCTTTTTTGGCCAACGTTTCTCCTGCATTCTTTTTACGTGTCCATACCATTTTAGCCGTCTTTTCTCTATTTCTTGTGTGATGCTTTCTTCTACTTGCATAATTTTTCTTATATTTTCATTTCTTATTCTTTGTAGTTTAGATTTTCTGCTGCTTCTTCTTAGAAAATCCATTTCTACGACCTCCAGTCTCTGCCTATCCCTTTTGGTCATTTCCCATGTCTCTGCTCCGTAAAGGAGTATACTCTGAATAATTGTTTTATATATTTGCAGTTATGTTTTCCTACTTATGTCTTTTGACCATAATATGCTATTCATTTTATTTATTGCAAGTTTTGACTGATGGATTCTATTTGTTATCTCTTTTTTACTGGTTCCTTCTTTTCCAATCGTTACACCTAAGTATTTATACTCACTACAGACTTCGATGGCATTTCCTTCTATTTCCAGATTCTTTGCCTTCTCATTAATTACCATATATTTTGTTTTGTTGAAATTTACTTTCAGGCCCGCCTTATTGTATGTTTCTATCAATTTCCTCATCATATATTCCGCATCGTACTTATCTCCTGCAATTACTATTAGATCGTCAGCAAAAAGTAATGTATATAGTGAGTCTCCGTCTATTTTTATTCCCATTTCAGCACATTTGTTCTTCCAATCCTTCAGAGCTTCGTTAATATAAATTTTAAAAAGAGTGGGTGATAGGCAACACCCTTGTCTTAGTCCTTTATTGGGTTTAATTGACGGAGATAATTGATCTCCTATTTTTACTTTTGTTTCTAGGTTTTTATAAAAATTTTTTATTGCTATAATGTATTTTCCGTTTATATTATTTTCATCTAGAATGCGGTAAAGATTTTTGATAGGAACTGTGTCGTAGGCCTTTTCTAAATCTATGAATACCAGATGCGTTTCCCCGTTTCTTATTCTTATTTTTTCTGTTAGTTGTTTTAATGTAAATATGTTATCTACACAGGAACGTCCTGCTGTGAATCCACTTTGCTCTTCCCCGATAGTTATTTCATGCTCTAACCGCTCTTTAATAATTCGTCCATACAGTTTTCCACAAGTGGCCGTCACACTAATGCCCCTATAATTTTTACATTCCTTTTTTGAACCTTTTTTATGTATTGATGTCAAGTAAGCCAACTTCCACTCATTTGGTGGGTCCTCTCCGTGAGTTAAACACCTATTGAAGATTGTCGTCAATATTTCTAATACACTTTCAGGAGCATTTTTTAATAACTCTACTGGAATACCTCCCGGACCTGGGGATTTACCATTTTTCATTTTTTTAAGTGATTCTTTAACTTCTTGTATATTTATTTCTGGCATTTCTACGTTCCCTAAAATTGTTTCAGTTTGTATATTCATAAATTCTGTTCTGTCCTCTATGAACATATTTTGGTAATATTTTACCCATTCATCCATCTTAATCATATCAATGTTAATTTTTGTTTTATTTTCCTTTTTTAATTCGCTTACTGTTTTCCATGCCATTTTAGTCCTTGTCCCACCTATAAATCTTTCGATTTCTAGGCATTTGTTTTCCCAGGCTTCATTTTTTGCTTTTCTTATTTCCCTTTTTACTTCGTATCTTTTTCTTGCATATTCCTTACGGTCTTCAGGATCATTGGTTGATAACCATTTGTTATATAAATCCTTCTTTTGTTCCACCAGTTTTGCTAGGTCATCTGTCCACCAATAATCCAGAGACTTTCTGGCCCTAGCTTTTTTTTCGCCAAGTGATTCAAATGCTGCTTCATGAATGGCTGTCGTCAAGAACCTGTATATCTCCTCGTCGTTTCCTTCTATATTTCCATCTATGTTTTGTCCTATTTTATTTGCCAGTCTTTGCTTGAATAGACCTTTTATAGATTCTTCCTTTAATGATTCGATATTGTATTTTCTTTCCTTTTCTTTTCTGTCTTCTATTGTTTTCATGATTTTTCCTATTGGTACTGTTTTCCTGTATTTCACATATATTTTTGCTCTAAGCAAGAAATGGTCGCTTCCTATTTCTGCCCCTCTCTGAACTCTTACATCTTCTGTTTTTAAGTTGGTGTTTTGTCTTAGTATCAGGTAATCTATAATGGATTTCAGTTTTTTCGTTGGTTGTATCCAGGTGTATTTATGATTGTCCCGGTGTTGGAAAAATCCATTCATTATGCGGAGAGAATTTTCCTCACATAACTCTATCAGACGTTCTCCATTATTATTCAGCGTCTCTTCTCCATATCTTCCTATTACCTGATTCTCCTGTTTTTTCCCTATCCTAGCATTCATATCTCCTAGGATTATCACTTCTTTTCTGTCCGGGATATTCATGAGTATACTAGACAATTCTTCAAAAAATTCACCTTTTTTTGTTGCATTTACATCATCATTTGGAGCATATACTGCCACAATTACCAAAGTATCCCCTATATTATTTCTACTGTATAGATACCTTTTTCTCAACTTATACGAAACCAAACTCTACAAATGAGGTACCAAAATGCACAGAATTTATCAGAGAACATGCGACGGCATATCTTACTTCCTAAATATTGCTATTGTTTCCTAAAATTGGTTTTAAAAAATGGCCCTTGATATTTCTCTTAGGGGATGAGGCGATCCGCCATCTTGACGTCACGCACTTGCTCCATGGTGCAGAGCAAACCTTTATTTCAGGATATTTAATTGATACCAATTTAGTTTCAGATACATATTATTATATTTTTTGCAATATAACGCGCTTTCAACATTATAACGTATCAATTGAAATAGAAGAATCCATATAAGCAATAAGAAATACATTGTGCGCGATATATATCGATATATTTCGATTGTTATCGATAGTATAAAATAAGTTCAATGTGTTTTGCACCCGTTGAATTTCAACGGGTACGTTCCACTAGTACGACCATATTTCTATTTCCATTCTTAGTATTCTTTCATTTATTTCTTCCCAATTTTTTATCTTATTTTTCCATCTTTTGTGTACAGCAATTGATATTCCAGCTCTCGCTCTTTCTCCCTTTTCTACTCCAGTGTAAAAGTGTAAGTAGTTTCCTTGTATTTCATTTCCAGTTCCTTTCTTTTTTGTTTCCGTTAAAGCAGCTATATCTATGTTATAGTTGTCTAATTCCTTGAAAACTTGTTTATTTTTTCCACTTAGGCTTTGTACGTTCCATGTTCCAAAATTCAGAGTCCTTTTCCGCGCATTCATTCGTTTTCGATTTTTCCTATCCAATTTCCGAGGCTTTGTTTGAGGATTTTTTGCTTTTGGGAATTTTTGCGAGTGATGGGTTGCAGGCCCATCGCCTCAACCCCCTACCTGGAGAACCGGGATTTTTTCTCTAGGTTTACTCCTATAGGAGGATTGCTTTCACCACAGCTAAGGATTTCCTCCTCCCCCGCCTGTTGGTCTGCGGGTGGTATTTTATTTCCCACCAACCCGCCGATCTATCAGGATGCAGACCGGTGAGGGCTTTCCCCTATCCGCCACCTGGGGACGCGCTCTCTAGGGGTTACAGTCTCCCCCGAGAGGCAAAAGTAAATAAACTTTTAAAAAATTATGTGAAACTAAACAAAACAAAAAATAGGTAAAATAGAGGGAAAAATCCCCAGAGGAGGACCCAGGAATAAGCTCATGGACCAAATAAAGAGGAATGTACATAGGAAGAGATACTAGGAGGTAAGGGAACTGTCATTAGACAGGGAAGGGTGGAGGGCTGCAGTCAATCGAACCACAAATCGAACGACAAATGAATGAAATGAATGCGTGAATTGTAAACTTTGTGAAATACGTAGGGATCCTAGCTTGAGCAGAATAGGGAAATCGGACCTAGGGTATTACTATGCTTTGGTTTCTCTGGTGGCATACTAGCGAAAATGTGCCAAAACTGACCAGTAGAGTGCCGTAACCGTTAGTAGGGAAAGCTGCACGTGGTGCGGATACTGCGAAGGCTGGTAACCTTGCATACTCTATTACAACTTACTGCTAAACGTCAAAATGTTGCCTCGATGCCAAGATGGGCGGCGGAAGCTGAATAAGGTTGGCCCATCAAGATACGGACTGGAAACGAACTGGACTCTCGGTACTTGGAATGTGAGAGGAGTGTATGGAAAGGAGCATGATTTTCTGAATGAAATGAAAGTGAGACGAATGGATGTTTTGTGTGTATGTGAAACTAAGCGTAAGGGGCGGGATGCTGTTACATTAGATGGCGGTATTCTGGCATTCTGGTCAGGAGTTGAAGATAATATACACGGCACTCATTCTTAATGAGAGAGCTAAGTTGCTAGTAAGGAAGTACGAGTTAGTATCCCCTAAATTGCTCTGGGTTCGTATAAAAGTAGGTATTAGGAGAGTTGTGATTAAGGCGTGCTATGCACCAGTGGATGGAGAGAGTGACAGTGTGAAAGATGAGTTTTGAATGAATGTGATCCTGGTGAGAGAATAATTTTACTAGGTGACATGAATGGTTGTTGGTGTGAGGCGGGATGCATCTGAGAGAGTTGTTGGGCCTTTTTGGTGACCCCCGAGTGAATGATAATGGTGAAAACTTGGTGAGTGTGTGCTTGGAAAAAGGATTGTTTGTGTCACCTACATGGTTTAAACATAAGAGAATAGATATATATATATATACTTGGCAAAGGGGCGATTGTAAAAGCATGATTGATTTTATTGTGTATGATGAGAGATTGAGAGAGTTAGTGTGGGACACGCGAGTGATGAGGGGTGCTGAATGTGGAACAGACCACTATTTGGTACTCTCCAAAGTGAATCTGGGCAGAAAGTGGGTACCATGGAAGAATGTTGCGCGTAAGCAGTTGAGAGTAAAAGTGGAAAGGTTGCTATACAGCGAGGTAAGAATGCGGTATGGTTGCGTGCTTTAGAATGCTCTATCGTTGAAGCAGAGAGAATGGGACGAGCATATCAGAAACGAGAACGAAAATGATGCATGGGAGTGTTTAAAAGGAGTGATTGTGGAATGTGCTGAAAGTATATGTGGAAAAGGAGTGGTAGGAAGAACGAAAGGTTATGCTTGGTGGAATGAAGAAGTGAAAACTGCAGTCAGAGAAAAGAAAGAGGCGTACAAGGATATGATTGCTGCCAAATCTGAGGAAGAGTGTAGTAAGGCTAGTGAGATTTACCGAGAGAAAAAAATGAATGCGAAATCGTTGTGAAAGAGAGCAAAGAAAGAATGAGTGTGGATGAAGCTAACAAAATGCAGAGGGATTTTGAAGGTAATAAAAAGCTGTTTTGGAAGTGGGTAAAAAGGGCTAAGATTGGTGAAGGTAGGGGAATGAATGCGGTAAAGAACAAAAGTGGAGAGACCATGTGGGTCGAGAGCAATATCAGAGACTGCTGGAGGGAGTATTTTGAAGAATTGTACAACAATATTCAAGGCGTTGAGGATGAGCCTTGTGAAGTGGTATGTGAGAATGTGATGATGGAAAAGGATATCAGTGAGAAGGAGGTCACAACGGCTGTGAGAATATTGAAAAATGGGAAGGCTGCAGGAATAGATGGGATATCCAGTGAAATGTTGAAGTGTGGGTGTAAATTACTAATTTTTAGACTGCGTGACCTATACAATTTATGCTTACAGGTTTATGTTGTTTCAGCGGATTGGAAGAATGCTATCATTGTTCCGTTGTACAAAGGGAAGGGAGGAAAGTCCGAATGTAATTTTTATCGTGCCATTAGTTTATTGAGTATCCCGGGAAAAGTGTTCAGTAAAATAATAATCGAAAGGGTGAGGAATATTACTTCCGACAAAGTATGGGTTGTTCAGTGCGGGTTTATGCTTGGGAGAGGATGTAGTACCCGCTTTTTGTTTTTCAGCAAGTGATAGAAAAAAGTATGAGTGTCCGATAGAAAGTATAATGTACGTTTGTCAATTTAGAGAAGGCATATGACAGAGTAAATAGAAAGAAGTTGTGGAAGGTTTTGAGAGACTATGGAGTGAATGGGCAGTTATTGAATGTTATGATGGCGATGTATGACAATAGTAAGGCAAGTGTAAGAGTTAACGGTGTTCTGAGTGATTGGTTTCTAATAAATCGAGGTTTAAAGCAAGAATGCGTAATGTCTCCATGGCTGTTTAATGTGTTTATGGATACATGTGTTAGATACATACATGTAGTGAAAACGACGTTTTTTTTTTGTTTCACAAAAAAATTTTGATTGGAAATGTAAACTTGCGAGTTCTTCTATATGCGGATGATGCTGATTTGATCTTAGACAGTCAACAGGGATTACAGAAGCTCCTAGATAAGTTTTGTGAATCAACGGAGAGAATGGAATTGAAGGTAAATGCGTGCAATACTAAAGTAGTAGTTTTTGATAAGGAGAATGGGGAGAATAACTGTAGGATGAGGGCGAATGGTAAAGTAATTAAACAGGTGGATGATTTTGTGTACTTAGGTAAGATGTATGCGAAAGATGGAAGAATAGATGAGGAGATAAAGAGACGTGCGAATGCTGGAAGGAAAGTGGTAGGTAGCATGTGGAGCATATCAAGGAATGAGTGCTTGTCTAAGGAAACGAAAATTGTCGTGTACAAAAGTGTACTTCTTCCCACTTTGCTATATGGTAGTGAAACATGGGTATGTCAGGATAGACATAAGAGTAGACTAAACGCCGTGGGTATGAGTTATCGGAGGAGTATTTGCGGCAAAAGTAGGATGGATAGGGTCAGAAATGAGTGGGTCATGAATGAATGTGGGTTAAATGCTCCAGTAATGGACGTGTATGAAAGGAGTGTGCTTCGTTGGTTTGGCCATGTGGAGAGAATGTATGAGAGTCGAATAACGAAACAGATATATGAGAGTAGAATGAATGGTGTGAGAGGTAGAGGTAGGCCGAGAAAGTTGTGGTTGAATGTGTTTGAGGAATTCTTAGGAGGAGGAATATGAGGAGTTTTAAAAACAGGAGGCTGCGTATGAAACAGAGTATGGGGGTAAATGAGGCAAAAGAGGTTTGCAAGGATAGGTTAGTATGGAGGAAATTATTGAAGCAGAGTTAGGTCTACAATTATGTATTAATGAGTGAAACATTCTGACTGTGCCTACCCCGGAAGGGAACGGCGTGGTGGGTATGTATATGTATGTATGTATGGGAAATACGTTTTAAGAAAATTATTTAATGCTTCGAAAAATGAATAAATATTCCCAGGAGTGTGATAAAATGCATTTCAAGAGATATTTCGGGTTGACCTTAAAAGAGTTCCATAACTTTTGGACCTCGTAACTATCGAATACACAGCAAAATTTTCTCGCAAACGGTCATATAATATCTGGGAATGATCCAGGAATAGTCATCGTCATAGAGAGGAGAGGACGATTATAGGAGAACGACGGCGGCTGATCTCGTAAGACCCAACGATTCAGATTGAAGAGGAGGAGGAGGACCAATCGTTTGGGAAATAGGTGGTGGAGAAGGTTTCCGATATCGGCGGTAAAATAAAAGGGAAAGGCTTAGGGATGCGGGGTCAAATAGGGGGAGGGAGTTACCTCGTGGCTAATGGAAATAGTGACCTCCTCCTACTCCTCTCGTCCCCATTTGACGCCGCTCTTCCAAAAATCTTCCGCCTCGCCTCGCACGGCTGGTTGGGAGTATCGCGATGGCACTCCACGTCGAAGCGAGACTCCACGAATCAATTATGCAGAGGGTGAGGGCGAATGGAGAGAGAAAGAGAGGGAGAACGATGGGGTGGAGGGATAGAGAGGGATGATAATGGAGAAGAGAGGCTAGGGTCCTCGCTATAGAGTCACCGTAAGCACTTGTGAGGACATCTGGTGGGAGGGCGGGTTTGGCATAGTGGCGATGAGGATGAACTATCTGTGTACGATCGACAAGAGTTGGAAGCAAAAACAAGAAGAAGTTTGCAGGAAAAGAACGTCGGAGGTTGACTCATTTGGGAAAGGGAAAATCTTTTGTCCCCTTCCTAACTGTTTACACGACGGACTTCACCATGGTAGTCGATCATAGTAGAAGCCATCGCCCAAGGGGGAGTGGGAGGCGTTGCCATTGATGGATAAAAACGGTTGAGCCGACAAAAAAAGGTTGGTTTTGTCCTCATTACTTTCGTAAAGTATCCAATATATATCTGGTAACATTTCCAAAATTCCATTATCGACCCAGCTATATTGTAAATTGAAATATATTAACACACCGTTACTTATAGTTATTAGCTCCATGATAAATTTCCTCAGCGACAACAAAATTACCATCATCAAAGTGTTACTTACAAAGCGTTGATATTTTGAACGATTTATTAACGGCCACCAGATGCTGGACTATAAACAGTAAATTTACAAATATTTAGGAATAATATTAGCAACTCCCAAGCTCTATATCGTTTGATTTAGAAGGTGGGGGTTGACTAGTTTTGGAAAGGGAAAACCTTTTGTCCCTTTCCTAACTGTTTACGCGACGGACTTCACCATGACAGTCGATCATAATAGAAGCCATAACCCAAGCAGGAAAGGGAGGCGTTGCCATTGATGGATATAGAGCTTATATACTGAGCCAACTTAGCTGGTTTTGAATCAATAGGGTAAACTTTTTCCACTAAGTGGAAACTTATTAGTAGTTTACTTAGTGGAATAACAAAGTTTACCCTATTCATTCACAATGATTAGCAAATTCCACAAAGTATCGCCGGAAACCACCGACTTAGCTGGTTTTAATCTTCATGGCTTTCGTAAAGTACCAATATTTCTGGTTAAATTCCCTAAATTCCATTTTCGACCCAGTTGAATCGTACTTTGGAAAATATAAACACGCCGCACAGTGGGCCCAAATCGGAAAACGCTGGCCAAAAATACAAATTTTAACTTTTTTTTGGAATTTTTCGGCATTTATTTTAAAGCTCCCCTTTATGACTTCTATAATTTGCATCCCCAATGAGCTTCATTACGATCTCTGTAAAGCAATAACATACAAAGTCAAGGAAAAAGGGCAGTCAGCAGCGACGGCATTAGGTATCTAAAATATGTATGATTGGGCTGAAGTTTCGGGTGATGGATTTCAATTTGAAAGTACATATTGCAGTTAAATACATCTTCATAAAATAATAAGTTGTATTTTTATAAATATATTTCCATCGTTAACACATTAACTTTGACCTTTAACCCTTACTGCCTTTTTATATAAGTTACGCATGAAGTGTGACAAATGTTTTCCATCGATACTAATCGGCACAAAGATTTTTATGCAGTTAAAAAGTGCAAAGATCGCACATAAAGAATCAAAAGAAAAATCTTGCTACTATCGGCTCTTTGGCGACTTTCTGCCATTTATCTGTCGTGCACCAAATATGCATGCTCTAATAAATATGCATAAGTTCTAAACTTGACTCATCTTTTCACGTCGCATGGGGAAAAAGCCTTCACACCGGAAGTTTTTCTTCTGCGATTCCATAAAAATTATTGCAACGAGTAGTTGATTTATTTTTAAAAATAGTTGATAAAACATGCAAATTAAACACTTTTAAACTACTCAAGTAATCTGTCGGCGTGCCGTCACTCAAGGTCATTAGCTCCAAATTTAATTTGCTCAGCGGCAAACAAATTGCCGTCATCAAAGTTTAATTACAGCACAGATATTGATATTTTGAAAATTTTAGTAACTGACGCCAGATGTTAGACTAAAAAGTAAAGTAAAAGACATTTAAAAATAAAGTCTACACTAATTAAATTTTAATGACTGAGTATTTTACCCATCATTTTGAAGATCTATCAGCTCGTTAGGAATATATTTTACTGATATTGGCTGCACTTCTTAGAGGTTTTGATATAAGTATATAGTATTCATAATTAACAAAAAATACTTTGTACTGCGATATAGTTAAATTTTTTAATGAGACGATATGTTTCACCAATTTACACCATCATCATGGTATGTTTTTCTTTATTTAACATAATTTGCACTCGTAGTTAAACGGGGAAGAACGGGGAAGGGAATGGTTTTGAAATGTTAAGGACGGTAGGGGCCAAAAACAGTGGATCAAGAGCTGACGGGTCCATATTTTATTATTTAATGTATACCAAGGTTATGTTTTGTCGGGAAGGAGTAAAGAATAGGTATGGGACTGGTAATAGCTGTTAGTTGCATGCGAATACGTAATAGTACAATGTATTTTACTTAAATTCTAAAGGTATACTAATTGATATTTTAGCTTCATTATCTGCACCTTCCTACGGTGTCAATCAATGCGCATAGGTGGAATTTTAGGACTTATGAAGATCTAAATTACAATGCAATACTATAAAGTAAACAATTAACTAAATAAAACAATACTATAAAAAACAATTAACTAGAAACCTTTAAAATCTGGTGCTGGAGGACGATGTTGAAGATAAAATGTACGAACCAAATTAGAAATGATGAAGCCCACTGAAGAATAGAACAGGAAAGAACTAGATGAAACACGATAGGGAAAAAAGTGCCAGATGGATTAGACACACCCTGAGACACAATGAGTTTGTGGAAAACATAATTGAAGGAAAACTAGAGAAAAAAGCCCCCAGGGGAAGACCAAGGAATAAGTTTATTGACCAAATAAAGCGGAAAGTACATACATAGGAAGAAATACGAGGAGGTACGTCTAACTAGCATTAGATGAGAAAGGGTGGAGGGCTGCAGCCAACCAATCTTAGGTCTGAAATTACAATGATGATTCATGAATATGGAAATACGTTTCCAAGAGAATGATGCTTAAAATTGTTAGGCGTTCTCTCGCGTAATACGTTACCGATAGAATTAATTTTTGAATTGAGCATCGTTGATAGAACGATTGGGAACTGACACGCAATGCTAGACTATAATTTTTTTGCATAAAGGTATTTTCATAGTGCTCTCCGTCTCAACAAAACTCTCAAATCACCGTGTTTCGTTGAACACGAAGTGTATTTGAGAGTGGGATGCACAGAATAATTCCTAAATAATCCGCTGATCATTCATTCCATAACTGTCTGGCATCACGCAAACAAGAAATATACATCTCAAAATTGCGTTTTCTATACTAAAAACCTTTAGACTGACTTGCAACTCAATTACCTCTTGACTAAGGATTTAACATTCAGGAATCTTTCGATGTTTCATTTCATCAACCCCAGTTTCTTCGAGTGGTAACTTTGTAACACCTGAGAATATAACTTCTGTGTACGAACCAGTGATAGTAATGATGTTAAAAATTTAATGATGATTGACTGACCTGATGATACTTTGGATCGAAACTGATGATACTTTGGATCGAAATTGGACCATTGAATTGAATACATTTTAAACGATAGGGAATATTCTTGTGCATCTTTGTTTCACTCTCAAATCAAATTCGTGTTAAAGGATTTACAGTGATTTGTGAATTTTTAAACTTTGATGCAAAAAATATCTGAGAATCTTTGCAATTGTATTTCTTTACATATAAACCGTGTAGAAAATTCGTCATGTTATGATTTTTTATTATTTTAATTTTTTAAAAATTTTTTAATTTTTTAATTTTGTATTTTTGTATTTTTTTAATTTCGTAAATTTATTCGTTATAGGAGCAGCTATTTCTTGACTGTATGAAATAGAAAATTTTATCAGTTTAAAGTATTTTTGTGTACAGAGTTTTTTATGTGTAATAGATAACCTGAATATTTTCCCAATAAGATTTGCAACTCACAACCACAGCACTAGAAAAATATTCTCTTCTCCCTTATCCAATTCTGGCAAACTATAACCTTATATTCTCTGCCTAATTAGGAATTTGACTATTTAATCACTAACCAATTTCAGCCAGATTGACTAGCTTGGCTATATTCAAACGCGCGATCCATTCCCGACTTGACCTGCATGTATGTGAGTTTTGTTTTAATCATACCACTTGCATGGTGTTCGAAAATGTCTAGTAAACTGTAGTTGTATTCTTTTTGTACAAACATGAACACTTGTACTTTTTCTTGACTATGAATGCTGAACACTTTTGTTCTGAACACTGAACAATTCAAAATTTTTTCTTAACACTTTTGGCCGATAATATTTATTATTAATATGTGCTCGTATATTGTAAGAAATACGAAGTACTATTAAATATTAAGTATTATGTGCTTGTAACTGCAAATAAACACTTTTCGTAAACGATTTTCAACTCATTTGCGTTTTCTTGTGTAACCGAATCTTGAAATTTGTCACCATACCGAGAGACAATGCAGTCATGAAGTGTTTATACCTTTGGGTCACGATCAAGGGCCAGCTACATTTGTGCATGAGGTTTATCCTCATCGTTTATCCACCAAACAATGGACTATGGACTATGGATATCTTGCAAATCATTTCCCCGACCGCACAGTCTTCTTTAACATTTACTCCTTAAATCAATTATGTTTTAATAGTCTACCCCCGTAAAAAATTATGTACCATTTGTACCTTTTGATGGTCTTCTCTTTTTCCTTACCATTCCTTTCCTTACCATTCATTTCCACTCATGAGGCGGCTTCACCATGAAATATTGCCTGCTTGAAATGACTAAATTTCCATTTTATCGTTTATACAGCTACTTAGAAAAGTTGGTGGTTTCCGGCGATACTTTGTGGAATTTGCTAAACTTTTTGAATGAATAGGGTCAACTTTGTTTTTCCACAATAACTTTAATGACTTACAACCGTGGTTTCGATGATTAACATCATCATCATCTGATGACGTTAATCGTCGAAATTTATCCCATTCATTTAAAATGTTACAGCTACTCAGAGTGAAACAAGTCTTTTTAAACGAATAGCAACATTCTTCCTTTGATAAATTTACGATATGCTTTCAAAAATTCTACCTTAAATAACGTGTTAAATAAAGTGTTAAGTAAGTAAGTTCGGACCAAACATGGAGAGTAAAAATAATTTCTCTACCTAATGAAAATGCCTTTTTGTAAAGAATTATGCATAAAAAGCAAATTCTCCAAAAAATATCGATAGTAAAAATATTAAGGCACCATTTCGTTTCCTTTTTTCTGTGACTATAGCAAATAAATTTAGAAGCTAGTGTCAAAATTCTGTCGAAGACACTCATCACCGAGAGAACGACAGCAGGACTACGACCTGTCGAAACTTTGATCGTGGAGTAACAATACCCGAATAGAACCCAGAGATATCTTCATCTACACGCAATCAACTGAGCACAGAACACTATTCAGTGTAATATGTGATCGAAACTAAATAGAGCTTTTAAAGATAATCATCTCTATGTCTAGAGAGAAAAATTCTCCTGCCTTGATTGATGTTAACTCTTTTGTTAATATTGCCCCATATAATAATCAAAAAGTAATAATTGATATGTAATAATTGATAATATTGTGTGGTCCTGTAAAGTTTTACTCTACGTGCTTTTTTAAATAGATTAATCTCCAATAAAACTCTCCAAAATTTAGAAAAAATATAAAATTCTAGCTTCGGTTAGTTCTAGGTCTGGTTTTAGAATTAACCTTCTTGCCTCTCTTTAAGATTTTAAGACAAATTAAGTTTATGGTAAATCCGCCTGATTTTATGTGCTAAATGGTGATATAGAGAACCAGCCTTTGCGGTGACACATTACTCATATTTATATCTAATAGGTTTACTTTCAACTTGTCAATTTTCTCGTGTAGGCAGAATCCTCCAGCTATTAACAAATGTGTGCTCTTAATAAATAAAAAAATATTTTTGATTAATTGGAAAAGAATTAATATAAATGTTAGGTTCCATGTTAATTTTGAGGTAAGCATTAAATAATTGGATCCAATTATCTCGAGGCCATCAATCAAAAAAGACGAGCTCAGTAAAATAATTTGAGCATTTTTTTTAACTTTTCATTCGGTGAGAATCCGCGAGGCATGACAACAAAAATTTAATGGATTATGTATTCTGAGCAGGGCCGTGATTTTATTTTAGACAGCCAATGACGGGCGATAAGGGGGAGGAGTCAGGGTCGCGCCGTAACTCACACATTATCGATGCCTTCCTGTCTCTGAGCGATCAATCACGGGTTTCTTTCATCGCGTCATATAATTTCCCCCGTACAATAATAACAAACAAAACTGCTTTTACACCCAGGGGGGTTGAATAGCACACCTTAAACCGGCACTTTCTCGATTCCCAATGATTTTTATCTCATTAAATAACACTTTTTATAAAGTGACGTATAACTTTTTTTGGCGAGAATGGAAAAAATAACAGCATTTGATTCAAAATCATGGCATTTCGAATTTTCCTCGCCTCCTGGTAAGCATTAAAACTTCCCAAACCAGTCATTTCATGACTCGACACATCCCTCCATACTGTTATCTCTCGAATTTCTGTAAAATATTAGTTTTTGTTACCTGAAAGGTGAGTAGAAATGATGTAGGGCTATTATTAACCTTTTTGATTCCGAGATTTTGACCGGTCGCTACATATTTTGAGCACGAAAGGACGCGCGTCCATCCTTCATAGCTGACGGTGTTAAATGTAGACTCTAATATGGGATTATATTTGAACTTCATTGAACCATATGTCGTTTAGTGAACGTGTTACACTAATTTCTATTAAGTGGCGGCTCTGCGAATCCTGGCTGAGTTATTTTATCTTTAT
This sequence comes from Ceriagrion tenellum, assembly GCA_963169105.1. Taxonomy (NCBI): domain Eukaryota; kingdom Metazoa; phylum Arthropoda; class Insecta; order Odonata; family Coenagrionidae; genus Ceriagrion; species Ceriagrion tenellum. The sequence goes on from OY720634.1 coordinate 87,446,449, forward strand.
GCGACAGTGACCGTAAACTTGACCTATAAGAGTTTCGCCACGAAGGAAGAGCGTCCACATTCCAGATTGAAAAGATCGAGTAACCTGGTTAATGTCGATTAACCAGGAAATACATTCTTTGCTGACATCTACATATTTCCTTGCAAGCCTTTTCAAGGGTGTTTGGCAGGGAGTGAGTGCACTATAATGTACAATTTGCTTTCAACAACAGGAAATATACCATCATGCTACCAGTGCTATATAAACTGCTGAGTTAATGTATAATGCAACTTCGTAAACGTGAGGCTTGAGTCATGCTGGGATCGTGCTAAACGTACCACGAGGCAGATCAAAAAACATCAGAGAACTAATTAACTAAACAGCTACATTGGCAGTTGACTAACCTACTTCGAGTCTCATTAATAGATATTATGGTCTCTTATCAAACGCTGGAATGACGACATTTGAAACCTGTCTGTTATACAGTCTGTATTCCTAATTTTATTTTCATTGTCTGATCTACCGTAGTATGTTGGATAGGTTAGAATACTAAAATCTTTCGAATACCTATCTGATATCTGTGAGCGTTTTAACTTAGTTTCAAAGCCTACCTCATGAGGATCCCAAATACTGGTGGCGTATTTAAAATGAGACAGGGCCCGTTTGAAATGCTTATTAACGCTTTATGGAGGTTTGGGAGACTAGGTATACCAGCATAGAAGCTACATTGTCAGCCTAGATGGGTTAGGTATACACATATTTTACGCAAGTGAAATGTTCTCCAAACTCAGTTCATCAGGTATAGAGCTTAAAAAGTTTCCAAAAATAATGAATGGCGCTCTACATCTTTCTTCCATAAATGAGCTTCTGTAAACCGGTGTAATTCACCCAAATATTTCTCGGTGTCTTTCTACTCTGGATATAGGGACAAGCTTTAGTTTTCAAGCTCTTGTGACAAAGTATTTTTTCTCTATCACATGCTATGGATATCAGAGGTCATCTGATAATGATATCATTATCAGATGACTTCTGATGGTCATCAAATAATTATGTATTCATTTTCACAGATGATCAGGATTTAGCGTCATCTAGTAGCCTTCTTGGGGCAAAAAATATTAAATCTTTTCTACACGATGATTATCATCGATTTACACTTAATTAAACAAATGCGCTATTCAAATAAGATGGAAAAAATTGGATAGACGTCAATTGTCGTACATAATTATCATTCCCGCAGGAGTTTCAGATCTTGTACAAGTGATGACGGATAACACAATGACAATCAAACGTTAATTGATTCGCTGAATGTTAGGGCCCAGAATTGTTTCTGTGCATTTATGTGTCATAATCCAAAATAGAGGGAAAAATTTGTTATTCAAGACATCAGATCGAAAATGTTGTGAAGGATTTTCCTATTCCTTCTATAGTTTTATGCTGTGCGGCTTAGAATTTATATTTTTTACTGAAATAAATCTTATCTAAATGGTAATCCGCGAGTCATGCAGCCAAAAAAATTTTTTTTTACTACTGGAGCATTTATTAATTTTAAGAAAGTCCGTGCATTCAGTCGTGACTGATTAGGCGTATTTTCCTTATCCTTATATCCTTAGGCGTATTCTCTTACAGGGTAATTGTTTTGACCTCGATCTGGTGTGAAAGCGCAGGATAGTAAAAATTAAAGTTGGCATTACGACAACTTGCCGCACGAGATAACATCAATACCGAAGAAAAGAAACGACGCTCATTGGTCCCGAATCGAAATAAATCTGGAAAAAAGTCATTTTTTTTAAACTTTCCACGAGGAAGTTTGGAGAGTTTTATGGGTATTCTACACTACATGACCCGCAATTCGTTGGTCTTTGCGCAGCTCATAGTACGTAGTCTGCGGATCCCGTCAAATATGTGTCATTTGGAATAAAAACCCCTGTCGCGCGAACTTCGAAAATATTTGAGAAGTTTACTTTCATAAAAGCAAGCGTTAGGACAAATGAAGTACTTAAAAAATTTCTGCCCGTATATTTATACGTTTAATCATCATTATTAATGATTTGGTTTCCTTAAAAATTCCTTCGTCGCGACGAGGTGAATATCGGGAGAGTCTGAGATGAGAGACGTTTCACATACATACGTGCGAATGACTATTACTCAAACAGGAATATAATACAGGGTCATAATGCATGCTCATACCTCGCGAATTATCGGACCGAGATTTTGAGAATCGGAAACACTCTACTTATTCAGCCAAATATTCGCGTGACACTTCATCTTTTTTTATGCTCAAGGGTACCAAACTTAACCACAGCTTCTTTCTATCCTTCTTCATATTGTTTCCGTAAAATCATCCCATTCTTATTTATACCAGTCGAATTGCTAATCATCGGTCTTCCGAAAAGACTGATGTACTTCTTGATTATTTCAATAATAGATGGCAGATAAGATGTGCTGATAAGATAATCATTATCTAGACGGAGTTTTGGGACGATATGAATTACTTTAAAAGAATAATCGAGGAATGAAAGCCAGATTTGATTTTATGAAGTACTCACAGTCCCTACGGTGTCCTATGGCTCAGACTGTTGGTCAGCAAAACGGTAAAAAATGAGGCAAATTGAGTCAGGAAGGAAATTTTTCCCAGCTGTGAAAGGATGTTCAAGACAAAGGCAAAAGGTGCTGGGCAGCATAAGATATACATCCATAAGAGAAGATCGAGGTATTCAGCCAACAACGATGGTGAGTATAGTGAAAAAATAAGGGAAGAGAGCACGTAATTTGAATGCCTAAGCAGGCTCCAGATCAGGCTCTGGAGCCTAAGCCGTTTGGTAGAAGTGTCAAGATATTAAGGATAAGGTGGCAAAATGAAGCTGGAACAGGCTTAAAGCAAAATTCAGGAAAGAAGAAGAGGCCAAGTGGTTTCGGGAGGGCGAACGCCATCTCGGCAACACGCAAGCACAATCATGACCTTTGGATCGTATACTCAGCAGGGGCAATGGCAGGCATCGGCGAAAACCCCTTTTTCTAAAGGTGCCCACACACGGTCAGTTATGGATTGATGCCGAGCGTGTCATTCCAGATGTTCATTCTAAAACCGACCGTGAGTGGTGTCACTGATTCCAAGCACGACTGCCTATCACGCCGTTTCACGCCAAGAGTGATGATTGAGCAAGTTGGAATTCCCGGAGTGACGACAAGCCATATATGACCGCATAGGGGTTGCTACATTCCTGAAAGGACAGGTACCCGCACATTGTATTATTTTAAGCTGGCTAACGTGACGATTTGCCGTAGTTATAGTATAAACATCTAGCTCTCTTGAAACGTTCCCAATTCTTTACGAGAGAGTCTTCCATAAGCCTCCAGAAAGTGAACGCGGTTGTATCTATGACGGTTTGCGGCTCAGCATTGAAAGCTTGAATTATTTACATTGAACATCTGAAAGGTTCTACTACATGAAAAAATGTAAAACTATTCCATTAATTCTTCGAGTAGTTTCATACAATTTATTTGAAATGAGCACAATCGAAGGGATACTAATTAGAAGAAAAACGCGTTTGAAGTTTTCAAAATTAAAGTTTATGCACCACAATGCAAAATTGTTAATTAATGTCATTACAGCCAATATAATACATGTCATAATGTAATCATATGTCATATCGTTTCATTCCTTTGAGACTCATGTATTTTTAGCCCGGATATATCGAAGTCAAATTGAGCACATAATTATGACAAACTCAAATTTTCATACTCCCCTAATTCGGAAACGGACATATATTTTAAAAAAATAGGGAATGGACTGTAAAGTAGAAGAACAGAATGTTCCCAGCAATGGATGAGAGTCGAATAATGAAACATTATATAACAGTGAAATGAATAGTGCGAGAGGGAGAGGTAGGCCGAGAAAGCTGTGGTTGAGGACATTCTTAGGAGGAGGAATATTAGGAGTCTTAAAAACAGGAGGGCGTGTATGAAGCAGTGTATGGGGGTAAATGAGGCAAAAGAGGTTTGCAAGGATAGGTCAGTATGGAGGAAATTATTGAAGCAGAGTTAGGTGTACAAATATGTATTTATGAGTGAAACTTTGTGACTGTGCCTACCCCGGAAGGGAACGGCGTATTTGGTATGTATGTATGTATATTGGCTGAAATCGGACAGGTCTAGGGCATTTTCCGTTTATTTCTGTCCGTTTGGACGTGGAATTCCCACAATTTTTATCCAATAATTTTTTTCACTTCTTAATCAGTTATAGCACTTGAATTCAGTGCACAGATTGACATTTTATTACCAATGTTAGGAATAACGCTAATTAACGCATTACCACCAGAGAAGATTTTTAACAAATAGTTGAAAACTAAAGGTTATTAGACCTTAAGTTTAACTTATGGAAAAATACATAACATGCCAGTAGCACCCGTTACCCCTATCGTTCGCTGGCTTGTGCAATATGCCGTGGTTTGTGCATTTACTCGTTCTCCATGTAAATCTGATTTGATAAGGCCGTACAGCATCAGCGCAGGTGTAATTGGATGGAAACACTTGAGTGATTTGACGTGAGAGATTAATTATGCTTACCATCCAACCTAGCTTTGAACAACTGTACCTCATAATCAATTTTCGGGGAGGGATTAGCAATATTGTTACAGTAACCTAATAAGTTGAAACGGTCGATTAAACGTTCAGCTAACCTGAAGTAATTGACTCTATTGAACGAAGGAGAAAAAGTTTCGAACTTGTTCATTATTCCAAAGTGTAGATACAAATGGACGAATGAACCGGGCTGTGAATCAGCTATTAATTCGCTTAAAATTCCGCAGTTAATTGAATTGCTGCGTCTAATTGATTCTACTGGGAGTAACAGGAAACGTGTGAAAAGGTGTCTACCGAAATGATTAAGCAAAAACTCTCCTAAAATTCCGCGTTAAAAATGAAATTGGTTACTATGTGCGTATCTGTTGCTGCGTTTATTTGCAGAATTTGAGTTTTCTATGTTAGAAAAATTATTGGCAGAATTTGTTAACACAGTGAAACTAGATGTAAGAACTGAAGAAGCTTTACCGACGTGAGATGTAGAGAAGCTCTATTCGGGAAGTCCACTGGGTGAGAGACTCCATGAGCGCCATGTTTGGGAGAGACTGACAAAAGAATCTATTAAAATTAAGATGAAGAGGATAAATTTCAATAGAGACACAGGATTCCAACTAATACCTCCTGGAAACCGGTGCTCAGGAGTCAAGTCAAAATATGTTTATTTGCACACAAAAAAATACAATATAACAAATAACAAAAACAACTGTGTGGACCCCGTTCTAGGCTGGCGCCTCTTCAGAGTATATGTATATACATTCACTGGAGTTTAATGTCACTGGTACGGGAGGATATTGGCCCAGCATTTGCCCTAGTACGGTGGAAAACCCGTAAAACCACCGGCAGGCCACTAAACTTAACAAAAACGAGGAAGACAAAACACACAAACACAAACACACAAGAAATAAATGTTAAACAATATATAAAACTTTTAAGCTAGTAACATGGATCGAAATTTAGTTTATAACATAAATATCTGCATACATATATTCTCTCTTATAATAAATAAACAAATAAATGTTGAAGAGACACTGGCACTGGTGGGAGGTGGGGAAGCACTGGAGTGAGGGGGTGAAGCTGAAGGGTTCACTGGGGAGGACGCTGGTTCCTCCGTTGCTGTTATTTTATTTTTCTTCTTTCTTGCTTTCTTCTTGGGACGATGTGGAAATCCTGGGGTGACGGTGAGCTGAGCTGGAGCGGGAACTGAGGGCCTGATGGGCCTGATGATGTTGTGGGAGCGTAATATCCGGGTGGCAGAGGTGCAGGTGGTCTGCGATGAACCTCGGTCTCGAGTACAGTTTTTTCTTGGTAGGGGACCACCCTCAGTGCCAATGATGTTGTCCAGCAGCATCCGGTCATTATCAGCAATCCTCCTTTATTCGGATATAAAGTTGGTCATAGCATAGATAATTTCATGGCATAGAATTAGAAATTTTGCCCTATTTACAGTAGAAACATGATTGTTACTGAAGTAACAAAAATTGCCCGTAGAGAAAAATACAATAATTTAGCATACATTAATTCGTGAATTACTTGTTATACATGATACATAACCATCAGGCAGACCAACAAGCAAATCTCTAGGGTACTAGTTGATTTATACTACTTGCTGTAAAGTAATTGATGAGGTACTATCTCGCTCCATTAGCACCGAGTAGCCGTCGAGTAAACACGTCAACATTCAAATTCGCTTGTTGATCTTTAATTACTGAAATCAGCGTCATGAATTCTTTAATTTCGGCTATCAGCAGCATTTTTGACAGCGAAATGAACGATAGATAAAAATACGTAGACAGGATTTTTGTTCACCCACTGCAATTCACCACAAGTTATGTCAACATTAAATTTCTTTCATCATCTATTTTTTCCTTAAATTAGGTGGATTCCAATTGCCCTCTTCAGCTTCGAAATGCTCTTTTGACCCTAGAAGCAAAATTATTACTGAAGTATTTGACTGCATGTAGCGAAGAGAATAGATTTGGATTCTATGTCATACTAATAATTTTTACAAGGTGTGGATGAGAAATTTGACGTTATCCAACCTCTTTGCTCTTATTGCCTTAATAAATATTTACAATATTAGCCTTATTGATGGCATTTTGCGACGTCAACTTGAGGGAGCAGAAAAAAATCATGTACTTATTGTTTTAATAACTATTTTTATATTGGTCAATCTGTTCGTGTATTCGATGGAGAATTCCGGACACCGAATTGCTTTAGCTTATTGAAATTCAATTTTGTTTTAACTGTTTCATTTATGGTTTAATCAAGTTAAAGGAAAAATTATAATTCAGCGGAAAAAATAATTTAGCTCGAGTTTTGGTTGCACATCTCGAATACCCGCACTGACTTCGCTGGGAAAATGACTGAGATGCCAAAAATTCGGGCGAGGGTGTAGTTTAGATTTCATGGAGTAAAAAGCCTTGGATTTGTCTCGCATAGCTGGATTTTTGTAATGAAAATCCCTTGAAAATCCTCCGAACTTGTTATACGGTAAAATTTCTTTCATTTCGTTTTTGCGACCGAAATCCTCTCGACCAATTTGAGGTAACTTAAATTAGCCGTAGAAGTTTTACGGAAATGGTTTCGTGATTAAATTCCTGCTGCTTTTAAGATTTAAAATTTCATACTCTCACAAATCGGGGGACCGGAATCACTTGACCATAACAATTAGCCTCTTTAAATAGCGCTTCCAAAGCCACACTCATAGCCTCGGGCGTCAGTAACTTTTCATTCAGTGTAATAGTGTAAAATTAGTTATTCTCTTTATCTTTTTATTGGCAAAAATCGAACGAAGATTTCGTGCACATTTTGGTTTTTGGGGCAGGACTAACGGTTTATACCATATGTGCTTTTTAGATGGAGGCAGAAAAGAACAAACACAATTGCGACGTCAACGTGAAGAAGCAGAAAAAAATCATTTATTGTTTAAATAACTATTTTTATTTTGGTCAATTGTATTGTGTAGGCAATGCATGGCCGTGGCAAGACCGTGCATTATGTAGGCAAAATGCATTTCACTTACGTGTATGTATATACGTATGATAAAGTACTGTTGAGTTAAATAAAAATTCATACTAATATATTTCTTCGTTTATAATAATAGCGTTTCGTAATAGCGTTTTAGGCAAGAATATTTTGATAATTAAGAGGTCAAAATTATTTTGTTTTAATTTAAGCATGTCCGAGAATATAGTAAACATTGTTAATCATATCTATATTAACGCATGAATTTTTTTCTATTAAAACGTCTTCGTTATCAACAGTTATACATTAACCCATAGAGGCAGTTTCACAAGATGTTGCGGTCAACACTGTATTCATATTGAAGAACAGAACAAAGTCTCGGAGCCTGTTTTCAAACAAGGCTGATTTCAATGTGCAATAGCTCTGTCCGGACAAACGGTGAACTATGTAATGCAAATAAATTGGACACCATTATTTAGGCATAGTCACAGTTTTGTTTACAAACATTCGAAACACTCTTCATGAAACTGTTCATATGGTCTCAAGAAAACATTTTCTCGTTTATAGTTCACACAACTCCACCGAAGATTATGCAGTCAGATTTTTCTACTTGTCATCAACTACAGTAGTGCAAAATATAACTAATAACTGCAGGTTGAACTTTGAGAAACCTCTCCATACTTAATGGAAATAAAAATACACTTTGTATAGGTTCACTAGATGGGTTTATTGAGAACGACCATGGTTTCGTCACATGATGACATCATCAGGTGGCAAAAAAATTATTTTACTCTTTTAAAATTCCTCTCACTCCCCCTTCCTTCCCCTTCTTCACCCGTGCACCAGAAAATGGTATATATACGATGTAATGTATATTTTAATTTCCGTTAAGTACAGTAGTGCAGTTGGCGCAGTGTAGAGGGTTCTGTGTCTGCAGCTCCACTATCGGCATACTCTCAAAACATTAGGTTAGCATGCTTGCTTTTGATTGGTCGCTTGAACCAAGAATCGGATGAACAATGAGCATAGGTCTAATTTCATTTTTCAGGACTAATAATCGATTTTGATTCTGTAATCGAGTGCGATAATGCATTTTTGCTTGGTACAATTTCAGCATGCGAAGTTCAGGTCGGTGTTTATTAGAACTGAAATTATCACCGTGAAAAACGGCTTTGTGCCACAAAGAATTTAACTAATTCCATCCTTTTCACAGAAAATGCTAAAAAATATTTTCTGCAATAATATAAAAACATTACGGCGTGAATAAGTGAAAAGATAATTTTTCTCGTTATTCCGAAAATTCGAATCACCATTCGTAGCACTTCTTATAAATAATTGTAATGCCTGTGTAGAACATATGAGAAGCGGCACCCCATGAGAAGCGGCTTCAATGTTTTAGCAAATATCTCATTAATATTGGAACTCATGGCTGATGTACCACAAAAATCATAGTGTCATTAGAACGAGAGACGTATCCTACGTCTCTAGGATGCGGCCAAATTCACTTAATTAATAACCTGGACCAGCAATATCTCACACTCACTATTCAGTGTGAGGTAAACCGAGGAGAAGAAATAGTTTACCAAAATATTAGTATTTTGCAATCATTTCTATACATACTGGAGATAGAAAGGTGTTCCCAGAGTTTGTAAAGAGGATATGAACAGTAACAAGAATCGCGGTGAACTTCCATTTTAAATTCAAAAGGTGAAGTGCACCGATTTACTATAAATGTACTCTTTTAATGTAGGTCAGAGATTTCAAAATGTAGGTTAGATGCCATGGTTTCTGCAGGTCAACAAGAGCCCAAAGATCATGGCATGAGTTGATGACTTTTTTTAAATTTGGAAGTGATTGGTACAAAATTTCCGTCCGACTTTAAAGAGACAGTGGAGAATCGTAAAAAAGAATATTTTCCTGATAGATATAAGAACTTTAGCAATGATAATTCACCACTGCCTTGTATATCACCACCATTTATTTATGATTATACATATATTTGGTATTTAAACATATATTTGGATAAACGCTTTATGTTACTTGCTGGCTTTCGGGTTAGCTTCCGTGCTGTGTCATTTATAAAGACAACAGTTTCGCGAGCGTGCAACCACGCTTTTTCAGGTCTGAAATGTTCTCGATGCATTTTGGCAGCTATCTGGGTGGATATCTGGCTATTTATCTGGTTATCGGTCAGGTGCAGTTCTCTCTCGTATTTTTTGAACCCGCATCCAAATGCCGGAAAGCGGTAGTCAAATTCTCTGTTTACATTGGTCGGGTTTTGGGCTTTTTCTATGGCCTCCCTTATTGATCTGGGGAAGTACCAAGTCTCCTACAGATCCATGTTATGGAATGGAAGTGTGCTCCGCTACGGCTAACCTGTTCGGTTGTTGCTCATTCTTGCTGCCTCTCTGGTGCACAGGCAGCCTAGATTCACACATGGAAGTCACTTCAATGACAGTAACTCTGAAAGTCGCTTACAAGCGACACTTTGATGCGAAATAACGCACTTCCATGGCAGTAGGGGTCGATATTGGTGGTAACCTCGGTTGCTACTTGCAAAGAAAAATAGACTGGTTTCTATTTTGCTAAAAAGTAGCATATCGATTCTACAATAAAATCGCATCGTATCTGATGGAATCTTGGTCACATGACAGAAAACGGAGAACGAAAATGTAAACAAATAACTGAGTAGGAGAAAGACTCATTGATGCTTATGTAAATATTTATTTGTGCTTGAAAGTATTTTAAATGCTAAAGAACCCTTATAGAAAGCTTTATTACTCATTTATTTGTAGATAATAATTATAATTTTCACAACTGACACACTCGCATCAACGTAATAACGCACAATTATTGTAATTCATATAAATAAATTAAACCCGCGAAGGCACATGGGTCTTAAACAACGATATACGAACACCATTGTTGCCAAATTTAGGCGATATTCGTAATTATCCTATACATTGTTTACTTCCATCATCCATTTTTATGGGAAAAGCCGGAAGTAATGTAATAAAACAATTTCTTGCGAGTGGAGATACGATTCGAGATATCGCTACACTCGCTACTTCCATATGTCAATTTCTATGTGTAAATCTTTCTTAACAGCCGCTAAGAAAATGAGATTCGGAGTAATGTTGGTAATGTACTATAATAAATAAGCAGATTAACCCTTCGGCTACCAAGGTATTTTTTCACCTTACCTCTTCCAAGGGGGTTAACTCGGTTACCTCACAGTATTTTTTTGTTTATTCGCTTAATTTATACAAAAAATGGAATCTGTGTGACATAAATCTTAAATAAAAACAATTTTACAAAATTATAATAAATATGATTTATATTTAATCAAATAACACATAAATATAATTGTAGGCTCCGATTGGTTTTGGAGGCGCGGTTTGATACATCTGAAGGCACACATAGAATTCCATTGTTATTTTAAATCTCGGTACTGTGCTGTGAATGGCGCACAGATCCTCAGAAAGCGGGCTGGTGAATCTGAGACGAACTATCCCAAAAGGGGTAACACAGTAACCCCAACGAGTTTTTCAGAAATTAGAAGAAAAAAAACAATCAATGAATGAAGATTTCACATGGAATCGTATTGTAAGATTTAAAAAAAAAAACTCATGGAAGCATAAAAATGTCAAAAAATAAGTTTAAATAAAAACAGTAAAAATGTGGCGTTGGGGTAACTGAGTTACCCCCCTTGGTAGCCGAAGGGTTAAATAGAAGGAGAGGATCACCAGCGAACTATTCCCGCGAAATTTTTGAGTGGAATAAAAAAGTCAAATGAAAACTCAGAGAAGAGGGAACTAACCTATCGAGCATTTATTGCAAAATATTAGCGTGTTTCAAACCATAATAAAAAATTGACAGATATGATTGGAGGAGTCACAGAAGATAACCAAGAATGGAATTAATCAATTTAATCATGAAAGACATTCAGCTAAAGAATTACGGGGGACTTGAAGCTGTTAACTGATAGGAGAGCTACAGCAAATCAATCTTCGGATTAATGGCAACTGATGATGATGGAGTAATCGAAGTATGATTCGCTGGGATACTTCACGCTTATCAATCTGTGATTCGGTCACCAATATGAATCAATCTGTGATATTCATCAATATGAATCGGTCATTGGTCTTTCATTATTCTGATGAAAAAATGAAAGCAAGGGAATCTTTGTCGCCTTTTCATGCGCCAAATTGCTTCAGCTTGATTGAAATTGGCTTTTGACTCTCTTTGAGCGCTGGTTTTTAATTTACCTCGATTGATATGCAAAACGCATGTATTTTCGTCCACCTTTCCCTTTTGAAACACTTTATTTATTCCATCCCAATCTATAGTATATATTTGCCTATCCAATGGAGACACTTTATTATGTGCTATTATCACAAAGAAGATAATAATTAAATAGTTCAATTTTAATATTTTAATGAACTTTTTATTTTAGTTTTATTCCATCAATATGTTAGTCAATTGTTTATGATACAGTTGCGTACGGAAAGCGATCCCGCAAGGACGAATAAATCGGAAGAATTGAGAATTTGAACCTTCATTTGCTATTTTGACTGAAGCGCTTTCCCGCCTAGACAATATGTATTTTCATCCACATGATTTCACATCACCCAATTCAGAATAAAAATATAAGGATTTTTGGAAAATAGTTTATCTCTATAAAGGGTTGAGGGTCATAGTTTTAAAAAGGGTTTCGTCACCAATTATGGCATCGTCTTGCCGATAATAGATAAATATATCACCCTATTCAGAATCAAAATAAGCCTGGTAACTTCCTCGTCATGGAACACCAAAACTGGAATAAATCTGGTAAATTACTACAGGTTATATACAGGTAAAGAGCAGCTGGCACAGCTATTAATGAGATAATTATTTTTTCTTAATTGACGGATAATTATTATATCATAATTATTATATCTTTATCTGCCAACAACGATAACATCGCGTAGGTAAGGATCTGATTTGAAATCTAAATCACAAACAGTTGGTTAACATATTTCGTAAATGAAACATCAAACTTTTCATCCGGTTTGAATCTATAATAATAATTATAACTTTATTTATTATTCTAGGAGTTTTACTCCTGTAGAAAAAAGGTTTATTTACGCTATATTGAACAGCAACAGTAAGAAAGTGATAAAGAAATGCACAGTGCTCAAGTGCAAGAGAAGTACTCAACCAGGAACCAATAAAGAGTTAAGAAAATTATCAAGAAAAACTCGCGAGAATATTGTTGATCACATATTTGGGTAGTTACATAATGAAATGGCTGAATTGGTTCTCTCTGTGAGAAATGGCAGCAGACACATAAAATAACGACGTAAACACACAACAAATAATAAGAAATAACTAAATTCCATCTTCTGACACGAAAAAGAACAGCAAAGATATCATAAAGCAAATATATGAATGACATAATCACTGATCAAGAGTCACTGAAAAGAAAATATCTGAAAAGTTTTCTTTTAAATATTTCCAGCGATGCACTGTAATTTATCTGGTTCTATTTCTAATGTATCTTTTTCAGTTTTTTTCGGAGGGAAAATGGTGGTAAAAACTTTATCTGCCAACAACGGTAACACCGCGTAGGTAAGGATCTTATTTGAAATCCAAATCACAAACAGTCGGTTAACATCAACTTAGCTGATAGGCTCCATCATCTTACGGTGACCAGGCGTTATAAAAGAGGTCTAAATGTTTTGGCTCCGAACTGATGTATTGGAAATTATGCTTCTTAAGTGGAGAACTCTTATTCAAATTTCATTTAAAGCATTCAGCATTTCTACGTGAAAAACTAAAGTTAATTCTTCTTTCCGCAGGCAACCTCCCATATTTAACGTCAAGCACACGTTGGTGATCCGGGCATAATTTTTTTCTCCAACCTTCATTAATAATTCAGGACTGATGTGATGGAAATTATAGGTGATAAAAGGAGGACTCTTTGCAGTTTTCCACGATGCGCAGAAAAACTACGATGAAGTCCCTCTTTTTAATCGCGTAAACCCCGTTCTTTAATGGGAATGAAGAAAAGCCTTTTCCCCAAAAATTCAAAATTCGCACGTAAAAGTTTAATTCACTCATCTGTTCCCTCGCCCTCTGAACTATGATCGAAAAAGAGTCACGTCTCCGTCGTCTCGCTGCACGCGTGTCGTGCATTCCGTTGTCAGCTTTAATCCGGTCAATCGGAGGGTTCATTGAGCGCATCGATTTCCCGGTCCGAAGAGATTGGGAGTTTTAAAAAGGGCCCGTAGACGAGGCCGCACGCATTGACCGTGTCGCGTCGTTACCCAAATCGGGGCCGGCCCGCGGGGCGACCATAGTATTAAGGGGACGGAGAGGAGGTTGAGGGGTGGCAGGATAAAAATAAAAGACGCGGTCAGCACGCGTACATTTCGGGTGTGGGGGATTGGGCGGAAAGTGGGTTTGGACCGCACGCCATGAAAATCCCACTCGTCCAGAACAGGTCAGCGAGAGGTGGGTTCGCATGCACGAGGGAAGGGCGTATATAAGGCTCGCTTGAGTGTATTAGGCGCACTTTAGAATTCCATCCGAAACTGCCGGACTGAGCTAGCGGGGGGGAGTTAGGTGGAGGGAGATTGTAGGAGTAGGGATAGAGCGAGTCTCTCCGCCTTTCTCTCTCTCTCTCTCTCTTCTCACCTATCGAATAGGGGGGGACGACGTGAGTGCTCACGGAACGACCGTGGGCCCTTCCATAAAATTGGGAATGCGCGCCTCCCCGCTCCATGATGTTCTTTTTTTTTATTTTCGATTCCCCGGGTCTTCGCCCGTCCCACCGGTGGCGCTCTACGAGGGGCGGGATAGGAGAATTTGCTGCGGTGGTGGAGGCTGTGAGGAGCGAGAATATTGGGGGGACAATTTTTTTTTCTTTTTTTTTAAGTGTGGAGAAGTGGCGAAAGAAGTCGCTGCGTCGCTATTGGGTAATATTTTTGAGCAATGGCAGCGGTCCGATTGCGAGGGTTTGCATCAGGAATTCATGCGGTCCCGGATCGTTAAGGTCCTCGACGGTGTCGCTAATCAGAAGATATTCCGCCGTTTGCGCGACCCTACGAACCCTTTTATGGGTCAAGTCTCCAAAAAGTCTTGAAATATAGGTAAATGTGTAGGGTTGGCACTTTAAAGCCAGTGCTTTTGTCTATTCTCCACCTAGTTTAGAATATCCCATTGATACTTTGTTACTGAATACAACATATATAATATTTTAAATAGCAATGTGAGGTGCATAAAAGGACCGATACTATTTTCAGCTGATATATGATGCGAAACATTAATATTTTCAGTACTTTCTGAGTCATTGTTAATACCTTACGCAGTGTTTCATAATACTTAACTGAGATAGTTTAGAAAAATATTCATCTATTCTTTGATAGTCACCAGTTATTCCGCCGTTAGCGCGTACTATACGAACCCTATTATGGGTCAAGTCTCCAAAAACGCCTTGAAATATAAGTAAATGTGTAGGTAAATGTGTTGCCAAATGTATGTAGGGCAGGCATTTAAAAGCCAGCGTTTTTGTCTATTCTCCACCTAGTTTAGAACAGCATCACATGATACCGTGTTATCAAATATGTAATATATAAATTTTAAAATTGCAATGGAAGGTGCAAGAAAGGAACGATCAGCTGATATATGATAAGAAACATTAATATTATGGGTAGTTTACGTATCATTCTTAATATTTTACCTAGTTTAGTATTTTTTTAAATATTGTGTAATACATGTAATGCATCGTATTGCTCATTTTCATTGCTTGCTGATGGAATAATGGAATGTCTCCTCACATATATTTTGTGTTTATTTATATGAAAAACAATCCATCATCCAGGTGAAAGTTGTGAACGACAGATAAAATCATATAATTAAGTACTAAAGTGTTGGAAACAATATTTATTCATTTTCAAAGAACCACGGAACAAGCCGTATCTTCAACTTTCTTCTTCTCCTCAACCCAGAGGTTGGTGGGCATTCAAATATTTATTTCCAGAGCAAGGTCAACTGATCAACTGTACAACTGTCATTTCTTGCTAAAAGGTACAACCGATTAACTAGACAGTTGAAACACGCATAGTACGAGTTTAAAATAAATTAGTCAGTACGATATCCTTTGGGCATCATTTGACTTGATTAAGCTTTTCTCCATTCCAGATATATCACAGCTTCCTGTAGTCCATCTCTTGGGTATTTCAATATTTTGGTTTTGTTCTTATTAATTTTCATGTCCCACGTATTTTTTTAAATATTGTGTATTATATGTAATGCATCGTGTTGCTAATTTTCATTGCTTGCTTAAAGTACTATATCGTCTGCATATTGGATGATTGTGTGGAGTACACCATTCACTTTAAAACCATTCTAATAGCTCATGACGTCTTAAAAAAGGGTATATTTTTCGGGAAGCAGTGACACGGATTTTGTAGCTCTGAATTAGAGAGAGAGAAAGAATTCCATTTATCTCCGCGACAGCGTCCTCGTCTACCGTCCTCTATAAGCAGGAATCCGAAGGGCATAGTTGTAATGTCCTGTAAAGTCGGACTCTTGCGGCCGGGAATTCAGAGTGGGCTCGAGGTATTTGGAGCAGATTTGCAGGGTTGATGGCGACCGAGGAAAGATTGAAGTGGGACAGCAAAGTAGATGGTCGAATTTTTATCTTTGTGCGCTCGTGAGAGCAAGAAACGCGGCATGGGATGAATGTAGGCACGTGTTGACCACATAAATAAAAACATCCAAAAGAAAAAAAAAGAGTTATTTTTTATATCGTTCCCATGCATATTCCTGCAATGCATGTCGTGTATTATTCTTGGTTTTTGGGAGATGTCTTGGTTACGGATTTGGGTCCAGAATTAATTCGAATTAATTAATGTGAGGCATTTTGGAATACCACGAGTTTCCGACTCGTGTTATTCCAAATGATGACAACGTTCTTGTTAAGTCCAAACAAGTTGGTTAGGCTTTAAATAGCTCCCCGTTTTTTTTTTGGCTAGAAAATCCCTTGCTGACCTCAGACAAGTGGAAACGCTTATGAATGATGTGTAGGAAACGTGTGAGACACGCTAAGCTGCTTGTGTTTTGTGAAAAATCTTGTTAGTTACCAAACTAAAACTACCTGAGTAAACACTCGTTAATGCTTCATAAATTCGTTAAAACTGAACCATAATTGGTGGAAGAACAAAAAATGCATTAACTTAAGTAAAATATACCTAAATTGAAATACATTTTTTTCCTACGCTTCAGTGTGAAAAGCGTTTTTTTTAGCTGTAAATGGCTCAAGCTAATATTCACTTTCCATAAAATGCGAAGGGATAGAAGAGTAAATAACATATGAATTTGTGTTTCATTTTCTTTGCTCAATACGTAACCAAGTTGAATTCAATGTCAAGTGAAAATATACTTTATTAATGTATAGATATTGGAAACCGTCTATTATAAGTTGATCAGGTTTTTAAAAGATATATTATCATTAATATTTGTTATGGAATAAACATTTTCCGGGGAAATCGTGCGGTCATATACCCATGAATCGTATACCACCCTTTGGGAGAGTTTATAGTTTTACTTTTTCTTTGGATTTATATTTTTTCTTTATTTCTATAAATTAAAATTCATCAATAGTTGAGCTATGGACGTGCATCAATCTCTATGTTTCTCACGTATCTAAAGTTCATTTTTATAAATCGTCCATTGAAGAGCATCGTTTAGGTACAAATGGCATGGTATATAATTCTCTCGAATTAAAATCTATTTATTTATACAGCTATTATAAGAGCTGGGATTGACACAGAAGGACAAAAAATATTTGGACCAATTATTTTCAAGGCAGATAATAATGTAAGATTAGGGTAAAATAGAGAAGCAATGTTAAGATATTTCTCAATTTAGAGGTGTAGAAAGAGTTCTCTACAAGAAAAATGTCAATTGGATGTGGGCTGAATGCTCCAATCAACGGACGGAGTACTGCACATAAAATGCTCTCCGGGTTTAATTATCGTGAAGCAAGCTACTTTGCTTTCGTTATATGTTGGTTTATGGTCTCTTTCCTTGGAACTTTTACGGCAATCGAAAATTTGACTCTACATTTGTCGTAATCTTTGGAATGCCCTAAAATATCCTGCAATTATTCGGTGTTAAGTCTCTATAATTGGAAATTTGACCGTAAACGAAAGCCTGACCCGCAATTTTTCGTAATATATGAAATGCCCTAAAACATTGCGCAATTCATTGAATTATATACCCCATAATTCTCTCGCTTCAAGTCTCCAAATACATGATCAAACAAAAGTATTCCAATTTCTCTATCTTTTCGTTAAATTTTCGGTTCAAACTTCTGTATTTTTTAAAATATAACTTAAAAGAATGCGGGTTTACTCTTTTTTGGGATCTTATAACAGAAACCTGACAGTAATGTAAATTCATTATTCAATTCTCTCTTGTTTTGGATTGATCAACAACGTCATGACATTCGTATTTCTTTGAGCTTCATGGTTCTCTCATTTCACGTCGCTATTTTCATGTTTAAGAATAATTCTTCCAATTTCATAAAAATTGGGTATAATTTACGAATTATTTTCGTTAATTAAAGTATTTAACTTGAAAAAAGGATTGAATCAGTCGTTGCATCAATTATTCCAGACACACTGATCAAGTTACGGGAAGAACTCGCCTATCGACTGGATATGTGCCGTGTGACGAATGGTGCCCACATTGAACAAAAACTGAGTTGAGTTGCTCTTTCATTTGATGTATTATTTATAATTTTAAGTCAAATGGTATAAACATAACAAAGCCTTAAAACCTCGATCTTTAATTTGAAACTCCCGGTACTTCGGTATATTTATGAATGACACTCTCCTTGTTGACCTATTACACTATATAATGAATCACATACGTCAGCAGAGACTATTTGTATATTCAGAATCGTCTCCCCTCGACTTAAACATGTTAGGTGTGTGGTTTGCACAACCGCGCGCCCTTTTGCCAAGCGGTCCCTGACATTCGAGTAATTTATGACGGGCCACACTCGCAAAAACGGTGGGCGAGACGCAGGCTCAAAGCAAGAGCCGCCCGATCTGCATCCGGT
Organism: Ceriagrion tenellum; assembly: GCA_963169105.1. Classification (NCBI taxonomy): domain Eukaryota; kingdom Metazoa; phylum Arthropoda; class Insecta; order Odonata; family Coenagrionidae; genus Ceriagrion; species Ceriagrion tenellum. The sequence goes on from OY720634.1 coordinate 87,465,086, forward strand.
CTCTGGATATTGATACGACTTCCGGCTCTATCTACGGGAGACACGTGTTCAAACAATGTCGATGTACTCCCCTTTGGCTTCCGGCGTATTCGTCCGTCACCATTTACCCGTACGTTGTCGAAGTATTCATTGCAGTGCCTAAAAAGGGAAATGAGAGGGATGGAAACGTATTTTTTTTTTCAAAGTTTGAGGATTGATTGCAGATTTCTGAGGAAATAGAAATGTCATACCCCTTGAAATTTTTTGTACGGGGTAGTTTATTTCACAAAATATAAGTTTTCCTCTCCAGTCCTTTCCCTGATAACGGATATGGCACTCTACCTTAACCTCCGTTAAGGGGGCTGTAAACCTCGGCCAAAAATGCCCTTTTAGTTCTTGCTTCATCCGCAGCCTAGGAGAGGTCTTCGCCATCCCCTGCCACGGAAAACAACGCCACGGACAGCGCAGTGGAAAATTCGTAGAAAAGGTTCAGGAGAATGTTCACTGTGACGATAAAATAAAAAATGTCAACATTTTGATGATATTCCATAGTGATTAACATGGGCGTAGCCAGGGAATTTGGCTGGGGGGGGCCATGGGACCACCTACCTTCCGGGGGGTACCCCCACTTCAAGAGAGGGTGCTTCTCCCCCAGAAATGTTTGAAATTGAACCTTCTCAGAACTGAAATTAAGCCTAATTGCTGATGACATTTTTGTAAAATACTGAAAGGGATTGTTGTAGGCTAGAAAATGATCACACCGAGTTGGAAAATAAAATAGCTTTTATTTTCAACGAGGATTTATACATTTTCAGAGGGATCATAGTAAATTTTGGGATGGTTATCTGCTAATAAATTAAATACAACTTCAATATTAATTTAAAGTGAAAACAAAGAAAAGAAACAAAATATTTGGTTTAAAGGAATTTTCTGTTTTTTTGACAAAAATGTTCAATGATGGTAGTGCTGGGAACCCTTTCTTTAACAAGTTTTTTTTCGATGTGAAGAATGGATAGATTTGAAAATCTTGATTGACCGGTTGTAGACCGAATCCATGACTTGATTCTTCGCATGACTGAAAAACTTCTTTCACATCCACCCGAGCTGACGGGCAGGCCGATTGCTACTTGGAGAAGTCTGTAAACATTCGGCATGATATCTTCATTTATTTCTGCTCTGACATTTTTAAGTTTGACCTCTAGTTCCTTGTTTTTTAATATATTTCTCAATACTGTAGCCTCGGCATTTAAGGAATGGGCATCAATATTCAAAATTTCTTTGTAATTATTAATGAAATCTTCAGCTTCAGTCAAGTTCAACTGAGTAAAGGCATCCACTGCCTTTGCCAGGGGAACGGACTCAAACCTGTGCTGAAAATGTGAAATAACGTTATCCAAAACCCTGTTGTACACATTGATTTTCCAGTAATCTCGAGTGTTGGGGTTGGTGTCAGATGGTAGATCGGTCAGCTGGCTTTTTCCTACGGTAGTTTCAACATAGTAATCGCTCATTTTTGCGGGCGGCTGCTGCCTTCTTTTCTTTGAGACAGACACAGGCTCTAGCAAAATGTCGTTATTGTTCGCAAATTCTACTATCTCGGCCCATAAACCATCAAAATTATTTCTGCTCTCTGCCAAAGTAGTTTGAATGCTGGCAATAACTGAACTTGCTCTCCCGAGCGTCGCATCTGGGCCTTGCAAATACTTACTCAGCACGTTGGGCACCGATAAAACTGAATGGATTACGAAAAGATTAACAACGAATTCAGGTTGTACGATAGATCTCAACAAACCGATGGCCTCCACCATACCCCCATCTCGTGCAGCGTTGATTTTCTCCTCAAGGGCTTCCTTGATTGCGTTGAAGTTATTTTTTACAACGTTACAATTTGTGTAACGGCAGCACCATCTTGTACTACTTAAGCTCCCCATTTCTTTCCCACCCTTAATGCCTAGCTTCTTTTGGATCTCTGCTAAGATGGCATGATTACCAGGTTGTGAATAGTGCATATGGAGGGCTTCAAGAGTATTGAAGAAAATGTAAGCTGACTGGATATCGTTGCAGGAATAGACAACGGCCAAATTTACTTTGTGAGCTAAGCAGTGGATATAAATTGCCTGTGGGTGTAACTCTTTCATTTTCACCTGGAGACCTGCGTTCTTTCCTGACATTACGCTGGCACCATCGTATGATTGTCCAATCATTGGTATATCGTCCAAGCTGTATTTAGTTAAAAAATCTTGAATCATTTGGCTTAGCGACTCGGAATCTCTTGCTGTGGAACAATTTAAGAAACCGAGAAACCTTTCGATGGGCTCCAATCCTCTTACGTACCTCAAAACTACTGACAACTGTTCTTCTTTGTAACATTTGGCTTCATCAACCATCAATGAATAAAACCCACACTCCCGCACTTCCTTTACAATTTCTTGAAGAGTTAGACCGCCTGCAACTTCTATTATTTCGTTCTGAACCGTTGGGCTGCAGTAGTTAAGGCACTGCTCAAAATGTTTGGCAAAAAAGTCATCATACTTCGCAAAAAGCTTACACAATTCAACAAAGTTTCCTCTATTCTGAGATTCAGAGCTCTCATCATGTCCTCTCAGTGGCATGCCTTGACAACTGAGATAGGAAATAATATCAGCTACTTCTGTCAAGTAACGTTTTTTCTCTTCAATCTCTTCTTTACTCTGATTTACGACTCTCGCGTGTACAGTACCAGATGCGTTAGCCATTTGGTATCCCAGATACTTTTGATGACAATCCAAATGAGATCCTGATTTTTCGTGTTTTTCGATCGCATCTTTTAATTTTTTCCATTTGCAAAACCCCGTTTTAATAAACTTTTCGTTTTGGTCTCGCACAACCCCGGTAAAGAAAAGTCTACACACAAAGCAGTATGCTCGATCTTTTTCCACACTGTACTCCAACCACTGGTGTTTTTCATAGTAAGCGTCGGAAAATGATCGGTTTCTGTCACCAAATAGTGTTTTCGGGAAATTAATTTTCAGTTGTTTCGGTCCAGTTTCCAAAGTACCAAGATCTGTCGGTTCAGATGCTCTTTCCTCGATTACTTCCATTTTTTCATCTGCGGCTTTCGTTGAAGTTTCAAACGTTGACGGTGCAGAGGAGGGGAATGTGCGGTCGTCTCTGGGAGGATCATCATCTTGACGTTGATCATTTTTTGGAGGGGGAGAGAGAGTTTTCTTGAAAAATGATCGAATATCTGAAACTTTCTTCATCTTGCACCTAAAGAAAAACAAAATAGAAGGGAAAAATCACAAGATTGCGCGAAGCATAATCAACTGCACAACACTATAGTGCTTTCCACATTTAGTTGACAGTATGGACTCTTATGGAGATTCGTTTCCCATGTTAATCTCCATAAGGGCGGGCGTGCGCTGTTATCAAATGCAGCATAAAAATTAATATTGCACTATGCACTGAATAAAAATGTGCCATAATGCATAAAGAGACGTTTCATTTAATGGTGTCAATAGTTTTTCGATAAAGTTTATAAAAAATATTTCCATAAACTTCCCCTACAAACGCGGTTCTTTTCACTTTTTTTCACTCGATTGTCGGCAAACCGTTCCTCGTGCTGGATTAAAACTTTTACATAAAGGTTCCTCATACCATTTTCTTCGTAACAGTGCTCATGTTTTTTGTGGTTAATTGAGCTAAAATGTTGTTATACTGATGTAAATATCTTAAGGACAAAAAATTGAATTTTTGCAAGGTAAAAAGTAGCCGCCTGCTAACTTAGGTATTTTACATTGTAGGTCCATTAATGCTGCATATGAAATGTGAATAAAAGTATAAAGTTGTTTTTAGTGCTTAAATCATATCTTTATCTCAATCGTGAAGGGAGTTACAACGTTTTTATCTTAAGAAAAATGATTACGGCGCCGTCGAGGCGCGATGTTTGCTCAGTCTGCAAGTGAAGACAGGAGGCAATCAGCAACGGCAGCATCATATATCATAGTTGGTGTTTTGTGACTTGACTAAATTGCTTCGAGAGAAATAAAGAACCTTATCTGCAGGATGAAACCCTCACGTCATCCCGATTCCCTGTCACAAGACACCGGCGTCATTTCATTTGGAAACTTACCTTTTCACTCCGCGCGTTATCACGTAATCCGCAAGATGCACCGGTTTGCTGTCACTGGGAGCGCCGCGGGAACCACACTTTTAACACCACACTCACCACAGTGGTTGAAGAAAAACTGGCCAACTGGCGCCAGCACTCCAGCACAGCGCGACGTACGACGCGCGGCTTGTCTGTCAATGTAAACCAACAACAATCCTGTCGATGCTTGTTGAGGCGGGCGAGCCGGCGCGGCGGGTGGAATGGTGAGGTGAGGTGGCAAGGGAGGGGGGAAGAAACAGCCAGGCAAGCGCGCTGCCGGGCAGAGACTAGAGGTCCTACGTAGGGTAATATAGTAACTCTTCTGAAACGAGTGCCGAGCACCTCAGCTACACCGCTGGAGCCAGACGAAGCAGACGAACAAAGCAGCAGTGCCTGTCCGCGGCGCACATTTTCAAACTTCGCAGTGCTGCCCCGGCTGCTTCAGTGTAAATTGTAGCTTACCTTCGGCCAAAATATAGAACCAAAGGGACCGCACCGCCGTGCTGTGGCTCGGCCGCTGGCGCGCGGTTGCCAGCGCTGTGTGAAGCGTGGCCACCACAATTTAGATTTGTCAAATTTTTCTGGGGGGGGCCACGAGCCTTCTGGGGGGGCCGGGCCCCCCCAGGGACCCCCCTAGCTACGCCCATGGTGATTAAGGATTCTCATTTACAATAAATGCAAAGATTTTACGAAATAAACCTACGTCTTACGCGTCGTTGAGATCACCTGATAATCGACGAATTCACGTTTCTTCCGCAGTCAAAATAATCGTGAAGAAAACAAAAATCAGAAAGATACGACACTAATTTAAATAGATAAAAAGATACGACACTAATTTAAAAGTCGAAATATCCAAGACAAGTGTAAACCTCGTAAATCATTATCTTTATGCCTCAACATCTTAGAATCAAAGGTATACAACAAGATAATATTAGCATTTTACATTATCACATATAACTGCCAAATAAAACTTGAGTAAGTCTGCTCCGTACCATCTACCGTCATAAATATCGCTTCATTTTAGAATTGAAACCGAATTATAGCCTTTTTCTCTCGTATTCCTTTCATAGCAAACAATCTATACACATGTGATATAAGATATAAAACATAAGATATGATAAGTTTGTAAACGTTAAATTTCACTAGATTTAGATTCTCCTTCAAATCGCATCAGTCTACGACTCATAGTACCCTGGCTATAAGTATGGCGAAATATGTTAGTTGTAAGGATTTTGCAATTTCTCACTTTTCATTTCTGAATTTCTCGTACTCCGGCTAAATATCTAACCCAGCATTTAGAATCGTAATTTCGAATTATTTGCGAAACTAAAATCTATTTTATTTGATTACCAATTGATCATATTTTTGCGATTTTATGGAGTAAACTATAAGTAACGTGATAAGAATAACGAGGAAATACGAATCCTAATATAAGTTATGATACCTGTGAAAATCGGAGAAATAAAAAATGGAAAAAGAGAAATTATATATCCATGCTACTAATATACTTTGTATACTTGTAGCGACGAAACTATGAGTCGAAGAATAAGCGGTTTAAACAGGATCAAAATCTTGGAAAATGAATGTAAGATAAATTTTCAGATTTTACATATAGTGAAGTCTTTTTGCTCGGAACAGAATATGGAAGGGTACGGAAAAATTGGGCTTAAGTTTTAAAATAAGCAACAATTATGACGGTAGATAGAGCGCTAAAAACATAGTTAAGTTTGTTCGTGCAAAAATATAAAATCAGTAACAAACCCTAATGAGCAGTAATTTTACCTTGAAATATATAACTTTGATTTGAAGGCGATGTGGCATACAGATAATGAAATTCGAGGTTTGCTCTTAACTTGGAAATGTTGCCTTTTTTGTAGTGCATTATATGATTCGTAAACTGTCATGTTTTCCTGACGTTTACCTTGTGAAGTAAAAATTTAAAGGTTAAAAAAATATCTATTTGCGCAAGATTTTAAACACGAAAAAAATCAAATGTAAGAAAGGTAAGGATTAGATGTCTCGCGGACTCGGACAAATTCAGAAATGGAAAGAGAGTATCTCTTAAACAGTGATGAATAGAAGCAAACATACAAATGCCGTATCTGTATTGACTCACATATTCACGATTGAGACTCCTTATTCAGTTATATGGGGGAAATTTTCTTTTCCTCCCCGTTATAAGCGCCACCTATGAACACCACTCCATCAACTCATACCGCCAGCATCCCGCTGAATTTTTCCACTCCCATGCTCCTCCCAAATCAATTCCTTCCACCCAATTCCCGTCCCTCTCTCTTCGCAATCCCCCCCAATGACCACGCGGGAGGCGATAGGCATTTGTCACCGCCCTCCCACTCCCTTTCCCTGAGCGCCGTCCGCACCTTCTTTTGTTCGCTCGTCGCGCGCGTGACGATCGGATCCCGGAAATGAATGGACCGACCATTTAGGATGGAAGTCGATGGGAGGAGGTGGTGGGTGGGAAGGGGTGATTTGCGGCGGAACGGGGGGAGGACACAGGCGTTTAAAATGGGGAGGAGTGACAGTGGGGGACGGGAGGGGGGTTGGAAACGGAAGGAGATTGTCCAGTCGCGAGGCGTTCCCTTGGGGAACAACGGGAGGTATCGGCCGGGCATGAGCAGGAGGGGCGGAACGGAAGCAGTGTTGGGAAAGCAATTCGTTGGAGCCCGAACGTGTAGTTTCAATGTGTTAAATGTAGACGAGTAAAGTGGCATACAGTCGTGACAGAAGTTGAGTGAAATATGGTGGGATGAAGGAGATAGTGTAAAAAAATTCCTACAATTTCAATGAGAAAGATGATGAAGGTGCATTCCAAACCAATCTCGGTGTAATGCAAAGGAATGCGTGATTTGTATTATTATTCAACCTAATGGCTACATTAAAGTGGTTGGAGTAATTTTTGTAAATGCTTAGATTTTCTAGATACTTAGCTTGCGTATTCTCATAAATGATAATTTTAGACAAAGAATTTCACCGTACCGATTTGGGGGGTTGGAAACGGAAGGAGATTGTCCAGTCGCGAGGCGTTCCCTTGGGGAACAACGGGAGGTATCGGCCGGCCATATTTTAAAACGCAGCTTTCAGGCACAAGACATTTTTTCGTAATTTTTCCATTTAGTACAAATATTCGAATATATATTGTCTTCAATACGCGAAATAATACATTACTTATTATAATAATTGATAATAACAAATATCAAGATGTCATGCCAGGACCAATAACCACTAAATACACATTTATATGTCGTGAGCACTAAATTTCGAATACCAGGCCGATAAGCCTAGTAAAAAAAGTGCTAAAGTGATGAAAAAATATTCTTCCTGCATTTCTATTTATCCCTGTGAGACGCATGGGAGTTTGGCAGGGGTGTTAGGACACCAAAATTGCTGACATTTCGGATCTTTCCAACTAAAAATATATCATTTTGTAGAAACGTTGGCAGCAGATAAATATTTGACCAGGTGTGAATCCCGAAGTAATTTAAAAAAGATACTCAGTTGGAAAGATCCGAGATGTCAGCGATTCTGGTGTCCTAACACCCCTGCCAAAATCCCATGCGTCTCACAGGGTTTCTACAAAATGATATATTTTGTAGAAACGTTGGCAGCCCGCAGTTGGAAGTTAATGTGATTATCTCCTTAGCGCAATTTGTTAAGAGTACGATAATTGAAATTCTTTTGTCTCTAAGTCTCTCACATCTCCCACATCGCCGGATAATTTCCGACCTATAATTTCTTTACTCTATCATGAACGGGTCCCTCCATTCTGATCATCTTCTCTCCTGTTTTTCACTCCGCATCCCTGCCCGCACCACTCGCGTTGTAAATCTGTTTCACACACCCAAATTCCGTCTCTCCACCTCCCAAATTTTCTACCGCCTACCTTCATTTTTTATTACCCTTGCCAACAATCACCCTACCCTTGACCTTTTCTCCTCACGCAACATCTTTTATTTCGGAGTCTTCCGTCACCATCAGGGCAATGTTGTGAAACCCGAGTGAATTTCACACATGTTCGCCGGGGAAGTACCAAGTATTTTTCAAGGTCGTACTTTTTCCACATACGGTCCTTTCTATTCCGTACACTTCTTACGTATCATCACCACATCCAAAACCATTATTCTTTTCTCTTATATGTCTCACTTATCTCTCCTAAAACGGATCACATCCCCCGTCACTGTTTTCTCCACCCACATACTTAGTCTCATGTCGATTTCCTCTGGAAACATTTCCCTCTTCACCCGCAAGACCAAGCACTAATTCCTCTATCTCCCTTTCGGTCCATCATGCATCCTCTTCCGTATCTTCATAATGATCTATGACAGCCTTTTTCGTCGTGCGTACCATGTCAATAGGTTTGCATACAATCGACACAACGCTCCTTATTTAGCTCCTTTATCACTCGAGAACGTTTTAGATGAGAGTTTGGAGATAAAAAGACGGAAAGGGTGAGCTGGGAGGCGAGAAGGACGAAGGAGGAGGTATAGTATATGGTTGGAGAGAAGAGGAAGCCGGCGGCGGAGGTTCGGAGGAGCCAGAAGAGATGGATGGAGGACGTTTTGATAGGAGAGGGATAGAAGAGGGGAGAACACTGGGAAAATACGGAAGAGGAGGGAAAAGGATAGGAATTCAGGGCTTATTCAGGGCTTCCGTTGTCGATTATTCCGATGTCGATGTGAAGTTTTTTGAAAACGCTCCTCAAATACTTACTTTTCCTTACTTTCCTTAACCTTAACTTAACTGTTCCCGCTTAACATTTAACGCTGAAGGACATTCTGGAGCGTCATGTAGGGCTATCGATCGACGAAGTAAGTTCCTGAACGTCCAAGCTCAAGCCATTCTTTGCGGTTGGCCTGCGTACTCAGGTCACTCATAAGTAGGGCGGCTCGGAAAAATCGATTTTTCGCGGGGAAACTTGGCCCACTGAAAAAAAGTTGTCAAAGTGGCTTAGAATTCGGCCAAAAAAATTTAGGACCTCTAGGTCAACCCTAGACCCTCGCGCCGTTGCCATTTAAGGGAAGGGCGGTTAAAAGTTTAAAAAATGCATGATTTTACAGTGGTTCCCCATGGATTTATACGAGTTGCGATCCATTAGGCCAAAATTTCGTCCGTTTGGATGTATCTACGACCGTTAAGTCACAAATCACCTATTTTGAGTGCGTGGCTGCGCGTGCATTGGCAACCTCGACGCAGCGTCGTGGCGCGACGAGCAGCAGAAAATTCATCCTCAGCTCAAATGGATAGTTTAAGTGTAATTGTGTAATTGTTTGATTGTGCCGAAAGTAAACACATTGTTTACGCATAAAGGAGACGACGGCGTAGAAAGGATGTGATCGGTTGAAATTCCGCTCGTTACTTCGTAGACCATTGTTGCCCCACATGCAGTACGTAATGCATTTCCCCTCGCACGGTCGAACCGCCCATGACTCGAGGTGACCTTTGGCGGCTCAAGAGTATATAAAGTATCTGCAGTTCGCCACTAAAAAATTGGTCCATTCAGTCAAGTCGCGTTTTTGCGGACCTGTTCTTATTGCCAGTCAAGGTGTTGTGTTTGTCATTGGTGAAGAGAATTGTGTAATTAGTGCGCCACTCTTCAACTCAAAGCCCTATTTGTTGTGAATATTCTAACTGCGCGGCAATTTGAACTTGAAATATGCCGAAAAAAGGATGCGCAGTGAGGAAAATTGTCCCTTTTTTGATGACTCGGCGACTTAAAACGAATCGATGTTACCAACTTTCACGGAAGTGATAAAATATTTTTCTTGTGCTCGTGATATTTTGAGATCCGAAAACGCAGGTACGGTTCATCAAGTTGCTACTCGAGCCGCGAAAAAAGTGTCCAAACTTTCGAGACGCGCCTCTATTCCAATTATCCCGGAAAGAGCCGTGATTAAACTGGTTTTACGGTACCAAATAAATACTATAACATAAGAAAAAGTGCCAGTAAACCTAAGAAAGATGCCGAATTGACAAAAAAATTAATAGATTTTTAAAATTTTGGATAAATTGTGTGATATTTGTGCGTGTAAGGGCAAATGAATTAACCAGTGTAAGTACAAGAAGGAGGATGAAGTTCCTCCAAATAAAGTGGCATTATTGAGAGATCAAAGGACGAGACGAAAGATGGAGGCTGGTGGAGTGGATGTCGGAGGACTCGAAGAAGGAAGAATAAACTTAGAAGAACATCGTCGGAGAGCGACAAGTCAAAATCACCCTTTCTTGAAGAGTAAAAAGCGAACAACAAGGATTCTCTTCACCGGTATCCCAAGAAAATTCAACAGATGAGGAATCTTACGACTCGGAATTCAACATGAATCAACCTGGATGAAACCTGGATGAAAATCAACCTGGACCATCTTCGGGGCAAAAGCGGCTTCAATTACCAAATGTGGCAGAAGCATGTTCACGAACCGGCATGTCCCTCAGAGCAGCAGCTATGATCGTGAGCGCAACTTTAGCCGACGCTAAACTCATAAGCCCGGAAGACATATCAAAGGTAAAAGACCGGATTTAATTACGGAGACAGAAAAAGAAGATGCTAGACACAGTGAAAGCAAAGAGAAGGATCAAAAAGTACTATTGAAGGGCTATATCTTGACGGCAGGGCGGATGATGCTGGAGCAAATCGGGAAGAGGACTCACCAAGGAGTAACATATCGTGTTAGTTAAAGAGGCAGGCTCCCACTATTTGGGGTTTCTATCAACCTCAGAAGGATCTGCAAGAAACATCAAATCTGCGATTCTCGATTTTTTTGCGAAAGAAAATAAGGATCCGTCGAATTTCAAAGTGATTGGATGCGACGGAACCAACGTGAATACCGTTCAGAAAGAAGGCATCATCCGTTTCCTGGAAGCACAGCTCCGACGTCCCTTACATGGGTCTATTTGTCAATTGCACATGAATGAGTTACCGTAGCAGCATTTGGTAGAAAAATTAGACGGGTAAACTTTCTACTAAAAAAAAACTTTAATACTAAAAAAAAAAAAAAATCGTTCGTAGGACCTATTGGCTCTGCCCTTCAAGATTGCCACACTTTAGATATCATAGGGTTTGAGGCAATTCCAACAACATAAGAGTCCAACGTAGTAGACTTGAATTTGCTGAGCACTGATCAGAAGTATCTTTTGGAAATTTCCTGTGCCGTGTCTACAGGATTTTGTCCGGAAAGTTTAGCCAAAAAACTTCAGGGAAAGTGGATCATTCTAGCTGACTCACAACGGCCTACCAACTGCTGAGACTCTACATGTCTACAGAAAATCCGAGCGCTAATTTAGTCTAGTCACATTCGTTCAAAAGTATATGCGCCCGTATGGTTTTCAGTGAAACAAAACCATTGTTTCACTGAAACTGCAGATGATGGAAATTTATTAATTGGTCGAGATATCTACCAGAAGAGCTTAAAAATGTCGTTGATCTATAATTCAGAGAAACGGGTTTTTCGGGCACCCAGAAAATTTATTTCTCGCAATGGTTGCTGACAAATGAGGGGAAGTGCGAAGAGACGCGTGGATAAAATTCTTAGGGCACGAAGAAATACGCATGTGACCGAAAATCCCAGAACTGTTTACTTACCAATTTTTAATTTTGACGTAGAAGACTACACTTCACTGATGAAATGGGACGAGGTCATAGACCCCCCCTGCTCTATCGAATCTCACGGATGAAGATATTCGAGAATTATGTGAACAATGCTCAACTTTTGAACTCGATTTTACATGCCACACTCAAGCAGTATAACGATTTGTGAAAGAAGTCACCCATGCTTCATTAATTTCCGCAACAGACGAGGAAAGACAATTGGAAATATTGAAAAGACTGGAAAGCAGAACCAAAATGCCGATCTTCGAAACTAAGGCTCAGTTCAAACTGAGATAGAGTGAAAAAGTTTTATACATCTCTACCTGACTTTAAAAATAATAAAATTCGTAATCACCTTTAGTGATCAATGAAAACAATTCATAAATCGAATGCCTGATTACAGTTCAATCGATTTTTTCTACAAAATGAACTCGTGCATATTTTTCAGATAACATCGTAACCTGATTAAAGTGATGCGTTCCTCAATTTTCATTACGAGTGGGTGGGGCAGCTCATAGTGCAGGTGTCTCTACGCAGTGAGCTCTGGTAACTATTTTTACATTCTTTATCCTCGTTGAAAGAGAATTGTAAAAATAGATTAAATCCTGCACAATCAGGTAGTTTTTACCTACATCCTAAACAATGACGGTATATTATTTCACATATATCATACAATTGTTTTGCAAATGTTCTTCCCTGGAAATTGTTTAATTATCTAATATTAGTCGGAAGACGGGTGCAAGATGAATTTTGCTCCGTTCGCGGTGAGGGGGCAGGAGACGCGAGCGGCCTGCTGCTCGTCGCGCCACGACGCTGCGTCCAGGTTGCCTATGCACGCGCAGCCACGCACTCAAAATAGGTGATTTGTGACTAAACGGTCGTAGATAAATCCAAACAGACGAAATTTTGGCCTAATGGATCGCAACTCGTCCAAATCCATGGGGAACCACTGTAAAATCATGCATTTTTTAACTTTTAACCACCCTCCCTATAAATGGCAACAGAGCGAGGGTCTAGGGTTGACCTAGAGGTCCCAAATTTTTCTGTCCGAATTCTAAGCCACTTTGACAACTTTTTTTCAGTGGGCCAAGTTTCCCCGCGAAAAATCGATTTTTCCGATCCGCCCTACTCATAAGGCAATTGTGGTTTCGCTGGCGTCATACTTAGGCTTTTATATTTTTAACGGTGCGCTGCACTGTCTAGTTACATAATGACAATATTAAACCCACTCTCGCCCAGCTTTCGCTACCATACAATTAAGTAGGATGTGAATCCTGCAAATTTTGTATCTCTATACCTACATTCATTTTTTTATGCGTGCCACACACAACATTCGACTTTCCGTCCGCCGTTCGTGCGCCACCTGATTCTCGTGTTTATATTTTTGTTGATCAGCAACTGAGAGAGGGGAAGGAATGCAATGACGTTAAATTTTAACGCATTTTTATTTATTTTAAATGATAAGTATAACTTATTTTTTCCGCACAGGTGTACAAGAACCAGACGACCTAGGATTCGACGAAGCTCGTCATCATCAGGACCTATGATGATAAGCTTCGTCGAAACCTAGGTCGTCTCATTGTTATAGATCTTTGTGGAAAAACTAAGTTATACTTATCATTTACAATGCTAAGAAGATTCCACGAAGTTACGCCTGAGATAACGGAATTTATTTGCACAGAATTATTACAACACCACCGAAATAAAACAGACACGACTCGGGTTTTGACGAATTGACAATTGATTGATTGAATGATGACGATTATTCGTCGAAATTCCTTATCGAGATGATCGTTATCACCGAATAATGACGATCATTTGTCGAAACCCGGGTCGTGTCAGTTTTATTTATGTGGTATTGGAAAAGTTTTGTGAATCAAAATTTGTTAAACATGGAATAGCACCAAGTGACACAAGACCGAGTTTTATGAACTTTTTCCAACATCCTACGGTTTTTCAAACGGTAGATCATGATACTCTCTTTGATTCCTCCCTTGAGGGTGAGCCACGGCGGAAATGTAGTAAGTGGCAAGGGGTGGTATCCGTGTAGGGGAGAGGGAAGTAGGGAGAGGAGGGCGCGATACAGCTCCATCTACATCCATCGAACCGCGGACGGCATGGGGCGGGGGGGGAAGGTAGAGCGCATTGTCGCAAATGGCTGAACGGATGCAGGGTTGAATATATAACACCCGCGGGAGTAATCTCCGCAGCTTCCTTCCGCCATCTCCCGATTAGCATTAGTAACCTTTTCTGATCTGCGCCGAGCGGACAAAGTGTCGCCGTGGCGAGTCTCCGACTGTGTTGTTAGTCTCCCTAAAGGCCGCGAGACATCGTCTAGCAGATTGCGAGGCACCCGGAAGCCGGCGGAAGACGAGATACGTACAACCAGGTGACCCGTTTGGAAAGCGAGTGACATGGGCTCATTATACTTCGAATAAGAGTAACTACACTCATTGATGGGTAATGCAGCTGTTGACTGCGATATCGAAGTTTATTTTGTGATTGTATGAATACGCATCGTGTAAAAAGTTCTCTGAATAAGATTTGTAATCATGTACAAATTTTAAAATTGAAGAAAATAGCTAAGGATTCTTTTCAATATGAATACAATTCTCTTTTTGTTACTTACGCCTAACTTCAAGGAGTTTATTTTATGTTGTACTGCAGTCTTGAGCATCTTGTTCTATTAAAGCCCGCAGTAATCCTCAAGGGAGTAAGAAGTCTTGGTGGTATAACTGGCCAAGCACTCAACGCGATGGAGAAGAATCAAGATGTAGTCCCGGTCAAAGCGAATGATTTTTCACTGTGTACAATTCCGCACATTCGTCAAGCCTAAGGATACGGGAGGGTAGCAAAGATAATTTACAACAAATAAAATTATTTTGAAAGGGCTGCCATCACATCCTAGTTAAATTAGGGGGTGAGACACTATCATTCTGAACTAAAATAGTGTTCCAAAATTTCTTCTCGAGCTCTCAAAAGAATAATTCTCATCAATCCAAAAAGCTTTTCCTTTAGCAGCAGGTAGAATGATAGTGAGGCGAGGGAATGTATGATAAATCTCCTGCTATGGACTGGGAAATGTTTCTAAAAACCATAATTTCTTTTTTATACTAATATTTCTATTTTTAGTAATAAGCGTGTAATTTAAAAGAGCGTCATAATTTCAACATTCTTAAGTTATGAAATGCTGTACGCAAGCCAATTCGGCTAATTATTGGTCCTTGATTTTAGATAATTAATCGAAGCTTGGAGATGGGAGATTCAAAGTACTTTTTTATCAAAATGCTAAATGGAGTAGATATTTATTTTCCTGGGCTGTAGGAAAATAACTAAATTGAGATTTTAATTTTTCTCTCGCTCCTCACTTGACACTGAACATTTTTTTTGCTGACATAAGCTTCCGTGAAACTCTCAGAGAGATATGTAGAGAAACTAGAAAATGGATGAGAGTGTTATAGGAATAAGTAATTCGATAAAGTAGACCTAATATAAATATATTGAGTATCTTGCACAAAAGGGCGAGAATTTGAAACGTAAGAAGTTTGAGGATAAACCACACCATCAATCAATGGATGGAGGTTCAAAGATGGAGAGGTTCAAGGCAGAAATGTAATGTAAAATTTACTTTAAATGAGGAAACTAGAAGAAGATGAGTGGAATGTTGTGTGATAAATAGGCCAACTACGAGAAGTTGGAATAAATCTACATAATACACTGCGAGCCACGGCACGGGCGTGTGGCAGGGGGTGTTAGGTCACCAGCCGTGCAGAGATGTAAGGTTTTGGGAGGTGAAAAGGTGACGTGAAATTATGGGAGTATATTTAGTAGAGCTTAGTTTTTACTGCTGTGGCTTATTGTGCGCGGAAAGAAAGAGTGTTTTTTCTCATCTGTTCGACAATGTATCTCTCTTATTTCATCGCTAGTGATGTAGTGAGGCGTCATGATAATATTTTATATGACGGCCTGAGGCACACCAGTTCTGAATATCCTCAACCAAACTAAGCCTGAGGAAAATGGGCGGATTACAAACCATATTAAAATGGGAATAGGGATAATTAATGACACGTGGCAAATAGGGGTAAAATGATGACAAAGGTGTGATATAAAAATGTTATGAAACGGTCAGCGATGAGTCGTTTTTGGAAAGTATCGTTGAATGGTGCAAAAACATGGATTACGCGAATAGATTACGAAAATAGGCCGCAGGCGTTCGAGATATAAGTGCTGAAGGGGAAAGGAGAAGGCGCGGTGGATAGAACGGAAGAAAAAAATAGAGAGGGCTACGGCGGGAGATGATAGGAAAATGCTGGAGGAGATTAGGAGATTGCAAAGCGTAGGTGGTAAGAAGAAGGAGAGCTCAGGGATGCTGAAGGACGTAATAGAGGGTAGAATAGGCTATACTTACTAAGTAAGAGTATTAACGATGTATGAAATACAGAAATGAAATATCGGTTGAGAAAATCATTTCACTACTGAAACATTACTTACGATTAGATGATGCTAGATAATATCGATTACATTTGAAAACCCCCCTCTATTCATTCAAATCACCGAGGTCTATAACCAGAGGATATAAAGTCAATTAATTTCTGATTTTATAAATTTATGATTACATAGGTAAAGAGCCCACTGGCAATCATAATGGATCGGAATATGACCTTCTTTCATTTTTCTTAATCCGCGTACCTCCTCGTTTCACCCGTAACACCAACCCCGGAAGAAGATAGTCCGCTCCGTCAGTCTGTATCCCAAAGTTCCGTCTCTCTGTATCCCAACAGGCTACAATCTCTCTTTCTCTGTTACTTGTACGACTATATCTGTTTTCTACAGGCTACTCTCCGTATTCAATTCCCTTGCAGCGAAAAATCCCTCCGTCGTACGGAACGGAAGAAAAAAATTGAGAGGGCTACGGCGGGAGATGATAGGAAAATGCTGGAGGAGATTAGGAGATGGCAAAGCGTAGGCGGTTAGAGGAAGCAATGTGAAACACAGGGATGCTGAAGGACGTAATAGAGGGTAGAAAAGGGTATACGAACTTAGTATCCATGTAACCAGAGTATCAACCATGAATAAAATATATAAATAAAATATCGGTTGAGAAAATCATTTTATACTGAAGCATAATTTACAATAAGATAATGCTGGATAATATCGATTACATTTTAAAATTACCCTCTATTCATTAAAATCTCCGAGGACCTAAACTCAAAGACTCAGAGAATCTAATGTCAATTAACTACCGATTTTAGAAACTAATTATTGCATAGATAAAGAGCCAACTGGCAATGATCTACATCTACATAATACCGTGCGAGCCGCCGCATGAGCGCGTGGCAGGGGTGGTAGCTCACCAGTCGTATATAGCAGTAAGATTTTGGGAGATGAACTGGTGACATGTATTATGGAGTGTTTTAAGTAGATCTCAATTTTTATTGTGGTCGCTTATTGTTCGCGGAAAGAACGAGCTTTTTCACTTATCTGTTCGGCAGTGTATCTTTCACATTTTATCGCATCTGTCAGACCTAGAGATGTAGTGAGGAGTCATGATAATCTTCTCAGTGTCGCTTTGAAAAATATCAGTTCTGAGTTTGTCAAGCAACCTAAGCCTAACGTGTAGCCTCCGAGTCACTAGGGGCTCCCATCTAAATCCCTCCAAAAGTTGTGAAACACTACATATATGCTCGCTCGCAGTAGTTTTTAACAAAGCGCGAGGATTTTCTAATTATTTAATTAATTAAAATTAGTTGTCGCTAAAATGAACATGTTAAAGTGAAAGCGTGGAGTGACAAAAGACGGGGGACTGCCGAGAGAAGTGAAAGCTTAAATTAATGAAGTTGAATCATTGGTGTTTATTGATTTAATAAATTAACTTACCTTAAAAATAGAGTTGACGATTTTTCATTGCTTGTGTATATATATATTTGTTTATATTATATTGCTGATCTTATAACAAAGGTAATGATAAAAACTGGTATTAAATACTGGCCTCAGTTATCAGTCAATCGATTGGGCCGTAAGAGTAGGTGTACAAATTGCGATTTTAAATCAAATTCATTTCATAAATCATAAAGTGGAACATTCCATGTCTCTCCATTTCCTAGTAGCGTCTTAAATAATTTTTCCATTTCTCAGGTTATGCTTTCCTTATGGAGAAATCTACTCATCATTCCCGTTTATTTCATTATCAACCTATATGTTACCTTTATTATAGATCTATTCTATAAGAAAATATGAGCCTCCATTTCAACAATACTGTTCGTCGTCAAGGAAAATATTCACCAAAAACGTAAAATTTCGAGCAATGTTACGAATGTTTTTCTCAGCTTTTTCACGAATCCGAAAGGGAAACTAAAAAAGATTGAATAAACTGAGGATCTTTATCATATTTTCTTTCGTTTGCAGTTCGTCTTGACTTCGTGCTACTAGTGAATTTATTTTAAATGTTGAAAGAAAAGAAGAATGCAAGCGAACAAGCGTGACGCATTCCAATGCTATCACCAGTTTCTACCTTTTTCTCCATGTAAAAGGGTTTGGTCAGTCCCCGCTAAAGAAGTTTTTACCGCAAAAATGGATAGAGTAAGATATGATGAATCAAAATAGCGGATAAATTAGGACCTAATGAAAAAATTAACAAGAAAGTAGCCCAAGATGGTTTTCGACACATGGAGAGAAGAAACAAGGACTGTGTCCGGAAGAGGGAAGCAGACTTGAAGGTGGCAGGAAAGTGAAGGACTGGTGTTTTGGTGGAAGGATACGAAAGGATCGGAAAGGAACGTGGTTGAATAGGGATGAAGTCCAGGATTAGGAGGAAAAGATTAATTTTTATGCTCGTTAGATACAGAGAACCCTAGTATGCAGAAGAGAGAAGCTGAATGCAGGAGTCACCCAGAGAGGAGAGAAATTAGAGCAAGTGGATTACTTCACCTAACTCGGAAGTACCACCACGTGGGACGGAAGAAGTACAACGGACATCAAGCGGACAATAGGCGAACTGCAGTCAACTAATCTTAGGATTGAACGACCAATGATGATGATACAGAGCCGAATGCTGCAGTCTTAGGTGGAAAAGAAGACTACTGAAGGTAAACGCCGGCACAATTTAAATGGGAAACGGCTGAGGAAAGGAAGAGGCAAAGATAAAAATGCTCTTCAATTTTAAATAGTTTATTATTTATTACACTATGAATAAGCTAGTCTAAGTTCTAGGCAGAGGACGAAATGAGAACTACTGTTATATTAAATGTAGTCTAAACAAAGTAAACACAGGCTTCGAGAGATATCCAGGTATATATTTTTATGCTCGCATGATGCAGAGCCAAACGCCGCAGTCCAAATTGCTATACGATGCAGCCTGCACTCCCGTTTGTTTGTCCCCTTCGAGGCTTTAAAGGGGCCAGCGCCATTGGACTCAAACAGGTCTCCAAGCCGGTCATTTGATATCCCACGAGAATTTCGGGAGCGGCGAGGAGTTGACATTTCTTCGATTGCTCCAAGCCGGGCGCCCAACAAACCTCGTGCACCGAAACATCAAAATGGCGACCGGGGTCGGAGCAAAAACGCGAAGCGGAGAGCGCAAATGGAAACCAGATAGTGCAGCTTGACTAGTGAGCGTAAGTGCAGCTTAGCGGAGAGATGAGGGTGGTGGGGAGGGAAGGGAGGGACAAAGTGACATCAAACGAGTAGGACAGTTGTTAGTAATAGGCCCGTCGCCACGGCAACGCAAAAAAATAACACGCGAGTGCAACACCCCGCAACGTTTTCGGCGCGGCCAAACATTCGCCTATCCCCGAATATTTTATTTCCGTCTGCACGGTGACAGTACGAATATATATTTTCACTGTGGAAAGAATATTTAACCTTTGGCTCACCATCGTTTATGGGAATCATCCGAGCAAGCCTGAATTATAAACCCCATGCCTCGCGCCGCTAGTTCGAGGCAAGTGTGTGGTTTTTCCTTCGTAAAATATCTTAAATATAGAGTATGCATATCATAGCAATTTAAACTCCAGTCATTTGTTTGATGCAAACGTTACGGCCGTTACTTTGTGGTCTATTTTTTGCAAATTAGACCTGAATTTTAAATATTTCTAATGAAAAAGCATGCGAAGCATGAGGAAATATAGAATTCTTCATTTTAATACAAGCAGAGAGACTCGGTTTTGCACATAGAGCTTAGAAATAATTGCTCTGATCCATGCTTAAAGAAAACAGGCTGAAGTTGAGAATGTTACATTTTTCGGCGAAATAATGTCTTCATACCTAAATCGTTAGTAAAAGTAATTTAAATAAAACTAAAATAAGCATCTGCACTGATTCCAATGCTTTTATTGTAGCAGTAAAGAGTAAGAAATCTGGGGTAAAAGTACTCCATCAAATTGTTTCGTAAACAAACTTTGGGAGTCTGCTCTTCGGCCCGGAGGCCCTTGGGCCTTTCTCATATCGCTTATGTCCTTATACCACTCATGCACCTGCGGGAAATATTTTATGGTAGTTGTTGCATCAGTTTATCCGTCATGGTCATATTGAGCTCTGATCTGGAGTCTCAAGGGCTCTGAACACTATGCTTGTGTAATGGTTGAATAGAAGAGCCACAGATGTCGCCAACAGCGAGCAATCCCCGAGACTTGCCTATCAGTGTTCCCATACAACGCCGTATGGGGCAATTATTAAAGTTTCAGTTGTATCAGATGAGTAGTTTTTGAGGAGACCAGTGAAAAACATATTCACAGACAAACACCACTCCATGCATAAATATTTGTTAAATAAAATGCTACTCGTCCAAAACTATTTTATATGAAGAAATTTCACAAAATCAAAGTCCATTAAATTTTGACCCCAACTATACATTTTATTCACTTGATTACAACGCGTCGAAACATTTGTGGTCAAAATTCAATAATTTAAGAGAAACGTCACTGCAATTGGCTTTATTTACAGGAAAATTATCTATCGAAAGTATATTCATCTCTAGTCATCATCAGTAATTTTGTCCTAAGAATGGATGACTGGTTACCACCTAATATAATGTTAAATTGAATTAACATAATTGTAGGAATCAATAAAAACTTGGGGAAAATTAGTCCTATTCTTCCTGAAATAAAGGTCAATCTACCTTTTAAATACTCCTTTAAAAAAGAGTAGTGTCCCGAACTTTGCCTTTTTATCAGAGTAAAGACAAGGAATCGATCTATCATAACTTTACAGTTATTTGCCCGCAAATAAAATATATTCAAAACGCGTTACTCAGCAGAAATGGTGTTTCAGTCGTCTTTGATGGGCGCAAAAATGGGTATGTACTTAAAAAATTTATCCGTCAAAAATCACACTACAGTAAGTTCTCTACGTCGGAGATGCGTGTTGATGAAGAGGTACGTAATTCGAAACAACGTCAAACGGATCCAGATATTCGTGACCACTTTAATCCCGCAATAAATCGGGGCGTTAATTTCAAATTATGTTTTTTGCCTTTATCCAGGAAAAAATAGCTATTTCAGATTTGATTATTACGTCTCAGTTATCAAAAAACGCAAGCATGTGCACATACGGTTTATTTTATTAGCATTAAACAGGGTAAAATTTTCCGACGACCCTTGTCAGCATGGACGTAACATCGAATCAGACGGAAATCGAAACGACGCACTCCGAGGATTTTCTCGACTTTCTTCCTAAAGGTGGCTCTGGTCTCAGGATCACATTTCCCAGATTTTCTGAAAACTTCAATGTAGCATTTTTTAAGTGTGGTCTTAACTGAGGTGAAAATAATTCGATAGGTTTCCGGGCTAGTTTCAATGTGATTCAGTCTTGAGGTGGAGATTTTAACTCGGGCTCCTACGGAGACTGCTCAGATTACAGCAGAAAAATGTCATTACCCATGAGAAGAATGTTTAAATATTCAATTAAAAACTTTTTCAAGGTGCAAACATTCCTGGAATGTGAATTAAAACCATGTATATGCATCATACCACCAATTTATTAAAGTTATTAGGGAATTACTGCCATAATTGAAGTCAAAATGCGGTAATTTTATACAAATGGCGCTGAGGTCGGCTCCTATGGCTAGACAGATGCGGTCTTTAAAAATATATACGTGATACAATCTACATATTTCGTAAAAAAATTTTCGTGCTCAACATTTAGCCCACTTCGTCACCGAAAGTGGAATTTTTAACCAAGTAAATTAAATGTGTAACTTAGTATTTGTTTTGACCCACATGCTAGGTCAGAGCCAAGAAAAATTTTGTTTCCTTATACTAAGAATTTTAATCGGTGAAATATCCATTTTTTTAAGCAACGTCAACGAAATGGTGATATTCGTTATTTTATTTGACTCAAGCAGTTGCTGAGAAGCCTCCTTAATACCCTTTGGGAAGGATCATTTTGATGCAGATTTTTTTGGTGCCAAGATCCGTTCAGTTTCTTCGTGCCGGCGACCGCCTTTGCAATCCCGTCCGTCCCCTTTTACGTGTGCTGGGGACGTCATAATTAATAGTTAGCGACCCACATGCCGAGAGCGTTCGCATATGCATATCGTCGAGGGCGTACGTTCTTCTGGCCTCCATCTTAGAGGTGGAGGACGCGGGTTTTGCTAATGAGGAATTAGGGTCTCATTCCAAGATTTGGCGGTGTCGGGCCGCCCGTCTCGAGCTGACGACATGCGAATGCAGATCCCGGGCTAAGGCGGTGCAAACACACCCACACGTACCTTGCGCATGTCTCGCCAGGTGCGGTGGAATATCACGGGAGAAATGTTAATTCACATTACGTAGACCGGGACCCGAGTTCGCCTTAGTTTATTTTTACTGAACGACAGGAGTGGGCGCAGGCTTACGACATTAATCATGGAGTGAAGGAATTTTTTTTACGTTATACGTCATTTTTACGTTTTTACGTCATATATGTCTTGATGATGAATTTTGGGATCTGGTAGTTGCGGTGGCTGGAGTTTCGTATGGGAGACGTCAAGTACCTTTTTTCAAATATATCCCTTCGTCATAACACCCATTAAAGTCATTGAAATTACTGTGTTAATACCATTTTTATGACTTAAATGCTCGGACTGAATTAATAGCATGCTCTTGAATTACAAATGTAATAAGTACATCAAGGCTAGATGGAAAAATGAGTTGCACCAGCTTCTAAAACAGCAAATCTCAACACACCTGTTCGATGATCGCCATTTGAAGACTTGAAGCGATAATGGTCGCTGAAAGACTTCGTTTTAGCTTAATATTACAAATAAATTCCACTTTCTCCGGCGAGATGTTGTAGAACAGCATGTTGAACAATGATACTCAAACGATATCTTACTGTCAACCAAATTTATTTCAAACTCTTACAACACGTGTTTCAACTGTCTAGCAGTCATCATCGGGTAAGACTACCAGGCAGTCTTACCTGATGGTGACTGCTAGACAGTTGAAACACGTGACTATCAGGCAGTCTTACCTGATGATGACTGCTAGACAGTTGAAACACGTGACTACCAGGCAGTCTTACCTGATGATGACTGTTAGACAGTTGAAACACGTGACTACCAGGCAGTCTTACCTGATGATGACTGCTAGACAGTTGAAACACGTGACTACCAGGCAGTCTTACCTGATGATGACTGCTAGACAGTTGAAACACGTGACTACCAGGCAGTCTTACCTGATGGTGACTGCTAGACAGTTGAAACACGTGACTACCAGGCAGTCTTACCTGATGATGACTGCTAGACAGTTGAAACACGTGACTACCAGGCAGTCTTACCTGATGATGACTGCTAGACAGTTGAAACACGTGACTACCAGGCAGTCTTACCTGATGATGACTGCTAGACAGTTGAAACACGTGTTGTAAGAGTTTGAAATAAATTTGGTAGACAGTACGATATCGTTTGAGTATCATTGCTTAATTTTACAAATTCAATAACCCACAAAACAACCTTCAACGTGGATTAAGTGATTTTAGTATTTTTTTAAGTCCCTTTCTGTAGAAAAATGCCCGTCCCATTCTTTGGGGACACCTGGGGATAATGAGATCGTGAAACGGAATCACTTAAGACGCATCACCTTCGGTAAGAATAAAGATGAGAAAACAAAGTTATCCAGGAGTAAAACATTAATTCAATTTTCTACAGTTTATGACCCAAGAAATATTTTCAAATCCCTTTAAGTAACAATTAATTCTTATGAGTAGATTTTTAACGAAGGAAAGGTTGCCAATATCGGATACCATCCTGAAGATTGGAAGCAATAGGCATGATTCAAGACTCAACTTTCTTTTCAAGTCGTTTTTCATTTTCAGTCATGTAGGAAAGTGAGTGAAAAAGATCTCCTCGTATTTGGGGACATTATTGCTTAACATTAATGCAAATTTCTACAGTTTATGACCCAAGAAATATTTTCTAATCCCCTTAGGTAACCTTATTGGTTATTTAAGGTTTTTTTAATATTAATTTAACCTATACCAACATTCAATTTATGAAATTGAAAAAGTGAAATTGTCTGAAAAATAATCTCTCATTATCTTAACTGATGCTATACGCAGTCTACAAAAAAATATTTAACGAAGAAAATGTTGCCAATATCGGATACCATCCTGAAAATTGGAAGCAATAGGCATGATTCAAGACTCAACTTTCTTTTCATGTCGTTTTTCATTTTCCATTTTCAGTCATGTAGGAAAGTGAGTGAAAAAGCTTTCCTCGTATTTCCTCCAAGCATCTTTGCAATTTGATCATAATACTTAACGCACTGAAACTAAGGTTGCAGTTGAAGTTTAATAAATTTAAGGAAATTGGCACATATATATGCTGCAATAACCATGACAATCAAATTCCAAACAATGACCTGAATCTTATAAAGCATCCCCTCCATTACTTCCTTCAGTATCTCAGTACGTCCACCTATGTACAATTTTTACGCACGTAGATCTAAAGACAAATAATCTCTCATTATCTTCACTGATGCTATACGCAGTCTACAATAAAATTCAAAATGTCTTTCATCAAGAGTTGTTTTATGAATTGAAGGAACGACTTGTATTTTCATACTGTTGACAGATAAACGTGATATAATTGAAACGCTCTAAATAGAAATGTGTGTCCTTAGGGTTGCATTGTATATAGAAAAAATGGAAAGCCGTATAAACGGTAGAAGATAATCACCGGACGGATCTCTGGGTATCTACGCTTTGCGTTTAATCCCAAAAGATGGGCCATTGGCAATGGAAAGGAGGGCCTCCAAACCCTCAGGTAAAAGGGAAGGGTGAAGAAATTTGGGAAATGTATCAGTTCAAAACCCAGTCACAATTAGAATGATCACGTATTGAACAGCAAAACCTGTTTTTTTCTATAGGATCCAAATTTTGCCCCTTCGCACATTGGACTTAAGCACTCGCGCAACCCTTACTCCTTTGATTAGTGAGTTTATTAATATGTTTTTATGACCCAAGGATTGAGTGCTTTTTGGATAAAATTTAATTACTTTCGATTACAATTTTATTACCTTGAACTCAAGTTTGTTTGACTATCAATCAATGAAAACAAGAAGATCGTACATTATTCAAGCAAAACAAAATAAATATAACAATTTTACTGAGTAAGATCCTATATATTTTAGTATAAGAAAAAAAATATTTACTTAGAACAGGACGAAAACCAGTTCTGAATGCAATAACGTCCGTCAATGGAATGCAACAGCATGTGGTATACATGTACTCAAGGCTGACCGTAGTTAGTAGAATAATGGATTAGGTGGCATGACTCTTCAGAGACACTTTATAGTGATAATTGGGCTCACCAGCCACCAGAATAGATGGTACAACATGTTACAATGCATCTGAATGGACGGCGTGAACGTACGCCGTTACAACTCCAGCGAAAATTTAAAAGACGTACATGCGTCCTCGTGCCTCCTGGATGGCCAGGAGGCACGAGGACGTAAATGAACGTTCGTACTGCTCAAAGGGTTAAACAAACAACGAAATCCGGGTCCATCCGCCCGTCAACCCCCGCAATGAAGTCGATTAGTTCAATGGCGATTCAGCGACCTACGCCATTCGCGGGCAACTTGAGTGATTCCTTTGCCCACAGAGCACCACGTGAAGGTGTGCGATCGGGTACTAAACCACCATTAAATAATACACGTCACCATTTCACCTCCCAAAACATTGCACCTTTGCACAGCTGGTGTCCTTACACCCATGCCACATGCCAATGCGGCGGTAGTACGTTGATGTAGATATAGAATAAAAGTATCATAATTTTTCAACTTGTTTTATAAATGCATACGGCGTAGCATGTCTGTAATGGAAGTAATTAATAAAAATGTGTATTTTGATTAATAGAACAAGTATTTTGAACATTAAGACAAAATATTTTCCTTCTCTCCACAAAATTATTTCAAACTATTGTATTTTGAACAACCAGTACTCAGTATGCGACATTTTCTCCCAAACGGAGTCGAATGTCGATTACGGAGATTGAATGCGACAGGGAGCGCGACACGATATGGCCTCCGCGAGAGCAAAATGCCAGCCACGGCGCCCGGGGCACTTCCGGTGGTCATATCACGATAGCGGTCGCACGAGGCACCGAGGCAAGATGGAGATGGCAATCACGATTCTCGGGTGCATCTGAGAGGGCGCCAACCCCGTGACCTCGCCCCCCACTCCATTCCCCCCCATCGTGCGGTCGAGAAGGCATTCGGAGTGGTGCGGGAAAATAAACACCGGGGGAGTGGGGGGTATAGCTTAGTGTCTGGACGTGATAACAGTCGCAAACGTACGAGACCAAACCGACAAACGCACATACTAAGAGTTTCCAGCCGTGCATTCGCCCACGGGGAGCGGATACAATCCAGCGAAATTGCTACCAAACTTCGACGAGTTTTGGAATGAGTTAATTTGCGCGGTGTTTCTCGAAAATATCGTCGACGGCCCTAAATAAAAACTCAGTGCATAGTGCTATTTCGTGCGATTATTTCTTCATTATTTTCTCGGTGTTCAGGGATTTTCTTTTAATGCCGATGATTTTCCGAGAGAGTTTACTGCTGCATTTTCTGTACAAATTATTCTCTCTAAGATATTTCCAAATATCTAATTCCCTGGTCATAGTTATACCCTTACGTAACTTCGCCGTGTATCAGGAAGCCAGCGTGACGTGAGGGTCTGTGCTTTTGCACGGAAACACAGCAGTCCGTGGTTCGTTTCCCCGGTCCTGACGGACTTTTTCTCTCAGTCATGGTGAATTAAAATAGAATAGAATAGAATTTTATTTGCTAAAATCTGCAGAACATTGCATTCAAAAATAGTTAAACATATCAACGGAAGCTTTAAGTGAGCTCGAAGGTCAAGACCTGAATTGAGCCATGTTTCCTTCACTTTCGGTCAGCAGTGAAATAATTTACTTCTCATTTCAGTTACACAAAATCAGGAAATAACATTTAACATTTTCATTAAACATAACCTTTAACCATTTTCAATATTTCAATTTACATTGCATTTACTATTCATTTTGGATTATTAACAAACACAATTCAATTGGGATATTGTCTCGTCATTCACAAATTCTTGCTCACACATTTTCCATAATATTACATGATGGCTAATCAATCCCAATGGCAATAGTGATATTTCCGGTACAGTGATAGCATCTCAAGTAATCACGATGTGAAGTCATAAATTATCGCGTTCCGCTAACGATACCTGCTGATTTTCGAGAAAATACCTCGGGACTCAAAAATTTAGTCAAAAAAGAAGGAGCTTTCCTGTAATAAACTTTATTTTTTCTTATATAGTTCTGGAGCTTTACACTGTTCTCATTTAATCAAGTTCATTCTTTCCCGGGGTTTTTAAAAGAATATAAACACTTCATCCGAGCATTGATAAACCTTTTCACGTCATTTGATATTTCAAAATGAGTTCATCTTTTTCAGGTTAATGTTTTCGAAAGTATTAAACGAAATTCAATGGTTACTAATAAAAATACACGTGCAATGCTCATATACTGCTTTATTTAAATTATAGTGTTTATTAATGCCGAGAGTACTTCTATGAGGTGAATACTGATGCAGTGAAGTATACTCTAAACGATTAGATTAAATTTACATCATCCGTTTATTTAAGTTTAAATTTTTTTAAATTTTTCTCTCGGGAGGAACTAAATTGCACATATGTCATCAGCATTACAACTTAACGAGTACATTTCATAAAATTTCTTTGAACGGTTTTCAAAACAAAATCCCTGAATTCCCTTTCAGTCATCTTATTCGTTGCTTGTTCTCTTGTCCCTATACTTCCCAGATGCCACCTGAAACTTTATTTTTATCTTTATTGCTCTTAACTGAATTAAACATTCGTTTTTGAAAGCTGTGTATTCCTCAACCTCATTTTGTTAATCTGGGCTGTAATCCCGGAAGGTTTCGTCCACTGAAGATAGTCGACTGGAGTCAAGCAAAAAGTAGGAGTTTCAATAAAGAATACCAAAAACAGTCTAGAAATGTCTCATGTATTGAAGCTCTGCATATTATATTTCCTTTATTCTAAAAAAAAGAATTTCTAATGATTACAGATATTGCAGAAGATGGCTATTGCGCATAGGCCGAAACTTTAAGTTTAGAGCTACTGGGGATTTAATCAAGAAGGAGGTAGTTTTAATGGTAGCCCATGCTAAGAAAGAAGTAACAGTCAAATTCTATTTGTAATTATTCTTGTTTTGTTATTTAATATACATAAGCGCATTTTTGATGCGAGAAGGATGAAAAAGATTCTATAAAGTAATTCAACTGAGATATATAGGAAGAATGATTTTATGATTTGAATGAATGATGAAATAATTTAAAGGAGTGAATGATATTGTGTATCTTTCGGTGTAATATTTGCCAAAGATGAGAGGAAAGAAGAAAGACTGAAAGGCTTGCGAACGTCGCGTACTGGGGCTAAATTCCCAAATTCTTGGCAAAAAATGACGGATTTTTCCGAACCAAATAAATGCCCAATACAATTTACGACTGACTATCGGTATAGTGTGAATAAAAATCTAGTCGATCGTAAATATAAGCTTGCTTCGTTGTCCTTGCTTAATTCTTTCGCTAAGTTTACCAGCCACAATTAGTATTTGTTTATTGTGCCTTAACTAAAGTATGCGAATGAGGGCGAAAATATTGAAGAATCGGGCTCGCATTTGGATGCCAAATGGAATAGAGCAAAGATTATTGAGATGCGGTTGCCAAAAAATAAAAAAATCAGAGAAACATGCGAAGAGCGAAACCCGCCCCGAGGGATAGAGGGCGAGGGATAGGTCACGTTGCATCTCTTTCGCGGGTTTGGGAATTCCCGCGGCAGCGGAGGTGGCGGTGGCGAAGAGAAACCTCATATCGCCATGCTTTTGTTTTCGGGTGTCTTCTATTCTTCTCATTTTTTGTGATGGCGCGCTGCATGGAGAAACTCGGAAGGCAGACTTGGAGATGGAGGTTCATGGCACGAACGAACGCATTCATCTCCACCGTCCAAATTGTTTTCACCCTCTTCTCTCCCTCCTCCACACGTTCAAAAGGTCTTACTTTTTTTTCGTACGATGCTTCAAACAACAACGCCAAGGCCTTTCGGATTTCTCTGGGATGCCGGTGGGTGCAGACATAAAAGAAGGATGAAAAAAAAAGATTTTATAAAAGAAAGAAGAATTTAACTGGCCTAATAGGAAAAATGAATTTATGATTCTGATGAATGATAAACTAATTGAAGGAGTGCATGATATTGAGTATCTTTTGGTAGAATATTTGTGTAGGATGAAAGGAAAGAGTTGAGACTCTAAAAGATTTGCAAAAGTCGCACAATGGAGCCAAATGTCCTTATTTTTGGCAAAAAATCAAATAATCGACTTTGCCAAACAAAATAAATGCCCTAAGCTAATTCTAGCCAACAATCGGTGGAGTATGAATATGCTTTGAGCACACTGCAAGGAGCGCAGATATTATTGACAGGACGTGTCAATAGTAGTCATTTTAGGTGACCACTTGATAGCGGTTAAAAAACACGTGGCGTCCACCAGTCTGTTTGAGTGACCAGTGATCCTGTGTTCTCGTATACTTTGATAACCTACGACTAAATATCCAAACCGTTCAACTAGAACATGTTTATATCATTTTGCATTCCTGGTAATATAAAAATATAATTTATCGCAGTCCCAGTATCCTTAAAAAATCGTACCATTCTAGTGGGCTCGCTATTCTCGATCGATTGCAGCGTCTATGAGTCATTATCAAGATGACCTTGGATGTGAGACTTTAGTAATACAATATCACCAGACTATTTAAGCTAGGTGCTTCTGAACTGCATAATATTTTAGACCTGACTAATTTATGCTAAAGTATTTTCTTTAGATCAAGACAAAGCAGGTCTTCAATTTTTTGTCACAGTTTCAATACAGCGTAGTTTCAAAGAGCAAACCAAATTAAAAGATGCGCCTTTTTTTGCCTTTCCCTATAACAGCAATTTAAGCACAGGTGCATTAAGCATGGAGAGAGCTAACGGACTATGCCACACTTGTCAACATGAAAGCAGATTGTTTGCTCGATCCGACAATCTTCACATCACGTATCGAACTTTAACTTGCTAAGGAACCTAATCAGATGAAACATAGTACTGAACAGGTGTTTTTGTATTCAAATTTAGTTGTTCAGCAAAAAAAAATTTGTCTAGGAGGCAAAAATTGTAGTTTACAGGATGCTGCCATGAGCCGCTCAAGTGTTTTTGGGTGGCACAAGTTGTTCCGTGAGAGGAGTTTGCTCGTCAAGGATGACCAACGCCCGCCACATCAAGGGTCGACGAAAAACCATGCTTCTGGTCTTCTTTGATCATCTTGGTATCATCCACAAGGAGTTTGTACACCCTGGCCAAACCGTGAATGCACAGTTTTACGCAAAAGTGCTCGATAGGTTGCGAAAACGAGTCAACCGCGTGCGACCAGACATCGCCAGTTCCTGGAAGCTCCACCACGACAATGCGCCGTGCCACACCGTGGCTACGCCGGACTTCTTTCTCTTTCCTCGCCTGAAACAGGACATGAAGGCACGTTTCGACTCCATCGAAGACGTCCAAACGGCTGTATTGAGGACTCTCAACAGTATTCCGGCCAGTGACTTCCAGAAGGCGTTCGCAGATTGGCAGACACGTTATACTCGGTGCGTCGAAGCACAAGGGTCCTATTTCGAAGACTATTTAGGATTTATACCGATATGTGCAATAAATTATATTTTATAAAATCAGTCCTACTACTTTTTGATCGCACCCTGTACGATGGTGTATTCCGTCCCACACTACTGTATGGCCGAGAATCAAGAGTAAGTCGAGCATACAGGTGAAAATAAATAAAGTCGCACAACGTCCCAGTCAAAGAGAATGTTTTTCCTCTGAAGTACTAAGCCGTTTTTAGTACTTACGGGTACTTACGGGTTACCCTTAAGGTAATTTCATGCTGAGTCCCGGTATCTTTAAAAAATCTGACTTTTTCCAAGAGGCCATTTATTCCCGAAAAATATCCGCCATTATCAAGGTAACATTGACCGATTACAGATTAATCGAATGTAGAAATAAAGAACCCAAGTGGCGTAGAACAAATTAAATCATTTTCATCATACCAAATGCAGCAAAGTTCTACCAAGTGTCGCCAGCTTCCATCGGTTGGACAAAGTAATGAGCTTGGTTGTGATATTAGCTTTTTGAGCATTAAAGCTGGCTAAATGAAGTGCATAATGGGTAGCTTAGATTTTTAGTGACATAATTATAATAAATATGGTTAGGAATCAGGGCGTGAAGAGGAAACATGGAATGGAAACTCCGTTAATGGACACGTTTGAGGGAGCTTCCATGATGGCTATAAAGGAGACTTCGATGTTGGATAGTCGACAGGTAGTTTAGCTAATTAGTTGATTTGCTCCCTAACGCGTGATTTTTAGTCTGCCTCCAAGTAATAATAACACGTTTCTTATGATACCTTCATTACTCTCGTATATCGTTTACTGCTGCTGCTCAGTACGGCAGAATCTTTTTTTTTCTTGAAATAATTTTTGTATCATAGGTAGCACACCTATCGTAAAGTAAATATTGGTGAGAGTTGTACAGTATTGTGCATTTTGTTGATGACTCACCCCCTTCCAAACACCCTTGAGGTGGCTTACAGGTTAATGTATTGATGTAGATGAGCACATATCCTTGTTTTTGCCATGTCCAGAAAATTGATGAGGATAGAATAATTAAGCAAATTTATGAAATGGGAGTGAACAGTAGGATAGGATGAGAAAGTATGAGAAAGAAATAGGTGAATGTGGTGGATACTGAAATATCTCTGTCCCTGCCTGGATCCGAACCCAGGAACAAGTGAATGTGGATCCAATTCTCAGGCCAAACCAATCCTTTTCCACCGCCATCGCGGTTGAAACGTTTTAAGATATTTTTCTCGTGTAGAGACGCTTCAAAATAACATCAAAAGGGTTCGCTTCGCGGGATTTCCTCCAGGATTCCCCTGGGCCCAGGATATAAGGGAATGGAAGGAAGCATGGGAAGTTATAAGGGTACTTGGAGAGTGGAAAGGGTTTCTTTTTTTGGGTGGTGGATCTGAAATGGGGCGCTCTTGAGAAAGGAAATGAGGGTAAGGGGGAAGTGTGTGTATATGGAGACAGGGTTTAAGGTTTTTTTTTCATCCATTCCCTGCGTGTACATGACGGATAGGGTTGAGCAGATGAGATAAAAAAGGGTTTAATTTTTTTTCTCCAAGCCTTCAAGTCTGAGCCGGCCGGATAGGCATTCTCTGTATCTCTCCAACCGTCTCCACTCCAGTTTTTACCCCGATTTGTTCATTTTTTTTGGGCGAAGTGTGTCGAAAAGCCGTATTGCCTCCTTTCGCTCTTCTATCTTCCCACCCTAGTAAAAGATTTCTGTAAAGCTGGTTTGAAGACTAAATCGACGCAAAATTAACTTGAGCATGCTCCGTGAAAGTAACTCAAAACATAACTTAGAGATTTATAAATAATAAGTTGACGTACATTAGGAAAGCTTGTTTTATCTTTAAAAAATAGTCCTTCCAAATGACCATCCCGCGCTATGCTTCATTAATTAGTTTCTTACTAGACTTAGAACTTAGAATAATTCAGTACTTTTAAGGAAATTGGTTCCAGTTTGCATCCTTGTACATGATTCATTGCGATATCACAAAAATTACAACATAAACCTCCTATTTTTTCACATGCGACGTCAACTGTCCTCCAAAGAATAGGAGGGAACGTAAAATGGCCTATTGCGGATCTTAACAGTTTTGATATTCCCCAAAGATATCAAACCAACTGGTTCCATCAGTAATCCTTAATCGATGGAGGTTAAAAACCGCATTCATATCCCTTCAGTCATTCGTTAGTATTTGATGTTCCATTGACAATCGAAAATACCTGAATACATCGATGAATAAAAATATTATCATGGTAACAACTGATAGCTCAATGATCATTCACCTTTTTAAGAACGAAATATGAAAACGGGGATCGGGTGGTGGCTAGAGTACTGGCTAATCATACGGGCGGCCAGGGTACAAATCCCTGCAGCGGAGGTTGTTTTTCAAAGGAAACCCGATCCCTACTTTAGTATTTTGTGGAGGGCACTTCAAGTACAGTATTCCATCTGTCGGATGAGACGTTAAACCGTGGTCCCCATGGCGCCTTTCCTTCAGAGCAGGCTAATGCCGACGCCGGATTTCTATCCACCCTTCCTCCCTTACCTATCCCCTATGGTGCAAATGACCTTTGCTGTCGGTCATCTCCCCAAAAATCCAATCCAACGAAATATGAAATTTGCTAATGAAGGACGATTTTGTTTCATGAGCCATGTTACCCGACTCCGTTCTATTCAGGTCTCCCTATTACTATGCGCTTTGTGTTCTGTTTTTACCCAAGAAAAATGAGCAGGAAGAAAAGTCGGAAATTTAAAGCAAGTGTCAAGGTCGTCAAGCAAGAAAAATACTCGACCCTACCTGTGCTGCCTAAAGGTGTAAATAATAGGTGCCTAAAAATCAGCAGCTACATTGATGCTTAATTTAGACATCCTCAGGATGCCGTTAATCAGGCGTCTGACGTCATTTGGACACAAATTACATATTTTACTGTACTTCGAGGAGACAAGAACCCTGACAGAGGCACTAGAGATAAAGATGAAAGATTATGGGATGTGGCTCCGCAGACGCATTTTCAATATTTATTTAGGCGGATCGCGTGGCTTATTATTTTGCAGAAATGTTCTCAATATGAACAAATACAGACGAGTAAGCCTCGAAAATTACAATATTTTGGATATAAATGAGACACTAGTGTAAATATCGACCTCTGCAATGAATTGACCAAGGGTAGGAATATAGAAGGAATACGAGGTTGAGGTAGAATTTCCTTGCTTGATTACCTGAGAAAGAGTTTTCGCAAATCGTAAACCTGACGAATTATTCAAGCAAAAGAGACATCGCATTGATTAGAGCCAACACTCAGAGAGCATAGGGTAGGAGAAGGTTACTTTTTATATTTATGTATTTCCAATACTAATGCATATGATGAGTCTTCCTGAAAATTATAGCGCAGACTGAGCACCATCTGTTCATATTTAATAAAAGTGGAATAGATTGGCTATATCATCTTTGCTGTCATGCAAATAAATTATAGTCATAGCGATTGAAATTCATTGGAAAGAGAGAGAGAGATCCCTCTCGACGTATTATGTTTACGTATTCATGCATACAGCAAGGCCAGGAATGTGGGTGAATGTTAATAGGATATCCACGTCTACATTGGCCAAAACGTTGAAATGGCAATGGGTATCAAGCTAAAAAGACTATGCTCTCAATTTTGGGTAATATATTGGCCAGAAATTACATTTTTATCTGGAAATATATTCTGTATCATGCGTGAAATATGATACCATAAGAGAAAATTTCTCATGCGCCCCTTATGTTTTTCAAAAATGAGGTATAGAATAACTTTAAAGCTTAACATATTATTAAATGATGTTCCTTCACAGATAATTAGGCTAATGTTTGTTCCCTTGGAGTCTCAGGTTTGAATCCAGATCAATCGTATCCATTAGAAATATAAGCTGTTCAATTACATTACATGCAGGTTTTTTTTCTTAATTTAATTAGAAAGTATGGGTGCACGTTCTCGAAAGAAGTGTCACAAATAAGTAAAATGGTAGGACCTATTTTGTTTTACCATAAAAAATTGTTTTGTGAACTACGATAACATTTATTATTTATATAAAAATTTTCTAAAATTAACACCTTTTTTAAATACGTCTCTCATGAATCCGTACCACTATTTACAAAGGCATACGAGAAAACATCTTCCATAAATGAATGGAGGAATCTGTTCTATTGTCCATTGATCTTATTTCTTCTTCGAAAACAAATAAGAACAATTTTCCACGTAATCAAAAGGGAGTCAGACGTAGAAAATTCAATACGTTGGAATTATCAGAAGAAACGTTTTAATTTTTTGTTTCTTCTTTATTTATTAACTTTTTACCTACTCAAAATTTACCGTACGCAAAAAAGGCAAATTTTTTATTTTTTTCACTTATATTACGAAAAGTACCGTTTGAAATTAAGTGCCTTAAATAAGACACTGTTTGGAATCTTAATTGAAAAATATTATTCGTTCTTCGTTCGCATGAATGGTAAAGGAGCGAAAGAAACAAGGGAAGCCAGAAAGCATAGCCCCAGAGATAGTATGCTCTCAATTTCGGGTAATATATTGGCCAGAAATTACATTTTTATCTGGAAATATATTGTATCATGCGTGAAATATGATACCATAAGAGAAAATTTCATGCGTCCCTTATTTTTTCAGAAATGAGGTATAAAATAACTTAAAATAACTTCGAGTACTTATTGTAATGTTTCTTGGTAAAATTATGATGCCCCACCGACTTTTATGTTCCGTTACAGAGTGACGACGAAATCTGCGGCATTTTTACGAAGTGCTCCATCGTGGAGACGTACTTAGAGGATTTTCGTTTTCAGATTTCTTGCTAGATATTGATAATGCTGTATTTACCGCATACAAATCCATCTTTATGGTTGTGTTTGAAGAAAAGAAGTCTACAATGATGTGACAATAGTGAAGACAGTGGTCTTTTAACACGCGAAACGATACTGGGAACAGCAATGTATTCAAATTACTTGGTTATAGTGGGTTGGTGTAGAATATTGGCACGAAGTATTTTTCTTTCATTACAGCACACTTACCTTCGATTACACAGGTGCGCATTCAAAAAATGACTGAAATATGAAACATGTAAAAAACGACAGCGACACTGCGTCATTAAGTTTATCTCCACCTATTTTAATTTTGAACAAATTCTGCGCCAATTGCTCTCCGTGACTCAAAATCTTCCTTCCAACTTCTTCCTTCCAATTTCTTCCATAAGTGGTTCTGTAAACACCGCCATTGCCATAAAGACACCGTTGGGTCCATCCTAACCATATTTCAAAAAATAATTCGCGCTAAGTCAACGGTCCTGTTGAATTTGCGTGAATGTTTTTTCTGCATATACCAGCCTTAAAGGATACCTACTTGGCTTTCGGATGCGGCCCACTGCATTGCTGAGTGGGTCATTGTGAGATGAAACTTTTTCGTGGAACTAGCCAGTACAGGGGAGGCTGAAAAGCACGGCGTATTTAAAGAAAATTAGCGCTTGAAGCCTTCTCATCTTTTTTTTCCGGGGCTAGCTCTAATTTTTCCCGGTGACCTCAGGGATTTCGGGGAAGGACCATTAGTGAGCACTCGAACTCACCGGCTTGTCTCGGCCTCGGCTCAGAGTGCAGGCTGCGAGGAACGACGAAATTTTCAAGCCCTTGGCTCAGCGAACGACAAAACTATACGAATATAAAACGAAACTTTATCTTGGGATACATTTTTCCGCTGTTGCCTCCTCTAAAGAATCTTTCGCTCCTTTGCGCAAACAATAGTATTCCGCTGTGCATGAGTGGTTAGAAAAAAAATTAGTGTTTTACTCAAGGTAATTACATTAGCAGGAAATGCCATCTTTTTTCCACACCCAAACCTCATCTGACCCATGATACGCAAGACAAAATTCATGTTACCCACTTGGAAAATTAGAACCGATACAGAATAAAATAAGTGTATACTAAAGAGAGGCAAAAACAAAAAATGAGAGAACACAAAATGAAAATATATTTCTGAAATAAGTTATAGTAGGGTAAATAGAAGGGAAGAGAGGAAGAGGAGGGAGGAAGCACGAAATTCCGACAGACATCAGAAAAGGAAGAAGCTATGAAGAGATGAAGAGAGAGGCCCAGGAGAGAATGCTGTGGAGGCAGTACCGTTGAAACCTGTCCAAGGAAAGAATCACAATGATGATGATGATGATAATATTTCAAGCAAACACTTTAAGCGAGCCGTAGAAGTCGCTCACTCCCTCATTTCAAATGAATCACAGAAGTTTGACTTCGATTACTGCAAGTAGCAGCTAGAAACTTAACACATGATACGGTTAGAGGGAAAACGTTTTATTATTACGATTCCGAGAAATATTTTGAGATTCCCAAAATTGATATTCCAAGAATAATCACAACACTTTTGCACAAAAATATCATTTATATTAGAAATTAAAGTACCATTTCCTCATATTTTGCCCGTTTACATATAATGCCATGTGAGCATGAGTTCTATGTGAGAAAAAAATAGCGTAAAAATAAAAATTTAGTGGGTCCATCAACTAGAGGAGACGCTTTTCTGTGAGTATTCTGAATATGAACTGAATTGCACTTAAGTCATTTTACAGTAGAGAGTAACCATCTCAACTGTGGCTCACGAGAACTCATAACCACGAGAAGATGGCGACATTTGGAGTACCTACAGTGGGTATCTGGTATCGAGATAGGTAGAAATCGTTTTGAGTGGAAAACACACTAATGACCTCAGGGATTTCTACATATACCAGCCTTAAAGGATACCTACTTGGCTTTCAAGTAGGTATCCTTTATACAGAATAAAAGATAAAGACACCGTTGGACACAGAAAATTCATTATTCCCCCCGCTTTGGCAAAAAAATAAGAGATTGCAAAATATTTGGCTAATTTGCTAATAAAATACTTTATCACGCACACATAAGATGGTGAGATGCTTAAAAATTTCACTTGCATCACTCTAGAGGTCTCTGAGCAGCTTCACAGAGAACGTATCATTTCCGCTACTTCATGAGGGCAGATACAGATACGGATACGGCAGATTCAGATATGATTTAGTCAATCAGATGATGCACTTGCCTGAAATGGAGTTGAGATAAGTAAAAAATAAAGAGGCAGGTAATTGGTAACCTAAGTAGAAACTGAATAAGATTTCTGAATATTTTCTTCAGTGATTAGTGGTGATCAGGTGACATCAAATACTCGAAGAAACCGGTCAATCTAAACAAAAGTTCGGTAAAATTTTAAATGTTTTTTCCTTAATCCCATTAAATGACCATGCTTGAAGTTTTGCGATGTGAGACCTGAAACTATGGGTGATAACTTTTTTCTAATACTGGGCATCTTACATCAATGAGTAAGAATAATTGTAGATTGTAAAATGTTTTTGGCAGATTTGCTAAAAAAATTACTTCCTTATGCATGGATAAGATGGTGAGATACTTCAAATTTCTCTTGCTTTACAATATATTCCAATGAGCAATTTCACAGAAAATTCATTATTCCCGCTGATTTGGCAAAAAAATAAGAGATTGCAAAATATTTGGATGATTTGCTAATAAAATTACTTTATCACGCACAGATATGATGGTGAGATGCTTAAAAATTTCACTTGCATCACTATAGAGGTCTCTGAGCAGCTTCACAGAGAACTTATCATTTCCGCTACTTCATGAGGGCAGATAAAGATACGGTTCGCAATCGATCAGATTTTTCAATGCTCAGTGGAGGATTAAATGTAGATGTAGAATTCGCGAAAGTGATTTAGAAATTTATCACAGTCAGCAGCGAAGGCCAATAGCTCCAAATCATGGCACCTAAATTTATAATTAATTCATGGATCAATATGAAACAGCGCTTCACGATGCCAAGTCACGAATGGCTCATGTTTAGTTTAGCAGAATTACTCCGTTGTATGATCAACATTCATCCCTCGTCATTAAATTTTAATGAGATCCTTAGCAGTAAAAAATTCTCCTCATTCATTTTCCAAGAAACAAATTACTGATTTCTACTCCCTGTAGAAATCCCATCGCAATTCCATGAAAAGCGTCGAAAAGCGAAATTATTCACGTGCCCAGAAAGATTTAAGCTCTCGATGGAAACGCTCTCTATATTGAGATCCCTCTCTCGAAGGAAGCAACGCATTTAAACACCTAATTAGTGATCCTTCCCCTCTTTTTCCGACTCTTTTAAATTCTCAACCCCAATTTCCTTCCCTTTCATTTTTTTTCTATATTTTACTTTATGATTCACTCTCGTTTCCACTCTTACCTGTTTCTTTTCTTCATTCCAACGTTCCAAAAGCCTTCACAATTCATCAATCCTCTCCTCTTTGAGCTCAGATAACATAACCGTCCAAATCTGTATTCCTGACGAAATTTTTATTTATTCTTCACATTCTTGGTTATTTTTAGATCCTTCCTCGAAAATTCTCTTCGCTAATAAATGCTCTCTTTTCCAGTGCCGTTCTTTTTCTTATCATGTTTCTATTGATAAATACTTTATTGTTGCCAATAAACATATAAAAACGGCAATTCATTTTTCAGTAATAAAGGTCTCACAATTGAAATGATACGTAGGTATTAATTCTAATTTTTTCCCCAGAGATTGAGAAATTTTTGTCAGTTCTGTTATCCCTTCCAGAGAAATTTCGTAACATTTTGCGGAAAAGATACGTTTTTACATTTTAGGGAACAAAAAGAAACCGAGGCTCATGAGCGTGTACCAGGATGTACTGATGGAACCGATTGGGCGTTTTTTTTGACGAAATTAGCTTCAGAAGGGAAAATTATTAAACGGATTAACGCCATCATTCAGCGGAAACGCGTCATTATCAGGTTTTTTGTCGTAATATATCAGGGTAAAAGAATTAATTTAAAAAATATTGACTTCATGACGTATAGCCTAAAATTAATTTGACAAAGTGACGCCACAATGAGGTTGTCCAATTTCGGAACTTTTCAAAGGTAAATTACGCTCCGATAAACTTTTAAAGGAGATGTACTTATTGGTTTCACGGTCCCATCGGAACGTCGTATCTCAGTGTCATGTCAGAGAAAGAGAGAGCATTGTGAATAATAAAGATAGCAACTGATATTGTCAGGAGATCCAGTATAACTTATAAAAGCGAGATGCAGATTTGCGGACTATCGGTGCCATTCAAGTTTTACGGAATTTCAGGTAATAAGAGCAAGCATAAAAATCTACTTCATTGTGAGCTGAATTTGAAAAAAAACAATATTTGAACAACAAAGTGAAGAAAAGAGTACATAAATCTGTCGCGGGATAAGCTGACACAATGGCAGCAAGTAGCAGAACAACACAAATGCTTAGAAACAGAAGAGATAAGAACTGTAAAGAAGACATGTGTGAGTACATTAAGGAATAGAGTACGCAGCAATACATTTGAGAACAATTACAGATAAAAATGATAAGAAAATGGACGCGGAAAACACGAAAGGAATGGAATATATCCAAAGAATGGATGAAAGTAGAATTATAAGACTCGTCAGAGACAAGTCACTGGAACGAAAGAGATCACGAGGCAGACCTCCTAAAAGATGAAAAAAATCATTATAAGTCTGGAATTAACGGGCAAATTACAAAGCAAGAAGAAGTAGAAGATTCAGTTTGCTTTCCAAGATGAGGACTTATGTTCACCAAATATCGTCGTTTGTATACAAATAGGAAGGTCGTTTAAAGATCATACATCTAGTTTTCACGTGCCTTCGTTAAATAATGCTCTTCTAAGAAACCTATTTACTAATGAGGGGAGAATTTTGAGGATGCCGAAAATAGCCAACGTTATATCTCCATTGATTCATCCGCAAAATTTTCAATGAAATGAAGTGATTCCAACAGCCTTTCTTTATCCAAAATTCCAAGACGTTTCAAAAGGAATTAATTACGAATGTTGCATGCCCCCTCCCTCTCTCTCTATCTTAGGCTTTACTTGAATCCTCTGCTTTTAAACTTCAATATTTAAACTTTAATTAGGAGAAAAAGACCTCAAAGAGGCTATGGTCGGGGAAATTTTCATAAACCTATTTGAGGTATTCTAAGACTTTGCCAGAGCAAATTACAATCACAGCTAACCGTGAATTTGTAACAGATTAAAATATTAAAAGATAAGGATCCTCTTTGGATTCTATATCTCGGATTAAGTTCCAGAAGTGATTTATTATCTCCAAAGTTCTTCTAGAATCATTCGTGTTTGAAAAAGCTCAAATAAGTATTTTTATTCGTGTTGAAGTGAATTATTTGAACTTGAGTAGTATTGGGTCGATTTTGTGCTATATTTCATTTGGTACACTGAAGTATTTCTCAACCTGATATCTGTTTTTCTGCATGAATAAATTGAGACTAGCTTCAATTTTTTCCAGCACGAAAGCAGAAACAATGAGGGGCTTATTTCACTTT
Source organism: Ceriagrion tenellum (assembly GCA_963169105.1). NCBI lineage: Eukaryota > Metazoa > Arthropoda > Insecta > Odonata > Coenagrionidae > Ceriagrion > Ceriagrion tenellum. Next base: position 87,506,439 of record OY720634.1, read on the forward strand.
GAGCCTCAATGGCCACAACTGTGAATTTTGTCTTGCACCGCTTTTGCTCTCGAGGGCTCGTTTTATACTTCCATTGCGAATCTAAGAGTATCTATGATGTTACCCAGATATATACATTCCAAGGATATTTAGTGAGGGATGCAAACCGATAATAGGTCAAATTTTCCATGATTGTAAGCCAACTATATAAGGTCAGTGCGGCAGACCATTTAAAATATTTACAATTTTAATCTCTAGAGATTTAAGCACAATATAAGCATGCGCTGTAATATAAAAAACGACAAAAGATATTTTAGCATTAAATTGGAAAAAAATTAGATACCCATCCATTGCATTTCTTGCTTCTTAAAGCAATCGCTCTCCTCTACTTATATAGTTTCAGTGGGAGTTATTGATTTTAAAAGTCTAAAAAAGTAGATTTTTAACACATATAGTCTAGTTACCCCATTGTATTCCAGTGAAGACATTATATCACGATGATTTAACATACATGAGTGCACGAAATAATTGTTAAAAATCAACTTAAACTCCCCATTCAAACTGCTACGAGTCTTTCCTTCCAAGAGACACACTCTTCTACTGATTACAATTCGGTAGTTTTTTTATGACCCAAAGATTAAAAAAACAAAGAATAGTGTTTATTGACCGTTACTGGAATACGGTAGGTATTCATTTTTACCGCAAGGGATCACAGCATAAGATTTGCATTAACTGTAGGCCTTAACTGAAGGCCAATTAGCTACCAAAAGATTGACTGTGCAACGAAACGATAAAAAAATCGATCACTATAACAGATACAAAACATACATTTATCAAACTTCTGTCCTCATCAAACAAGAGCTGTCCTACTTTTCATGATTCCTTGAGATGTCCTAGGATAGTTCAGAGCTTACAAGAATTGCGAGATAAAAATGCGACGACATCGAACTCAGACGTTGGCAGAGCCCAAAATTCTTGGAGCTACTTGAAGACTACTGAAAGAAGCGGGCCCGACACACACAGTATCTCGTCCCAGGCCGGAGGGTACCGTAAAAAAAATAGGAAAGGCCTCTGGGATTGAAAGGGGTTTTGCGACGGAGATCCCAGGATTGAAGGCGATGGTCGGACTTTGACGCCCCCGGCGACGAGATCCCTCGTTTCCTTCAGCAAGCGCACAGACGCCGGGAGATGGGAAATTGGGAACTTAGACGGGGAGCGAGCGTCAATTTTTTCGGATAAATAGCGTCGCGCGGAATTGAGTGAATTGGGATCGCTTTGAGAATATGGTTCGACCCCGTTCGATCGTGGGGAAGAATGCACCCCGGCCAATTTGAGCCTGCTCGGGCACCGCTTTCAAGTCGCGCGGTTTCTCATAGACCGGTTTCCTTCGAAGCCTATTTCAACCTTATTTGGAAGCGAAGCGCCTAGAATAAACATCTTCCCTTCAAAGGATTCCTGGGGGCGTATTTGTCGATAGCTTTTATTTTTTGGATGTGGGCCAAGGTTGTATGTCATTCGATCCGTTAATGCTACTCATCCTGAAATGGTTCATAGGAAAAAAATCTACCCTTTGATCCACCTGTCTACATCAACACACTACCTACTAGTATGTGAAAAAATTCACGCGGAGCGTGGCTCTCTATGCATTGGAAGCATGGGCCATTGGAAAAGCTAGTTGTCTTGAACAATACTGTCTCCTGGTTTATAGTTCTATCGTCTTTGAGCACAGCTATTGTCCTGTCCCCATGCGCGCTTTCTTAGCTTGGGCTATTCTCCGCTTGATGTCCGTTGTACTTCTTCCGTCCAACGTGATGTTTCTTCCGAGATAGGTGAAGGAATCCACTTGCTCTGATATCTCTCCCTTAAAGGTAGTGCGAGCGAGATAGTTCCTTAATCATAATAGAGACCATATTCGATATATACGTTATAATTTCACCAGCTGTGGGGCACGCGAATTAAGTATTGCATCATTAATGGTGCAATAAAATAGTTTTGCATGATAGATATTGTAAGTAATCAAATGAAAATATCTAAATTAGTCTTTAGCTTGACTCATTTGTTTCACACGGTACGTTTGAAACTCAATCAAAACGGAAGGTTTATTGTGATTCCGAAGAATTTACTGAGGTGACAATATAATTAATCTCATTGTTCACTCTATCGACCTCCATTGATATAGGATATTCTCTCGAGGAAAGGTCGTAACAACAACGTAGAATATGATTAATTTTCAAAAATAGTTCTGAAAACACAAACCACACACTGTAAATTTTTTGACGAGATCTAGGTGTAGGAAATGCCTCATTTTTAATATTAGGTCTCTCTGTAGTGCATACACGTGCCATTTCCCATGTACAAGGGCAGGTATTTTTTGGCAAATATCTCGGAAAGTAATGCGGTAAGGGGTTGAATTTTTGATGTCATTGGAAGGGTGATATATTTTTCTTTAAAGTGATACCAAATTCATTGATTTCTAGGTAAAATGATATTTCGCTCAAACTACCTTAAGGCTGCTTTGAACGGTACAATTTACTGTACAAACGAATTCATGAACTCTCGCATGAGGAAAATTGTACCATGTAAAGCGGCAAATTTTATGATTGTCTGAATGGCTTAACAGAAAATATAACCTGCTCTATTTCCATTCCGTCTCTTGTACATTCTATGATACATTCGTTTGTACAATAAAATGTACCGTGTGAAGCGGTCTTTAAGGTGACTTCTATACTCAGCTTCTCTCTTTCACATGCTAGGATTTGTCTTCGTCTTATTAATTTTCATGCTGTAATCTTGGAGAAATTGGTCCATTACATTTAGTGTCCTTAGAGGTTCGTCGCTATTTCCAGCTATGACTGCGATATGATCTGCAATGCGGAGCATGTTTATTTCTTCTCCGTTTATCTTTATTCCGCTCAGTACCAGTTCCTGCGCTTCTCTTACGGTCTCCTCCAAGTACATGCTGAACAATGCTGGTGAGAGGTTGAATCCTTATATCCTTAATGACTCGATTATATGTGACATAAGCAGTGGTCAAATCTCCAAGTTATCTTTGCGAGAGCATGATTGAGCGAGACGTGGTGGTGACGTAGAGGAAGCACCCCAGCCCACCCAGAAATTCTGCAGAATATCTTGTTATGTGCTTAAGGTAGTCCGACCGAGATAGTTCCCTAGTCATAATAGAGACCATATTCAAAATATACCTACGTTTTAATTTCACCAGCTGTGGGACACATCAATTAAAATTGCATTTTTAATGGTGACATAATATAGTTTTATATAAGACAGAAATTGTTAGAAATTAAATGAAAATATCTAAATATGTCTTCAATTCGATTAATTTTTTCGCGCGGTGCGTTTGCAATTCCTTCAAAACAGAAGGTTTATTGTGATACTCCAGAATCTATTGCGGTGACAATATGATTAATTTTCAAAAATAGTTGAGAAAACATACAAACTACACACTTTTAGTTTTTTACAAAATCTAAGTGTTAAAAATATCTCATTTTGTAAATAATGTCTCTGTGGAGTGAATACACGTTTCCCATTTCCCATGTAAAAGGGCTGGTGTTATTTGGCAAATATCTCGGAAAGTAATGTGGTAAGGGGTAGAATTTTTGGTGTCATTGGATAGGTGAGATGTTTTTCTTTAAAATGAGACCGAATTCATTGATATTTAAGTAAAATCATATTTCGCTCAAACTACCTTAAGCTGAGGATTAATGCTTTTGCCTACCGGATTGGACATTCAGACAGTCTTCGGACCGCTTCGGAAAAGAGAAATTTCTTCAAGTTCAAGCATGCTTTGTCTCCGTGAAGCTCACATTTCAGCCATGGCTAAAGTGTAGCTTAGCCTTCCAATAGGATCGGACTGGTTGAGAGCACAACTGTAAACTTTTGCATGATTTTAAGCTGCCGTGTAAGTAAAACTATCACCATTAATGATAGAAAATTAAAGAGAAAGTCTCGCAGGGGCATACGTATTCCAAATAACCCTCAGATTGGTTTACAACAACTACCATAAACAAGAATTTCTGGAGAGTATTTTATACTCAACATGAACATGAAGCTGTAATTATACCTGAAACAGTTTCTTTGGATATTACTTTCCTGGCGACTATATATGGAGGAGGATAACCATTAAATACAAAGTACTTCTTGCTAATTGTGAATGCGAAGTGATACAAATTAATGAACAGAGAGTGCTACCGTTTTCCTCTGTGCAAATTCGCACTACCTTGTAAGTTTATCTTTGTGTCCCTTCCTATTTATAGCCTAATTATGTTTATTTCCCTCAACGGCGATAGAAAAATCCACCTTTTTTTATCCACTCAAACCTATCAGTTTCGTGCTCACAAAGATATCGCTATGAATAGAGGTCAGTAAACCCAAGTTTTGATTCCCTTTGAACAAGATGAGGAAAAACATCTCTTTTAATTACAAATCCCGAACTCATACGCTCTCAAAATCACTTAGAGCGAAAAGTTCCCTTTTCAATTACACTCCTCTCTTATTTCCAAATAAGGTAATCGTGAATTGATTTCACGTTTCTTGATGCAAATGTACATTTTTCAGATATATAGGAGGTGAAACATAGCTGTAAGTAAGTAAGTAATAAGTAAGAAAAATAAGCTGTAAGTTGGGCTTAGGGTGGCAGCGCATCATAGATAAAAAATTTGAAGAAAAAAGTCAAAGGTTTAAGCGACAAACACTAATTAGTCTCGTACAACCTCAGTGATATTCTTCAAAAGGATGGGGAACGTCTAAGTTGGGGAAAAAACAACAGAGGTAATTTTTATCCATACCACATTTCTCGCGTTTCCGGGTTGAAACAGGAATACATAACTGCTTTCCTTTCAGCTGATGAATCGGAGAGTTTCGACAAAAATCCCTGAAATGTATTCTTTCATGATTTTCTACTCATTAGCGAAAAATAATATAAATAAAATTTGTATCAATCCATTACCCTTGAAGATTGTTGAATTTTCCAATTAGTGCGATTGTAGAAATGATGCGTTACGCAGTCACGCGCACGGACGCAAAGATATAAACCAAAGAGGGTGAATTTCGCCATGATCATATATATTATTATAGAAAGGTCTTTTTCTGTCTTTCCGTATATGCTCCGTTAATACTGCACCTACAGTGATAAATGAGGTATCATCTAAACGTATAATCACCGGCTTCTGACGAAAAATACAATCTCAATCTCAAATTTTTACTATTTACCCATTAATTTCACTTAAAAGTTTCGATTTTTCCATGTCGATTACTCGCTCGAGATATATCGACTCCACACATTTTTTTTATTCTAAACTTAAAAATAAGGTTTAAAATGAAAATAGTACGAAATGCACGTAGTGATTGTACATGGGAGAATGGTCATCTGGTAAGTCAATGCAATTAAAACTTTTTGATTTCATATTTATCATCCGTATATATCTCAAAGGTGTTTTATTGTCACAACGCCATAACTCCCATAATTATTCATCAAAATTAATGATTTAAACATCGTTTTAAAGCTTATGTTCCCCGATATTGATGAAAAATAGACAAATTGTTTTAAATTAAAGTTGTTAAAAATGATACAACGCCATCTGCTGACAATATAATCAACTAATATGTTGGCAATGGCTACATGCTTAAAAGACTGTAGGAGGCGCCATCTATTAACACATCGTTTAGTTAGATTGTTTACATTCTACATGCAATCAGTGTGACCATTTACTGTTCACGCTTACGTTATGTATATCTAACACAAACATAAATAACATATAATTGTCAAGTAAAACAGGTAAATGAACAGGAAGAAAGAAGGAAGAAACAGGAAGAAACTGCATACTGTGCGAAATATTCGCTCGGGTAATCTAGTAAATACATACTAATTCTCTTGGCCGGGATTTGAGCGCATGGAACATCATGGTCGTGTAGACTCACGCTACAATTCACCCTGAATTAATACGGCTTGATGGAGTAACAACTGTCTAACACAACCAGCCGTATTACTGGCACACCAATTTATTTTTCAAGTTTTCCAAATATAACAACCACAAGCATATATTAAGAGGACAACAATTTAATCATGCAAAAACCGGAACCTCTACGCCGTATCTAATGGTTATCTTGCGGAAGTAAAAGGTAGTTTAAAAAAAATTAGGCCCACAGAGGAACCCTGTGGCTTTTATAATTTAGCCTTTAAATAAAATCAGTTCCTATGGAACATGCAAGCCGAATTTCGCTCGGAACCTTCAAGAAGCGTTTTTCAGTATATTTCATCGAAAAAACAGATTTTCAGTTTCAGATTTCATTATATTCATGATAAATAAACTAAGTAATAACTATTTTTTTAAATAGAAAAATTATATTATAATTTTATAAACTAATTTATAGTTAATAATATTTGAATAACTTCAAACAAATAAACAACTATGTGCACCCATGGTTAGACTAGACTTAAAAAAGTAGAAATCTGTTGTTCTGCCACTCATTGTGAGAAACATTTGATGCCACCAGTTTCTATGCATTATTTATCTGTGAAAAACTACAAAAATAAGTCTATCGCCATGCATAAGCTCTCATCAGCCTCGACGCAGTATTATGTACTGACATTCGTGTGAAATTCACAGTGGAAAACCATTCGCCTGGACTGAAAATCGAACCCAGATCCCTCGATTTCGCGCCGAGTGCTCCAACAAATTAAGCTACTCAAGCGTCCTCTTCCACTGTGAATCTCATTGGGCCTTTAAGGAGCAAGTTGTCTTCACAGGTACCGAGCAGTCCCAGTCCAGGCGAATGATTTTTCCACAGTGAATTTCACACAGTTTTGTTATCACTAGCGGGTGACTCCGTTAAAGTTACTGCGCGGCTAGTTCCGTAGTTCTTTGATTATGAACTGATCCACATTCATTATACCCTACAGCACTACGTGGGTAGAGCATATTGATTTTTTCACTGCAGAAATGTAACGCATTGTAGGGGGCGTGGCAGGTATGGAAATGTATATATAGAAATGATCAGCATCACCTTACGAGTCTATGTAGATACGAGTCTATGTAGTTACGAGATAGATTGTAGAACCAATAGGTATAAAATGTCATTTTTTCCGCGTACCATTAGGGACCATAACAGCTGTGATCGTCGTCATGAATAGTTCGAGTATTGACAATAGGCAGGCAGTAAATCTTTCTCATTATATTCTCTACTCTCTTATTTATGCATGATGTAAATATTGATGTTCTTATTTATGCATGATATTTTGAATCTGTAGTAGTGGTCTTTGTATCACTTGCATGTTGGAACGATTGAAGATAGAATGTTTCGTGGGTATTAGATTTTTAATTGGCGCTTTGCATGTGTGGTACGCGGGTTATAATGTAATGTCGGTGTTCTACCATATCATTCATGCATGCCTGGTGCGAAAGCACCCCCTGCCACACACCCTTTGGGTGGCTTGCAGGGTATGACGTAGATGTAGATGTAGATGTATGTAGGTATGTCCGTATGTATGTCCGTCTGCTGTAACTGCCGTAAAACTTGAGATATCGATCTGAAACTTGGATCATAAGCCTCTAATAGTCCACAAACGGCACAGTTCTCAAATGGGTTGGATCGGACCAAAACAACAATTTTTTAAAACATTATTGAAAGTGGTGTAGGGTATTGAAGCTTCGCCTAGCCCGAGGATAATTTCTTTTCTAGTTTTTCTCAAATTTTAGGAGTAAACTAACGACTTGAGAATAACATTCACTTGTTAGCGTACAAGCTAGTTTTAAAAATCACTCCGTCACGGAAACTTTTACATTAACCAGATAGTTTAAAGGCGCGTTTAATTCATCCCATTTAGTTTCTGACGTTGCACATTTTTGGAATGATGTGTGTTTTTGAGGTCGTGGACCGTCGGAAAGGGTTGGCTGGGAAGAATGAGCTCTTTCTAAGGGGTCGGATCCCAGGTAGTTGACCCGCCGTGCTGGGCCGGGACTTAACGGGCGTGCAGAATACGGGGAGTTATGGTTGAATGCGAGGGAATTAACTCGGATGGGGGAGAGAGGAGGAAAAATTTAGCTGTGGGAGAGAGGTGGAGGAGAATGGGGACGATTTTCCGACCCTAAATGTCGCGCTGCTTGGATGGTGCAAATGAAATTTAAAAAAAAAACTCATTTTAAAGCAGTGCTTCCGAATCATTTCAGCCTCTGACATCCCTTGAATCCTGAAAATTTGTTCCTGAGCCACATCGCTAAAAATATTGGCATTAATATTCTCTGTGCGGAAAATATGATGCATTTGCATTGTTAATGTATGCTAATCCAGCTAACGTAATTATTGTTTTAATTTATATCAATTATGAGAGTATTTGCATAGATATTTAGGTGAAATATTGCTTTATCAAATGATGTTAACATAAATCCTTAATGACTTTTTCATATTGCTTATTTTCCATTAATTTTTTTAAAACTGGGAATGAGAAAAATAGCGTTATTAATGAATAATATTTTTTTTAGAATCTCTTACATGTTGGTGAAGGTAGCTGTATAATAATTGATAAGTTAATTTGTTAATTACAAGATCTGGCAGTCCCTAGAGAAGCATGTAGCAAAGAGGCATATAGAAAATGCTTAATCAAGGCTGATTCCTAAGTGACGAACCATCTTTTAATTTGCCAGCATAAAATAAACTTCCAAACATTGCATGTAACAAATGATGTGGTACGAAGTCACTCGCACGGGTGCATATACACCACTGTTGAAATTCGCTATGAAAAAATCACTTGACTTGACCGGGATTCGAACCCGGATCTCCCAATTGCCGGTCAGGTGTGTTAGCCAGTTACACACTGCGGACCTTTTACAGTTACACACTGTGTAACTGGCTAACACCCCTGACCGGCAATTGGGAGATCCGGGTTCGAATCCCGGTCAAGTCAAATGATTTTTTCATAGCGAATTTCAACCGTGGTAAAATAAACTTATTTGAAAGAGTGTACAAATGTTGGTAGGATGTTGGTAGATAGGTAGATATGGCTTTATTTCTCGCGAAACAAGGAGTGACAAACTGCTCTCTATAATATTGGTGAAATCAAATATAGACATTAACTTCGGCTCATAACTAATTTTGAGAATACAGGAACTAGCCACGGTGTTACCTTTACTGAGTCACACGCAAATATATACGAATACGAAAATCCACAGAGGAGAAATCATTCGCCTTAATTAGGACCCGGAGCTTTCTAGCTATTTTGATGTTAATGATATTCAAACTATTTCAATAAATACACTTAAAATACATATACAATAAATTATAATACATAAAATACAATAAATACATTACACAATATTACTTTTTCAGAAAAAATTATAAGGTACATTTTTAGAAAGTAAAATGTGATGATGACAGTCAGCTATTAGCTAACTATTCTGTTAACGGCCGTATTCAATCATTTTAACACAATGATGAAGACGGTGGATAAGAACTCGTTAAAATCTCAGCGCAATGAGATTTAATTTTGGTTTTGCTCCCAAAAGAAGCCAGTATCAGTAGCCGTTTACACAGAAGCATCCAATCTATGTACATTCAGACTGTAATATGCAGAAGTAAGATCTTCATTTTCAGAAAAAACTATCGGCTTACCGTTTGACTACTCACTCCATGATGTTTGAAAAACATATATACAAGCAGCAGAACTCTCTTCAGGTGATTTCTCATTATCCCTGCAATAGTCATACATGTACCCAAGGATCATTATCGGTTTACTGATAAAATTCTATTGCCTTTAATCGACACGGATGGAGTAAAATACTCACTATTTCCCTATATAAGTAGCACTTGATGTTGAGAGAGGAGGCTTAACCAGGCTATCTGCAAATTCACGGAAGGAAAAGGGTCGAGTTTTGGGTTTTCTTTTTGGAAATGCAAAACAATCCGTCTAAATGTACGCGACGAGATGCTACTGATAAATGTATCGTGTGGCATAATTGTAAACGAGTGATATATCTTAGAGCCGTCGACTTAATCTTGAGCTTTCTAAGCATTCGTCAGGGTATATATTGCATTTAAAAATCTAAGGCTTTGAAAATGAGAATAGAGCACCATTTGTCGTACATCTGATCACTTCATGGGCCTTGTTTTATTATAAATCCTGTCGACCATTTTCCTATCTATTTTGAGTGATTGAGACGCGGTATATGGACGACAGAGGACTATGATATAGGGGGGGGTGGGTGGGGGGTAATCATCATCATTCGGCTGGATTACTCAAGTCTAAGGAGCACTGAAAATCTTAACATAACCAACTTATCTTTTAATTAAGCACTTAATAAGAGAAACCCCTCTTCCGTGTAAGGTGGTTTGGTGGAAAACGAAGGCAAAAGGAGGCTGTAGAACATGTTTGGTAATTACTTTTGGACACATAACATGTTTTATGGTAGTGGAAACCATTTACGTTCGGTAACATGAGTCGAGATACTATTTCAACGACAGAAAACCGCGCGGCGCTTTTTGTATCCCCTTTTGAGGTATCGCAAACAATATAGTGAAGCTGTGTACGTTCTTTTATGAAAAAAAGGGTGAGACAGGAGACTAAACGAGGTTTTCTGTGGATGCATGGAAAAAGAGCAAGTTTTTGGATGGGACTCTTGCAATTACAAGGTAATCCGTGCGAATTTAGGCGTCGCGACGTGACTGAAAATTGTGCCGTGTGAAACAGAGAATGGATAAAATAGAAGCATGACTGTAAGAACGGCTAGAGTAGATATGATCACCACATTATAAAGAACTAGCGGAAGGTACCCGTTGAAATTCAACGAGTGTGAAAAACATTGGAATTATTTCACAAGAAAACCACAAAGCCTGAAGAATAAAGTCAGCGTGGTCATTTGAGGAGTTCGTAACCTATCTTGTACGTTTTATTCGTTGTAGTAGACATACTGGTCATTTTCCAAGTGCACGGAGAGATGAGTGACTGGTGGTGCTCTTTCATGCACGAAAAACCCAAACATGAACCACACAGACTTCTTAAATAGCACCCAGGTTGATATGATGGTCAACTCGTCACTTCGGTTCTCTTGTTCTCTCATATACACTTAGTGCCCCTTTGAGAGATAATTAGAGAATAGACATTGAAGAGTATACCTGTAAATATGCATTGAATTTATCGATTATCCCGCAAAGCAATCTATCATGGGATCCTTTTTATACAGATATCTACGTGCTATCATGTGCCAACAGGAAAATGTGATATTTAAATACTAGAGGCGTGAATATTCTTTGAAAATCGAGTCTCTAGTTGTCAAGGAAATATGCTATTGTCGATTTCAGAGAAAAATGTGAGATTTTTCAGCTAAAAACGTGATTTTCAGACAAATACGACGCGTAAAATAAAATCGATTGAAAGAATTAGAAACCATTTATTCAGCCATCCGATAAAAAAATTCCAGCCCTCTATCTTGAGAAAAAGTACTTTTAAAAAGCAAAAAATGAAATCACTGCACTGAACCCAATACCTAGCATGGACCACTAGAGGGGCCCTTCGGGGACCCTGAGGGCTTTTTAATATATTCTACGTTACAACCAGATATATTTTCTATCTACATACCAAATTTCGGCTCAATCGGTCTAGTAGTTTTTGCGTGATGGAGCAACAGACAGACGGACAGAAACCATTATATTTTTATATATTAGCTAGATAATCAGCAGAACTAAATTTGCATCTAACCGTGAAAAACATTTTCTTCTCTGAAACGGGCAAATTATTTAGTAGTGGAAGCCATAGGATGAAATTAAAATCACGGGGAAAAGAAGTGTACGACAAAAATTGGGGAGTGTATTTTGATGACGGAGAAATAACGAATCTCCCAGATTAAATTGAAGACTTCAGATCAAAGAAGTGGGAACCTGACTATCCGCGCCGCCAGTTTGAAGGCGATGCTTTTTACAGGAAAATTGAGATTATTCTCTCTCGCAGATCTATGACTTCCCACTCTCTTCTCCCGGTAATGAACTATTGTTCCCGCATGCCTCCTTCCCTTAATTGCATCCCATCTCTATTTTTTCGCCCCAAATGTAATTCACTCCCGGGGCCACTGCCGCGACTTGGCTTCGCCCTAAATATCCGCCTGCGTGGACCAGGCGCCAAGAATAGGGTCGTTCACCTCTACTCCTTGCCCGCCTTCCGGGTTCATACTTATATTTTTTTAAGGGTCGTGGAGATGACCCCTCCTCATGCTTAAAAACCCCCGACCCTTGCACCCATTTCCGTCGAGCGATGCAAAAGCTCCTTTTCACTGACGCCTGGGTTTTCGTCCCTTCCGGCCACAAAATGTGTTTTGCACATGTTTAGACCTGTCCGGAAGACTCATGTCTTCCCCATGCGCCTGCTTACTCCATCATCGTTCATCATTTGGTGTTCTCTCGATTGATTGGTTGGGTTTTTGGACTGACTCGAACTTGACGTGCACTGTTATAAGGGTCAATCCTCTCTCATGGTTAAGCAGTCTATTTTCCAGTGCGTCACAACGCTCCTCTTAATTTCCTTTAAACCATATCTCAAATCTTTTATTAATTTCTGCCTTCCAAAATGACGCCAAAAATTTCTGTTTTCTCTTTCGTTATTCTCCATAATTTTTCAATGCAAGCGCTCTTTCTAGAGAAATTTCTGAAATCATCAATTTTACATTCATTATGAGGAGCATTAATGAAGCAACACCACTCAAAACTCCAAGTGATGATTCTTAATTTCTGCCTTCCCAAATGGCAACCCAAAATTTCTGTTTTCTCTTCCGATCTTACCCATGATTTTTCAAATTTTCATTTTTCTCTCTTTAAAAATAAATACATCTGAAAGCATCTATTTTACAGTCATAATGAGGAGCATTAAGGAAGCAATACCATAGAAAAAACTACCAAGTTATGATGTTAAAATCAATTAATAATAATATAAGAAAACGCTTTTAAATATTAAGCGTGCTCCATCGAATAATTGGTCAGTCTTCGAGTAGAAACGGTCGTTTGATGGCGATAACTATGTTTTAAGCTTTTGCTACATCGATATTACTTGTTTCTCTAACCCTATATCATGTGCTGCAACATTAAAAATTGGCATAATTACTAAAATAATACGTTATAAGAGGGGAACTACGTCTAGCTTCATAGATTATTAGTTTTTAATCATTATTTTGCCTGTTTTTCCGATTTAATTGCAAATATTGAATTCTATTTAACCTCGCTTTTACTTCCAGCCTCATCATTTCAGCCCCTATTCGAGAAAAAAACATTAGCCGTATAAGTTTACAGAAAAGGGTAAATTTCACGTGGCAAATGATGAAATGTTTAGAAAAACAACGCTATCTGAGCCTCCTGAAGCCTTTCACGTGTCGATATGACTTGGACGGTATGTCGGCATTGTCGGCAATTTTTGTTTTGGAGTCATGGTGAAATTTTTCCAACCGTTCCCGCCAAAGCAAATGTTCGTCACTGACATGCCCATTTGAAGCCATCAAAAACTCTTTGTGTGTTCATCGCATGCAGGTGTTTTTCTCGTGTCCCGTGCCGTGGTTCACTTCGCCCGTCCAATTGATAGATGACAGAGAATCCGGCGCTGCGGCTGAAAATCGTTCGTGAATGAACGAGAGGGATATTTCCTGATCCTCTGCAAACACATCTTTCGAAGCCGGCAAAAAGAGTCCGCTGTTGTCAATGGCCGGTGATGGTGCAGCAAATTCGGGTCAACAAATGAGTATTTGCGGTCGGCAAACATTTTTTTTATTTCATTCCTCGCCGTGTGTTTGACCCCATTTTTCGTCGCCGTAATCCTGTCGGTGATATTCGAATGACTGGAGCAGGTCAGCAACACGGAGTACGGTGGGAAAAAGGTAGTCTTCACTTAATTTACTTCTTTGTCATATGAATTCATTCAAGATATGTGTTTCGAATATTTTGACGAATAACGACTGTAAATCGTTGTAACACGTTTCCAAAGACCAGAGAAGTCAGGGGGAAGGGAAATTTTTTTGCGCGATTTATTAAAAAGGTTCGAAAATACGATACTCAAAAGTACGAAGTGCCGATTTTTCGGTCCCGCCAACTTCGTATTATTTGATTTGCTACTGTATTAATGAATCTGAGAGAAAAACTATTTTGTGTAACTTATAGGAATCAATTTACTGCACGGCTGGCGAGGTATTGGTCATGAAAAATCGGCCGTTTTCACACTACGACATATGGCAACCAACGAAATGCAAGTACTCAATTCCTCAAAACTAAAGAGTTGGTACTTTAAAGTAGTAACTAAAGAGTAATTCGAGTAGAGAAATTCAAGATACTTACAAAGGACTGAATAAAATGAGATTTGACATACCTAAAGCGAACTGCCGTTTCTGGGCGATTGACCGCATATTAATTTTGAAAGAGTGAAGACAAAATTAAAAGTTAGCGCAAAAATACGTACTCATTTTATGATACGGCAACGGAAACGACACGGAGAACTAGCATCCACACCCATCAATCGTTATATTTTTTTAAAGTTTTGATGAATCCATCAATTATTTCGGAATCCAAAATTTCAAACACTCTGAAAATGAATGAATTTGTTTATATTTGATGAATTTGGTTGATTTTATGGCTTTTGTTTCTTGAAGTTAATTATAATTGGCGTAGTACGCCAAAAACTACCTTAAAAGGCGTAGCACGCCAAAAATAATTGGTGCAGGACGCCAAAAACTACCTTAAAAGGCGGCCAATATGCATGGTAATAAAGTTACTACTTCATTCTCTTCTTAATTAATGTTTGGGTGATATTATATATGCAGAGAAATTAATTCGACAATTAAGTGAGTACAAATAGGGTACATCACTCAGAGCTAAGGTCTCAGGTGTTCCAGCTCACTTCGCCTCAAGTGTAGACGACACTTGGGACAAAGGCCTTGCTCTATTCCACGTTAAGGTGAACTAGCCGTGCTTAATTTTCCCCAAATTCAGGAAGAGTCGTCGAAATTTGCAGCAACGGACCAAGTTCACGACCGCCAAAGGCATGATATGACCAGGTGAATGAAAAAGGCTTATCTGCCGGCCATAATAGTTGCACTAACTCATCATGGCAAGGTTTGCGGACTTCGTAAGATCTAGAGAGCAAATTTGTTTACATATGTCCACCAATTTTCTATTATTAAGTCACAGAACAGTTATTACGTTCCTCCGTGACCTAGTAAACTGTCCTTCGGCCGGCAAAATTTCATTTCTCAGCATTTTCAAGAGGTGGGTAAAATTGACGGCTGCCGTCAAATATTTTTTTTTGCGTATTTTTCAACCATAGTAGAGCTTGTGTTCATGTCCATTTGCTTTGCAAGTACGGCCGAGATTCGTTCTAAATAAATTATATGGCACATAATAAGGAGGATATGTCGGAATTAGAACCTGGTAATATTCAGCTTTAAGATCCAATCACACGAAGCACAACTCCAAGTCCTCTCATCAATTATTGCTCCCCCATATGGTCCATCTCGGCTCCATCTAATATTTTAACTCTTAAGAGTGATACTAATTTTTCTGCATGACAGTAAAATACAGAGTGCCCCATTTTCACAATATGGCAACTGATACCGTTTTGCCTACAGTCTCCCTGCCTGATCTCCCGAAACTAATGCTCAAAACTGACCTTAAGCTCATTCATAGCATTCTTAACTCAACTACTGACAGCCCTGAACTGATCTCCAGCATCAGTTTTCGAATCCCATCTAGACCCACCCGCATGCACTCTCTACTCTACCTGCCCATTCCCAGATTTCCCTCGACCAAACGCTCCCTCCACTTCCGCCTCTCCTCCCTGATAAATTCTACTCCTACCAACATTGATCGGTTTTCGCTTTGATCTAACACTTTTACGCAACGCGCTCTCTCATTTCGCTAGCGATACTTAATCGCTTCTCTCCGCTAGTCCATAAAAAAATTGTAAATAAATTGTTTTTGATCTAGTTTTGTTTGAATGCACGTGTCTAACCTTTGTGTTTGTTATCTTGTGCTGCTGTAAATTGGCAAGTATGCTGTATGTGGACAAATTAAATAAATAAATAAACAACGAAGTATTTTCAATTCCGAGAAATTCCTAATGAACCCATAAAATGAAAAACACGATAGCTAAATAAAAAAACTTTTTAATACCAAACGGTGAATAAAGTTTAAACATTAATTTCCGATATATATTCAAAATTATTGTAAGTGATATGTAGTAATGAGGGGAAAAGGGTGGGACAAGGTGATAATAGCGATACTCAAACATTTAATTCTTGAATATTTTCGAGTACTACATAAAATAATTAACCACTTTTTATTTTTTTATTATACCGATTAGTTTATAAAAGAATAAGTTGAACTTCCATTTTCAACGCATGTTGCAGTTATGTAACCACTCATAAGTAGCACATAGCTTATGAAGGCGATGAGTTGAATTCGTCATTTTACATCTGAAATGTTGACATAGTGATATCGTCTTTGGTTTCAGAGTATCCATAAACATGGAGATAAGTAATTCAATGAAATATTGAATCTATAGCCAACTTTAAGGCTTCTGGTCCTACTGTGCATCCAATGGATGATTCCGTTTTAGATTCATAGTTATATGTCGGCAGACACACCGGGAGTCAACAGACAATTGAGATCATTTTAGCCATTTAGGATATTTGAATAAGTAATTATAGGTAGGCAAAATATGAACGAATGAAAAGGGAAAGAAATTAGCGGCTGTTTTCAGTCTGGTCTGAACGAAGAGCTCTACGGTTCATGGTTGCAAGCTATGGTCACAAAGGTTGATACAGAGCTGAATAAAACAGATGATCTTGGAAAGTGTTAACGTATTGATTTCTTTATTATGTGTTATGTTTCCTCTATAATATTTTTTTAATAATATTTTACTACAATGCTCTGCAGGCCAGCAAACACGGGACGTGTAACAGAAGAAATACAGGAATATTGAGTATCAACCAGGGAAAGGATCGGACGGAGAGCAGAAGTCAAGAGAACTTAAATTTTATTGATTAATGATGATAAACTGTAACATAATACAAAAATATAAACTTCAACCGTTGAAGTACCATGTATAGCAAATTCGTCCCCTTAGAATCGTTTGGAACTTTTCATACAGTCATGAATTTATGGTTTTACAGGTACAGTCGCTGGGGGAATTTGCCGTTTTGTCGCCGCATACTTAGTCTATAGAGCTCACGACTTCTTTATGCTACGTCTATTGCACCTGGTCCAGCTTTCCATAAAAACGACCTTTTCTCCAGTTTTACAGTATATTTTTGATGGAAAGATTTTAATGCGACGTTAAAGGAAGTGGTGATATTCTGCTCTTTTTTTATTTACAGTAAAAAAATCATCATAAAATCTGAACGTGGGATACATCAACCCTTCCTGATCTTACGTCTATCAGTTTGATGTGAAAACTCATGACTTTTGACTTTTACAGCGGTTTGACTGTCATGCATGAGGTAATGGCCATATCGTCATGACCCAGACAATTTATTTTCATTGAAGAGATTTCAGTTTTCCCAGCCCTTTTAAATGACTACGTTTTATTATAACAGCTTTAAAACTATTTGGAAGCATATCACGTACTATATACTATGCAGTCTCTAATACTCTTCTGCTGTTCACTTCAAAAATATTTTAAGCAAATTTTTTACCATTTAATGGCATCTTTTATCCAATGTGTCATTCGTTCGACATATCGTGTGACAGTTTTATGGCAATGATGCCAGCCGTATTTCATAAAAGTTTCATGGATTTGACGAGAGGTTTATTCATGGCGTAAGTTGCCATGTTTTAAAATGATATTATAATGAATATTTTAAGCTTTAAACAGAGTTTTTGTTGTGATCCGACATGAAACTAGCCATTCCCACAAGTATATAAGTCACACCACAAATAGCTGAAACTCAAGTGTGACTCGCCACTTAATTTTTTAGGACTGGTGACAAAAAAGTACTTTCTACGGAGGAATCGATGACTTTTATTACCATTAGTTCCGCTATTGTAATATTTTTTCCCGTTGTATTTCATCATTTCATTTTTTACATCAACAGGATGGCATGGTTCTCAATCGATGAAAATTAAAAAAAAACAGCGAAAGAAATAAGCACCTATTTCTTGGGACAAATTTTTGCGGTTAACACCAATTTATTTCTTGAGACAAATTGAATGACAAAGGACGAAACTTCCTGTATTTTGTCGAGATATTTTCCCTGTTATGAAACTGAAATTCCGATAATATGGACATGAGTCACTTTAAGCCTGTATTTCTCGTTGAATTCGTCATTTTCAGGAGAGTAAACCATCCATCCTTGACTGCTCCAGAGTGCATGAGAAATACTCTATTTTGATGAATAGATATTTTGACAATTTTTATTTTATTTCACTTGTAACTGAGTCACTTTAATTAATTGGGTAAAGCGCTGGAGAAAAATGGGCATTTTACAAACGGTATTAAAAGGGGAATAGGGAAAGTTAAAGACACGTTGCAAATAGGGGTAAAATAATGACAAAGGTGTGATATAAAAACGTTATGAAACGGTCAGCAATGAGCCGTGTTTGGAAAGTACCGATGTATGGTGCAAAAACATGGATTACGCGAAAATATGGCGAATATAGGCCGCAGGCGTTCGAGATGTAAGTGCTGAAGGGGAAAGGAGAAGGCGCGGTGGATAGAACGGAAGAAAAAAATAGAGAGGGCTACGGCGGGAGATGATAGGAAAATGCTGGAGGAGATTAGGAGATGGCAAAGCGTAGGTGGTAAGAAGAAGGAGAACTCAGGGATGCTGAAGGACGTAATAGAGGGTAGAAAAGGCTATACTTACTAAGTAAGAGTATTAACCGTGTATGAAATATAGAAATGAAATATCGGTTGAGAAAATCATTTCACCGCTGAAACATTACTTACGATTAGATGATGCTAGATAATATCGAGTACATTTGAAAATCCCCCTCTATTCATTCAAATCACCGAGGTCTATAATCAGAGGATATAAAGTCAATTAATTTCTGATTTTATAAATTTATGATTACATAGATAAAGAGCCCACTGGCAATTATAATGAATCGGAATATGACCTTCTTTCATTTTTCTCAATCCGCGTACCACCTCGTTTCACCCATAACAACCCCGGAAAAAGATAGTCCGCTCCGTCTGTCTGTATCCCAAAGTTCCGTCTCTCTGTATCCCAACAGGTTACAATCTCTCTCTCGCTTTTTCTCTGTTACTTGTGCGACTACATCTGTTTTCTACAGGCTACCATCCGTATTCAATTCCCTGGCAGCGAAAAATCCCTCCGTCGTCCTTCTCTTCACCTCACAGCTTTAACTCCGTCGTTTTGTAAATACACTTAGTTCCCTAAGAACATTATCTGTAAATATTTGTGTGACTACTTTCTGTTGATTCTGCAAATATTTAATATTTATGTATCATATCAACTAATGTAAGAGGCGATTGTGCTGTTTTTGGGGTTATAATAAATAAATAAATTATAGATATTTCTGCCGTTGTGGAGCAATAGTTTTGAGATACCTCACACACAATAATGGATGTCCATTTGGTCTGAAAGTACAAACCCAAAACAATAATTTAGCAAGTAGAAATAAAAAATTTATATTTTTGAAAATAATGATATTTACTCTAACCGACGTGAACGATCTCAAATTTTGTATCATCAGAGAGATTCGAAGCCAGTCCGAAATCTGATGGGTCACTTATGAAACGGTAAAACTGACTTAGGGTAGGTTTATGGTAAGCGAGGAAAGGATAGAAGGTTGGAATGGAAGGGTAGGCTGTGAGTAAGTCAGGACGAGATGAAGAGTGGTAGAGCGTGCGCTGATATGAAGACAGAGGTCGTGTTTTAAGGGGAATAGGAGCCTGCGGTAAGGAATTTTTACTCTCCTCCTTATAAACCCATCTTACCCGGTAGACTTTCCTCCCCAGAGTCTTCAGAGAACTTGGGGGTCAATTTCTGAACTTCGTGATAGCCATCGAATTTGAAAATAATAACATTATCACATGATGTTATTATTTCAGCCTTGTTGAGTGTCACATCTCGCCCGAATGTAATAGTAAGAAATGAAATATTAGGTGTCGGTTATCGTGAGATTATTCAACGAAACCAAATCTATTTTTTAGGATGTGATATTAATTACATTTTGAGAAATGACCGACCTTCATTCTAGTAAGAGGCTTGTAGGAGAATGCTTCAAGAGTTACAAATTAGTAATTATGAATGTTCGTTCCCTTTATATTCCCTTATTGCTCGTTCCGTTTTCTGTTGCGGCGAACCTATAATAATTTAAAAAAATGGAAAAAGAATTGTTAAGCTTAAGCTTAAGCTTAATTGTTAATAAAAGATTATTAATAAATCTAAAAAATAAATACATTAACGTCGTACTAAAAAAGAAAAAAAATAATATTTCCTCGAGTGAATGAAAATTTATCCCATAATTGGAAATAATGAAATTCAACTGAAGGAAATTAGCCACACAATGATAACACCACAACGAAAAGCATGGGGCGCTCTTTCATATTCGACACCAACATAAATTCATTAATTATGAAGATTTGGGTATTCAATGGAATAGAGAGCTTCCATATACAATTTGTAGAAAACCTTTAAATGAACATAAGTTAAGGTGCAAAATATAAATGAGGTCGCGCCCAATGCATTTGGTTGTGGTCTTATCATTGCCTGGCCAAATGTCCTTGAATTGAATTTTATTATTTTCAGTTCTAGGCTAAATTTTCATGAAAACTTTTTATATGGAAAATATTTTATAGGAAAATATTTTATTTAGTGTGATGCTAAGATATTTCAGTTTTAGATTTTTGACAGTTTTTTAGAAAAGCGTGCTTAAAATTCTTTTTTCATTTTTTTAATGTTGTTAATATTTAGTCCAAGTTAATAAAATGTTTAAAAAACAGCAAGTTGTTTTATTAGTAATTTATTCTAGGACTAATAAAACTTGGACTGTTTTCTAAAAAAATTCGTCAGCTTGTGGACTCGATGCGACGATCCTGATAGAACCACGGGACGAGAATCGGACGCTTAACCATTATTATAATTCAATTCAAGAATGAATTTAAGCGAATGAATTGGTAAGTATATACGGTAAAATGAAGTGGTAAACATGGACCCATGGATCCAGAGATCCATGGAAAAGCGAGTTAAAGAAAAGCATGTAATTAGTATCGTACCTGGAGCAACCACAAGAACCGAAACACAGAGATCACTGATTTGACAAAACCGCGGTCAGTTGGAGAGAAGAAACATAGATGTTCCATTTGATTTCGATGCACTACAGCGTGTCCATTATTTCGTTTAAGATCCATTTTTTTTCGTGAAGAAGATTGGATGGTGACTGAGTAAGTCTAAATAAATGAAAAATTCCATATTCTATGAGAGGGGATTTGAAAAATTGCTTCTGCGGATAATATACCTAAAATGCTATTAGGTAGAATTGAGCCAATTTTAAGGCGTACAATCCAGGTGTAGATTAGTCAATGAACATTCGTTTTTTTCTGATTTCTTCTCCCAGTCAAAAGATTTTACACATCCGCAAAAGCCAATCCAACCAGCCAATTTCTCCATCAATATTTGTAATTCTTATTTAATAGCTAAATAATTGCAAGAGGAAACTCTTGTGTATTCTATTTTTTTAAACTCTTTTACAACTCGATAATAGACGCATAGTCTGAAAAGAAATGTTGAGGGAAAAAATGCCGTGTAATGTAATGTTATTACTTCAACCAATATTCAGTGTTATTATTTTCTCATTGAGAAGCTGTATAATCGGACGCAGATACAATATTCGCGACAATATTCTACCGATTCATCAGAGTCCCATCCGATTTCGTTTAGCCTCTAAATCTCTTTAACGATGCGAAAGTTGAGAATTTTGATCTCGGCCAGAGTAAAATCTCCAAATTTTAAGGGAAAAACCTATTAAAATACTTTTCTGTTTTATTTCTAATTGGCCAATTATTTTTTATGTATTTCGTTATATAATTGTACTAACAGTCCAAATTGTAATCATTTTATGTGAGCTATCTTATCCTATCAATCCATTAGAGGAAAAATTTCTATCATTGTTCTTTGAAGCAAGCGATTTCTTAATCTACGTAGGACCAAAGATTTAGAACATCTGGATTTCGTGAACTTTAGACCCCCTGAGTATAGTTCCAGATGATTTCAATGGATAGAGGATAATTATCAATCCAAACCTATATTATCTAACATTGTCTTCTCGTAAACAATATTACAGTATTAAAAGAAATGCTTTATGGCGATATGCTAATTCTATATTCTGCACATGGCTAATGATCTAACTTGGTAAGCATTAAATCTGCATCACTGGAACTGAACGTTACTTCTGGGCGATGAAAGGATAAGTTCTCCAAACGTTTAGCAATCCCACATCCGTAAAAGATAACGCGTGAGGTATTTGAAATGATCACGGTAAAAAGTTCATTTAGAACGGTTATATCCATTATTGTTTCTCTTCAATAAATTTTAATTCATTATTGGTACCTGAACGGAAGCTAATGAGTTTATTAGAAGTCATTGGCGTAATAATTTTGAACCAAACGGTGAATTTCTCTGAGCGTTAATATCAAGCTTTTACATAGATAGCAGCACTTAATACAAAAAATTTTTTTTAGCATACGATAAGCCTACTATCACATTGTTAACCACACTACTTGAAGCGTAATTTGTCAATTAAGATTCAGTGTAGGTAAACAAGAAGAAACATTTTTTAGATAAATTATTAGGCGTAAAAAATAAACGGAATTAATATTTGGATAATTTCCAAGCAAAGAAAATGGCATTTGATTGATTTAATGTTTTCAACCTTTCTGATTTTGATATATTCTGAAACTGTTGTCCTGACTTTCAATCACAGCTTCTCGATCCAAAGTAACTTTTTAAAATTTAATTAGTGCAATACTTTTAAAAAATTTGATACTCGATCAAATTTGAAAGGAACGTCGATTAAAGCTTCTATCAAAAAATTGTCTCCCTAATGACGTATGATCCTCTAAATTTAATCCATTTTCTTTTTCATTAAGGCCAGTAATCAATTCACCGCATAAACTTGACGTTCCCCTTCACTGTGGCTAAGGAGAATGTGCCGAAAATCAGTGATCAATGGCCGCTTATAGGAACAACACATATGTATATTATAAAATTATGTGGCCAATAAGTCATGGAAACCATTCAATAAGTGTTGCAGGAATATCGATAAACTTATTGGTTTCATAACTCATTGTTTGGAGATATGAGCTCCCTAAGTAGCCAGGATGGTGAATGCGCAATGAACCGAGTGGATACATAATGACTTGATAAAAGAGTTGTATTGAGACGAATGACCATGTTGTTTATTCTCACATATTTTTTATTACAAGCATTCGCTATTGTACATAGGGTGATCATTAACATCCACGTAATTACTCCATGATTGCCCAAGTGCAAATATTCGAGCAGGTATATTGAATTCAAACGTGGAGTACATCAAGGATGCATACTAAATCCATTTTTACTTAACGTATAGAGTAGCACGATCTGTCCATAACCACAGCAGAAAATTATAAAGGGGATAATTATAATTGGGAAAGTTTTATACAACATAAGATATGCTGATGACAAAGTCCGCCATATTTTGCACATCGGAACCATGGTCACTCAATAACGGTTGCTGGTCAATGGACGGACTACGATTCTGTAGATTGATTTGACATCATTGTATCAAATAGCAGAAAAGAAAAGAATAAGTTGCCCTTTTTTCTAAGTGACTAAAAGCCAGGGGTTCAAAAATGAATGTTTCTCGAGTCGTAGATTGCTCTTTAGAATGTTAATGGGGAGAAGGAAATTTACTCGTACAACGAAATGATCGTCTCTTTATACTTCGAATACTTTGCTCTTATGAATCTCAGAGTCAGGGGTCATCTCAGAGTCTTTACCAACCCAATAAAGGCAAGAAAAAGATGAGTTAAAATTAAATCCACGGTTCAGTTTTACCCCTTGTACCTCCAGAACCGAAACGTTTCTATTGCAGCTCTGCTCATAGCTGTGACCGTGATAAAATTTTAAAATCAGAGCTTACACAGCGGCTCTATTCCGATAATTTCAGACCACCGCCCTCCGCAGCGTACCAATTTCCACGGTCTCCGATCGGAAAATTCCTCAAACGATCCACGGTCACTAAAGGAACGGTTGCTGGTCGATGGACGGACTACGATCCTGTGAGGCGAAGCGTGAAAAATAGATACACCCTCTCTCTCTCTCTCGACGGGAACGAGTTGCTTGCTAAAATCTCGTCTTTCCCGCGTTCGCTGTTTCTCGCGACCGAGCTTGAAATCTCCTCCTAAATTCTTCATCCTCATCCTGCAGTGCTCTCCGGGCGCTTTGGTCAATCCGGTAAGATTAGAGGAGCCGGCCATAAATATCTCGTGGAATTGGAACTTCGAGCGTTTAGGACTCTAAGTTTACAAAGACATGCATGGTTTCAATCGAACGAACAATCATTCCGACATTAGATCCTTTACAAGAACGAAAAATATTTACGTGAAAACTGCCACCGTGGCCACCTCCCCTAAAAGGCCTTGCGAAAGCATTAACATGAACGTAACTACTTGATGATTGTCCAAGTTTAAAAATTCGAGCGCATATATCTTCTTTGAACATTGATGGCCATTTTTGAAATTATTCCCGAGTACTTACACTGCAAACAGAGATTTTGCCACATTACATCCTCTGTAAGCACACTATCGCGTCTCTTCATGGAGCGATATCCGTGTTTCGATCAGATGATGAGTTGCTCTTTGCTGACATTTTAAATGCTCCTCACAGACGTTATTCATTAATCATTGTGGTGAAACTACGACTAAACGAAGATATGGATGATAGATCTATACTGTATATAACATTCTTCAACACACATCCCCGTCTTCAACACACATCTCCGACTTCTTCTTCTTTATACATTATGTCAGTGGTCAGTTCCCTTTCTCTAATGCCTCGGTTTTCCGTTCCTTTTTTTCTGGGTAGTCTTAAACTTCGTCATGCAATTGCTAAGTTTTCACCATTAATATTAAAATGTTAACTGTTATTCAACCTTTTTACTAAGTCGTTCTTTTTTTATATTTCTTTCATTGCTCAGGGTATTTTTTTTATCCTTTTTCCTTTCTTCATGCTGGTGCCCCGAGTTTACAAAATCAGACGATTACTACGAGGAAAATCACAGTCACAGCAAAGTTTACAACTTGCCATGTAAAATTTATCAAATATGTAGAGCGCGGGTTGGATTCCCACTGAAGGGTGTTTTTGACAATCCAAGAAAATGGGTGCGAGTATGACTTGTGGTCGTTTGACCCCAGGAGAAAAGTACAGTCGTATATATCTGGACCAAGAAAGACACGATGACAAAATGAATGAAGTACATGAAGGAATTCCATGAAATAATCCTACCGTAAGTCCTCGGTATGCGTAGTTTCGATTTAGGTCTGATTCGATGTTACGTCCATGCTGACAAGGGTCGTCGGAAAATTTTACCCTGTTTAATGCTAATAAAATAGGCCGTATGTGCATATGCTTGCGTTTTTTTATATCTGAGACATGATCATCCTTTCTGAAATAGCTATTTTTTCCTGGATAAAGGCAAGAAGCCAATTTTTAAATTAACGCCTTGATTTATCGCGGGATTAAAGTGGTCACGAATATCTGGATCCGTGTTACGTTGTTTCGACTTACGTCGCTCTTCTTCAACACGCATCTCCGACATAAATCGGGGACTTTATGTATTATATAACCTTGGGTGCCTTATTTTAACCTAAAAGAAAACCCAAGTCCATGAATTTTCCCATTGGATCTTAAAATCTATCTTACTTGCAAAATATCCCATCTACAACGCGTGACTATCGACATAAAGCCAGTGTAAAATGACTAATATTACGTGCATAATGTTAATTCATGTCTTTCCCGATTGTATCCATAGAAGATTCCATTCATCGAGGATGCCTTTTATAGCTTTATTTCCTAATTTTTCAACGTTTTAACATTTTTACTGACTTCAGGTCTGTGGTTAGCATTTATGCACGTATTTGGTGGTGGAAAAGCCTAAAGAATCTCTGGCTCGCCCAATAATGTTAAGCCATCCCTCGACCAATCTACTGACTTGTTTAGCCTTGATCCACTCACCAAAGACTCAGAGCTCTAACGAAGATATGGTCCTCTTTAACCCTTTGAGAGCGACATGACGTGGTATCACGTCATGATTTTTTTTAAGCTGGTACTGATAACGTTATGTCACGTCAAATGTACTGTAAGTGTTCCAGCTTTCACTAGGGAACTTTCACTTGGTCCCCTGGTGAAAGCTGGAACACGCAAGGTCCCCATGACGTGATAACACGTCATCAGCACCAGGTTTAGACAACCATGACGTGATATAACGTCATGCCGCACTCAAAGAGTTAAGGTAGTTGGGGCGAAATTCGTTTATACATAGAATTTATAGTTTCGTATATTTACTGGGTAAAACTTTGCATGAATGTATGTACCTAGCAGTAAAGTGTATTGAAAAAAGCGAAAAATGTTGCAGGTTACAAACGGAATTGTTTTCTTGGTAATTTGATACCACTTTATCATGTATCCTTATATTAGACATATATTTCGATGATATACCCACCGATTTTATCCTGAACGCGAAACCATACGTTTTATATTATTATAAATGTTTCTATTAAATATGAAGGTATCATTCCGAGTGAAAAACACGTATTTTGTCGCCTTTTCTAGAATTTGAATTCTATGCTGTGAACTCATCATAACCTCTCTTCAATTGAGATGAAAACTGTATCTTTATACTATACATCAAAACATGTATGATTATTTCCAACGTATAAATTGAAGTACTTCATCGAAGTGAGGTCCAAGATATTTTTGATGCACTTGAAAAGCTAACAAAATGTGCACTCAACGACTCACGATTCGCGTTCCAACCACCTTAAGAGATATGTGTGTGGATATACCATTGGATGTGGGTGGAATCATGAAGTAATCAAACTTGGGATGGAATCAAGGGCAATTTGAAAGATGGCGGAACTGAGGAAGAAAATCGATGAAGGGAGACTCAGTCACGGAGACAAATGATCCTGTCCCGATATAACAACTAAGACAACCGCGAATCCACACAGTTTGAAGATTTCTCACAAGTTAACGTTCTTCTGTGGGATTGGGTCCGAAAAAACGATATATCCACAAAAGACACCGAGGTTGTAAAAGATGAAAATTCATTTCTGCGGCATAGAATGCACGACCCCTGATAGGAAAAGAACCAAAAAATTTACCAGTAAGGTAAATAAAATACATTCCTCGACTCGAATCCACATTGAAAATAAGTATCGTACTTTCCCACAGTCGTTCGAAAGTTAACGTTCGTCCGTGGGATAGGGTCCGAAAAGAATTTATCTCGAATAGAAGATACGAACGTTGTAAAAGAAGAAAAAAAATTCAAGGCTTAAAGTACATTCCTCCACGTTGAACACTAGAATTCTCTGAGTGTATTTTAGGCTCCGGTACGGGTTCCTCATCATCTGGTGTTCTGCCTGCTGGCAGGTCCCGTACACCACTGCTGTCTCCATCCGCTTCTGTCCCGAGCTTCTTTCTTTGCTTCATCATAGCTGATGTTCTTCACCTGATCCACTAATTTAATTCTTCTCCTTCCTCTCTTTTTCTTTCCTTCAATTGAACCCTCAAGTGCCACAGTTATTATACTTTTCCCTCTCATCACATGGCCCAACCAGTTTCCTTTCTTTTTTCTTATTTCCTTTACGAGCGATCTTCCTTCTTTTACTTTGCTCTAAACCTCTTCATTTCTCATCTTATCTACCATCTTACTTTTTCCATCCTTCTCCACATCCACATTTCATAAGCTTCTATTCTATTCCTTTTCCTCTTACCTAATGTCCACGCTTCACATCCATACATGAAAACGTACCATGAATAACATTTAGCTAGTCTCTTTCTCAGCTCCAGATCCAGGCTTTTATTGCATAGCAAGTTTTTCTTCTGGCTGAAGGCCTCTTTTGCCATTGCTATCCTTGCTTTTATTTCTGCAATACTTCTCCAGTCGTCTGTCACCATCGTTCCTAAGTACCGATAGCTTTTCACTTTTCCTATTACACCTTCATTTATTTTCACACTCGTATAATTTTCACAGTTTGCAGGCATCACTTTTGTCTTTCCTAGGGTTCCTATTGAGACGGAATGAATGACATATGAATATAAAATTACTTGAATTCTGAGTGGAAGGATATTTTTGAATTCCTAAGTTTACTAAGTCGATGAATTTGCGAGGAAGTGAAACACAATCTCACATCGATCGGTCATTTTCCATCTTGTGTAATCCAAAGCTCTTTCTTTGACACGCACACTCGTCACTCTACCCAAAGTAGCCAAAGGGTGATTCAATAGTCTTGGTATGATTACGAAAATCAGATTATTTTAATTTTCCAATATGGATACATGAAACAAATATGAAAATGTTGATAAATACATCAAGTTTTATTTGCTATCACTACAAATGCTCAATGCGACCTCCATTTGAAGCACGGCACACATCTGCACGATAAAAGAATTCATTCCAGATGTTTCATGTATCTTTGTTGAAAAATAAAAAAGTTCTGATTTTCCATTATCATAACAAGACTTTTGAACCACCCTGTATTTCTCTCTGTCATCTCCCTATTTTTTGCTTTAATTAGCAGTCCAGCAACATTCCAACAACTGTAGTCCGTTTTTTGTATAAGCGATGAGAGCCTGAAACCCGTGCTTTTTCTAAAAAAAACAGCACTTTTATTATTTTTTATTTCACTTTAAGACACATTTACCAAAAAAAACATATTTTTGACTAACACCTTTGAGCGTAATATGGTTAACTCCGGAACAAGAAAATGGCTTGATATACAAGTTAAAAGTCCTGCGAGGAAGCAGTTTAATATATTCTACTACTAAATCTATGTGTTACCCGGCCAGCCACATCAGGGGTGTTTGGCAGGGGGTGGCTTATCACCAATATGTAATGCATTGTAGAAATACACATTCAACAACATACGTCACAGATCATAGGTTTTCCCGGCGAATAATATGCATTTGTCTTCTCGGATTTGGCATCGAGTACTGCTATTAAAAGCCAACATTTCGACGAGAAACTCTCTCATCGTCATCAGGGCTAAGACTGAATCAGTGCCAAACCCGAGAAGATTTTACTAACATACATCACACTTCAGGTGTGCTACAAATGCTACATAAACTATTTAAGAAATCCATAATGCAACTATAAACTTATACAAGACTCTAATACACCAGAGTCATGCAGGGAATATGCAAAACATGATGTTAGCACTACACGGCAGATTTAGAAACAAGCATTAGTGAGCACATCAATTAATCAGCTATACTACCTCTAGACTAACCAGCTTCAAAGTCTTAACTCAGCCATAATGTCTCTTGTCGATTTCGGGAAAAACAACATTTGAAGCCAGTTTGTTCTGCAGTTTGATTCCCAATTTTTTTATCATGATCTGATCTACTGAGGTATGCTAGGCTTCATTAGATATTAGTAACTCTGTGTGAAATTTCTGCGGCAAACTCGACGCATCAACATTAAGGAAAAAGTATTATATTGAAGTGCTCCGAGTGTTCAGGATTCTCAGTGGGGGGGGACAAATACCCACTTCTCCTTCCACATGAATTCATACGAAGCCCCCACATTCTCCCTGATTTATATAATCTCGTGTGTGTCTATGTGGCAGGCGGGAACTTAGCTTCCTCCTCGGAGCTACCAAATAATCATATATATT
Source organism: Ceriagrion tenellum (assembly GCA_963169105.1). NCBI lineage: Eukaryota > Metazoa > Arthropoda > Insecta > Odonata > Coenagrionidae > Ceriagrion > Ceriagrion tenellum. The sequence goes on from OY720634.1 coordinate 87,536,293, forward strand.
ATTACTGAAAGGTCTTTTTCTGTCATTTCGTATATGCTCCGTTAATACTGCACCTACAGTGATAAATGAGGTATCATTTTAAACGTAGAATCACCGGCTTCTGACGAAAAACACAATCTTAATCTCAAATTTCACTATTTACCCATTAATTTGACTTAAAAGTTTCGATTTTTCGATGTCGATTACTCGCTCGAGGTATATCGACTCCACACATCATCATCCGTGTATATTATTTCTCGAAGGTGTTTTTTGTCACAACGCCATGACTCCCATACTTCTTCATAAAAATAAATAAAAAAATAAAATAATTCAAACATTGTTTTACAGCTTATATTCCCCGCTATTGACGAAAAATGGACTAATGGTTTAATATTAAGTTCATGTTAAAAATGATACAGTGCCATCTGTTGACAATATAATCAACTGATATGTTGGCTATGGTTACGTGCTTAAAAGACTGTAGGAGGCGTCATCTATTAACACATCGTTTAGTTAGATTGTTTACATTCTACATGCAATCAGTTTGACCGTTTACCGTTTACGTTTACTTTATGTATCTTTAACATAAGAATTAATAACATATAACTGTCTATGGGAAGAAACAGGTAGAAGAAGAGGAAGAAAGAAGGAAGAAACAGGAAGAAGCTGCATACTGTGCGAAATATTCGCTCGGGTCAGCTAGTAATACATATAGGTTACAGGAACCGATATGTAGCCGGCCCGAGAGAGTCAAGTGAGATAAGAAACAAACAAGTCGAAGGTAAAATAGGGAAATATTCCTCTGAGGAAAAAAAAAGAAAAAATGGGAGAAGATAAGGAAGTTTGGGCATCTCTCCTTGCAGGCAATTCCACCCTTCTCCCGTCGGTCCTCTCGCGTGGCGGGAAAGAGACGAAGTCTCGGCCTCCTCAATTTGTAATCAATTCCCCCGTGGCGGGCGGGAGAGTAGGTTACCGCTCGGAGGGGAACATGGCGGGGAGGGAATGTTAAAGGCTTTGAGAGTCGAATGGGGTCTTGCAGCCCCATTCTCCCATCTCGGGCAATCGACCTCCTCCCTCGCAGCCGATCGATCGCAGTCATAGGTGAATAGACGCTCAGCTGGTCAACGTCTTCTAAAGACAGCGGACTGTGAACACTTCAATGTGTCTGAATTTGTGGTGGGGATTAAGGTGGGCCATGGTTTGACGAATTGAGTCAAGACAAATACTAAGTTACACATTTTTATTTATTCAGTGGCTATAAAAAAACTATTTCCGCTGATGAATAGGGTCACCCTTTGAAAACCAAATTTAAGGCACATAAAATGCAAATAATTCCAGGAAAAAAATTTTTATGACCACATATTTCCAGCCTCAGGAGCCGCCTGCAGCGCCTTTTGCTGACAACTACCAAATTTTGGCTAAATTTACGGCAGTAATCCGTTTATAATTTTAACAAATATATGGTAATATGTCTATGTATAATTTTTACTCAATGTCTCAGGACTTTAAGCATTTTGCTAACAGTTTAAATTAAAGCTTTAAAATGCGCTCTCGTCCAAAGTTGGCATTTTTCTAATGTTGTTTTCTAATAAAATTGTTGTAATCTGAGCAACCCACATAACAATCCATATTATAATCTCTATTTTAAAAGCTGAATTACAGCTACTACCTTGAAAACCCCATTTTATTACCATCTCTGTTTATAAAATGCTCTTCAATGATGTTATATTCAAATTTTCAGAAAATCTCAAAATGATGATCCAGAAGCCAGAGCGTTAGGAAGGGAATTCTTCCTTCACACTGATTTGAATTCTGTTTCAGATACCAATGTGCCTTCAGCAACGCCTAGCTGCCTATGACGACTATACAATTAGGTTTACAAATACTAAACATAATTGCATACGCTGCCGAACAATATTTAAGCTACCTCGATTAAATGAAGCCTTCAGATCTGGCAAAGAAAATATCGAAAAGGAAATAATGTTGCCATAGTCGTATACTGCAACCAAAAGTAACCACTTTGGATTCTTCGATCATGAGATCCGCTTCCCCAGACAGCATTGAATGGACTATCTGATCGACTACATTCTGTCCGCTACGTAATAGTAATAGAAGAAGCAGTGACGTCAAATAGGCCAAATTCTGGGCATTAAATTCACTCAATTTTCCAAACTTAATTATACCCTAGGATTGAAGACAAATCCTAAAAATATTCTCACTATGGTTTTGCTTTCTGTTCTCTTCCAGGCAATCGATCCTTGCTCACTATGGTAGATGGATCGCAGTTCATGGATGAATAAGGCACTCAGCAGGTCAATACCTCCTCAGATAACGGGTGCCAGGTGACCCCGGGAAAATTGGAAGACCAGGAGAAAAAGGCTTTCGGGTCATGCCCGCTCCCAGGCTGAAAATTCCACGCAGTGCCGATCTTTTTGAGGAAAGAAGTGAAGGGCTGGGTGAAATATTTCTGTGGCTTGGGGCGAGTGATGTTAAAACAAAATAAACAAGAAAAAAATAATACGCATCCGTATGAGTGAACACAGACTGTTCTTGGAAATCAAAGTTGAAGTCGTGTCGTTGATTCCTGAAAGCGGGCGTTTTTACGGCCTACAGATCTTTTTTTGGTGATGACCTCGGTGGATTTGTTGCTGACGAACACAATACCTATTTCCGATGATTTTCCTTACAATTTCTTTGTTAGTCATTCCTTAATAACAATATTCCACGAATTGCTCGCTCGCCCTCGTTCTGTGAGGGAATGCCATTGTCGATTTTATCACAGAAAGAGATTTCCTCAAGTCTTTGAAATTTCCTCAAGAAATTTCGCGTGGTCATAATTTCCTATACATATCATCGGTTTCTTGACATTTTCCGATGCCTAATACTTCCTCTTTAAAAAGCCATTATCTCCGTATCATCGTCATCATGGCAATATACCGGTTACTATAGGTTTCAAGAGAAGCGATTTACTTTATTTTAAATTTGTTAGGTGAAATTAGTCTTTTTAATAGTTTGATTTCTTGAAGTTGGTTGTCAATTCTTGGTTTATCTTTTCTTTCCTTTTTTAGAGCTGGTTATACTTTATATTTATATTCTTATTCACAGCATGGTAAGATTTTTTCTTGTTTATATAGTCTTAGATCTGGTTATTATCGGGAGTATCTTTTGTTGTTTTTACATTGGTTGCCTATTAACTTATATATTTTATTATTATTATTTTTATTATTTTGTTATTTTCTTTGTTCTAATCTTAAGTAGTTTATTTAAAAATAACGATTTGTGGTGTCGTAGATGTAATATTAATTACCTTAGGTAATTGGCGTTTAAGAATTTGTAAAATTAGTTTTGTTGTCTTGTTGTTGTTTAGTTTAATTAGATGTATATTTGGGGTTTATTTTTGTTTGTTTGAACTTTGTTACTTTGTTGAGTGAGAAGTATTAAATTTGAATTCTGTTCCTATTGTAATAACTTTGTTGTTTGATTGAATGTCTTTAATTTTTATAGGTTTTGTTCTTTTTATTTCTTCTATAGTTATTTTTTACAGAAATGACTATATGGAGGGAGATCCTTATTTGGTTCGTTTTATTATTCTGGTAATCTTATTTGTTATATCCATGATATTATTGATTATTAGTCCCAATATATTTTCTATTTTATTAGACTGGGAATTCCGAGAGAATGTCACACATATTATTTACCGGAAGTGTACTAAATATTTAATAGTGTTTAATATGCTAGCAGATAACTTCTACCTTTCTTCAGACACATAATCGGCTTTTTAACGTCCTAAAATGCTAACTGAAGCCTAATCGCCATTGCTCTCAATTCATCCGCAGGCCTTCTGGAAACTGATACTCTCTAATTGCCTTTTTTATCCCTTCTCTCCAACTTATTCCGGGCCTTCCTCTTTTCTTAAACCTAGTGGTTTCCATGTTAAATTTTGCTTAGGTAATCTCTCGTTCGTCATATTTGGCCATACCACACCTGCTGTTTTTTATAAATTTCATCGACTGTTGTGTGTTTGACTACCATTATATTTCATATTCACTCATTAGTGTTTCTTTCCCGTCTTGATATCTCCACAGAGCGTCTCCATCAATCTATCACTTTTACCTAGATAATGACTTGACTTGAGTCGAAACCTAGGTCGGAATAATATAAACCAATTTTGAATATTACAAAGTGCAAATTCATTTGCAAATTATCGCTGTTACATTGAGTATTTTTTTGTTTACTCCTTCATCTGCTATATCTCACTCCCATATCTACATCTACAAACTACCCTGCGAGCCGCCGCATCGGCGTGTGGCAGGGAGTGTTTGGACAGCAGCCGTGGAAAGATGTAAGAGATAGGGTTTTGGGAGGTGAAACGGTGCCGTGTATTTTGGGAATGGATTTAGTAGAGCTCAGTTTTCATTGTGTGCTTATTGTGCGCGGAAAGAACGAGTTTTAGTATCTATCTGTTTAGCAATGTACCTCTCTTATTTCATCGCTTCAATCAGACCTAGAGATGTAGTGAGGCGTCATGATTATATTCTCTGTGTCGCTCTGACACAAACCAGTTCTAAATTTCTCTTGTCAGCTAATATTCGAGTGTAGGCTGCGATATATGCGACAGTGCTTCTTGCAATTGAATAATATCTCATTTTTGTTTGCTTTGGACGTACTTTGATCCCATAAAATGCTGTGCAACGTGTATACTTCCCTTTTTCCTTGTAAATTTATACTTTTGATTGGATCATACAGGGCCCCATAATTACATGATGAGTGTCAACATTCAAGACAGTTAAGAAGTAAGAAAGCAATATGCTTAATTTGCTTAATTGGTGATCGAGTCACTGTTGAACAATGCAACACATTGATGGGTAATCCCTTGACAGCATTTTTGGCCGTCATTCTTTCAATAGAATTTTCTGTTCAGTTTATTACCGTAACCCAGCACAACTTTGCGAAACAATTATCACAGAAAATATATCAAGTTTTCCGGGCTTTCCAAAGCGGTTGAGGCAGAAAGTATCACGTCAGTGTGCTACCACGGAAAAGTGTTTGAGCAATTGAGCCCGAAAAGCTGAAGCCGCATATCCAAGTGCGAAGCTTAAGAAAACTACATTTTTAGTTGATGATCCAAAGTTTTTTTTAACATGTATGAATTTATAATGACGAAAGAGTATTCTGTCGAAACATTGGCAGCAGCCAAAGTATTTAACCAGGCGTGGAACCCGAGAGAATGTCACACATATTATTTACCGGAAGTGTACTAAACATTTAATAGTGTTTAATATGCTAGCAGATAAACTCTGCGAAATTCAACGTGGCATAAATTAAGGCAGGTGTGTTATAAAAGTTGAGGCTGAAAACATGTGAAAAGTCGACGAACAAATATTGTTTTAACGGAAGGAATAACGTTAATTTTTTGTTATTTTTTGTGTTAGGGAGCGTCGTGCCGTATAATTTACATAACTACGAGGCATTTTGACTGATTGTTACTTCAAAGAGCAATAATTTTAGCCACAGGATATTTTATGAGGCAAATATTAAAACAGTTGAGCAATAAGGACTTGTATCCTCCACGAGCGAGGCCCGTGGTTCTCGCCGGCGAGGAGTTAATACGGCGAAGTGCGACGAGGAATGTTCAAATAGAAACTGGCAAATTAAGTGAGGGTCCGCTTATTAGACGCGGGAATGTGTCTGGCGAATAAGCGGGTGAAGGACCCATTTGAATCCTTTGGTCGAGATAATTTTCTAGCTCACGATTACCCTCTCTCCTTGGCGTGTAACCCGATAACTCTTAATGGCGAATGTAAGTGATACATTTCCGTGTAAAGGAGGAACTAGCGCTCAGAAGTACAATTTTCTTAAGTTATACAAAATTTGCTGCAATGTGTAAATGTAGTTTTATTGCTGCCTTTTATATTTTTTAAAATTCCATTCAAATGCTATTTCGTTTGTAATGTCATAGAACAAAACGTTAAACGAAAGATTTTGCCTCGTAACAAAAACCAGTAATTAGTAACCTGACTTTAAGGTCGTTCAATTTCGATTGTGTTCTTCCTTCGATATAGGTCTTCGCAATGTACATAAATTCGCTGTTAATGTGCTCATTTTTCTGTACTCTCCATAGTATGGGATGCTCGACGTTCTTGTTGATTTATCAGTGCATTTGTATTCGAAATGACAACGTGTTCCGCATATTCCCAGTGGTTTGCAAATGGTTGCGAATACCTGTATCGAAGGAAGAACACAATCGTCATCGAACGAACTTGCACTTACTCCAGCCTCCATTGCTATTTCGGCTGGATTCGATGTCATCATTTTTTTTAGGTCTAAGAAAAGGGTATAAAAATCCTCAGGCTTAAAATATTTTACGATTTATACTTAATGCCCAATTTTTATTCACATTAAATATAGATCTGGTAAACAAAGTAAACAGCAGAAATTTCCCTTGGAAACGTTGGCACATTCATCGCAATATCACTACGTTTGCCAATCGAACTCAGATCGATATGATCTCGGACCGATCTGAACATTCTAAGCCAGCGGACTCGGATACCAATGCGAAATCCATCAAAATATCGATTTGAATCGGTTCATAGCGATTTGAAATCTCAGACTGGCAGAGAAAGCGGGCCGAGTTAGCCCGCTTCGCATATTGATCTCGCTAGCCCGTTGCGTTTACCATTTCGAGCTAAGCCGACTAAATCTATCTGAGTTCGATAGGTAAACATAGTGTATGTCGGCTATTTTCTCTGACGAAATCCAGAAGTATGTCATTCAAACTTAATCAACCGTGTTATATTATCAATGACCTATGCTGAAAAATATTTTTTAGGTGTCTTAATATGTAATACTACCAAATAATAATACACATAGGTTACAGGAACACAGGAACAGAAATCTAGCCGGCTTGATAGAGTCAAATGAGATACGAAACAAACAAGTCGAAGGTAAAATATGGAAATATTCCACGGAGGCAAAAATAGAAAAAAGGGAAAAGATAAGGAAGTTTGAGCATCTCTACTTGGAGGCAAATCCGCCCTCTGTATACTTCCTCTCCTCGCTCTGACCAGGTATCCGATCCGTACAGCGCCACCTAAATCAATAGAGTAATGTAAGCTCCCAGGGAAGATGCCACGATTCGAATGAAGAAAATGGGCCGAAAATAAATAGAAGAGGAGGAACGAATATGTGATCGACGATAAAAAAGATAAAACCGCACGAAGCCGCTACATTCGCAGCGACGAAGCATATAAATCGAACTAAGGGTGAGGTCTCGGAAACTTTACGAAAGTGCTCGGCGGGAAATGAATGGGTACGAGGCGGCAAAGGACGAGTCTAGTGCGGGGGGAGGGGCGAGGGGGGGTTTGGGGAGGAGGGCGGAGCGAAAGAGTTTTTCGCCTCAAAAGGCCCCTTCGTACGTGACCCGGGTCAGTGAACCGGTCGCGGGAAACGCAACAGAGGGCCTTCAAAACGATTCGGTAAAAGGGTTGTGACCGCCGTGTGTATGGGAAAATTTTCTCCGAAATGAAAACATCTTGAACAACCCGAGTCACGAGGAATACGTAATCACAAGGGGGGTGCGGCGACCTCTATGCGGAGCGGTGAGGTGCCGCCTCCTTTTGGGGGCGCTTTTGGCATTTCGGTGGGGTAGGAGCCGTCACGAGGATTTGGAGGAGTGACTTTGTTCACTTGCGAGCCCCGGGGGCGGAATTGCCAAGTATTTTGGTGGCCACGATCGAAATGGGGGCAGGTAAAAAAAGGTGAGAACTTCTTCGACCGTAAATGATTTTTCAACACCATTCGTGAAAGGCGGGGAAAATATGTGCTTCACGATTTGCCTAACACTCAGTACTGGTATGACTCCCAATTTTTGCCATAAATTATAACTATACCTCCAGTCTTTAATGAATAATAAGCCAATAAGTTATTTTGTCATGATTAAACGTGTACATACTATAGATAAAGAGGACACAATATATGTGCACTACCCGATTTCCGTTTAATGTTATTTTACACTTAGCCTATTGGAACTTGACATGAATTTCAAGATAATTCGATGACATATGTAGGTGTACGTTCTTGTTAACACACAATTTAACCGATAATATTATTATAAGGGCTCATAATAACGATCAAGGCTCTGTTTGACCGTGTGATCTCATGGATGTGATTGGAGCGATTTTCTGGGCAATTAAATGCTATTTTAACATGTAGTCTTAAGAAACTTGGCATATATGTCAAAATAATTTGATCGCATATGTACAGGTTTTCTCCAAAACGTGTAAACATACCTTTCATATGATTATAATGGCTCCTATTTAATATCAAGGTTTCATGACGAATAAAAAAACATATATTTATGCACGGTTTTTGTTAAAATTTCGGATTCCACGCGATTTGGTTTCCTGTGCAATTTAATGTTATTTTCACACGCAGCCTCATGGCACTTGTCATATATTTCGTAATGATTCAATGACATGTGGACTGTATTTCTCCAAAATACGAAAATATACGTTTCATGTTTTGGTAATTTTCCTAATAAATTTCAAGGTATTATTCTGAAAAAAAATATGTTTACATAAAATTTTTGGATGTCGAATTCCGCGCCATCTTCCTTAGTCATAAAAATACTTTAATTGAGACGAAATGTTTTAAATATAATTCTCCAACAACGTGTATGGTAAATTCCAAATTAATCACATGTACTTACGTGGAGTGTGGACCTATAACTTTTTCTCGAAAAGTTATGACAATGTGTCCTCATCGACTTACGATTCGATTCCATCCACCTAAAGAGATGTGTTTGGATGTACCAGTGTATATAGGTGGAATAAAGAGTAATCAGACTTGGGATGGAATCACGGGCTATGAGAGAGATGGCGGAGAGGAGAAATAAAATGTATGAAGGGAGAATCAGTCACGGAGACAAAGGTTCCTGTCCCGAAATGACAACTACGAAAATGGCGAATCCACACAGTTTGAAGTTTTCTCTAAAGTTAACGTTCGACCGTGGGATAGGGTCCGAAAAAATAGATCTCCCAAGGAAGATACATAAAATTGTAAAAGGTTAATACACAAGAAATTGTATAACATAATTTAAACAAGAAACATAAATATAAAAATAAATTTAAAAAATACAAAAAACATAATTTAAACAAGAAATTGTAAGACATTAATATCCATTTATTCGGCGTAGAATGCATGAACCAATATAGGAAAAGAACCAAGCAGCCAGTGAGTATTTTTACCAGCAAGATAAATAAAAATACGTTCCTCCGCGTTGAACACTACAATTCTCCAAGTATATTTTAGGCTCCGGTATGATTTTCTATAGAGATGGAATGCATCAATCCTGAATTGAAAAATTCATGAATTCTGAGTGGAAGGGTATTTTTGAGTTTCTAAGTTAATCAGTTGATGACTATACGAGGAAGTGAAACTCAACCTCACATCATTTGGACATTGTACGGATATCGTTGAGGACGAAAAAGTTATTAAAATATGCACTCAATGACTCAAGATTAGCGCTCCAACCACCTTAACCCTTAAGGCCTGTACACACGAAGAGATTTCTGTTGCCGGGCATTGCTTACGATACTGTCGGCGACAGATGTCGCCGTGTGTACGCCCATATCGCAAGACATCAGGTGGCATACAAGGCAATCGCAAGCAAGTTGCCAGCGATAGAGCGTGTACCATTTTCCCTGCCATATCGCTACCTACATCCATAGCAACCACCACTTGAAAAAGTAAACAGCCGCGAGAGAATGCAAAATACCAGCGATTTCCATCCACCTGAACAAATTATTTACAGCCAGAGGGTGAGTATATGTCTAAATATGCTTTGTAATTTGTCTAAATATACTTATAATTTGGCGGGTTCTCTTGAAGGAGTAACCAACATCGAAACCGGTCGTGAAAGTGCAGCTATAAACAGCGAGCAGTCGTGTCGGATCTCTAGAACTAGAAGGGTGTGATTTTGTTTAGAAAACTTTTAGCTACCGCATTGTGTTTATGACATTGGTGAAGTATATTTAGAAAGGAGTAGAGTAGTAGATTTTGGATATGATTTTCTGGTTTTGATGAATTATTTAAATATACTCTCAGTGAGTCATGTGTGATTTCATTTCATTGTCGAACGTATACTTACGTTCAATTGTTTCAACACCGTCTCGTGGCACCGTGTGTACACAGAAGCGAAAGATATTGCTACCATAAATGTCGCCGTCCAATCATACCGGATCTGGCGCCAGAATGTACGCCACAGACCACACAATCTAAGGCGCCGTGTGTACAGGCCTTAAAGTGCGAAGGTGTAACAAGAACAGAGATATAGGAGACGAATTTTGCGCGATGCGGTAGTAAAGCCTTTGGCTTTAAACTTAGAGTCGTCGAAATTCAAATGCGACCACTGATAACGTTGCCCACAGTTAGGTCCAAACTCAGCCAACTGTATTGGCGGATTAGCTTCAAGATCGAAGCGAAATGTCACCTTCCATCAATTTTTGGAAAATGGATGCATTTCGTGGGAATTATAGCTCACCCAGTTCAACTCGAGCTTCATTCGTGATAGTTTTACCGATAGCGATCAACAAATTAAGTAACTTAAACAACTTCGAGATCCGGTTACTATTTAAGGTAGTGCGAGTGAGATAGTTCCCTAATCATAATAGAGACCATATTCGATATATACGTTTTAATTTCACCAGCTGTGGGGCACCCGAATTAAGTATTGCATTATTAATGGTGCAATAAAATAGTTTTGCATGACAGAAATTGTAAGTAATCAAATGAAAATATCTAAATTAGTCTGTAACTTGACTCATTTTTTTCACGTGGTTCGTTTGAAACTCCATCAAAACGGAAGGTTTATTGTGATTTCGAAAATTTTACTGAGGTAACAATATGGTTAATTTTCAAAAGTAGCTGAGAAAACACAAAATATACACTGTTGATTCTTTGACGAGATCTAAGTGTAGAGAATGCCTCATTTTTAATATAGGGTCTCTCTGCGGTGCATACACATACCATTTCCCGTGTAAAAGAGCCGGTATTTTTTGGCAAATATTTCCAAAAATAATGTGGTTAAGGGTTGAATTTTTGGTGTCAATGAAAGGGTGATATATTTTTCTTTATAATGAGACCAAATTCATTGATTTATAGGGTAAAATGATATTTCGCTCAATCTACCATAAGTAACTGTAGAACGGGCCACTCATCACTTTATTGGTGTCAATCATTGAGGTACATGGACTTGATGTGCTGGCGAATGCTATAAGCTAAAGCCAGTCCGCCATCTTCGTTGACCCTCATTTTCCTATAGCGCTTGCGGGCTAACGCACTAATTTTCATCTCAATTACAGCATTGCCATGACTTGGGTGTTCGGCGCAGAACTCGAAATTTATACAAATATCGTTCTTAAATAGATGTCATTAATTCGAAATGATGCTGCAATATTTTATAGGAATCATCATAATTATATAAAAGGTATGCTTCTGCGTTTCGGAGAAAAACTGTACATACTTATGTCATCGAATTATTTCAAAATATATGTCAAGTGTCTTAAGACTACATGTGAAACTAGCGTTCAGTAGCCAAGAAACCAATCGGTAACATGCACTTTTTTCGCTTTCATCTATACATATTACTCATAAGCACACATCTACATCTACATTATACCCTGCGAGCCGTCGCATGGGCGTGTGGCAGGCGGTGGGTAGGTAACCAGCCATGTAAATATGTAAGTTTTTGGGAGATGAAATGGTGACATGTATTATAGGAGTGTATTTAGTGGAGCTCAATTTTTATTGTGGTCGCTTATTGTTCGCGGAAAGAACGAGTTTTTGTAACTATCTGTTCGGCAGTGTATTTCTATTATTTTATCGCATCTGTCAGACCTAGAGATGTAGTGAGGAGTCATGATAATATTCTCTGTGTCGCTCTGAAAAATATCAGTTCTGAATTTCTCAAGCAACCTAAGCCTAGCGTGTAGCCTCCGAGTTGCTAAGGGCGCCCACTTTCATCCTTTTTAAGTTGTGAAACACTATGTGATCGCTTGTAGCAGTTTTTAACGAAGATGGCAGCTTTTCTTTGTATTTTAATAATTTATTTTGTTAAATCTTTAGGACCAGGGCCCCAAATGCTCACGGCGTATTTGTGGTGTGGCCTAGCCAGAACGGAGTAACATCTCTCTTTAACTTTTTCATCCGAGGACCTTCCCATTATACGTTTAACAAAACCTAGTTTCTTTAATACTGTGCCACATATGTTTTGTATGTGTAATCCCCACGATATATCAGATGTTAAGGTAACAAATACGGAAAGTTTGACGAAAATCTGCACATGTGCAGAATTCCTCCAATCACCACAATGAGTTCACGCGGTCTAACATTCGCAGGCATATTTCTCGAGCCGTACGCATGAATCAAAATTTCGGGAATGCGAAAAGACCTCATCAGGCAGCTTGCTGGGTGTGGATTTCTAAGGATAATATATCACATCCGAGCTCCGCAATGAATGCAGAGCGTATGCCTCCACGCCACGAAGGAGGCAAAATGGAATTTACGAGATGGCAGCATATCGTTGATTGTGTGTCCTCAGCGAAGCTGCGCGCGTGTTTTCCATGAAATAAGCTCGAGCGCAGGTCATTCATCGCCACGGCAAACTTTATGCCTTCGCAGCAAATTGCAACGGTCAAACGATAAGGTAAAACTAAGTTGATTTTGGAAATAGATTATGAAGTCACTAAAGGAAATTAACATTATCTGTTCAATACGACCAATTCTGACTTATCCATGGTGCAATACAGGTAGTTTAACCTCCTCGGTCCTGGCGTATTGTATACATTACATAGAATTTTGAATTTTTTCCCGCTCAGCAACGCCAAATATTGGCAACGCCACTAGTTCAGCGCTTGCTGATAAGTGGTTGCATCGTTAAGAACCTTGATTCACAGAGAAATTAACTCTGCAGACATGGCATACAACGCAAAACGTAAGTATGAAGAATTTTCCAAAAATAATGCTGGATATGTCTCGGGACTAAGGAGGTTAAGCGTATACGTCTTTAGTCATAATGGAGACCATACTCGAATGATATGTTTTAAATTCAGCAGCCTTTGGAAGCTTTTTAAGTAGACTTCTGACTGATCCATTGTGCAATACAGGTATTTTAAGCGTATACGTCTCTAGTCATAATGGAGACCATACTCGAGTGATATGTTTTAAATTAAGCAGCCTTTGGAAGCTTTTTAAGTAGACTTCTGACTGATCCATTGTGCAATACAGGTATTTTAAGCGTATACGTCTCTAGTCATAATGGAGACCATACTCGAGTGATATGTTTAAAATTCAGCAGCCTTTGGAAGCTTTTTAAGTAGAAACTTTTAAAGAAATTAACATGTTCTGTTCAAAACGACCAATTCTGACTTGTCCATGGTGCAGTTAAGGTAGTTTAAGCGATATAGATCTCTAGTCATCATGGAGACCATATTCGAATGATGTGTTTTAATTTCAGCAGCTCTTGGAAGTATGAATTAAGTATTGCATAATTAATGGTGTAATCATATACGTTAATATGACTGAAGTTCTAAGTAATTAAATAAAAGCATCTACTTACGTCTTTAATTTTACATATTTTTTTCACGCGGTACGTTTAAAACTCCTTCACAACGAAAAGTTGTTTTCTTTTTCTGAAAAAAAATAACGAGGTAACATCATGATTTATCCTCAAAAATAATCGAGAAAACATACAAACTACACATTGCTAATTTTGATAAGATACGGGTGTTAGAAATGCCTCATTTTTTTAAAATTAGGTCTCTCAGGAGTACATCCACGAACCTTTTCCCATGTAAAAGGGCTGGTTCTTTTTGTCGAAAATCTCGGATAGTAGTCCGGTAAGTGGCTAATAATTCGCTCTCTTTGGAAGGGTAAGATATGTCTCTTTAAAATAGGACCCAATTAATTGATTTCTAGTTGAAATGATATTTCGCTCAAACTAACTTAAGTAAAACTTTTTTCAATTTTTCGGTGTATCCACATTGAGCAGAATGTTTTCATAATTTTAACAATCCACCCCGTCAAAACCTATTAGCCAATTCTTATGCCGAGACATGACTATGACCCAACGCGAGTTTATCTTTCATTTTAATGATACATTATCTGCTCACTATCTAAGAAAAGAATTGCACGAATTATTATTTGAATCGTTAAATCGAAACTGTCTACAATTTACTTCGCCATAATTTTGAACACTTAAAAGATCAACGCAGTAAAGTTGAAAGAGATTGAACAATTGATAGTTTTACCAGTAAATTCATCATTTTTCATTTTGTCCGTACATTTTTTCTTCAGCATCCTCCTCCAGCACCAGGTTACGAAGGCTTCTAGTCTGCTCTGGTCAGCTTTTCCAACGGTCCATTCCTCTGAATCATAGAATGCTACTCTCCACATGAATGTTTTCACATACTGTTTCCTGGTTTATAGTCTTATCTTTTTTAAGCCCAGCATTTGTCTTCCTCCCATGAACGCCTTCTTAGCTTGGGCTATTCTCCGCTTGATGTCCGTTGTACTACTTCCTGCGCAACTTTTAGGTATTCGGAGAACAAAATAATTCACTTGGACTGCTGCTCGATCCAGTAACTGATAATTCGCCCATTTTGCCTAGAGATGGCGATCGTGAAATTCGTCTAAACGTCGGCAGCATTACCTATCCCGGAGTGAATCTCGAGAACACTTCAAGTTTGCCGTTCGCCGGAAGAGCACGAGATCTTTCATATTTTGTTCTTTTCTGGTCAGTTACTTACGCATTCATTTCCTTGTATTGATGATGAGCTTTTTTATATTTTCAGCCCTTGTCTACTCCCGACAATAGGGGTAGATACCGTCAGAATGTACTCAGAGGAGAGTTAAATTGAATTAAGCGCTTCGTCGCTCCTTACCCAAGCTGTGCTGCCGCCTACTGCATTCCTTGAGAATGAGTGCACGTTTACCCTTCTCCCATTTCGCCTTTCCTGGAAATTGTGTGGAGGAGTTGTCTTATAATTTTTTTTCTTCCATCCCTCCGGCGTTGCTGTGGAAGCTGTGGATGAGATGGACGGTATGACTTTTTTATGAGGAAAACAAGCTTGGCCACCTTGCGCATTCTTTCCGTTTACCTTTGGGCTGCAGGCGTCTGCGAGCAAGTGCACTGGCCCCGCATCTCTTGTACATATATGTCATTCTCAACTCATTGCAGTTGGCTTCAGGATTCTCCCCAGGACCAAAATTTAAAAAAAAAAATCTTTTTTCTCAAGTTAGACGGAAAGGATCACGACTTTCAACAGTCCGAGAAGTGGTTTCGAAGCGTATTTCATCCGAGCCGCGCCTAGACATCTAACATTTTATTTATTTACCTGAAGTCCACCTTATTATTCATTTGAGTTTTTGCCATTACGGTATATGGAGAAGGCATTATGTCAAACTTTTGCCTGACAACCTAAAAAAAAACACATTGGTTATCCCTGCTCTGTTCATCATTTTCTTTGGATAGCGCGACATAATGGACGAATTAGTGAATTTTCAGCATAAATATCCACCATAGGTTCGAAATTTATGGTAAGTAACTTATGAGACTTATGTACTTAGAGTAACTTATAAGACGGACACAATAAAAATGATGAAGTTTACAGAAGAGTAAAAGAGGAAAGGACCATATGGAACACCATATGGAAAAGAAGAACCAGATGGATTGGACACACCATGAGGCACAATGAGTAAGAACGTAATTTAAGTCAAAATAGAGGGGAAAATCCCCAGAGGTAGACCAAGGAATAAGTTCATGGACCAAATAAAGAGGAAAGTACATAGGAAGAGATACCAGGAGGTATGGGAACTAGCAAGAGATAGGGAAGGGTGGAGGGCTATAGTCAACCAATCTTAGAATTGAACGACCAATGATGAAAATAAATTGTAGTGTAATCAGACAGTCAAACCTTTCCCGTAATATTGCGTTAAGAAAATGATACGATAACAAAATCTTGAATGCGTCAAATCTTCCGGCAAACCCCTTCAATGTCTGTCACTTCACACTAACTAAAGCTTGTGCACCGTTGAATAAAAGACCTATAGCCTAAAAAAAAACCTGTTAGATATGTTGCAAATCGTCGTTGGTCGATGTTAATGTAGATTGGCTGCTAATATTTATAATCATTCCCCAATTGGAAGGTCCGTGTCACGAACTCTCTCATAGTTTTCTATTATATATTCTTTTATTCTTTGTTATCCTCATTGAAACACCATTTCCCGTAAGATCACTGAAGTTAAGCAATGTTGGGCCCGGACGAGGATTGGATGGGTGACCATTCATACCTTCACCTTTGTGGCGCTCTTGCCCCCCGTCTGCATGTGCCAGGCAGGTTAAACATGGGGTTGGCACAATGGACCACTCAAAGTCTAGGTGCCCGAGCTCCTGTCGAAGGCTTCCCCAAATAACAATCTAATAAATCCATACCAGGAGGAGAATGAGTAAAAAGTCTCTTTTAAGTGAAGAACATAATGAAATATATACACTATAGTACTATAATCAATATATAAAATAATATTTCAGCCTATATAATACATTTATTATGTGACGCATTAATCAAGGGACTTGATACAGGCGTCTCGATGAACGAGGTCAGTTCACGCGACTCAATGAAGGACACACAAAAAAAACACTCACTCTTGGCACACTGAAAAAAGCGATACCCAGCCACAGTTTGCCACACAGCGGAGAGAATCAACCCAATGGGGAGAACTGCTCTTTTCAATATTTCCAGAAACGCTTTAGTACCCTTTGCCTCGATTCGTCCGACGCAATAAAGTCCCGATTGGTATGGACGTCCCTGCCTCCTCGTCTAATCTATTATTTAAGGAGACCACTTCAAAATTCGGTTCGCCACACTATTCTGTGGGGACTTTGATGGGGGAGTGTCGGGGGAGGGGGGGATGCCCGTACACATTCCGACCGTCAACACCGGGTCAACACCGTTTCCGACATTCAATTCTTCCCGTCTGGCCTTATATTTTCCTCCGCTTGTCCCCGAAACATTTTTTCTCGAATGTCACCCACATTTCTGAAAGGACGCCGTGATTTGTCGGTTGGTTTTCACAATTTTCCCTCAGAAGTGAGTCGTTCTCTTTTAAAAACACTTCATGAATACGTAGTTGTGCATTATAGTCGACCCTGGGTCTCACAGATTGACAATTCAATACCGTACTTTAGTACATTTTTGACATATTTTTGAACCTGCAGCAAGCTATGTTTTTTTCACAGTCCAATTTAATTTTTCTTGTGAAAGCTTCAATCCTCATGACCAAAATCAGCTATTGCTTAAGGTTCTATGTGCATTACAATGGTTATAAAAACATTTTTAAAATGTACTAATGTTACTCCATTAATTGGGGTCAATTTAGTACGAGCGTATATCATATTGAAATAACATAGCAGAGACTTGTGTACTATTCTCACCCCATCACAAACGTTTCCTCAGATTCTCAAGAAGTAGCAAGGCCAATTTCTGATTAAAAAATATATTTTCAACATGTTTTAAGATTTTTAAGAATATTTAGTCAATTTTCAACTTCACGGTCGTCTCTGTGTTATGTCACCAAAAAATAATATAAGCAACACCGAAATAGATATCAACTTTTATGATAGAGTAACAACAAAAATGCTGAAAAAAACTTTTAAGTGGATATAAATTTAACCCCGTCTCTCCATCTTTCCTTTAAGAAGGTCTGTCTTTGACCTCAGTCTCTGTTGTGTAGTTTTGATAAGGCCTTGATCCCAATTTACGAACATACTGCCGTGGCATTGTTTCTGGAACGATAACGTTGTCTTTTATATTGAAAAAATATGTGTACTAAACTCACCCTCCCAACCTGTAGACTAAACAGGTGTACTAAACTGACCCCACCAAGCTTCATATTTACTTTTTAGCAAACTACTACATTAACGAATGCAGATAGAAAAACAGATATTATCGAAAATTAAACAGGGATATATTGTTACCAAAATTCACACTTACCTTTGATTCGGGAACAATCGCAATCGTGTTGACATCAATAGATTTGTAGAACTGAACAACTCACTCCTAAAACAGACTTGTATATAACCTCCTGTTGTGAGAATTCAAAATCGAAAGAAACGATTGTTGACCGGTGTAACCAACCCAAAGAAACTTTACCTACACTATAAAACTGACATCTCTTGTCAAACTTTTGAACTACGACAAATTATCAAATGCTAAATGTATGAAAACGAGGTTGTAACATTTCCACCCCTACGTACTAAAGTAACCCCACTTTACGGTACTACTGCAGAAAAAAAATCCCTCGCCTGACCTTTTCTCTTCACATCCCTTTTCCCATTCCGTCGTTGTATAAATATACTAATATAAAAATGTATGTACAATGAAATGAACAAAACATAAATGTAATAATTACGCATAACAATCACATTTACTTAGACTATTCTGAAGTTTTTGTATCCGCTCTGTAAATAAAACCTGATGAACGATTTTAGACGATAGAAAAACGCAAATGTGCGGAAAAAGAAGTGTCATGTCATCAATTCTCATCTTTATGTAATACCCTCAATTAAAATTATGAATTTTCCTGTGCCCTATAAACAATATGTAACTTAGTAGTGAATAAATGATATCCACTCAAAATATTTCGCCGATTCCTATGCATTTTATAAAACTAGTTCTAAATGGCGTCCGACAGACGCCGTGCGACCATATGCGTCTTAAAATGTGACGCGACCAATAAAGGGCTAAGAACTTTATCTGATAATGTTTTCGATGACTTGTTTTTGTTATTTCTTTTATTATATATGCATTATGTCAGCCTATTTAAAAGGCCGTGATGCTGTTTTTGGTGTTAAAATATATAAACAAGTATAACATTTCTAGTGACGAAGGCTAAGTATAAAATTCCGGAGTTCCTGCTTCCAATTTTTAATGGTCATCCAACATACGATCCAAAAAATCACTTCGTGTAAGCAAATCGCAACATATAGCCACTTTCGGTCCAACTCGTGTATGTCACTTCTCGTGTCTTCATATACCATCTATTTTGATACGCTATGTAAAATATGATTTGCTAAAAATAAGAATACGCAATTTCTGACGCATTATGAAAAAGAATCCTTTTTCATATAGGTACCATTACATTGTGACATTCACTTTGCTCTAACGAAGAAAAACAGTGCCCTAGTCTACACAACCTCAGTAGAATTTAGGCTCAAGTATCTACTCTTTTTGTAGTAAAAACTTCCTATCCAGTGAACTTCACTATTGCCCGAAACTATGGCTGTTGATACCGGCCCAATCCTCTTTATCTGCTCCACTAATGCCTCCTGCCTCTCAGTAGCGGGATCAGTATAAACAGTATATAAGTGTTGGATTCCAGAGTCAGGAATTTTTTTCCATCAATTGGTCTCAAACCTGTCACCCTTGGAACGGGAATCGACCTACGATACTAATTACAGCTAATGTCATACAAATCCCAGAAAGGGCGGTCGGTTTTTTTTCAGGTATTTACTTTCAGATAAGAGCAAATCCTCAAAGAAAAGTACTTTATCAATCCATGACGTATGGTTAAGGCACAGAATACTGAAATGAGGGAGATAACTACACGAGAGCACAGTCCGTTTCAAATTGTCTAACGCGAAACCGAAGCGTAATATCTAAAAAAAAACTGGAAAAGCTATTTTAGTCAGTTCTTCATCTTATTGAAATATCTTGTTTTTGGAGATCCAAGACGAGAAGACTATTAGAGACTACGAATGTAAAAACACTACGATAGCATACCAATAATTCCACTAATGTGTCAAAAATTTATAAAAAATTAGACTTATTACCGATTACGGAACTTTTTCAGTACATTTTAATATGCGAAAACTTTTTCAGCCAAAGGTTCCAAACCAATAGGACCACAGGACATGATATAGGACTTCGTCGCGTTGAAAAATACAATGCACCAAAATACTACAATCTACATGGAAAAAGAACACTAGCATACACAGTTCCTAAGCTACTAAACCATTTACCGCAATCGATACAAATAATTGATAAAATATCAGAATTAAAATAAAAGGTTAATCATTGGCTTAATGAAAACTAATGATGTCATAAATTAACAGATTTGTAAATAACATGCCTCATGAATTTATAATTTTAATTCATAGAACTTATATTAACAGAGATATTGTTTCATATTGATGTATAAAATTGTCAAAATTGCGATTGTATGATGAAAATACTACTAAATCACCTTGGGATATATATATTCTACTATCATTGCACCATTCAGTACATTGAAAAATGTGAATCTCTTTGTGTATACATATATGTACTTAAGTGCGCATGAATATATGTATGTAAGGGTATATTTGCTTATGTAGGTATATGTATATATTACAAAATTATAATTCAAAATTAATTTTAACATTCATGCCTTCATTAAGTGTATTTTCCCCTTTTTCATGTTTCAAGTTTCTTTCTTTCTCCTTTTTTTGTATTCTTTGTTCTTATCTGTTAGTTTAAGGTATACTTTTTTTCTCGTAATGAACTACTGTAAAATCTTATTGTATTGTATTGTACCAAAAAAATACAAATACAAATTACAATTAAAAAAAATACATTACACTTTGTATATTTTGGATTGTAAACCAACTTTTGTATTGTAAACTATTTTTGAGTTGCTTTTGGATATCTATTGTTAAAAAATGTTATGAACGTTATTTCATGTTATTCATTTCGTTGAACATATATCCGATCACTGAATGTAAAATATGGCACCTGCTGACAAGCCTTTAAAGGCTTAACAGGACCAAACCGTCTTATTCCTTATATATTTGTTGTTACTTTTGTAAAACTTGTAAACTTTGTAATAAAATTATTATTATTAGAAAAAAAATTAAAATGGTGCGGTAATATATTTTTATGTGACGAATATTCGTGTTAATTAAATTAAAATATCTACATATGTCTTTGATTTGACTCATTTTTTCACGTGGTACGTTTAAAATTCCTTCACTGAGGAAGGTTTTTTGTGATTCATAAAAAAATTACTTCGGTGACTTTATGATGTATTTTTTAAATAGCAGAAAAATCATTAAAAACTACAAACTGTACTGTACAAAACTGTACAAAAACTACAAATATACGGGCTAGAAATTCCTCATTTTTTTAAATAATGCCTCTCTGGAATAAATTCACGCATCTATTCTTATGTAAAATGGTTGGTGTGTTTGCCAAATATCTCGGAAAGTAATACTTGGGTATTTTTGGATGGATGAGATATTTTTCTGTAGAATGAGATCAAATGTATTGATTTCAGGGTGAAATGATATCTGAATAAAGCTACCTTACGAGCCCTAAAAACTGCCCATTTTTTTATATTCTAAACGAATGCCGCAGGTTTCTTGCATCGTTGTAACGAAACGATAACATGTTTCTAATTAACCATTTTAGCTTAAGCCACTGCAAGAACTTGTCTGCAATCATACACCTCTTGCATAAACTGTTTAACTGTTATAAAACAATTTATGGAATTTTATAATCTCCTTGCCGCGACCCAGCAGAATTCATTTTCATTGATTATTGCCTCAGCAGTGTGAATCAACCATCCCCGTTAGACAGGGCTAACCAGGATATTTTAAAATTTTTGAAATTTATGCGTAGGAAGAGGCTGACATATTTATGAAAGAAAAAGCGAATTATAGTATCCTATAAGTAATAGACGGTTAAAGTGAGCGATCTCATGCAGTCAGGCTGCCGCCAAGTTCTTCACTAATTTTATCGAAATTCCCATCAAAATGTTTTGATTAAATTACTTTAAGATGGATTTTAATTGATCAAATGAGATCTTGACATTTATATCCTTTCTCAGTTGAACTACCTCAATACTGCTCGCCTTCGCTCATCCTATTTTGTTCGATTTTGCGACTCCTCTCTAGTCAGGTGTGCTGAAAAAGAAACTTCTCGTGACCCGGTACAGTCAAAGTGTTTATAAAACCTTCCAAACAACTAAGGAATAAATCGCGATACCATTATTAAATTGTTTGAAGCGAAACATTTGTGACGCATTGATATCGCAGTCATAGTGGGAAGTCGCGAAGATCTTCAAAGGTCACAAAACGTAAAGGACCAAGTTTTCCAAGAATACAACATCAAAATAAGAAAGGCGATGACTAAAATCCCAGTATAAAGGAAGATTGAAGTTGAATGCAGATGTCACCCTGAGAGGAGAGAAATTAGAGCAAGTGGATTCCTTCACTTATCTCGGAAGTGTCGTCACGCGAGACGGAAGAAGCACAGTGGGCATCAAGCGGAGAATGGCCCAAGCTAAGGAGGCGTTCGTGGGAAAAAACAACTGCTATGCTCAAAGATAATAGGACTACAAACCATGAATTAGTATGTGAAAGCATTCGTGTGGAACATTGCACTCTATGGATCGGAAACATGGACCATTGGAAAAGCTGACCAGAAAAGAATAGAAGCCTTCTAAACCTGGTGTTAGAGGAGGTTGCTGAAGATAAAATGGACGGAAAAATAAGAAATTATGAAGTGTACTGAAGAGTACAAGAGGATAGGAACCTATGGAACACCATAGAAAAATGAAGAACAAGGTGGATAAGACACCCCGAGACTCAATGGGTTTGTGAAGAATATAATTGAAGACGAAAAAAACAGTGCGAATAGTTCCCAAAGGAAGACCCAGCAATAAGTTCATGTACCAAATTAAGAGGAAAGCGCATAGGAAGAGCTACCAGGAGGTAAGCTTTATATAGGGCAGGGTGGAGCCCTGAAGTGAACCAATCTTAGAATTGAACGACCGATGACTTGTAATTTGTGAATCACGATTGATTACGTAATGATTCACAAGCACTCCATTATTTTTAATAACTAGTTCCCGTGGCGACAACATATTTTCTGACGTTTTTGCTATGTTGCATGTGGATCACGAAACGTCATACCTGTCTGTTTTATTATACTCAAAAACGTACTATAACACAAAATGCTATTGAACTGGGAAGAATTTTACTTGATCATAAATTTAGCTAAGGAGGTTAGTGAATGATAAGCCGTTGAAAAACACGGATTGCAAAACGTCGCAGAGCATTCCAAAGACTACCAAAGATTGAATGTTATATTTTCAATTACAGACAAAGTGCTGCTGTTTTGCGGCTCAAAAATATTTTTAAAAAATCAAATTTTCTGCAATCTAAATCTTTAATTTATACAAGATTTGAACCAAATTTTAATCAAAGCATTATTGAATCGGTAATAAATTTACTTGATCAAGAAGTTGGGTCGTGGACTTACAGAACGATGAGGCATTGAAAAAACGGATTGCAAGGCGTCGCAGAGCATTCCGAAAACTACAAATGACGTAATATTAGATTTTCGATTACTGTCCGAGTCCCGATGTTAGTGGATTAAAAGCAAGTAAAAAATTATTTTTTCGCGAGTAAAATATTTATGTCACAGAAGATTTGAACCGAAAATCACACAAAATATTAGTGAAATCGGGAGAAGTTTACTTGGGATCATGAATTGGGGGTCGTGAAGCGAGAGAACTATGAGGCGTAGAAAAATCGGAATAGCTCAACGTCGCAGGGCATTCCAAAGACTACAAAAAAATGATTCACGAATTTTTTATTAATATCGAAGTGGAGTTTTTCGTGCATACTGAAACGGAAGGAATGATTTTTTTGTTCCTGATAAAGTAAATTGTACTCAAGATTCTGATTTCAATACTGACCCTGAACATGAGTTTTCTCCTCTACACCAAAAATGAGTGATCAAATAGTTTCCTTTAACGGTCATCCGTGCTCTGCAGTTGTTCGACAGGATGTCACGCCATTTCCATCACAGTATAATAAATTTTTGTAATACTCACCACTGCAGGTAGGCTTGTCGGCCCCTATGGTAGCTGGGTGAAGTCCTCGCCAACTCATCCGAGAGCCGCGGGTTCGGATCTCGGCTGAGTGGATTATTCACCACTCTGGTAAACCATATCTACAAAAAACATGTAATAATGCCATTACAATGAAATTTCAACGTAATTATGTCCCGATGTTTTACATTATCCTCATGGCAACCCTACACGTAGATGTCGCATCTTCCACAAGAAATAGGAAATTTCGATCCCAGGCCCATTATCATGGTATTAACAACCCCCTCTGTGGGGTGAAGAAAGCGATTGACCATCCTCGTATAATCTAAATTCGAATACAAACTCTACCCAACATTTTGAATTCAGGAAAACGCTTTACCTATTGTATTTCAGAATTGTTTTAAGGAGTTGTCATGAAATTAGCGTCTCAAATGAGCTCTTTGCCTGCTCATATTTGTCCCAATTCTCTTTCAACTCAGTCGGTAGTGACCAATTCTCAAGCTCCCATTCATCGAGTAACTACTAACAATTTTCTATTGTTTAAACTCCTGAGGACATTAATTTAAAGCAGCCAAAATCAGCTGCCATTTTTGTTTTACCCCTAGATTTTCACAGGTAAAAGCATCACTTCGTGGAAGCATTTAATATTTGAATCTATATTTAAAATAAGTTTTGTACTTTTCCACGGATATTTATTGTAACATACAACGTGTATACAACGTGTTTCGCAACTTGCTGCATCTTCAGATACAGTTGTTTATCTTTAATTTATTTATTGCTACGATAGTAACCTTACCAGGTAAATAACCTTACCATTGTAGCTGCAAAACACGTAGTACCATTAAAATGAATAACGGTGGAAAAGTATAATACTTATTTTCAATATGCATTCGAAAATAAATTGCCTGTTCATACACAAAAATAGTTTCTGATGATGTTTAAATGTAGGCAGTCGGCATGGCTTTCATGCAATCCATTTTATGATTTGAGCGAGGCATTGGAAGTAAACCAGCTGGAGGTGGGAGAGAGCTGATTTAAAAAATATATTTTTGTATTAGTATATTGAAGCAAATATCTGTACTTTCGACAAAGTCTGTACCAATTATTCAACGCTCTGATGACTAATAAATTGTAATTAATAAATTCCATCATCAACGCACCGTTGGCAAATATGCCGTGGCTTTCAAAGAATTGGGAGTATTATAATTTTTTACCACGCCCCATTCTGCCCCGTAATCATATTTGCCCAGTGTCGCTGTCTGGTTTGATCAATCCAGTTCGCGAAGTCAAATATGTGTTCAGAACAAAGAACGGGGGTGGGTTATTTGGGGACCCCGGTGATATTGATTCAAAGACCGTAAAATTTGTCCCAAACGCCGTAAAAGTAAGCCGTGCAGCTAGTTATCGCATGCGTCCTCGCATTTTGAGCGTAACCGGCTGTGCGAGCGACGTTTTTGACTCTTTAGAGAGTGATCGCAATGCTAATAACTTCTTCTTAATTGGCTGGTGCCATCGTGGATTCGAACCCGAAATTAATCCCTAGGCAAACTGAATCTTTTCTGAACAAGCTCGATGCACGAAAGGCGTTTAATGGATACCAATTCCGAGCAAACACTGTTGAACCAACAGGCAAATAAACGTTTTATTACGGCCCAAACTACAGTAATCGTCAATCTATTTCCCACTGTTTGTTTCTTGAAGCAAGCTCATTCACCAGCCAGAAATAGAATACGACCCTTTCACGAATTTCTTTGACGATTATACGGAATGAGTATTTCTCGCTAACCCTTTCCAATGTAGCAGGCTTCGTCCCAAAGTCGTGGGAAGTTAGCGGGCCCAAATACGTCGCCGTAATAATCATTTATTTGAATAGACAACCAACCCTCTATAAGCCGACACTATTGATAAATGAGGTATATTAGAGGCGCTTCGAAATTCAGCTTCGAAGCGGGGGCGTAGTGAACGGTGGAGCAGAGAGGGCGATCCGCCCCATCGGTGCGGAATTATTGACATTTAAAAAATTATCAACTCATTTTCGATAGGAAAAACCGAGTTAAATTATCACCAATCGCGAACTTTAAAGAGTTCTTTCCGTAGTGAATGCAAACATACTATGTACCAGATATTTATTACGGAATTTTTCGATATTATCCAATAACCAACCAACACACGAAGTACGCTTGGATAGTATCATATAAGATTTTGACATAACAAAGCAAGGAAATATTTTTTGCCCAGCCAGAACGGAAACTTTGTTTTCCTATTTGTTCTGCAGGAGAAAGCGGCGCTTCCACTCTCAGCTATATTCACGTTACTTGGCGTTTGGTTGTCTTAGCAGCGCGGCTTATGGACACTGCTGAAAGTATTATCGTATTGAAAAAGAAAAATTGAAACGTCAGATTGTATTTACTAATGAGGTGAACTAGATCTAATCTTGAATACATCGAAAGATTCTAGAGATGGTGAAAGAAAAAGATGGATTCCGTGATTTTTGGTTCGGAAAATAAATATTTTAGAGTATTTGTTACCTGAAAAATCAGTGATCAAGACAAGGCCAAATGCCAAGGCCAAAGGAATGACAGCCTCCCTCCTTAGTACCGAAATTTACTCTTGTTAAATTTTGTATTTTAAGTGGTAAATGAAATTATCAATTGTTTTTTAAACTCATTTCTCCCATTGTGTATAAAAAGATTTCATTATTATCATTATTATCAGAAAATTATTAAATACACAATTATGCTTTATGCATTTATTGGTTCTTATGATTGAAGGGACGATTAAATAAAATGAAATTCAATTTTGCAATTCCTTTGCAACCCGCATTTTAGCCCAGGTCGCAAAGCCTCCCTCCCTAGTAACGTAATATTCCATTGTTTAATTCCGAATTTTTATTTGTAAATTAAATCAAATGGCATAATAGAATTTATACAAATTCATTAAGGATCATAGTTTAGGAAAAGACTAAAAAACTTTGATTAAAAAAAGAAATCCCGTATCTGTCAAAGACATTGCCATAATTCGTTCCAATCATGTTTGAAGCATTGACATAGTGAAGAATGATTCATTACACTCATACATGCAGAGCATATATAGTGATTTTCCAATCCGATGAGGCAAAAGACCGCAAACGTTACACGAGAAAGAAGTAGGAATTGCAACCTGCATTTTAGCCCAGTTCTCAAAGCCTCCTACCCTAGTTACGTAATATACAGTTGTTTCAATACCCATTTTAATTTGTAAATTAAATTCGCAATTATTTTTATTAAACTCAATTTTCCCGCTGTGTCTAATTGGTTTTATTTCTATAATTTACAACCGTTAATAAGAGTGGTATACAGCGGACATCCCATTACCTGACGATGCAGTAAATCTGCGAAACGCGTCGTACTTATTAAATAATTACAAAAAATATGAATAATTCTTTGCAATATGGATACCAAGGAAATTAAAATATACTAAACTATGGTCCAAACGTTGAATTATAACTTAAATATATAAAAATATAAATATGCATTGAAAATTCTCACGAGCAACTAAATTACGAGGAAATAAAAGCCATCTGTATATGTTTTAACAAAACCATCGCGTCGCTTCAAGAATTTTTCCATTTATTTTTAAATCAGCCGCCCGTTCATTCGCAGAATATGTACTCCGAGGAATTGAACCCCTATTGAACGACCATGCCTCTTACCGATCATTTTCCAGTGGGAAATGTAAAATATTGCATTTTTAAATAGGAGGCGAAATACGGGAGCCCGTGATAAACTCCGACTTGGACGATAAGGCATTTTATCTCCTCGGTCATTGTACGAAACGAATTACCATCGGATAACCACTATGACGAAGGACGAATAATAACAACTAATGAACTTTTCAAGCTTTGCATGTCCAAAATCACAAATACTAACTCCACCTTATTTCTAACGAAACAGTTGATTCAATTCCCCTGGCTCTGGAAAATCACATAAAGCGTTCAAACCATTCCAGTAACAAGATTGTTCCTCACGTACCGACCAAGAGATGGTTTGGGAACGATTAAGGCAAGGTGAATCAGCAGCGATGGAAGACTAGTTCACATTTTCAACTTCAGTAAAAAGCAGCAAACTATACTCGTGAAAATAGAACACTTGCATACTGGGCATTGCATTTTTTGTGTTTAAGACAGCTTACGATATTTTGGTATGGGGAGTGAGGTGAATGCAGGAGAAGAATATGTGACAGCAAAGTTTTTATATCCTCATGGAATAAAACCATCATTTTTCTGGCCCAAGAGGGAAGATTTATAAGCAGTGCCCCTCCCTCATGTCACCGCAATCGCGGGTCCCTCAAAAACATAGACTGGAAGAACTAATGAATTCTCTCTTAAATGCATGATTAATACAGTTTTTTAAAACACGGGAAAAATTAAAGAACAATGACCTGAAATTTTAAATAGTATTAATGGTAAATTTTGTCAACGGTATATTTTCCATTCCAATAGACGTTTAAAAATTATTTTGAAATAAGGAAAAATAATAAAGAAGGAATGATGAACAATCAATCTTTTAAATGTTTATAATCCTTTTCCGTTTTGAAAATATTCCTTTAACCCTCGGATTTATGGATTTCTTCCTTTCGTTACGCAAACGGAGTCAAGTAGTGCAGAAAAATTTGAAACACTTCCCAATTTCAATACATAATTATTTTTATACAGACTATTTTACAGTTATAATTAGCAATAATTACTCAAAAGTGATATTAATAACTGTTGTAATCTAGAGCAATGTATATTTATCCTTAATATATTCGATAACATTTCATTCGCATGGCATTGAGTATTCAGAATAAAGCTATCCAATCAATAACAAAATCCAATCAATCCATCCAATCAATAACAAAAATACTAATATGCTAATCAAATAAAAAATTTGCGACAAAAATAATTGAAACAATGCTGTAAGTTATTTAAATATGATTCATTTACTAGTTTAAAATACCACGAAGTATCTAAAACACTTTAGATTTCAAAGCGCCGCGGCGGTATCGTTTGCATAATTTTTTCAAGAAATTCTTAATAACATAAAATAATACCGTATTTCTCCGAATATAAGCCGCACTTTTGTCCGATTTTGGGGTCTCAAATCGGGGTGCAGCTTATATTCGAGGTGCGGCTTAAATTCGAGAACCTTCTTAAAAATTCGTAAAAATGACGGATTTGAGCAAACCACCCGTTCGGATTCTAGCGGACGCCAGCTAAACTCGCCTGAGCCACGGACGTCGGACGTAGTGTCAGAGTAGGCCTGCGGTGGGCGCGCCCAGGCGAACCGGAGGGGGCAAAGTACAACTTCGTAGCAGTGTGTTGTATGTCTAGGGCGGCTCGCGGCGCTATCCGAATGGCTGTAAACAATTCGCAACACTTAGGCCGGCTTCATAGGTCGGCGGCAGCGGGGATCACGATGGATTTCGCCGCGGACGGTAGCGGTGGACCCTTCATAGGTCGGCGGCGAGAAAACAAATGAAAGGTGGTAGACGTACAATAACATTGACACAGCAGTATTTACATGTCATCGGAAAAACCAACATTTTTTGACTCATGAGAATGATTCGTGCGATTTAATGAATGAATTGGTTAAAGATAAGTAAGGAATTAGTTATTAATGCTTATTTGATGACAGTAGTTCCACTATAACCATTTTCGTCAAGCTAACGTGCAACGCCTCCATCTGAAATGCATGTTTATTGAAATGAGTTGAGAAAAAGTCTTGCCACTCAGTTCAAAAATAATATTGTGCTTGGTTCTTACATTCGAGCGAGTGACATGTAATTTGGTCGTTGCTTAACTCGTGAGGCAATGCCATATCAACATTTATGCGTGATCAGCTCCACTATCCGAACATGCAATAAACAATAGCCACAACCTGAAACTTTTCTCCCCGTGGTTGCAGCATCAAGAATGGATAACTAATATTTTGCCTTAATATTTGCCAATTGGCTGATTTAAGCCATCCTCTGGTTAACGCTAGTAAATTAATGATGCTATATAACCTTAAGGAAGGCTATTTTCGTTGGATACTAGACTATATTTTCTAAAGCCATGATAAATTAAAAGTCTAAACATCTTAAATATATAGTAAACATTATGCGCATCGCTTAAAGAATCTTTTACTGAAACAAAAGGAGTCGCTAATCATCCAAAGAGGATTCATTTTTGAAAGGCAGTGGGTTTTCCCACTTCTGGGCCAGCTTCCGCCGCCACAGAATTCAGTCCAGATTCAGCCAGGCTGAATATTTGCGGCCCCCGCTAGCCATCATAGCACAGCTCATCGGTCTGACGTCATGATTTCTAAAGAAGTGTCCTCATTGGCTGAGTACCACTACTTCCGCCGCCGCCGCCGACCTATGAAGCCGGCCTAAGGCCGATACGACGGCACGAGAAAAGGCCCTCACGTGCCGTCTTTTAGTTGCTTTTTACACTCTGAGGAGATGCACTGAAAAGGGTGCGGCTTATATTCGCGTACTAATTTTTTCCCTGTTTGAGACCCCAAAAAGCGGGGTGCGGCTTATATTCGGATAAATACGGTAGTTAAGAAGCGGTATAAAATTTTACCAGTTTACAAACTATAACAAAATAATAGACTACTGATGGTTGCAAAACCTCATCTTAAAGCACAATTTTTTTACGCAAATGCAAAAACTCAAAGCGCCGCGGCGGCGCCAGGAATCCGTATGAGGGTTAAGCGTGTAAGTCTATCTTCCACTAGAAAAGTTATTTTGTAGCTAATTTTGATGAAATATCAGACTTTTTTCTTAACCACGTGTAGCATACTTACTGGCTTAACTTTTTTCTAAACATAATACACCTATATTAATCCTTTTTACATTTTAAATCCTTTAAAGAAACCGATTGGTTCCAGATTTATATTATGGATACGCAAAAGTAAACTCACTCATAAAAATTTTCATCAACATTGGTCAGTAAACAAGGAAGATATGAAATATTTTTGGAGTAGACAAATTAAGTCTGGTCAATAAAAGCTGAGAGTCCTAACAGTATTAACGGGCCAATGAAACAGGCCGTGAAACCTGAACCAATAATATTATTTTGTAAGAAGTAGAGGAAAAAAGTATTTAAAAAAGTAACCTTGAGTAAAAAAAATTGTATACTTTCCTAAGTCCATAAATGGAACATATATGCAAGTTCCAATAAAAATCTAAGGGTTATGTGTAAAAAATTATCTTTTTCTCTGTTGATTTGGCATAGAATATCTTAATAACATGGAAGGAGAATTGACCGCGGTGAGAAACCTTTAGGATTTTGCCGGAGAAGGAATCAAGTTATCACAGGTGTATGATTTAGGTCTGATCCTCGACGTAGGTACACTGGGAAGAGTCCGAAAGAAACCGATTGGTTCCAGATTTATATTATGGATACGCAAAGATTCGGGAGTTGTGTTAAGATCTCGCATACCTATCCATGTGCTGATGCAGACAGATTAGTATGTGCGATATGGACCTAGTGATGAAATTCCATGCTAAACTCTACAAGATAAGAAGGGGTAGGAGGGTGTTGAATAGAAATACGAAGGCATTGATTGAGGTGATGAAGAGGAAGGACCAAGAGAATGTTGATGAAATCATGGATTTGCATCGTGGAGAGCGATAAGTTGCACTACGAATAGGGAATTATCAAAAAAAGGAATGGTAGAAGCGGCCAGAGAAATGGTAGGCTAAATAAATGCAACATAAAACGTAATTAGAAAACCGTGGATCACGAAGGAGATGCTAATGGAAATGCACGAGGTCGATTTTATAACTTTAGGCTTGTGCAGAAAAGAGTCATTCCCGCTGGATTGTTCATCATATTTCGAAAACAACTGCCGATCGCGACAGTACTACTTCAAGATCAAACTTTTTTTGCTTACGCTCATATCCTCGTCTTTGGAATCGAAGCTCTTGCCGAAGCGCCCGTAAGAATGTTTTGTTTTGGTTTCTGATTCATATGATATTTGAAGGTACATGACACTGGAAATGTTTAATGAATTATAAATAATTTAAAACACATAATTCTTGGACTTCATTCACAATTAGTGACCTAAAGTGCAGTACAGCACGATATTGGAAGATTGTTTAGATCTAGTCTTGTTCTGGTTTTCAACTATGACGATTTAATGCAAATTATCCGACTATAGCTTTTTATTTACACTTTTACGACAGCCGGTAGTTAATAGTTTCACTTTCGCTAAGAAAAATGGTGTCATAAGTGGTGAGAATATTAAAACGAAGATTTATCGAGTGTTCAAGTGACACTGTGTATTGTGACATACCGAGGATTACAAATGTTACTTGTGCCAACAAAAACGAACTTATACAAAAAAAAACAAGCACTCACCTCCATTTCTTCTCATGAGCCGTTGGCTCCCCCTTGCTGGTGCTCTTCACGTACAGCAGATGGTTTGCCCAATGCTAACGCCACGTTCAGACCACCACCATAAGGACCAACCGTATTCGTACGTACGATTGCAATGTGGACGGGACGCAGCCTTACCCTCACCAAGGTATCGCGACGAACATAGAGCAAGCGAACGATATAAGGAATACCATATTCAGGTGGCATTTTGGAGCTTTAGAAATGTTTTTTTTCAAGACGATGACAGATTTCTATACTTATTCAGTGAAGTAACATCATTGCCTTAATGACTGTTTATTTTTCATTTTCGTTATTCACCATTTCTACTTTGCTGCACTTCGACCATATATGCATGGTCAAAGTTTCGACACACGATACCAGCGCTACCACCGACAACGTTAGGAACTATGCATTGCCAAGACAAGGACGCGTATATCCATAGACGTTTCCATGACTACTATCATAGAGTAACTTACTCTATGATACTAAGTGAGTTCTTAGACGTACATTCAAAAAACGAATTTAGCCTAACATCGCGTCGTACGGACAATCGTACTTATGGTAAGAGGTATGTGATCGGGGCATGAGCGAGATGAGCAAAACGTAACTAACACAGATCACGTGACTCGTGGGATTTACGCGGCAGTTCAAAAATGGCTCACGCTAAGACACGATCACCGCGACTACCAGTAGACCTTAATCTTTCATTAGCTGATATAGTAAACAAAACGAGAGTTTGATTTGGATGAGTAAATGCGTATTACATCTCGCACTGGGTCTACTATCGGTAAAATCCACCAATTGAGGATACATGACCCGGCTGCCGGTGCGAAAACCTGACATTTCTAATGGCTTTACTTAAACCGATTTCCTACTCTCAAAAGGTAATAAAATTAATATTAAGAATGTTCTTACGTCAATCTTTAAGTATCTTTCGTGGCCTACTCTCATTAACGCCTCAAACGCAGGGCAATCGGACATCTCGGGCTAGAGGGGACTGCGCCACATGGAGGAATTGGTCTGAGCAATGAGACGAAGGCTGAGACAGTTTTTAATAACAATCTGACGGCGATTGAACCGAGAGTAATTATTCAGTAATCCGGCAAAGCTCGTCATTTCGGCTAGAGGCTCCAAAAATGGATTATTGTTAGGGATAAATCCCTCAGGAGCTTTTGTAGCAGACTCGAGAAAAAATTCATAAAAATGTAAAACGTAAGCATAATACGCCTTCCCGCTGAACGTACAAAACAAATGAGCGGCGATTTGTGTTCCCCCATAGGACTCAACCTAAACCGCGTAAATACAAATACTTGTCTCGATCACATCCCAAAATTCATTATCATAACTAAAAACTTAGTAACTCCATGTCTAATGTGTTTAATTATCTAATGTGTTTTATTGGTTTAGATACGTGGATGATATTTTATGTTGCTGGACAGGTAGTCATAGGCAAGCCACCAAATATTTAACCGTTTTAAATTCCTTACACCCACGTATCAATTTTACCATGGAATCTGAATCAAACGGTAATTTAAATTTTCTTGACTTAAGTATCTCAACTTCAAATAATCTCCATCAATTTGCAATATACCGCAAACCAACTTATACAGACCACGCTATACCGTTTGATTCGTGCCACCTTTGGTCTCATAAAACTGCAGCGTTCAACCATATGATCCAGCGAGCTTTAAATATCCCTCTTTCTGGGGATAATTTTGGAAAAGAATTAAACATAATTAGACAAATCGCTAAATATAATGGTTATGACGGAAATTTTGTAAATAACATATTAAACAGGAAACTAGAGAATAGGGCATTAAAAGACATTTCATCATTGCAACCAGTCAAAGATAAAAAACTTAAATGGGTAAAGCTGCCTTACTTGGGAAAAATGTCTTACGATGCGGTTAAATCATTCCCTAAAGACAAATACAGAGTGAGTTTTTACACTCCAAGAACTCTGGGAACAATATTCAATAATGCCAAAGATCCTTTTGACCCCCTGCTAAAATCGGGAGTTTATGAACTTAAGTGTGACACATGTGGTAGTGTTTATGTCGGTCAAACTGGTAGAAATTTTTTAACCAGGGTGTCGGAACACAAAAGGTGTTTGGTGAACAGAGACCCGAAGTCTTATTTCGCCAAACATCTAATGGAAGAATTTCACCACTCCACATTTAATGTGAAAATCCTCCGTTCCCAGGAGAAAGGACACCGTCTAGATGTTGCGGAACAGTGGGAAATAGTTAAAAGAAAACGAAAGAAAATGAACTTATTAAACGAGAATGAATTTGTCTGTCATTCTCCGATTTTTGACTCCATTGTTGAATAACTTTACCTCCTCCAACAAATCACCCTCTCTCCTCACACCACCCTTCCCCCCCCTCCCCTTTTCCATTTTCTCCCACTTGTCCTTCTATCCTTTCACAGTGTGACGTAAACACGGTGTTTCACGTACTATATAAGCCCATATCTGTTTATGTTGTATTTGTCTTGCCTGAGGATGACTGTTGTTCAGTTGAAACACGTGTAGCAAGAGGTGAAATAAAAACTAGTAGACAGTACGAAATCGTTTGAGCTTTTATTAGTAACTCCAGTTGAAAATCGCAAGAATTTTGGAGGCATAAATTTTGCCCCCAGGGCCTCTATGAGATGGGCTCTCCATATAGCATGTGAAGTCTCTATCATATGAATTTCTTGAGCCTTGAGATTTCCATAAGAATGACCGACAAGAAATGGGGAATCGAACCACGTACCTTTGGTTTGCCGGACCAATGAGCAGACCACTACGCTATCGATGTAAGCACTAGATATAGCAACTAGATGAAATTTTTCTCATGACAATTTATTCAAAAATACTTTCTCCCACCATGTTTGAATATTTTCAAATGGCTAGGCACGGCAAATGTGCTGGTGAAGGATACTGACTCTTGGTTGTGGCTTCTTTGAAGCCCTCTTCTCCTTTGCGTTGCCATCTTTGATGGACCGCAAGGGCCAAACATCTAGTTGCCTTATACCCACCAAAAATTGCCATGGGAATTAGGAAGCCTGGATAGCGTAGTGGTCTGCGCATAGGTCCGGCAAATCATAGGTCCGTGGTTCGATTCCCACGTTCGAAAAATATCACCCGTCATGTTTGAATATTTTTCACTAGGCAAATGAAATCCTGGTCAGGTGGGCATCATTAGCAGACAGAGATACAGAAGGGGTTTATTTCTATAACAATGACAATGGCAATTCAGTAATGATGTATGCGGGAAAATTTGATTTGTCTCTCAATTTGAATGACTTTACAGCTTAAGTCAAAACATCTAACTATGAAAAGAGATCATGAGCTGCATTGGTACCTTGCAAATTTAAATTGACATAAGAAAATCACTAGCTTAATCTACTGTAAAATAAACTCAAGATACACTGTGTGATGCTGGCTACCTCACCAAAGCTTACAAGATCATCTTCTTGCAAGTAGATCTTCCTCTAGTTTATACCCCAAATAAATTCCTGAGCATTTTATCATTTGCTAATTCCAAACCCCTTATTTTAATTTTTCTTGTACAAGTGAACGTTGTCTTTATAAAAAGCGGAATACTTTGAGAAAGTTTTCATATGTAATCTCACACAAGAATGTGAATCAAGGAATTCTGTGTATTTCTAATTTTATCCTTTAGATATATGTATTAATCTTATAATAAACAATTTAAATTGCTTTACCCTCTAAAGCTGATGATAGTAATTCCATGCATTGCTATATATATAGTATAAAGATATCGCCATATGTCATTAAAATTTTGGCTATGACTGTGCAAAATGACAATGTAATAATGAGGTCGGAATTATTTGCCAGGACATTACAGGGAGAGGGTAATGGTATAAGGCAATTCAGTTTCTGATCTCATAACAAATTTGGTCAAATAATTGATATATTAACGCTTTACATATAAATTTACACATATTGCTTAAAAATACAAATCAATTATACAAATCTTAAAATCCCTAAACCATAAAGAATTTTTACCCATCATCCTATTAAAGCCATTCCTTACATTTCTTCAAGGAATCAAAATTTCATGTGATTCATGAAAAGTAAGGTAACTGAGGCTGAGTAAAAAAGGAACACAATAACTATTCCAGTTAGTGTCGCACAACAACAAGTCCAGTTGCACTTTCCTCACTTAAAAGTAATTAGCATAAATAGAATAAAATCCTCACGACAATATTCCTACAGGATACCTTGTAGTTTAGAAAATGGGAACAAAAATTATAATTCTGTTGTTTCATGTATTATAGTTAAATCTTCTTATTTCACATTTCTGTGAAATTTTAGATTTTATAGTAACCTCATAAATGAAGGTATCTCATTGAATTTCTCAGTTCTCTTCATTTGGCACTGTATCAACTACTAGGAGTCACCAAACAGGTAAAACACCAAACACTTATTCCACTGCGGAGAGCAACATGATTTCACACTTATTAAGCATAAACACTGGAGGCATTAGGCTCTCTCTAAACGTTCATCTGAGTTACAAACCTCAGCACTTCATAACAATTACAGCCGATACATACTGTACCAATGCATTAAATAACAATTGGACCCATAAACAATATGGCAATACTCATCGTGTGTAAAATATAAAATAGATCACCTTCATCATGAATAAAAATACAGATTTTTTGTCCATGAATCAGGTGGATTGAAGTGATTATTACTTGACAATAACACCACCAGAGTTTTCCCAAATGGCTGCTTGGAAACACTCATGGCTCTATGGTGTCACTCTCAGCAAAGTGCCACAATTATATGATGGTAGTGGCAAGAAATATATAGAATCTCACAATCACTATCAACATATGGGCCTAGAGCCCATAAAATGCACCAATGCTTTCAAAAACATTCATTATAGAGAAACACCACTTTACAGCATAACAAGTATCAAACGGTAATTATCTAATTTTACACTTAAATGTGTGTTCCACCCTGTACATTTTGTCACTTCTATGTCTTTAGCAAAATAAAATGCTGTCTTAAAGTCATATTATGTACTGCAAGCTGCACACTTATGTATAACACCTGAGTGCAATTATACTGCACTTTTTCAATTAACTGAGGCAATATCTAACACACTGTTTCAATTATGTACATATTGAAACACTAGCTGCCAAAGACTAATATTTAGCGCATTCAGGAGCTTCTTAAGTACATACATTGATTCATGTATTTATTCTACATCAATTGCCAAGGGTGATTAATATTTGCTTACCTGACCCAACACACAGTTTGGTGTTATGAATGTCACGTTTCTCTCCACACCTTAAACACAACTAGGCAAAATCAAGGCCATCCATTGGGGCTTCAATACATTTTGAGCCTCTCAGCAGTGATTTGATACATCAATCAATCAATACATAATCACATTACCTTGATTCCCTGCATGAAAAATGCACTCGAAAACTTCACTTTATTTTTAGCTTCTCAGACACTGTCAGCCATCGGAGTTGGTATCATCCGAATATGAGTAGCATCTACCTGAACACCGTTCATGTTCGCCATTTGGGTATCTCTCCATGGAGTAACAAGTATTTTCATGCGCTGAAAAAGAGCCCAATTTAAAATGATTACAACCAGTTCATGGGAAAAAAATATACTAATTTTCTACACATAATATCCAGTGGCCAAAATAATATTTTCACCACCTGTCTTTGAAGACAGAAGATAAGATTCAAGCATTATATAAAGCAGATTCAAGAGAAAGGCTAAGTATGAAATGATGCACTACATATCACAATAATACTTGTGTGCATACAAATTTGAAAAAAAAATATTCATGAGGTTAGAAAAGGCTGTAGGGAATAAATTATTATATATCTCTTAATTCTATTTTAGGAGGTGCATTCTAAGAAAATCATAAATAACTTTGCTTTAATTTTAGTAAAGTTGGAGCTTTTACAGCATGGAAAAATAGCCTTGATTTTATTAATAATATGGCCTAAAAATTCTAAGATATTTTCTAGGTCTCAAAAAAGTCTGAAATATTTTTGTCAATCTGTCCGAATTGATAAAAAAATTAGAAATAAGAGCTCAAATTTGTTTTATAGACTTTTACTATATATTGCAAGGATAATTTATAAAAGAAAGGATGTTTTGAAGGGATTTGAATAAGGATTGAATGGGGAAAAATGAGGATTATTTATTGGAGAAAAAGATTTGAAAAGTACATATTCTACCAGTAAAGGGTAGGTTTTGTTGAGAGGAAGATAATATCCTCCCAGTTTTCTACATTTTCAGGATCTCATCTACCTCTTGTATAATCTCTCTTGCCTCAGTATACAATCCATCCTTCTTCATCCCTTCCATTAAACCTATTCTCCTTCTCCTTTCCCACTTGCCCAACATCCTTCCCTAAATCATACTCTTGAGCAACCCATATCCCCTTAATACTTCCTCAAGCTACCCACTCTGACTACTCCTGATTCCATCCAGAAGTTTCCTTTCCTCACCCACCATGCCAAGGACTTCCTTGTTCATCTTCCTTTCTATCCACCAAATCCTTCCTCCATCCTTCCCCACACCCACATCTACATTCTTCCCTGCAAGCCATTTCATAAGCATGTGACAGGGGGTGTTAGGACATCAGCCATCTAAAGTTGTAAGAGATAAGGTTTTGGGTGGTGAAATGGTGACGTAAATACATTCATTCATTGGTCATTCAATCCTAAGATTGATTGACTGCTGCCCTCCACCCTTTCCTACCTAATGCTAGTTCCCTAACCTACTGGTATAGTACTGGTCCTATGTATTTATCCTTAGTGTCCTCTTCCAGTACCAGGTTTTGAAGGCTTCTGGTCTGTTCTGGTCAGCTTTTCCATTGGTCCATGCTTCTGATCCATAGATTGCTGCGCTCTACACAAATGTTTTCACATACCGTTTCCTGGTTTGTGATCCAATCTTCTTTGAGCACAGCATTTGTCTTTTTCCTGTGAACACAT
Source organism: Ceriagrion tenellum (assembly GCA_963169105.1). Lineage (NCBI taxonomy): Eukaryota > Metazoa > Arthropoda > Insecta > Odonata > Coenagrionidae > Ceriagrion > Ceriagrion tenellum. Next base: position 87,575,570 of record OY720634.1, read on the forward strand.
TCTAAGCTTGCACTATTCTTGCTTGCTGTCTGTTGTACCTCTTTGGTCCCATGTGATGGAACTTCCAAGATAGGAGAAGGAATCCATATGTTCTAATTTCTATCCTCTCAATGTGACTTCTACATTCAACTTCTCTCTTCCGCGTACCATGATGTTAGTCTTGTGTATTGTGTTGTGGATGTTTATTATGGAAGTTATTGAGTGGAGCTCAGTTTTTACTATGGTCGCATCTCAAATGCGAGCAGGCTATTATTGACAAATTTTAAGCTATCCGGGACTAGCCACGGAGTTCCACTTTACGGAGTCACCCAATAATATCCTGATGTGCGAATTTCCACAGAGAAAAAATCATAAGTGGATAAATATATAGACGAAAATAAGAGTGAATGCCTCTCTGTGTTCAAAGTTCGATCTTTCCTCGTGGGCAGTGGCGCTAAGCACTCAGTAGAGACTGATTCTTACATTGTATGTCAGGCAGTTGAGAACATCTAGTCCCGTAAAGGTCCAAAAAATCCACAGGGGAAGAGGACGCCTTGGTAGCTTTCCTGGCTAAAGCACTCGGCCGGAAATCGAGGGATCCGGATCCCGGTCAAGGTGGATAATTTTTTCTCTGTGTAAATTCGCACATCAGGATATTATTCTCCTCCTTTCTGAGGGCCTATGTTTCTACCCCATACAATCCACTCCTTATCATTGCTATGCTCCATATCAAGCTCTTCATCTACCTCTTCTTCATATCCTCACCCAAGGTCCCCATCATTACCTCTCTTCTATTGCTAAATGCCTCCTAAGCTAATGCTATTCTCCTACACCAGTAATATTTTCAAAATGTTCCTTGCACACTTTAAACAACACTTTGGTACATCATTAGGTTCACTTAAAATATGGGAAAAAATTTCAACCCAAATGATTTTTTGATACTGCTGCTGATTGAAAATCCTATAATATTAAATGTTTGAGAAAAGTAAATTAAAAATGAGAATTTTGAATGACACAATACATATACATATACTACAAAATCACATCAAAAGATATCATTAAATTTTTCAAAAAAAGCAGATTAGTTTTTCATTTCATTTCCTCAACAGAAATATGCCATCAAGTGATGATGGACAAGATATAGTTTGTATTAATATAAAGCATAAAGCATATATTTTTTTCTATCTGCCAGTCTGTATATTCTCATAAGGAAATACGTGTATTGAGTTAATTTTTTCCATCATTTTACTGATGTGAAAGAAAATTTCTCATGCCAAACAAAAGATCACCAAATGGTTAATAGGCAAATTTGTTGAGAATTCATGCATGATTTTTCTCTTTGATTACCTGAGCCTTAATTTCCTGAGGTTATGAATTATCCAAGACATTTACACTCAATTTTATGGCTATACCAAGCTGGTTCTGCACTCACATATATATGTCAGAATTTGGTTCAGGATTCAAATTTCAAAGAAATAGGTATTTTCAGTGATCTTTTTACTCTTACAAAATCACTAGTAGATGGTGATATTCAGTTCAGCATGGAAACACCTGATTTATGTTTTAATTTTATCTTCACAACTTAAACCTATTATGTTATCAGAGTTTCTAATAACCTGAGGTGACCACAGTCCACATCACTACTATCATTCAACTGTAAAGTGCTTCATCCGAAAGTAGAAGGAACAATACCCACCCAGTCAGCAAATATCCTGTAAAAGCACTTTTTTTGAGCAAAAATTGTAGCATAGGGGGAAATTTGTTTACCAATATGTAAATGAAAAAAAACTAAATTAAACTTTATATCACAGTGATGTGAAACTGATATAAACATCATTATCATAACTTAAGAAGGGTTTTTAGAAAACTATTCTGAATGAATTATTCCATTTCATATCACTGAAGATCATCATTGAATTTCACTCTTAGGAGCCATATTGCATTAATGCTTGGCAAATATTTAGTTAAAACTACCACTCAATGGAGATAAAAATGAACTTAACTGGGAGATCGATTACAGAATCACAAGAAGTATGAGACAAAATCTAAACATCACATATCCATCACAATATTTAACACTAAACTCACCTGTTTAAAGGTGCCAGGGGTAACAATGATCTGATATATAGCCACGCCAGGAATCATCATTATGCTGGATCCTGCTATCATCCATCCTAGAGCATTGGCCCAGACTGGATAGACGTAATCACCATATGTAAGGGGTTCATAGCCAATTAGGCCATAAACAATGATAAACTGAGAAAAGGCAATGAAAATAAGTTTGACATACTTCAAAATATGAGGATAGCTAGATAATATCACCAGCAAGGTATTATTTCTCCCTTCAGTTAAGCTTCCAAAGTATCAAATGTTTAAGAATAGAAACATGATGAAAATCTTTTCAAATTAGAGTTACAAATGGAACTGCAAATGAAAGTTCAGTTACTGTGACTGATAGCTGTAAAATCAGCTGCTCATACCCACCTTACATAATAGTTAACTCAAGCAGGTTAATTGAAAATTTTTTTACATTAGGGTGAATCAATTATAATTGCTTTTCATTACCAAAGACCTCTGGGTATAAAAGCCGCATTTCAGGGTGTAAGTCATTTGTATGATAAAAATGTGCCTGACTCAGGTTTGCTTTGATTCAGAAATCAAATGTTGAAAAATTGCAAAAAATCGAAAGGATTCCAAAATAAAATCTGGAAAATATGGTATTTTTTTCTATTTGAAATAACTCAATGGGCAGAAAATGCAAAGCTAACCTTGCTTATCAATATCTGGAAATATAAACTAGTTACCCAACTATTCTACTGGCCACAAAGAAATGGATACATAGTTGAATGAATTTGGTACATCGGCGACCGACAGGAAACACCCAAAGCTCTAATCAGAGTATTATAAATTTTCCTTTATATTAAAATTCAGTTGTTTCAAGACTGTAATTATATCATATCTTTTCTGGTTTTCCTGCTTTAGGAATCAGAGGCTCCCCGTGAGGATAAGGCTTTTTTTTATCTATAAAAAACAAGTTTTCAAATGAAATCAACTTTTTTACTACTTTGCAGCTCTTGGCTAATTTTAGGTACGTATATTTAGTGACAGAAATACCCAGTAGATCCATGGTCATGTATTTCACATACAAGAATCATGTTGGTGGGTGTCAAACACCCAGGATAATTTATTCATTTTTAAAATGAGTATAACTCAATTTTTTTTACATACTTTTTCCCAAAGATTAATTTTACTGATTGTAGCTAACATTATGACATGCTTCAAATAAATATGTAAGATAAATGTTCATCAATTATTACAATCATTTCATCAGTTATCCAGTACATTGTTTCGGCAATGACTATAATAATTATTGGAAGGTTCCAGACGTACACACATTGTTTTCAATATTGTTTTCCTGTCCTTACCTTAGCATTCTATGTATTTTCAATATCTTTCTAACATATTCCTTTTTTTAGCGTTTAAAATTGTTCACATATTGTGCCTCCTTCATCAGCACTTGGAATTGCATATTTACAGCATGTGTGTGAAAAAGTTGATGAAACATTTATTAGATCTGCTCAGGTATACATTAATGGATGCAGAATTGGCTACAGAAAGATAGCCTGCACATCAATAGTCACTAATCACTAAAAACTCAAATTATTTTCTCACCAAAAAAAAAACAGTACAAAGAGAACACTCCAGTGAGAACACAACTAAAAAACTGTGAATTATTTTCAGAATGTCTCTCACAATTATATAAGTCAACCAAAGGGTGATATAAATGAAAAGTAGGCTAGCAGTCACCTATATCACATAACTTTGCATCATGCCATGTGGTTTGGAACTTAAAATCTGCAGAAAGGCTCAACTATGCGTACATATTTAATTCCTGCAAAGGTTGGCTTATGGAAAATCTCAAACCCTGGTACACACTTTATTTTCATACCAGAAACAAGAAAGAGTTTGGGTTCTGAAGGTCTCATTATCTCTCAGCTGGAGCAGTGATATGTGGTGACATATATATTGCATCTGAACCTTTGAGGGGACCATGACACCATGGATAAAAGCAGGACAAAGTGTATTGTACTGCTGCTGTCCGTGAGCACCAGACACCAGAGTTGCAAAACGTGTATTTTTTTGCAATGGAAAAATTAAATCAACCTTATACTATATTCAATAAGCTATAAATGACAAAAAAGCAGCTTCATGAAATCTAGATTTCATAACATGGGCCATAAAAAATATCGTATTTTTAATCTCTCAGGGTGTTAATACCTAAGCAAAGGGGTTAAAAATGTGAACACATATTTCTCATTTCCCTAAACATTTCAGAGCATCTATTAAAAGAGCTTCATTGCCAAATAATTGGACAGTTATATAATGATGCTACACTGTAAAAACCATTGGAAAAGCACCTTGAGAAAAAATCTAAAATTGATATGATTGAAAAGGAAAAATTAAATTATCATTTCCTGAAATATATTTAGGCTAACTAAACAATTTTTTAATCTCTCACCTTGTTTCCTAAAGAGAGCAAAAAGTTTTTTTTAATTCCTTCCTTTGATTTTATAAAATGTTTTAACTAAACTAAAGATGAATTATTAACTTACCATCAAAAATAGTGGGGCCACAAACTTCCAGCACACTCTCCAGTAGATCCCAGGGGGGAACTTAAGCATCATTTTGATATCATCAGAGAACCTGTCGATTCCTGAGGTAGCAATGTATAAAAGACGTCATAATGATTCAAGTTTTAAAACATAACATGCATAAACTAAATCCTTCATTAGATAACATTACAAGAGATGGGCCATTCTGGAAATTATTTCGATAATTTTCATAAATTACCATATTGTTATTTGTAATTTACCACACCCCTGAAAATTACTTAAATTTTCAGAAATATTCACTGCATTTCAGATATTTTTCATACCGACAGGGGTGCCCATGTGGGGGTAACATGGCACAAGTTGCACCATTGAAATTTGGGGGGGTGGGAGGGAGGGAAATTTTAAAAATTATTTTGAAAACAAAGGTGGAAAATATATTTAAAAATATAATGGGGAGAATGATGAACGTAATCTGAGGCATTCTAAATAATATTTTTGGTGCAGGGGGGAAAAGTTTTGGAAAAAAATTTTCATGAAAGAAGGAAATCAGTAAAATGTTATGCATAAAAAAATAGAGAATAGGATATTTAAGATTTAAAATAAATTTTAAAAATAAAAATAAAATTTTTGTTCTAACTTAAAATCATTTTCTTTTTTTAAACAGAACCATTTAATGATAGAAATATAAAAATTTATTTATTATTCAAATAAAACATAAGGAAGTCGGATGGAATAACCAAATTTTAGGGGGGAAATAGGAATTTGGGGGGGGGGGCAGGGGGGGGGGGGGTTGGTGCCAAAGCTTTTGAGGGGGTTCGGCACTCCTGCATGCTGATATATTCCAAACATTTAATTTTCAGCCAAATTTGTATTATTTCATATCATCTTAATTGTAATTAAGACACCTACAACTCATTGATGGAATATATGAATATATTTACAATTTTTACTGGTGGAATATTAGTGGGGCGGAATATCATTGTAACAGTTTGTACGAACATTTTACATAACTTTGACAAAAGAAATCCAAATTGCATGTATTGATTTTTACATTTGCATTTTACATAACTTTGACAAAAGAAATCCAAATTGCATGTGGGCTGCTATATTGATTTTTACATTTGCATTTTTCTAATACATTAATGAGTCAATGCTAATGGCTTAAATGTTATTATATCCTCTTGATATTGCTAATGGCTTTCCTATTAAATCCTCCATTAGCTATTCATTGCAGAATATTTAAAATTACTGGTTACTTACAGTAATTTATAAAAATTACCATAATTTACCTCAAATGAAAATTATGGTAATTTATCTCTCTAACCACAGTACAGTAACATTCTTACAGCATCCAACCACCCATGACTATTATATCTTCCATAAGCAACAGAATTTTAAATTTGTCCTCAGCTCACATCTAAATATTAATTTCAACAGTACATTTTATCATATGTTAAGAATAAAGAATAATACCAATGAAATTTGTTCTGGCTGGAAAGTTCTCATTAGAAAATGTCTGGCATTAATAGGACTGTTGATTGAAAGAATTTATTATCACCAATTTCCATTAAAAGATTGCTTTGATGGAAAAAGTTCCTTTCTTCTAAATATCATAAACATTTTCTAGGCATTATTCACTCAAAATCGAAAGGACTGGTGGCAGCTAAAGGATTAACTCTTGAGTTCCAGCTCAGGTAGGTGTATATTCCTAATGGGGAATGTTTCATGGATGATATTTCTCAACCATGCTAAGTTTAAATTATTCATAAAAAAGATTGCACATCGCTTAAAAATATCAACTCTGTTCATTTGGAGCTTCATAATTGCTAATCATACAAGAAATATGAAATATTACACTTGTTTTAACATCATCATCATCATCATTGGTCATTCAACCCTAAGATTGGTCGATTGCAGCCCTCCACCCTTCTCTACCAAATGTTAGCTCCCTTACTTCCTGGTAGCTCTTCCTATGTACTTACCTTTTTATTTTGTCTGTGTAGATGAGTCTTCCACAAGGGAATTCTCACTTTATGTTACCTTTGATTATGTTCTTCATAAACTTATCGTGTCTCAGAGTGTCCAAGCCAACTGGCTCTTCTTTTCTGTATGGTGTTTTTATGGTCCTTTCCTCTATTAATATTTTATTCCGTCCTCTTTATCTTCAGCAAATTCCTCCAGCACCTGCTTTCAAAAGCTTCTAGTCAGTTCTGGTCTGCATTTCCATTGTCCTTGCTTATGATCCATAGAGTGCCATGCTCCACAAAAATGTTTCACATACCGTGTTCTAGTTTTTATCTCTATCTTCTCTAAACACAGCAGTTGTCATTTTATCATGAATGCTTTCTTAGCTTGGACTATTCTTTATTTGATATCCATTTTACTTCCTCCATCCCATGTGATGTTACTTCCACGATATGAGAAGGAATCCTCTTGCTCTAATTTTAGTCCTTCCTACCTTCCTCTTGGCACTAGAGCTGTGTATGAGCTTTGGCCTCCCGCACAATCTGCCTCCTCTGCTCTCTGTTGTCCATCTTTCTCCTACAGCCTTCCACTCTCATCTTGCCAAGGTCTTCATGTACATCTTTTAACTATGTCAACCTGGATCTTCATCTTTTCTTTAAGCATATATTTTCCCTTATAATATCCTCTTTCTTCTTCTCCTTTAATAAATTTATTCATTTCATCATTGTAATGGATTTTATGCTTGCCATTTTTTATGACAGTGCCTAACTGACCTGACCCATTTTCAGAGCCACTCTTTATCTAAGTATATTCAGGTTTGTCTATTTAGCCTAGTCCAGTCCACTGCATTTCTCACGCAGCCACTACATCTTATGGAGATTTCTGTATCTGATCAGTCTATGTTCTTCATGTTTTCCGCACTGTTACACTCACACATTCCAGGTTGTTATAGTAATAGTGTTCCTATTCCTTTACTGGGATCATTTTCTACTTAATCTTTCCATTTTCCAAGGCCTATTATTAGGTTTGTGAACAATCATCTCTTTCTATAGGGTGGGGTTGATAGCCCCAACCCCAACCTGGAGGACCGAGGTATCTCTCTTTGCCTGGCCGATCACCGTTGACTGTTCCAGCTTGGGTGGCCCTACCAGGAGGTTAAGCTACCGCCAGCTGAGATCGCTGGATTTCTTGGAGCACAAGCCCCCTCATAACTTCAAGATTGAGATAACTGCAAGGGGGACTAGGATTTTAGTCTCCATCTTATTTATTTTCATGTTGCCTTCTTGGAGAACTTTGTCCATAACATCTAGTGACCTTTGAAAATTTTTGTGATTTTCTGCTATGACTGGGATATTTTCTACAAAGTGGAGCACGTATATTCCTTCTCTATTAATCTTAATTCTGTTCCGTCCAATTTCATCAAAGTGAATTCTGAATAAACTGTTTCTTAGTGCTGGCTGAGTAGTTGGCAAAGGCTCCAAAATAATATGTCAGATTTCCAGGTAAACTGCATGTTAGTCCTCACTTAACCCTCCTAGTGCAGACTCCTGCCAGCGGTTCTAGCGAAAAATGCGGAGGGTAACTTAATGAAATGTATCACTCTAGGAAAATAAATATTATAAAAGTTATTGTTTAAAATATTCATACGTGGTTTTTCTTATTGTGTATACATTGAATTAGGTAATAATCAAAAAAGACTTATACATCATACAAAAAAAATTGTAATTATATTTGAGTGCTAAAGTTAAACAATTTTTTGCCTATGAGCCGATTTATCGGCCCGCCGCACATCTTGCCCGAGATGCCAAAGCCAATGTATCGGCCCACCGCACTAAGAGGGTTAAAGAATTATGTAAAAAGCAACTATTCAGAAAATAAGAGATCTCTTACCATATATCCATGACACAGCAATAGACTCAAAGAGCACAGCAAAAAGCATGGAATAACCAGCAGCATATCGATCCAGGAGGTGGAAAAAGTAGAAACCACCCTGAGAATACAAGAGGGAGACATCATTACTGAATACTTAGGAAATAACACCAAATGATATTCATAAAAGAGCCCTAAATAACTGTTAATACATTAAACAATGCAAGAAAAGAAATGAGATTGGGTTCATTAGGTCACATTAACCCTTTCATACAACAGTCTTGCAAAGAAAATGCTTCTTCAGTTACAAGAGGCAAGAGCATTCCCTCCACCTCACTCATCAGATCTCTCTAAAGACAGCTCCCAGAGCTCTCTTGTGCATCTTGATACCCACGTCAGCATGAAGCTGGTCCCTTTCCTCAGCCAAGGGGCCTCGCCAAACATTAGCAGCCTGTCTCACAGCATGTGTTCTCATTCATCTGACTGAATTTGCTGTGGTTGTTTCCATAAATTTGATTTATTGCATAAAGTTCTTGACTACACCTAACATTTACACTCAGAAATAGATTCCTTGTGCCTGGCTGAGCATTTCTAAATTTTAAACAAAATTCTTACATTAATAATGACTGGTTGTATGTATTGTTGCTGCTGATAAAATTTAAGAGCTCTATTATTATTACCACGAAAACTCTGTTTTTAAATTGCAAATGCTCAGTAAAGCACCAGGTATCTATTTACAAGAATGAATTTTTAGAGTACACAGACATAATAATTTGTTTAGAAAAACCAATGGAAATAAAATCAGTTAGCTGTGGATATATGCTGTGATGGGGCTGTTATTGTGACAGAGGGTCAAGCTGAGTTGCCAAGGAGAGGGTCCGCACTCTTGCTAAGGTGGGTGTTGTTGGGTAAAGGCCTGCCTGGGTTTATTGTTTCAACGGTGGTCACTTCCCTTCTCACCATGTAACAATAGCTAGGGCATACAACTATTTTCTAGCATTCTTTCCTTCTTTTGTGTAGAAAAATCCACACCAGCTGTTGCAGACATTCATTCCTTGGCATAGAAAATCCTTGTTGGCTATGGCTAAAATTCAGTACAAAAGGGGAAAGAAAAACCCATTATTTGGAAAATAATTTTGATGTAGTGATTCAAATTTCTTTAAACGTTAGTCAAACGTTACATCCTAACAGTTTCTTCAAAACGAGAAAAAAACATTCATACACTTGGACATTATAACCTGTTTCAAACCACGTTGGTTCGAACATTATACAAACGTTATTCTAACGTTTGTGTGCTGGTGGGGCTGTGTACACTACGTGACCACGGGTCAGATGCTCGCATTGCTAATGGGTGTATTGGCTGTGACTGAGTACTATAGTTACTCCCCACTGCTCAAATATTGTTTGAATTGATCTCGAAAAGCAATCATTAGTTTCATGTAATAAGAGATAGAATTGGTCTCCTCATTGATCATTTATCCTTGCCCCTGTTTACAAGTGATCTTTATCATCCCAACCAGACAGCTTCTGCTGCTTGGAGCTACAACCAACAGGGTGACATGTATGTTTTGGGCCATTAGTTATTGCAAGAGCAGGTTAAATTTTTACACATGAAGAGAAGTTTGATACACATGAAGAGAATAGAAGAGTTTGCTACATATGAGAGCTGGTATAGGTTTGTGCCCATGAATAGTGGCCAATATTTGCTCAAGGCCATTGGTATTTAAGAATTTGTATGCTTTACAGGTAAAATTTTCTAAATAGAGGGATATAATCAGCTGATATTTTATTGAGTCATCTCTAACAAAGAATGATGATGACAAAAGAACACACCAGCCCCTATATTAGCAGCTAGTTCCTATATTAATTTCTATGCACAATCCATTGGTGAAACTCAATGAGATGGATTTTTCAATGTACCAACCAATCAAAATATACTGGGACTAGGACTATAGGATAAGAGAGCATTACAAACACAACTACCTGTATCACATACACTTCAGTCAGACATGCACTCAACTATTTTAAACGCTAGAACTGTGGATTGGACACTTTTGTCCCATTACAAATCAGATGGGTTATATCTCTTAATATTTTCCATTTAATTTTCAGGGTTTTTGACTCTTAATTATTTATGGAGTTGTTTACTATGGAAAATAATACTTTTCCACTGACTTCTAGCTTCCGAGAAAAAATAGAAATACCTAAAAAAAAAGGATGGGACATTTTTGTCCTGTAGAGGGATATAGATGTTTGTTGTATTACATAATTAGTAGTTGTAGAATTCTTTTATAATTATTTTGGATAAATTAACTATCAAATTACAGATAATTAATACAATGTTGGCTTACATATTTTAATTTTTGAGCATTTTTTGCATTACGTCACAAAAAGCATTATTTCCATGTAGGTTTTTTGAGGCTCTAAAATTTCATCAGTCTCCGCTCCTGTTCTTTCTATGAAAATACTTTCAGCAACCTTCAAATTTCATTTTAACAACATACCGGTCTGGCAACTGATAGTCACCTATTGTCAGTGAGATAGATGACACAAATTGTGATATGATCTCATGCTGCTCATAAATTACTCTTTCTCCCTCCTCACTTGTGGTTTGCACATTCTGCCTAATATGCACATTGTAATATAACTGCTGAAAGGGTTTATAGATGATATGGAAAGGCAAGCAAAGGGTCTTTCCAATTAATGGAGCATGGATTATCATTGCGATCTTATGATCAAGGCAATTATGGATTATCAAGAAAAGAAATCAGAAGGTGAAGATGGAAACAGTATGCTGATAGTCATACATCTCGTCATAAAGGTGCTACCGGCAGTGCTGGTGATAGTCCTCACAAAAGAGTCTTCACAGTACACGTTCTGGTGGCGATCCATTAGACCATGACAAAGGTGATGTCGAAGCCTGCAATATTCATGGCAACAATAAACATTTAGGTGACCCAGAAGCAAGTCGTGCGCAGAAAAAAACAGCAAGGATCAGGTAAACGAGAAAACCTCAATATGTTGACAATTGATGCAGAGGTTGAGGCTACAAGTGAGACAAAGTGGATATTAGCTCCTACAAATATCACATCCACCAGAAGGTGCGCATAGGTGAATACATATTGTGTGGGAAAATTGAGGTCCCTCTGCCTCTCTCCCTTCGAAAAAAGGCTTGCCTTTACCAATCTTGTCATAGGTCCCTGGCGTTAGTTCCTGGATGAATATACTCAAAAGTGCAAACAGAAATGCACTGCAGCAGAAGCTTGTAAGATGTTGGGAAACTGGGATTGGTCAATGCTATTGAAAGAGCTTGATGGGTTTCTGGGTCTCCTACATGTGAGGGGTAAAGGAGGATCTTCTGTAGTCTGAGATTGGTTGCACATTCTGCCTTCTATTACAACTACTATCACTGTTACTGTTTAGTAAATCTGTGATATTACATAATCGGTTCAGGGAAATTATGAGGCTCTGCGATTTTTCATCAAATCAACTCCCTCAGAGCATTTGGCAGATGAAAAGTTTGCTCTGATATCAGAGGTATGGAATACATTTATTTCAAGCTGCCATATCCAGTATATTCCTGGTACATATATTTCTGTAGACGAGTTGTTGACTCCTCTAAATGTAGGCATTGATTTATTCAATTTATGGCTTCTTAGCTTGACAAATATGGGCAAAAGTACTGGACGGCCATTGATAAATATTTTAAATGTATGTTGAATGTCTTCCTGAATGAAATTCAACTCTGTTTTCAAAATCTTAGTGACTTTATAATGAAAAAACTTACATCCCTTACCCAAGGTTAGAAAGGTTATTTGCAACATCTCATTCACCTCCTTTGTACCAGTAGACTTTTTGTGATCAAACCAGAACGAGAAGTGAAAAATGTTTTCTTTGGGATTTGCACATAAACCGTTAGAAATAATGAGTTATGCACAAGATTCTAAGTTCTCAGTAAGACCATATATCATTAAATAATCTAAATGGGAAATTGTAAGTTGTATCTGAGTGATGTTAAAAATTATTTGACCATCAACTGGAACCCTTTTTTAATGAAAAAAATCCTTTTCCGAGAAATGAGACAATCAACATACCCAGGAATTGTCGGAACACAGATGGGACATTTTTGTCCCAGCTTTAGGGGGCTAGCAAAACCCAGGTGTTCGAGAGTTAACGAGAAAATTATGAAAAATATCCAAAAAATTATTCAACCATAAGCTGTGCTTCTCAAACTTTTGGAAGGATATAGAAATATTTTCCTCAGTGTAAGGGCCAATGAATGCATACCCTTTAAATTAAGGTGCATTATTATCTTTTCCCTTAATGAAGACATTTATCTATCCATCCATCATACAGAGCTCTTAAAAAGCTTCAAGCATGGCCACAAAAATATAAATCATATCCTTGCTAGCTTCTTCAAACAGATCTTTAGTCATTCAAATTAAAAGGTTTCATGTCCATTAATCAAATTTTATATGTACTTTAGTCTTTGACAGTAATATCCTATCACCACTCGCTGTTAGCAGACTAAGATCCAAATCATCTGCATAGGTACTATTTGTAGGAACTCTCACATGATTTAATCAAATTCATATATATTTACTTTTTCACATAACACTAAAATAGAAAAGCAGCACACTAGGATGAGACAAAGAATGTATGCATAGCACATAAATACACAAATTAATTACCTCAAAATTAGAAAGCTAATGATATTAATATCTAGGTACATCATAATTTCATTAACCACTGAGATTAGCCAACAAATGAAGAGAGAAATGGCTTATTACCTGAGAGCATGAAGCAAGTCCAACGACAAAATACAACGAAAAAAGAGCTGCGACAAATATTTCCCTGTTCCTTCCGATAGTTGGAAATTCATCACTCAGAGCCGTGATGATTGCCTCTGAACCACCAAACTGGAAAGCAAGCAGATACATTTAAATAGAAAACTAGACAGAATCATATCTTATTCCGAAATCACTTTTATTTTCTCTCCAAAATATTTGTCTCTGGTTCCACAATGATAGGGAAACCAGTTTCTTGTGATTAGTAGGCCAATTTATTTTGACTCTATGAACACTATATTTTTGCCTATTTTCTCAATGCTGGCATGTTTGCCTATTAAATGTATATTATTTGCCCAAGAATTTGTTGAAAAAAAAATCTTTATGCTATAAATTCCCAACCAACATTTGAATTTCAATGAAGCTGATAATATGAGTGGATTCCAATACTTTGTTGGACAAACCAAATGCAACACTCAAGGAATATTTTATCTCCCATCAGCATATCAATGTATGACTTGTGCTGTAAAGTTGAAACAAACATTATGGGAGGTGAGGGAATATAAATTATGATCTTATCCAGAGGATGATTTGCTGAAATACCTCATTTTTTTGTAAACACGAATCACACAAGTGTCACTGATTTATATATTAATCTTTTGCTTTTGTCTCTACATTGGTAATCCATGGCAATTAATGGGCAGATTAATGAACTAGTTCTTCAACAAATGTGAATTTCTCATGCCATCATGAACAAACAGATGATTTGAGGCTACATAGAGCAAAATACACTACATAAACAAATAAAATACAGTATTTATCTCAGGTTAAAATGAGGAGAAATTTTAAGCACACAATCACGATGGGTCAAAATATTCATTCTGACAAACCTGTAAAATATTTTGGAGTAGAGCTTTCTGGATTGATAAAGAGACACAAAATATGAGACTAGACAAAAAACAAAGCAAGACTATTTTATCCATATAATACCTTCAAGAACAAAGTAAATGGATCATATAAATGGATAAAGTCCTCGCCTGCTAGCCCGAGGGTCGCGGGTTCGAGTCCCGCCTGGGTAGAATATTTTCTGCCCAGGACATGGGTGTGTGTGTCGTGTCCGTTGTTACTGTTATCCACCCGACGTAAATTGGCACATTGTGCTGTATTCGGGATAGTGAAAATAAATAAAAATAAATAAAAATAAAATAAAATATTGACCTGACACTACTGATTAATGGATACATGCTAGTTAAAAACTATTTTTATGGAAGAAAATATTATTATGCGAAGGAATGTTTCAATGCTAACTCAACAAATTCCAATTTCTTGTATTGCATTTTTGTACCTTGGGATATTGAGGAATATTTGAACATGTATTTCTTAATTGTTCCTGCTTTGATGAGTTCATGAGTTCAGTGTCTCATGACCAATGAACATGCAGCTTATTTTTGTTATTAATCCATCACAAAATAGGTATTGTATCCACTTTTTGTAAACTTACCGAGCTGTCAAGGCCTAGTGTGAGCAACATCATGAAAAAAATTAGGGACCAGAAGACAGATCCAGGCATCGTAGCAATGGCCTCAGGGTATACAACAAACACAAGGCCAGGACCCTCAGTTGCAACCTCTTCTATTGGCTTCCCTGATGCATGTGCCATGTAGCCCAAGACAGAAAAGATGACAAACCCAGCAATGAAACTCGTGACTGAATTTATCACTGAAGTAATAATTGCATCCCTGCCAAAAGAAACACAAGCAGAGATTAACATGAAAAATATCCAGATCTTAAGGAGAAATGAAGGAAGGCTTAAAGAAACTTAGAAATGTTTAAATATAATTTTACTTTCATATTTTACCAGCTGTAATCAACTTTGGCATGGTATAGCATTAAAACATTGGCCAGCTAAACTCTTGGGGAGCCAGGGGAGATAAACAAAGTGAAGGCCCTAGGTATGGACATTTTAGAATGGGCAAAAACACCCTTTGAACAATATTGCATGTAAACATACTCCAACCAATTGATAAAGGGTTATTTAATTTTCCTAAAATTTATAATTTTTGCCTCTTTGATGCTCCAATAACCCTGGGTGACAATTGTAGCTATGCACAGAATTAACAGTTGATTATCTATGGCTATGCCATGTACATTGATTAATTTGTGGCGACTGTCTGCCGCCAGCTGGTTGGAGCGCCACCAGAGAGGGTCGACCTGAGGAAGCTGGCAGACATCACCAAGGAACGAAATAAATAAATAAGACTTACGACGCAATAGTTAATGGAACTGAAGACGTGCCTCCGGACATTTCTTACCTCCAGAATAAAAGTGTCTTCATCGAACTACATATGCTTATTCATTTTCATTCACCAAAGTGGTGACCTTTCATTCCAAACGCTGCCGCTCTCCAAGCGCCTCTAAATGACATTTTGCACGGACCGAGCATTAAAGGAAATTCCCCCATGTCGTGGACCCCAATGGTGGACCTCGCGTTTGATAACTGCAAGGAAAGCCTCGCTCAAGCAACAGTGCTGATTCGTCATTGCCGTTGGCAATTTTTATGGACGCCTCCAACACCTCCGTCGGTGCCGGGCTGCAGTAACGTTCCAAAGGCGATTGGCGGCCTTTTGCCTTTTACACAAGGAAGTTATCACCCGCTGAGCGGAACTATAGTCCCTACAACAGAGAATTATTGGCTGTGTATAGTGCCATCAAACATTTTCGTCATATGATCGAAGGCCGAACCTTCACCATTTTCACTGACCACAAGCCGTTATTGTTCGCTTTTCTGCAAAACACGGACAAAGGTTCACTGCGGCAAATCCACCATTTAAGTTACGTGTCGCAACAGATATCTACAGATAGCCACCATGTGTCAGGGGTCAAAAATGTTGTTGCAGATGCTTTGTCTCGAGTTGCAGCGATCTTCACGCCAGTGAACTATGACGCTTTAGCACATTCGCAGGCTACGGACGCCAAACTTTCATCACTCCTGCCGTCCGGATGTTCGTTACACTTACGGAAAATGTGTATTCCAGGATAAGAGCAAGAGATTTACTGTGATGTTTCCACTTAAATCATGCGCCCTTTCCTCACTAAGCCATTTCGAAAGCAGGTTTTCGACAGCCTCCACCAGTTAGCCCACCCAGGGATCAAAGCCTCGTCTAAACTTGTTGCCTAGCGTTTTGCGTGGCCAACAATCCACAAGGATCACAGAGCATGGGCACGCGCCTGCCTTCCATGCCAGCGCTCAAAAGTGCACCGGCTCGTTTTGGCACCGATTGGTACCTTCTCCAGCCCGACGGCCCGGTTAAAACACGTCCACTTGGATATAGTTGGGCCGCTGTCACCCTGCGCTGACCAGCGATACTGCCTCATCTGCGTCGATCGCTTTAGTTGGTGGCCGGAGGCATTTCCAATGCCCGACGCAACCGCCGAGACGGTCGCCAAGGAGTTTTTCCAAGGATGGATCGCCCGCTTTGGTGCACCTTTACGCATCACTACAGATCAGGGCCGGCAGTTTCATTTTTTTTCCTTATTTAAAGAGTATCATCATATTACACTCCCCCCCTGCTTGCAAATTGCAAGCACCCATTTACTCGTTTAATATAAAGCTAGAGGGTTGTCAAGGTATGAATAAGGAACTGAAACAAAAAAAAATTAACTTGTTTGAGCACTCACTTGTATACATTGTTGTGGAATTTGTTATATGATGCAAATGCCAGGAGGACACCAAATCCTGGTCCAAGGGAGAAGAAGACTTGAGTAGCAGCATCCACCCATACCTAAAAGATGAAGAAACATTCTGGAGATAAAAATTTAACACTTTTCAAACTTTAACAACGGTTGGCTTGATGATGACCTTCGAGTTCCAGAGTCATAAGGGGAACAATGAAAACCATCTTATTTCCTAAGGCTTCACATGGATAAGAGTATACAAAAAGACCATTGAACATGCCCCGGCATATTAAGCCTGAAGAGAGCATTTGAAAGCACAAATTGGAACAGAATTCCTCCTTGGGAATCAACTCATGGCCCATACTCTTATTCTCCGTTTTCTCTTGGCTTGGCTCATACTGCATGCTCAGCCTGCTGACAGCAACAAAACCCATCCTTGAATACATCCTTGTTCACCCCCACTCCTTGCACCATGATGCACTGACTCTGCACTGGTGGCATAAATGCTGTCTTATACATTTATTCCTTTAATGAAAATCAACCAAACTGCAATAATAAATCATATGACCTAATGCCTCCAGTAGTTTAACTATCATCTCCACAGGAGTAACAGAAAAACTGAAAAATGGAGCAGCTGACAATGAGCTTTTGAATACCAGGATTGATCAATGGAACATGAGTGGAAAACTGCCAATACTTCAGGAGAGCTATTTTAGAGAATATTTTTCTATAAAGTGTCACTAAGGACAAAATCTCCCATGTACCTACAAGACATACGTTTGAAATAATACATAAAATTATAAACTGCAACTGTGAATCAAAAACAAATACAAATAGGTATTAAACAATACAAAATTTTGGATATTTCTCCCAGTGGTGTGGGAGTAATTGCAATCAGATGGAATTCTGTATTTGAATAAATTAAAAGCTTCATTTGAACAATCTTTACTGCATCTCACCTCTATTATGGCAGAAGGCAGAGTTCTCATCTTTTAAAAATATAATAAAAAGTCTTCAATTGCATTTATGTAGGCATTAATTTTCTTTTTCTGTGCGTACCATATGTACTCGGGTATACTTTTTTAGATCAAATTTATGGCCTAAAAAATGGTGGGGGGTGGACTACAGACAAGTGAATCTTTTGACGGTTTAAATCTTGGCATGAAAAAAGTTAGGATAATCACCCTCAGTCCACAGGAGTTTAACACAGTGAAATAGCCTGATCTAAAAATCTGCTGAAATAATTGTGCAGTAAAACGAGTTAATTATATCATCTTCAGTTGATGCTTGTAGCTTTAATTAATAATTGCCCATTTTTTTCAAGATGGCAGAGAGCAAAAAATGCATTTCTGAGGTATGACATGTCCTAAGTTCTTTATAATCCCGTAATTACCATAGTATAATACATGTAAGAATGCAAATGGTGTGCAGAAAAGGTGGACACAATGTCATTCTAATGACTCTATTGTTCCATGGTTCAAAAACTTTTTGAGCAGGTATAACACAATTCCACAACTACCAGGTCTGACCACACTTGAGTCATATGAATAAATACCATTTTTGATGTAAAAATCAGAGGACAGACTAAACACAAGGTTCGCATACAAATGAGAATATAAGGTAAAAGAATATCTGTTTTTCATGAGGATGAATTTTTGTTAGCGCATACCTATGGGTAATTATCTTTTATGAATGTCTTTATTATTGCAACAATTGAATGAATAAATTCAAAGTTTCTTTTGAAAACTTTTAACTGACTTACCTCTGCCTTTGTTATGGCTGAAAAGTTGGGCGAGAGGTAATAGCGGATGCCATCACCTGCCCCAGGTAAAGTGATGCCCCGAATCAGCAGAATGAGCAACACAGCATAAGGGAAGAGAGCCGTGAACCATACCACCTAGTCAGGAGAATGAGAAAGAATAAAATCTCATAAGAGCATGTTATACTGGGTTCATGAGTGCACCCAGGAGAATTTCAGGGAGGAAATTTGATTTTCATGCTGCTATCTATTGTCTTAATTCTTACTGTATTTATTGGAATCATGGCACTGGTATAAAGGATGCACCCCAGTGCTAAGGAGTAACATTTTGTAAAAAAAAGTGATACAATACACTTTAATCCAAATAGCTATAAATTATACAATTAAATATAAATTTTTATAGTACTTAATCAATTCACTCTCTTATAAAATTGCCCTAAGAAAAATTCAGCCTGCTCCTGGAATCAAACCTTTCGTTTGCCGGACCAATGCGCCGACCACTATGTTATCCAGGCTTCCTAATTCTCATGGCAATTTTGGTGGATACAATGGATCTAGGTCCATGGTTCAATTCTCAGCCCAGGACGAATTTTTCTCATGGCAATTTCATCAAAATTTCACCTGCTATGTTTGACTATTTTCACTTGTTATTTACATTCTAAAATGATCAATGACCATTGAGTACCTTCAGCCTCAATGACATTTCAACTTTCAGAGACCTATTTCAAGAAAACAATATTCATCAAAGTGGTGTTTTACCTCCAATGTAAAGAACTTATGGGCAAGTCTATAACTTTTGTTGACCATTTGCAAACATCAACTGTCTCCCCAGTGGCGTTTCTCATTGCTGGGGAATCTGTCTAATTTTTTCAACAGTCAATATTTTGAAATTGTTGACTATTTAATAAAAGACTATGGACTGCATATTTTTGCTAAATAAATGGCTATCACAAAGTAATGCAAACCATCAACCAAACTACATATGTATCATCAAAATATGAATCAAGTTCAACATAAAATGTGGCACTTTTACAAATAAGATGGAAACTTAAAGCTTTATGAACATATTGAAAATGTCATATGGGTGCATCCAAGATGTTTTTAGCCAAATTCAAATATTTCTGGAGAAATTTGGTGTAACAGCATTTCCAAATGAAAATCAGTAGATATTGTATTGACTGTACCTGAGGATAGCAATTTAAATAACCCAAAACATGCATAATACATTCCAAATAAAAAGGACAGCATAATATATACTCATTTCCATCATTTTCGTCTTTGATTGCCCTTCTCAACTACCCTCTGCTCTCAATAGCCCAGGAAAATGCAGAGAGAGGGAAAGCTCTTCCAATAGAGGATTTATACTTTCACATGTGTATATTTTAATATGAATCTGAATGATTGCACAATTAAAAGATTGAATGAGACTGGGCTTTCAAACAAACGGTAGTAATAACTATATTTTGATACCTACATTTTCAGATCTCAGAATTAAATGAATTTTACACAATGTGGTGTTGCATAGGGCTAAATTATTACAGGCATTGGAGCACAAAAGCATGAAACCTACTGCCACTTCTACACATTTACCACTTAATAAAATGATAATGAAACACAGGAAATCAATGCAGAATGTTAAAACACGGAGAAAAAAAATACTCTACTTCCCAGTAAAAAGGATGTACTGGTCTATAATATGCATGGTGATTTTTCTGATTAGATTTCAGAAGATAAATATTATAATCAACATCTGATCATGTCAGTCATTTAGAGGGCAAAAAATGAGATTGTCACCCCCATTAAAATAGCAACTGTGTCAAGGTTATTCATCTTAGAATCCCAGAAACAAATTAAAGGTGGAGAGTCCACCCTTAGTTTACTGCCACGATTCAGTCTACCATGAATGCAGGGAGATAGACTCTTCTGATGACAGTGCAAAATCAGATGCATTTAAACTAAGCTTTACCATCTTCCATTAGATACATGCTAGCCACAGGATGAGGATTGGATTGGTGCAGTAGCTATTGATAGAGAAGAGCCGTTCTGAAAATTATCACAGAATTGTTCATAAACAACTGTTCATAAAATACTGGGGTAATTTATTAAAAATACCGTACCCCTGCCCCTGAAAATTACTACAATTTTTTGCAATATTCACCCCAGGCTCAGATATTTTTCGCATCGATATGTTCCAAACATATTATTTTTAAGCCAAGTCCATAAAGAGTTCATGCAATCTTAATTAGTATAAATTAAAGCACATGCAACTCATTTCTGGAATATTTTTACTAGGGAAATATTTGTGGGGCTATCGTTTAAATGGTTTAACAATAATTTCTCATTCCAAACAAAAGAATGCCAAATTTCGTATAAGCTACTATATTTATTTTTAAATTTTATTTATTTCTAATACATATAAATGTTGCAATAATAATTGTTTAAATACAGCCAACCCCTTGCTATTGCTATTACCTTTCCTATTTAATCCTCTAAAGCTATTAATTTCAGAAAATTTAAAATTACCCAAAAATTAGGGTATTTTTTGAAATTTTCCTTAAATTATCTCCAATGAAAATTTCACCTACTAACGAATCTCTAGCTTTAAAACTGGCTCACTATCCTAAGGACCCAAGTTTGAATCCTCTTATTTGTGTAGATTTTTCAGTAGAATCCTGATCACTCCTAGGATGCAATGAGGAGAACACTTCAATTGGATTGCTCCCCCATTCAATGGGAAGTTAAAATTGTGGTCCCCTCTGTGACTTTCATTAAGAGCAGTAGAATGCTGATGTTGCATTTCTCTCCACCCTTCCCCCAATTTCTCAATAACCCTTCACTCATAAACCAACCCGCCAGTCCTTAATGGTACATAGGCCCTCCTCATATAACAGACCAACCAATTATGAATCAATTTTTTTAATGCTTCTCATGGACCTGGAAATACCATAGAAGGTTATTAGCTACATACATACCTTCCCAGATGTTGAGATGCCCTTCCACAAGCTGAAATAGCATATGATGTAGACAGCAAGGAGGCACAGGGCAAGGTCCCATTTGATTTCCCCAAGATCGTGAATGCCCTTGCTGTGGTTCATCTCCAAGATGGCTCGACTGAAAGATGACAATGAAGAAGAGAGGTGAGGACATAATGTTACAGAAAAGTGCCAAATAGGTTCATTCACTAACATCTGCCAAGACAAAGCTTGGATAACTGCTAGCACCTATTCACTCGGAACAAGGGAAACAAAGCAAATGCAGTGGATCAGTATCATTGCAAAAGAAAATAAAAGTCATGAAGATAGGAAAAGAAGGTAGGTACTGCCATTCCACATAAATTTTTTTATTTTACGTCCTGGGTTTTGCTGCAGTGCAGCATCATCCACCTGATGATGCTGCACTGCGGTGAAACCCTGGTCGTGAAATGAAAAAATTTATGTGGAATGGCAGTACCTTCTTTTCCTATCTCCATGATGGATAAATTCCACCAAGTGACGCCCGAAACCGTTTCCTTTGAAAATAAAAGTGGCGATCCACTATACAGTGTGTCCCATATATTGTGTGTCATTTTTTACCTAAAATTTTAGACACTTTCTTTCATGCCACATGAATGAAA
Source organism: Ceriagrion tenellum (assembly GCA_963169105.1). Lineage (NCBI taxonomy): Eukaryota > Metazoa > Arthropoda > Insecta > Odonata > Coenagrionidae > Ceriagrion > Ceriagrion tenellum. The sequence continues at coordinate 87,597,830 of OY720634.1, forward strand.
TTTGGTACCTGGGTAGAAAAAGGTTGTAAGTTTTGTTGAGCATGAGCAAAATTTTATAAACATGACCTTTTGACCCCAGAAATAAGGTCCAACCAAAAATCCAAATTTTGCCTTATGGGCTTTCAATGTTAAATTATTCGATATACAAAAAAGACAGAATTATTTTGTGATACTTTCAATTATAAGGTTTTTGGGCATGAAGAACACATTGGAAGAACTTTCGAGTTTGAAAATGCAACCGTGACCCCTGAAAGAGCCCAGTCAAGGTCACAGAAAGTGACAAAAAGTGAATCGCCCCTACAAACCAGTCGGATCATAGGTTTAAAAAGGTGCCAAGGTCGACGGTAAGGTCTTCAGATCCCTCTTGTCATCCCTTGACCTTCAAGGGCTACTCAGGGGTCAAAGGTCACAGGGGTGACAAATTATGAATCGAGGCTACAAACGTATCGAATCATAGGGTTAAAAAGGTGCCAAGGTCGATATTTTGTATATCAAGAGTAAAGAATAGCATATTCATATGATGACTTCAATGCATAAATGCACAGAAGAAAAATCTTCAGATAACAAATAAACAGGCAGAGTAACATGCTCAGTGGACTTCATATTGCTGCAGCTAGGAACCAGCCTATACCTTGCTAGATTTTAACATGCATAAAATACCTATTTTACTGTTTCAGGCCACATGCATAAGTATACATGTTCCACTAGGCTCCAAATAACTTATAATTTTGTTACTGATCGAATACTGACTCAGGTATAGGACTAAGTCTTCTTTTTAGTAGAAAATATTGACTAAAATGCATAACTCAATAAATGTAAAAGCTGAGGCAGTGTAAAGCTGAGGGGAATATAATTGAATCTTTGAATCTCATTGGTAAAGCCAATCTGTGTAACAATTGGCCAAGTAGAATGTCTTAATACTACAAAACAGAAATACCTAGCATATTAGTGAGTGGTAGGTCCTAATAGGAAACTTAAAACATAAATGTAATGGATCTCTCTGATAATGTTCACCATAGCTAACAAGTAATTGAGATAAATATGGTTCTATGAGGCCAATTGTAGAAATATCAATCCCAAAAAGTCATCCTATTAAGTTACTTGGCTGTAAATAGAAGGTTGGCTCTCATTGGGCAAAAAAATGAGGCAGTTTCTAAAACACTCTGCATGCCAGACGTAATTCATAAATGGCCTGCAAAAGTTTCCCAGGTTTTTACATAGAAATATACTTTATGAATAGGCATAAAAAGTAAAAAAGGGATCAATAGGAGAAAAAGACACATCAAAATATAACCTATAATGAACAAAAAAAGGGAGTAAAGCATAAAATACAAATTATCCATTGTTAGAGCCATTGATAAAAGAGTTGCTTAGGGTAATGTTAGCACTTTTGGGAAAACTTTCAGCATCATTCACAGTGACATTGACCCTAAGGGCAAATACTTGAGTATATCTGGTATCTTTCAATAATCAACATTTAATTTTTGAGAAAGATTTACTGCTCTCATCAGTCCTTGCCAAATATTTACACTTGGCCAAAAAAATACTGTTTGATCAAAATTCCACTTGCTAGTCTACTTGTCATGCTAATGAGATTGGGAAGAGAATTTTATTCCTCAACATACATTATGAAAGCTGAAACTTTTCTTCCCTGATTTTTTTCTAGAATATCATCAATAAAGCATACTAACACAAATACCAAGAACATGAAGAACCAATCATATAGTAATTTGTGAAGCACGAGTAATAAACGGTTATCCTATTATGGAGGACATGAAGTCAAAGGAGAACGATAAGTGCTGATTCACTCATTCATAAAAGAGGCCCTGCATTAAATATCTACTACAGTAAATTTAAAGTAATAACCACAAAATCATTCCTTGGGTTTGATTCCTTGATTTGTAACAAAATGATCTGACCTGATGAGTTCTGTACTGTTTGCAAAATAATCATAATCATCATCAATATTAGGCCTGACTTAGTTTTCAGACTTGGATCTTAAACCTCTTAGTGCTGACTCCTGCCAGTGGTACTAGCGAGAAATGCAGAGGGTAAGCTAATGAAATGCATCATCTCAGGAAAAAAATATTATGAAGTCATTGTTCAATATATCCATATGCATTTTGTTTTATAGTGCATAAATTGAATTAGGTAATTATAATAAAAGACTTTTATTCGGTTATAAAAATTATTGTAATTATATTAGTGTACTAAATTCAAACAATATTTGTGCATGAGCCAGCCCGCCCGGCATATATCGGCCCGCCTCACTTTTCACCCGAGATGCAAAAGCCGATATAATGGCCCGCTGTGCTAAGAGGGTTAAGGCTTGTACCTTTCTAAATGGGATTCAAACTCATGACTTTTTGGTTGCCTGATAAGCAAGTTATTGCTGCCTGTTGCCTGACAGAACAAAGCTAGGTAAGTAATTCATTGCTTGTGACTATCTCTCAATAAATGTGGCACAAAAGTTGCCATTTATATTTGGAAGAGACTGAACTGGCAATCATCTACTAGCAATGCATCCCCTTTTAGGCCAAAAAATATCATTTCATATAACGATCAAATGGTATGTTACTGGATGATAATCATACAAAAATCTGTTTGCATTTGGATGGTATGATATAGGCTTTCAAATCTGAAGGATTTGAAATCTGAATCAAATGCATACGAGATAATTGCTTGGAAATGAACATATTTTCAGGTATCAGTCATAACTTACTCTAACCATGTTCATTTAAATGCCATTTGTAACATAAAAAGTTTTGGAAGAATTGTTTGCTTATGATGCTTGGAGCCCAAAAGATATTTCGGGCTCTCCAAAAATTTTCCATGAATTCCTAGATAACGGCATAATTTACCATTTATATTCAAATTAAGTTACTTTTCACAACATTATAACTGAGGAGAGCTGTTCCATTTATTCATTTGAACTTCACTATCACTATAGCCCACAGTTAAGGCATTAATGTTTCAGAATGCATAATATATATCAATTAGATGATGGGACAGTCAGGTATAGAAGAAACATTACTAATGAACATTGTTATTTTTTTCGTTTACTACGATTTAGCATATTGAAGGAAAGACTTGGTAACTTTCCAGGGAAAATTTATTACATTCACCTTCAAAAACTCATGCCACGGTCAAGATAAAGAAATCTGAGAATCAAGATCTTTAATTTTTTTTTGACAGGACCTTGAAATTTGCACAAGTTGCAGAAATCTAAGATAATGCAAGAATCTGTGGAAATTGCAATGTTTTTCTTAAACACATTATCTGTCAAACATTCCCGAAAGATGATATCTGATACCATTAAATTTGTTCTAAAATAATTCTTGAAAAGACTCACTTGAAGTATTCTGTTGCAGCAGAGGTGAACACTGTTTCGTTGGCGGGAGTGACTCCATTATCCAATGGTTGGCCGTTCTCATCGGCTAAGGAATACGGTGAATCAGGATCGAACACAGACACAGATGAAGAGGGGATAATTCCGGAGTCGTTGGAATCCAGTCCTAAACTCATGTTTGCCAGCTGTTTCCTCACATCTAACTGTTGATGAACATTTAGAGAAATCATCACAAGAAAGGACAAATATGATAAGCAAAACATACTTGTTTGGGCATCATAAGGTTGGCATTTACATCATATGTATTTATTTTATACCGGATCTCAAATGGGTTGGAAACTCAGCATTAGATGATGTTTCTAAGTTTCTATTCTTGTACATTATGATCAAGACTACCAAGTGAAGAACATTTTTACTGATGATGAAAGGAGAGAAGTTGGAGATTCTGAGGAAAAAAACGTACTTCATCTAATTTCCAAGGTAAGCACCAGATCTTTCATTAAAAAAACCCAGACCCCTCTATATCATATTGCTGTGAGTTCTTAAATCAGTTAAGCTACCCAGGCATCCTGCTCCATGGATAATTCCATGGAGGCTTTAAGGCACAAAGGAAAAACTAGAGGTTTCTTGCATGTCATTCCAAGAAGTACTCATGCCCATATGCTGAGCACCAAAATCCATGAGATTAGACAACTTTAAACACCAGTTTTAAGGTAAACAAATTTATAGAACTGCCCACAAAGTAACTTTAATGGTGTCGCCTGTTACTGTTCACATACCCCTCATCAGTTCCCATTTATGCACACTCATGAGTTTTAAGTTAGCAAAACCTTGTGGGCAGCAGGGCTTAGTCCATGAACATTGGTACCATTCTAGGATTATGTAAGACTTTTTGGGGGTGGGGGGTTGGGATCATCTTACATTGTCTTATGTAGGGAGGGCAAGGGGTCAGGAACCAATTTTCGTAAGATTTTTGTCCATCTTGAAACACTATCGTTTCTGGATGAAATTTAGCAGTGACATGAAGCTGTCACCTGACTAGCTTTTATGCTGTAATCTGAGCTAGGTTCATTAATTTAAATTTAGTACTATGAATTTCATAAATTACCTCCATGCTCAACCAAAGTGAGCATTTAACGAAGAGTAGATTCAAATATCTAATGTCTTACATAAGACTGAGAGGGAGGGAGGGTTGGGAAAATCTTATATTGCCTTACATTGGGAGAAGGGGTGGGGTCAAAAATGGTATAAATCGCCTTGCATAATACTTTATTGGCCCCTTATAGGCTTCATATTCTCGTCACCGGTGAATAAATCTAACTCCTTAGGGAGGCTGTGTACCATGGCTGAAATGCTCTGCAGGCACCTATGCACTTTTAAGTTACGCCTCTGTTCTGTTAATCAAAACTTGTCTGTTTGCACAGGGCTCAAGAATAAGAATTAGTATTTACATTAAGAGTTGTGACTTTTGCTTTTTACTGTTAACATAACAATTTCAATAATGGAAAAAAGTGAATTTGTTGAAAATAGGTGATCATCTTGACGCATATGACATCTATTTCTGAAATTCTTTGATTTTATTGTAAGTAAAAATCCTTCAACTGCATAAAGAATCATCAAAATGTTGAAAAGTACTCATAATAACATCACAGTGAACATTCTCGTGAGCCCTTGCATTGCACTTTGCACTGAGCCATCAGTCGCACTGTTGTCAGAGGTGGGAAAGGTAAAGATCATTCCTTGGCTGCAGTTGAAGCCAGAACTAAAAGGGGGTCTTCAGCCGAGGGCCTATGCTAAAGAATCCATGATACTCACAGTGCAAACAGACACCAAGTATTTTAGCTAGTTAAACCACTCAACTTGACAACAAGATGTCAGGGTTCGAATCTTAGTCTAGGCAAGTAATTTTTTTCCCAGTGAATTTTGTAAAATTACAGATCTTTTACCATGTTCATGTCCTAAGTAATGAATGGCATGGATATGCATTCACGGATAACAGTTTTCTGTGAAGCAATGAAAGTATTTGTTTATGAGTCTAAAAAAAATTAATACTTTGAAAGTATCTACAGCTTGAAGAGTGTCTGACACAATTCTACCATAGGCGTTCAGTTACTACATTGCTACAGTGAAAATTTCCATTTCCTTCATATATATAAAACACACATATTAAACTCACCGGCCTGCAGAGGGGAGTGTTCCATGGGTTATCACAAGTGGTCCACGGTAGCATGTTGGTGAAGGAGGCAAAGAAGTACCTCAGGGACCAAGCGATGATTACATTGTAGTAGAAATCTACATAGAATGCAATGAGAACCACTGCATAACCAATTCCTAGAGGAGAAAAGGTAAAAAAAAATTTAATACTCCAAAAATATTGTACATTGAAACTACCTATGTCAAATTCATATGAGATACAACACCTCACATAGAAAACTGTTCACCACATTGGAAGGTAACACATCTTCAGAATGTTGTCACAAGATATGAAACATCCACAAAGCATGAAGTGTTAACACTACCATCTCTGAGTTGAAGAATACAATAAAGCATTATTATCACATAATTTTTGGCCTTATAAATAAACTTTTCATATGGTTTCTCCCAAAAAAATTACTAGGCAACATAAAAACGAAAAGCGAATTTTTAACACTGCAATTTCAACAATACCATTTATTGATCTTGATCATGGTTGTACTGCAAAGCAACATCAGGTCATCATCAACCTCAAAGATCATTTTAACATAAAGCACAAGACTGTCAATTTTGCAAATTTTTCCACTTTCAAAAGAAACTACTAATCCTTGTTTTTTCCAGCAAATGTTTAGAACCAAAGACAAGCCGTAGCAGCACTCCTCAAAATTTCACATAGAATTGCCCACCATGCTGAGGAACCAATCCATTTGTGGCATTACAAGGAGTTAAAATGAGACATCATGAAGGAGAGAAACTTAAGAATTATGACGTGATTAACTTTAAGGTATAACATACTATTTGGTTCAATCCTAAGATAAATTATGATTGATGTATGCTAATGCTTTTTCTTTTACCTCTTTCTTTCACTCTGGTAAAATAACTAGTCTTACATTGAAGTTTTTCAATTTTTCTTTATTTCATGAAAATGGATTTGAATAAATTTGAAACAATCTAATTCAAATGAAAATTATCTTGATATGTCCCCTATCTTCTTTCCTAAATTCTCTCCACTAATAACAAAGTTGCACTAAGTTGCAGAATGTAGAGCGCAATCATGGAATAAGATGCTGAACTCAAGAAGTCCCATAAAAACGATTTGGAAACAACTGATAATCGTCCATTGTTGTATGTTGCACCAATTTTTCAAGAAGAAAAGCTCTGTATGATCTTAGCCAAAAAGCCACTTCCATTTCCCTAGAGCTTCTCCTCTACTCAGAAATACAATCCCTTGTCTCCTACAGGATCTTATTTTGGCGGAAAAGTGCTCTACCATGGAAGCACTCCCCAGCAACAGCAAGCTATATTGGCCACACTCCTTATGCAATTACCATTCCTGTTAGTTCACTCTTTCAAAAGTTTAATTCAATGACTCTACCATCCTTGTATGTACATATTCCTTTGAACTCTCTTCGTCAGACTAAACCCCTTAATTTTCTGTGCAAACAAACTCATCAATCCAAACCATATATGAAATAATAACAGCACATGTACTTTGATGTCCCAGGTAAAAATATCTGTCACTGCTCTGAAAGACCAATATCTGATCTGGAAGTGCTGCGTAAGTTATTGGTCAGGATTTGCAACATCTTGAAACTCTTTAAAATACAGACCAGTACAGTTCAGTTTCAGACCACTCCCAGATCAGACATTTGTCTTTCAGCACAGTTACAGGCTGTTTTCAGAGCAGTTTCAAACCAAATATTTTCACCTGTGGTAGAATATGGGAGGAGAGGGGATAAAACTAGTTAGTTACATGTACAACCAGGCATTGATTAGCTGATTATGAAAAGGATTGCAAGCTCTAATGGAGGAATCAGAGAACCAGCATGGAAAATATGTAAAGAAGGTAAATCATAAGGAAACACAAGTAATGAGATTTTATAGAACAAAGAAACTGTGAAGGTTGGTGAAAAACAGAGGACAAAGAAATGGAACCAAGAGAGCAATTTAATTACTGAGGTAGCACCATCCTTAGATGGAAATGGACATAGTAGCATAGTTATTAGAAGGAGAATTTCACCAGCAAAGTAAGTGTCTCACAATAGGAGGGAACTGATGACAGTGACTGTAGGTAAGGATATCATAAACAGACCTGTGAATCGTTATCAATGGAGTTTAGAGTAGTTTCGGGAAGAAATGTGGACTCAGAGAAAGGAAGACAATGCTGCAGGTGGTCAATGTGTGAGTGTGGAGGAGAGTGGAGAAGGTGTGTCATGTAGACAGTAAGAAAAAACGAGGAAGTGCTCATTTTGATGGAGGAAAACTTCTAGATGAGATTAGGAGGCAAAGAAGGCGATTGGACAAAGTATTGAGTAGAGATGGGAAAATTACCGTAATCTTCATTTGAGGCAAATTACCGTGGGAAAATACGGTAATTTTCGAAAATTTCCGTAATTTTCCATTGATTTTTCTATTTTCTGCAATCGATAGCTAATGAAGAATTTAATTGGAAAGCCAACAGCAATGGCAAGGTGTTAGCGACATTAAAACCTTTACGATTGCAACAATAATGCATTTGAAATAAATAACATTTAAAATCAAATATTGCAGTCATCACGCAACTTGGTATTCATTTGTCTGGTATGAGAAATTTTTGTTCAAACCGTACAAAACGATAATTCAAATATTCTAGAAGTTAAAATATCCCACAAATGAGTCGCGCGTGCCTTAACTTATAATTACCATTGTCTGAAATATTTATAGACATGGCTTTAAGTTATAGGCTTGGAATATATCGGTATAAAAATTATGAGTCGGAGGCGAATATTACCGAGAATTACGTTAATTGTCAGAGCTTGCTGTAAATTGCGTAAATTACCGCGGTAATTTTCAGACTGGCCCATCTCTACTGTTGAGTGGCGAACGGTTACTTTAGACCGCAAGAGAGGGGATGTTGCTGAGTGAGTATGAAAGGGGGAGATGGAGAATAGGTTTATTGATGGGATGAAGGAGGGTAGGACGCATGCTGAGATAAAGAAAGAAAATGTTTATGTTGATAGGGTCCCGCACATGCAAAAAATCCAGAGGATTTTCACTCATTTCCATTTCAACCTAACTTAATCAATAGACTATTTTGATTGATATAAAAAGTAAGTTTTTGTCGTAATTAAGCGACATCTTCTTACCCGAAAAATGGTCGCTTTCACTGAAATAACATTACAGACAATTTTGGTATTTTCAATCGAAACTTTGATACTTGGGGGCCAAAATTCTCACAGAAAACATTATTTGATTTGGAAAATAATTGTGTGTGCATTATCAATTTGGGTGGGCCACTTTCTCTGGGCACTACATTTCGCTCCTGGAAAAAGTGGCAAAGCGACTTCCCATGATCCAACACACAATTATCATTCCTCTCGACCTCATAAGTGAAACGAACGTATATATGCGGAAGTCAATTTAAAAAATACGAGGGTAAGGTGAATGACCCTCGACCTGCCAGGGTGAGACTGTTTTTTACTCGCATATTGCATTTATTACTTTTTAGCTCTTTATATTCGTTCCTCTTTCCCAAGTTTACCCGATAATTGGATTTCATCCCCGTAATGCGGTTCTGGTAAGTCTCCAAAAAACACATCAAAGACTGAGTCTCACCATTTGATCGTAAACGTTTTACAGTCACAGATATATTTCGATTTGGGAATTGGAGGGAGCCAGAGAGAGCCTAATCTGGCGAATTGGTTTCGAGGAAAACATTACAAAATGGAAAATATTTTGACGAGACAAGAGACGTCTAATTAAAAAGAGTTGTAAAAATATTTTACATAAATAGTAAAAAAATTGGCAGAACGACCCACCCTAGTTCTCACCGCTCAGCTGATTTTGACAGAGAATCCTGGCATTTGGCGCTCGTAAAATTTGTGATTGATTTTGAGTTCGAAGTCACGACACGGATTTTCTGACACTTTGAATACGTGGTTTGTAATTTGGTGATGCTGAAATATACTTGTTTCATTTGTTGATCAATCAAGATACTTATCTGGTAATTAGGGCTCGTGGAAAACAGTTCAAAATGGAAATATTATGACAGGACGATACACGTAAACTTAAAAAGAGTTGTAAAAAGTACTTGACGAATCAACTTATGTTTAACGTACGTTTCTTTAAAGCTTGTACCATCATAAAAAGCAATCTCGTTAATTAGCAATTTAAATTTAACCATTGAGATACACCGGGAACTGTTGACCTCAACCTTGTGCGACCAAATAAATAACCTTCAATTCCAATACTTAGTGACGATGGCTTTTTCAAGAAGTGAAGTGAAAACACTTTCAGTAAATAGCTGGTATCGTTTTCAAACGATGGAAAGCGACGGAAAAGGAACTTTATGATAAAAAAAAGAGAAAAGGCGTGCCTTGAAAGAGTAGAGCTTCGAGAAAAGAAGAAATGGAAAAGAGTATTGAATACACGGGAGAAAATTAGGTGTGAAAATTCTTTTCTGAATGACATTTTTCTATTTTACTAGGATAAAAATAAAAATTTTTGCTTAACACGAAAAGAGATGCTAATTAGTTTTTACTTGCTTTCTTTTACGAAACTGGTGAAAGGTCTCGAAAGTTAAGAAAAGTTGATGAGAGGGAAAAATTTCCAGGGAAGATTAATTTTGTAACTTAAATAAAACTTTTTGTACTCCACCATAGGTTTAATGACACGACCCGGGTTCGACACTTCGTGTCACTTAAGTGAATTCAGATGACCTGAAGATGACACGAAGTGTCGAAACCCGGGTCGTGTTATTAAACCTATAGTGGAGTATACGAAGTTTTATTTAAGTGACTATGAATTACTTCCACAAAGTCAAGCCTGAAACAATTTCCTTTGAGAAGAATAATTTATTTTTCTGGATAGTTTCCTTGTTTAATCTGTGTGAAGTTGGGAAAAAACCACGATATTTGAGTAAACACGATGGACTCGACTCGTGCCGATTTTTTGTATTCTAACACCGTAGATGGACATGTACATACAACTGTGTGATATATTCTGAAATTCTCTCTGTATTCACCGCTGGAGGATAAATTTGCCTTTGAATTTGCCCTAAACGTTGAATTTTGCAACGAATTCCTGCTCGCCACCGGTGTACTCATTGCCAGCAAAATCTATCTTAACATCAGTAAAGGTCTGATTCCTCAAAGAGTGTCATATTTAATTCGCTTGATTTCGATTACTGGTTGCCACGGAACCATTCAAATAATTATGCTAGTTCGCTGGTTGCTATGTGACTATTTAAAATAGCGCGCGAAGAAGTCGTTTGTTCTTTTCTCACAATCAGAGGCCTCAACTCATCCAAATTTCTTCTTTAATCCTGACTCGTACTTATAAAAGCGGCAAAAACATGACATTTCTTTGCAATAACGTCGAAAAACCGATCGAAAAAAACGATGAAGAATAATTGCCAAATTCTGGTACTCTCTGACATGAACGTGTGTGAGACAATTTTAAGAAATGTGGGGCTGAGCGGATTGTTCATTATTCAAAACAAGATAAACTATAAAAAGATATGTTGCAAACGCATTAGGTTGAAAAACTGATTATTTAGTTGTTTCCTAAATATCTAAAAATCTAAAGCCCCAGTCGCACCCTTAGCAGACGACATGTTGCCCATGTTGTGTTACCTGCTTATGGTGGGTTATGGAGACTTGTTTGACGGTAAGTGCAACAATGGAAATATTGGACGGAGAAATAGTATCACTTCATTTTCTATCTTCCGACTCTACATCACTACTGCCCTGCTAAGCTAAAAGAGAGTAACTTCATCATTGTTGGTTCTGAGTTATCGCATGCTTAAGTTTTCATCTTCGATTCTTCATCTAGTTCTTCTAAGAGATTACTGGCTTTAGCTGATGCTAGGATTATCAGCGTGGGAGATATGGAATGAAGATAACTCATAAATGAACAAAAGTATTGAGATTCTCAGGGAGAAATACTTATAGTTACTGTTAACTCGCCTTTATACTGTAGATACGAACTGACATTTATACTGAAGATACGGTGATAGCAGAATGTGATATCAGGGAAACCGCTAAAGATACGGTTTTTGTTTAGTATTTATTTTGAATCCTCACGAATGAAAATAACAAAATCTACTCTAACCTCAAAATGTGCAGTTCTGTCGGTTACTGTCTTTTGGCTTAGCTGGGCAATCTACATACTAATCATGTTTTCTTTCTCATGCGATACGTCTTACCTCTCTTGAAGCCGTCCATAAAACCATTTCCCCTTATTCAATTTACTCGCTTTTCACCTTACCCGCAAATGTTTCATCTCTCTCATGCCAAAATTATAACCCCTAACCGCACTATTTTCCGAGATATTTGTCAAAACAACACCAGCCAATTTTCACAGGATATGATACGTGTGCGCTCTCCAGAGAGACTTTATTTGAAAATAGAGGACTTAGTAGCAACTAGATCTAGTCAGAAACATTACAATGAATATCTAGTGTGTTTTCTCAACTTTTTAAAATATGAATCAAGCACTCACTGCAGAGTTAGTTAGAGATTTGCTAAAAATAATCCCTCCGGCGTGAAGGCTTTTTCCCCGCGCGACGTGACAAAAAGGGGTTAAATTAAGAACTTATGCATTCATATTTAGATAATTTATGGGAATTTGAGGCACATAAAAAATTCTAGAGCTTCATCCCAAGCAGCTGTGTTAGTCAAAGTTCATTGACTACAGTTTCTCCTCCGTTACAGAAGGCGTCTTCAGATCTTCGACCTCTTCAGTAGACGTTCATGTCTTCTCCTCCTGTAACGGGTATGCTCTCCAGAGAGACTTTATTTTTAAAAAAAGTAGACTTTGTAACAACTAGACTTAGTCAGAAATTCCACTATGGATCTATGTTATGTTTTCTCAAATATTTTTCAACATAAAGCAATCAGGAGAAGACCTGAACGCCTCCTGTAACGAAGGAAAAACTGTTGTCAATAAACTTTGACCAACACAGCTACTCTGGATGAAGCTCCAGCATGTTTACAAGCCACTGCGGAAGCCTCCGCACCACACAAAAATATCCTTGCACCAATAATATGAAAATTATTTATTCAATGTTTCCTACAGCTACTGAAGTTAAAACGTGAAGCTCGAAATTGGTCTCCATTATGACTGGGGAACTATCTCGCTCAAATTAACGCAACATCAATCCAAGTCATGCGTTCCGCTTCGGCGACGAAGTGAAACTTTTCGCTCCCAAATAGTTTCTCTCAGAGGGCAAACACTTTCAGTGCACGAAATGACTTCTCATTCAAGTCGGAGTGAAACGTAATATGCAGTTGCACTTCGGCACGCATCCTAGATCTTCAGTCACGCTGCTCCTCCTGTGTTGTCAGCGCTGCAAATAAAAACGCTTCACTACCAGACATATTTCAATGCCTTGTTTTCACCTCTGTAATTACTCTCTACCCGTGTATTTCCAGCAATGGAAGCTCACCAAAATGCACACCGTAGTAGATCACCTTACTAGGATTGAGTTAACCTACTATCGGCGTCAAAATGTGCCGCTGTATTATAAAAATTTATACCTGAATTCAGGTAAACGATAGTACACTGCTGTATAAACCATTTTGAAGGTATTTTATTGTAACTGTAGTAGTATTTTACATCATATGGTAAAACCAAAATTGTAGACACAAATGCACTAATAAACTCCGCGCACCCTACATTTAGCAGTTTTGTCAACTTCTTGAATTTTGTAGCACATCCGAGGAAAAACTACGCAATCTAATGCATTTACTTTCTTCAGATAGTTGCGAAAATAAATAAAGTTACATATAATGGAAAACGCACATTTTTTAATGCAAATTTTGTTGTTAATTAACAAAAATGTTTAAACACTATATAGTCCTATTCACTTTAAACACTATATAGTCCTACAATTTGCTCAGAATCAAAAAATTAAAGCCATGATAACACTGTTCAATTCATTGGAAGAAGTTCTATGAGCCGTAATCTGTAAGAATGTTTTTATTTCTGAATGAAATAATTTCCATTGTTGCCGCGTTGCCAAAGTGGGCGGCGCCGCATGGCTAACGGTCTCACGGAGGCAAGGCTGTTGAGCGCGGGGAAGGCGAGCAAGCTCGTTGACCCCTCTTCTCATACTGCGTCGCAAGCAATTATAATAGACATAACCCATTCCATGACTTACATAGTAGTCATACGTCCACATTGGAAAATTTTTGCGGTGGGAACGCAAGTGTGGCAAAATCCTGGCGAGATAGAATAATGATAAAACAGAGAAAGCGTAGAGATATCCCTTGCTTCTCTATATAGAGACGTAGTGCTAAATTTTCTTCTATTTTTGCTTAGGGTATAACTGTGCATTGATAAATAGTGATAGAGGAAATGAGATTGATTAAAGACAGTCGTGATGAGAATAATGATTTGACACACCTTTGCTTCAACAACAGGTGGCAATTCGTCGCGCCCACCCAAACGGTTTACGACTGGGGTTGGATACTAATTAAGCTTGGACTAACCGACAGCCTCGCATTTGTTGTTCATTTTTCGTTCAGTCTTGAGGTTAGTTGATTGCAGCCCTCCACCCTTCCCCATCTAATGCTAGTTTCTTTTCTCCCTGGTATCGCCTCTTCTGTGCGTTCCTCTTTATTTTTTCTATGTATTTATCCCAAAAAATAGAGGGAATGGCCTACCTTGTAATTAACATGGAGATACCCTCCCCTGGGAATAGTGCTCATGGAATGTTCCCCCTATTTTTCCTTGAATTATATTCCTTACATACACATTATGCTTCAAAGTGCGCCAATTTCATTTGATTTTCTGTATGGCGGTGTTCACTGTTGCTTTTTTCTTCGTCTCAACATATGTATACACTATCTTTTCTTATATTATCCGCCCATTTGATCTTCCGCCTACAACAACAGGTTTCGAACGTTTCTAATCTTTTCTGGTTCATTTTTTCAATGGCCCATGTTTCCTTCCATAATTCGCAAACATTCGGCCAAGATATAAAAAATCGTACACTCATTCAATTACTTCATTATTTACTCTCAAAGTAAAATCATTCAAACCCCTCTCCGTATCAAATTCTATCACATATTTAGGTATTTGACGCATTTATCCTCAAATCTATTTTCCATGTGTTTCTTTGTGAAAGTTATCCAGAAGCCCCTGTTATTCCAGCAGGCTTTCTTACAGAAACACTGCATTATCCGCATACAATAGGACACGCATATTATTGTATCACCAACCGACATACCGACGTTATCCCTTCAAAATCCCTGACACATTCATCCTAAAAAACATTGAATATTCGCAGCTTCAAGGATGTTCTAATTTATTTATTTATTTACTAGGTTTAATGGTCACTCAACCATTACAAGGTAAACCATACATAGCACAATTATATACATAAATTGATCAATACACAATAATAGTTCATTATCAATAACATCTCATACCGATTTCTTAATAATCTTTTTTACTTGAAACAGGTCAAGCACACTACAAGACTAATTGGACATAGCACAAGTCCTATTTAGTGGCGCGTTCTTTGAAATGACATGTATTCCTAATGCTAAGTGTTAGAATTCATAATTTCCTAAACTTTCATGATTCAAGAGAATGACACATCTGTGTTGAAACTGGTTGAGAGTTTAAATAAAGTCGTGTGGAATGTTACTAAGTTGTTTAATTGGTTAGTAAAAATAACTATTGCAATCCACTGGTCAGTTTACAATGTACAATTAATTGTACAATCCGAATATTGATGCCTGGCATCATCTTCAGGTGCTCACTGACAAGTAAAGTATCTATTGCGAAGTGTTATTTTTTTCGATTATCCTCGATGACATTACGCATCCCTGTAGTACGCCTTGTTTAAATTCAAACCAGTCACTAAGACCCCATTGTTTCTTAAATTTGCCTTGCTATTGTTATTTGTCGTCCTTCACTCAAGGATCATTCTAAGAATTCTTATCTTTTTAAGATTTTATCTCTGCGTCTTAAAGGTTGCGAAATGATGCGATTGATTTTAGCGATGTAAGTCCACCTGCCACTCGTAACGCAGATTTCTCTCGATTGCCAATCTCTAACTATCAGGTGAGGGAGCAGTGTTTAGTATGCCGCATAGAGGACTCTACGCGCACGCTGACTAGGGAGCAATTTTCAGCGATCGGTTGTATAAGGCCAGCTTCATAGGTCGGCGGCGGCGGCGGAAGTGGTGGTTCTCAGCCAATGAGGACAATTCTTTACAAATCATGACGTCAGACCGATGAACTCAGCTATGATGGCTAGTGAGGGCCGCAAATATTCAGCCTGACTGAATTCTGTGGCGGCGGAAGCTGGCCGACTAAAGGGAAAACCCACTGCCTTTCAAAAATGAATCCTCTTTGGATTCAGCCATTCTGTTTCCGTAAAAGATTCTTTTAAGCGATACGTATTGTGTTTACGATATATTTAAGATGTTTTGAGTTTAATTTATAATGGCTTGAGAAAATATAGTCTGGTATCCAACGAAAATAGCCTTCTTTATGGTTATATGGCATCATTAATCTACTAGCGTTAACCAGAGAGAGGCTTAAATCAGCTAATTGATAAGTATTAAGGCAAAATATTAGTTATCCATTCTCGATGCCGCAACCACGGGGAGAAAATTTTCAGGTTGCGACTATTGTTTATTACAAGTCCGGACAGTGGAGCTGATCAGGCATAAATGCTGATATGACATTGCCTAACGAGTTAAACTACGACCAAATTATTTCACTCACTTGATTGTAAGGATCAAAGCACAATATAGTTCTTGAATTGAGTAGCAAGGCTTTTTCTCGACTTATTTCTATAAACATGTATTTCAGATTGAGACGTTGCACGTTAGTATGACGAACATGGTTATAGTGAAACTACTGCCATGAAATAATCATTAATATATTTATTACTTACTAATCTTTAACCAATTCATTCATTAAGTCTCACGAAGGGTAAACTCCAGGGTAAAAATATACTCAAACATACTCAAGGGTAAAAAAAATGTTGCTTTTTCCGATGACACGTAAATACTGCAGGGTCAATGTTATTGTAGGCTTACCACCTTTCATTTGTTTTCTCGCCGCCGACCTATGAAGCCGGCCTAAGGGTGAGCCACGCAGCCGGCGAGAAATGGACGGAGCGATAAAAGCCGAGAGGAGGGAGTGGAAAAGAAAAATGAATAAGAAATCCGCCGGAGAGGAGAGTGGTTGTGGGAGGGAAATGTGGAGGTCGAGCATTGGAGGGCTGAGTGAGTGGGGTTTAAAGAGGTGTGAAAGGGTGCGGGGCACGGGGTTACGAGGGGTGAAAGTGGAGGACCGACTTGGAGACAGGGTACGCCCTTTCTCGGGCGGAAACCCTCATATATGTGTCTCGCGGAGTGAAAGAGGAGGGGGCGGGGGATGGGGCGAAAAGAGGTCGGAATGGCACAGCGGCTGGAAGACTGACTTTTAAGGTGGAAGGTAAGATTTTGAGACCTGGAGAACATTTTTATGAGAGTACTGGGTCGCTTTTGGTCCGCGCAGACCAGTTCCCTAGTCTGTCTTAGGATTACCAGTGTTGGAGTAAAATTTCAGGACGGAGCTACGTCGTGAATTTATTGTATGTACAGTCGGATTCAAATGTATTGCAAAGAATCGAGTGGCGCCACTTACGCTTCTCAAGGAAATTGAGTTTCACTTACGGCGCTGTTATTCTTTGCTACGCAACGCTATCAATTCATCTGCTTATTTGCACGTATTCAAATGGTAATAGTTGACCAATTTGCTATATTGTGTTAATTTGTTATTACACTTTCGTTTTGGTTTGGATTTACGATTTGAGCATGGATAATTATTATTTATTAATCACAACTGTTACTCTAAATGATAAATTACGTAGTATTTGCCGTAGGTATATTGTATGCCAGGAACGATCTGTGTTTAATAATAAAGTTTGCTATTTCAATTAATCAATACGTCGCAGCATGTCATTGTTATTCGAGCTGATCATATAATGTAATAATATGTTAGCACAAAACAAGCAATTGCTCAACTGTTACAATTTAAATACGTGAAAATAAACAGCTGAATAGATAGCGTTGCATAGCAAATAATAACAGCGCCGTAAGTGAAACTCGATTTCCTTGAGAAGTGTAAGTGGCGCCGCTCGATTCTTTGCAATACATTTGAATCCGACTGTACATGTTTGCATAAATATATGCCTTTAAATGTTCATTGTTTGCTTTCTACAATACTGAACGAAGTGGCATTTATAGTAAAATATTTAAAATGAAATGATATACCGAATAGCATGCATTATTTACTTGTTCAGGCTTTACGCTTAATAATCTCAAAAGTTAAACTAGTCTCATTTCTCCAAACACCTTTTAATTTTTGCATTATTTCCATTGAATTATTGCAATATTTTTGCAAATGCATTATTTTCAAACGCACAACCATTGCATAATTTTGAAACTCACCATCATGAAACTCCTTGTATAAGTTATACAGGTTAATGTGCGGCATACACTCCACTGGGCAAGTGACAAACGACTTAGCGAAGAATATAATCACTCCAACCCAAAGAAGGAAAGAATCGATAAATGCGAAGATTTCAGAACAATTAAATTAACTGCGCATGCACCGCAAATTCTGACCAGATGCACGGGAAGATGGTAAAAAAGTTATATTAATTTCTGGATTCGGTGTCAGGAGATACAGGGTAACGAATGCATTTATTTTAGCCCCGAGACTTCATCATACGGATAAGGACTGAATGAGCAAGCCCAAATATATTTGCTTCATTATCTATGGAATGTGCGAATTTCCACAGAGATAAAATCATCCGCCTTGACCGGATCCCTCGATTTCCGGCCGAGTGCTTTAGCCAGTTAAGCTACCGAGGCGTCCTCTTCCCCTGTGGATTTTTGGGACCTTTACGGGACCAGATGTTCTCGACTGCCGGACATACAATGTAACAATCAGTCACTACTGAGCGCTTAGCGCCACTGCCCACGAGGAAAGATCATACTTTGAACACAGAGAGGAGTTTACTCTTATTTGACAAATTTCAAGTTATCCGGGACTAGCCACGGAGTTCCACTTTACGGAGTCACCCGCAATGCACAAATGTGCGAGTTTCCACAGAGATAAAATCATCCGCCTTTGATCTATAGAAGGCTTTGACGATATGGATTGGAACATAATGCTCACTAAACGGAAGAGAGTAGGAGAGTCATTTTTGTCAGAAGAGTAACATGCAGAAAAGATGGCAGTGATGAAATGTTGGAGTAGTGCGGAGGAGAGAGAAGTGAGAATAAGCGCACGACAGGGATGTGCCTGGTCTCCAATGTCATCAAAATTCACCCTTAAAAAAACAACGAATAAAAGAAAAGGAAAAAAATAGGAGAACCATGCTAGCCTTGCTGATAATATAGCCATTCTGATTTCAAAGAAGGAGTATCTGACAAGAATGCTTAACTGTAGAGGCAAAGAGGATCAGGTTGGTGTGGTGGCTAGAGTACTGGCTAACCATACGGACGGTCAGGTTTCCAATCCCTGCAGAGGAGGATATTTTTCAGAGAAAATGGATCCCTACTTGAGTGTCTTGTGTAGGGAACTTCAAGTATAGTACTCCCTCTGTCGGATGAGACGTTAATCCGTGGTCCCCTTTCGTTAATAGCAGGCTAATGCCTACGCCAGGTTCCTCTCCTCTCTTCCTCCATTACTTGTCCCCTGCGGTGCAAATGACCTTAGCGGTCGGTCGCCTCCCCTAATATACAATCCAATCCCGTACAGGCAAATCCATGGCGAGATACGAAATGAATATTAATGCCAAGAAAACTAGGGATGCGGTTAGTGGGAGAAATCACAGTTAAATTTGGGGGGCGAAAAGTTGCACAAGAGAATGATTTTTTTCTGTATGAATAGGAGGATCACCAGCGATGGAAGATGCAAGAAAGATATTGTGAGCAGAATAGTCTAAGCAAAGTGGTATATCACCAGAAGAGAAGTCTACTGTCAGCGAGCAATACGAGCCTTGAAGTAAGGAACCTCTTTATTGAAACATATTTATGGAGCATGCTCTGATACGGATGTGTAGCATGAACAACAACAGCTGCGAAGCAAAGTAGATTGGAAGCAGAGGAGATATGGTGTTGTACAAGAACCATGAAGATAAAATAAGAGTAGATGATCAGCAACAAAGGTGCCCTATGAAGAGCTGGAGAGAAAAGAAGTACAACGAAAACTCAGAGAAAAGGGAGATATATTTAGGACACATTTGGACCCTGGGCACATTTTGGGCAACAATATCCGATTGGATACAATTTGAAGGAGAAATGAATGGGAAGAATCCAAACCGAAAACCAAGAATGAAATACATCTGGTAAATAATTAAGAACTTAAAAGTGAAGAACTACGTCGGACGAAAGCTGTTGGCTGATAGGAGAGCTATAGCAAACCAATTGGTAACTGATGACGATGAATATGTCATTCATGACTAAATGAAGCCATGTAGTCACATTTGTCAATCACACTACCTGAGCCATTGAATGGTAAGTACGAATGGTCCCCCGATTCGATGGACACGCACATTTTTCTTTACCGATGAATATCGAGTATTTGAAAGAGGAAGACGGTCGAGATATCGAACGACCTTGGTAAATACGCTAAAACGTTTACCCTTTGGCGTATGGTATTCGACAGGCAGGCTGACGTGGATTTCTGGGGGTCTATTCTGTACGTCATCGGAATTACCGAGCCTCGACAGTGACGAAATTTTGACGTCAGGGACACGTAAATTTCAAAGGGGATCATTCAAAATTGGATATTCCTATAATAATTCCTCGGGGAATTTGTAGTCACATTCACGGATTTACCGAGGTTCGACCGTGTCGATTTCTTACTGAATAATGACCCTGTTGTCTCTCTTCATTCTTCTACCCCACTGTGTTCTATCCTCTCTCCCACTCCTATCCACAATACGTTTTCTCCATGCCGAATTGAGCAATTCATATCTGAATCACACCGGTTTCAGCGGAAAAGACAGAAAATTACATTATGACTGAGTTCCGGGGAGATGACCATAGCAGCTGCACCATATTGTATCCCTCGGGGTACTATTCCACTCAGAAAACGCTTCTTTCAATTTTTCCGTCGCCTCGAAACGATTTCTTAAGGCTTGTTGCAAATGTATTCTCTCCCCAGGGAAATCTCTATTTCAGCCTATTTCCATGGCTTGGGAAACGAAGCGAAACAGGTGTCCAGAAGTCTATCTCCGCGTGTTCTCTATTTAACTCGCCGTCTTGGCTGGAAGAACCCTCCGGAGAGTTTTTGTGTTCGTTTTTGTTACAAGTTTTGATTAAAGTGACAGCTGTTGGCGCAAAAATATGCACTGATCATGACGCTGACTCTTGCGATGGTCGTAATTTTGCTTTACGGCGTTCATGGTTGTTTATGGGAGGCTTTTGAGGTACATTTAGGACAAATTTTAAGCTATCCGGGACTAGCCACGGAGTTCCACTTTACGGAGTCACCCGCAATGCACAAATGTGCGAGTTTCCACAGAGAAAAGAAAATCATCCGCCTTGACCGGGATTCGAACCCGGATCCCTCGATTTCCGGCAGAGTGCTTTAGCCAGTTAAACTACCGAGGCGTCCTCTTTCCCTGTGGATTTTTTTTTACATTAAGGAGTTACAGCTTGAATTTAACTAGTCTCAGACGTATTTGTTCTGCAAGTTTATTTTTTTAACCCTTTGAGTATGACGTGATATCACGTCAAGGATTGCGTGAGTGTCCCAGCTTTCACTAGGGAACTTTCATTAGGCCCCCTAGTGAAAGCTGGAACACTCACGGTATCCATGACATGATATCACGTCATCAGCACCAGAATAAAGACAACCATGACGTGATATCACGTCATGCCGCACTCAAAGGGTTAAAGAGCACGAAGCGTTTCGACGTTTTCACGTCATTTTCAATTGGTCACTACATTTTTTGTTTATACAAATGGATTTTCCGATTTATTAAATGTCCATTTCTTTCGCTCAAGTTGACTAGTAGCCAGTTGCAGGAACGTAACATATGTATTCCATAAAGTTATGGGACCCATAAGCCATGGCAACCATTCAATAAGTGTTGCACAAACATTCAATAAATTCATTGGTCTCATAACTTATGACATGGAGTTATGAGTTCCATAAGTAGACAAGATGGCGGATGCGCAATGAACCGCTTGGAGACTTAATTACTTGATAAAAGAGTTGTTTTCAGACAAGTGACCAGTTTGTTTACTCTTACTGACTAATTATAATGTGCATTATCAATTATTCATAGGCTAAACTTTCTTAACTTTTATCCGGCGGTGGAAGATTATATCAAATATTCGAAGCTAGTAACTATTGGTAAATAAGTTAAGTAACTAATAGATGTTCCTGCAACCCGAATATATTTATGAGTTCTTTGACTTTATGGATCTCATAACTATTGATTCCATAACTAAATTTTCTTGCAACTGGCCATAGGAGAGGTATTCTTAGAGGTGATCGGGGTGAAGGTAACTCTGCGGTACTTTGGAGCGGACGAAAGGAGGGAAGCCAACTGGTGTTCTTCACCAATGTCGTCGAAGTAAACGATAACAGTGGTCCTAGGAGAGCCTTGAGCCGTGGTGCCACTTACTGGTGAGAGTAACGGGTGAATGGAGAGGAGAGGTGAAGAATTGAAAAATACTTGGTAATTGAAAAAAATTGGCATATGTAGTCCTGAGTTGCTCGGCGTCTCATTCTTGAAGGACGACCAATCAATCATCTTCTTCCCTTCAGTTGAAAGCGTAAACGTGAGAGATTGGAAGATTTTTTTCCGTCGAAAACGCCCGTCTAGAGACAAACTTTCCAAATCTCGGGAAAGAAAAACGAGAAACACGTAGAAGAAACAAGTATATTGATTCAACAACCAATTAAACAAGTATATTTCAGCAGCTGACCAAATTACAAACCATGCATTTAAGGGTCAGACAATCCGTGTTCTGACTTCAAACTCAAAATCAATCACAAATTTTATTAGTACCAAATGCCAGATCTCCTCGTCATGATCAGCTGAGCGGTGTGCACTTGGCTGGGTCGTTTTGCCACTTTTTTTCGGAGCGAAATGTAATATCCGGAAAAAGTGACCCACCTACATGGACATTACAGATACCATGTCCCCAATCGAATAATATTATCTGTGAGGATTTTTGCCTCAAATTTTCAAAAGTTCGACTGAAAACACCAATATTGTCGTTAATGGTAGTTCGATCAAAGCGATCATTTTATGGATAAGAAGAAATCACTTGCGATTGAAAAAGGAAAATCATGCCGTAATGTGGCACTTCTATGCCACTGGGAGCCCAGGGATACGTCCACTCGAACCGGAAAAGGGGGAAAATTCAGTACAATAGGGCGGTAGTGCAGCCCCTTGTCAGCAATGCTTGCCTAGCGACCAATTACCTCAGGTCCTTCAGTTTTTAAAGTTCTTCATTCATTCATTGGTCGTTCAGTCCTAAGATTGGTTGACTGCAGCCCTCCACCCATCCCTATCAAATGCTAGTTTCCTTACCTCCTAGCATCTCTTCCTATGTACTTTCCTCTTTATTAGGCCCATGAACTTATTCCTGGGTCTTCCTCTGGGGACTTTTCCCTATATTTTGCCTTCACTTATGTTCTTCACTAACCGATTGTCTCTCAGTGTGTGTGCAATCCATCTGGTTCTTTTCTGTAAGTCACAAACTCATTGTCTCTCAGAGTAGAAGAGGAAAGGATCTTATGGTGTTCCACATGGTCCTGATACAGAGGAAAGGACCATATGGTGCTCCATGTGGTCCTTTCCTCTTCTTCATTTTGTCCGTCCATTTTATCTTCAGCATTCTCCTCCAGCACCAGGTTTCGAAGGTTTCTTGTCCGTTCTGGTCAACTTTTCCAATGGTCCATGCTTCCGATCCACAGAGTGCTACGCTCAACACGAATGTTTTCACAGTTTTTCTTAAAGTTTCAAAGTTCTTCCAACCTAAATAAAGTGGGAAGCGTTTTCGTCCGCGGTTCACAGCCCCCATAATTCGTTCCTTATTCTATACAGTGCAAATAACCGAGGCTGCCCACTCACCTCACACGACGCCACATTAACTGCTGACCGTCCTACGCAATTCAGCTTGAAATCACGCGTCATGGTTGTTATTTTCCAATGGAATTGGGTAAAGAACATGAACTATTTTCCGATTCTCTGATGTATTTCTTCACACTCACAAAATATACACGCAGTTACATGAACCTCATCTTTCCAGCATCTTGTTAGAACAATGACAGGCATTTCGGCTCTCGCCGCAGGATTACAACTTCCGCCCCGGTTTGCAAGCTTTCGCTTATACCCGGGGGCTAGGAAGAGGTGGAAGGAAAGGATGGGAAGGGAAGGTTAGCCAAACCGCAGCCCCTTCGAGGCCGACACCAATGAGGCGGATTGAGGTCAAAAGGACCTCAATTGGGCCTCCGCCTCCCCGAAGGGCTCGTATTAGTTTGGTTACCCAAACAACAGAGACGAGTAGCCGTCGGTTTTGCTTTTGCAAAAAACTTACCGCACTTCTTTGAGAACCGAGAGAGCCCGTTACCCAAAAATTTGGGATTAGGTGTCTCTCTGACTCCCTTTATGGGTTGACGTCGTGCGGTCCGCCGAAGTACGTCCTCGAGTCGGGGATCCACGGACCCATGAAGGGTCAATTCGGACCAATTCTGGTCAAAGCGTGAGTACAACCCTTCTCTCGGTAGTTCCCGTCAACCCAGTAGAACAATGACAATAAAATTAATGCATAACGACAACAGTCGTTCATCAGAGCGTAGCAATATGTAGGTACATACATGATAAATTCGAGCGTCAGACAACTCCCAACACTCCCCCTTGACTTCACTCAAATTTGCACCAAAATAATATAATATCATTTAGGTGCAAATTTTTGAAAGGAATAAAACCTTTTTTAAATCTATTTCTCCAGAATTCTCTCTAAAAATATAAAGCATTTAAACTAGACTTAATAAAACAACAACACATCTTAATTCACGAGGCAAACCTTTGATTTCACACCCAACATATTATTAAATAATTTTGTTTTTAGACCGCATACAATTTTAGTGAACACGTCACTTCAATTCTTATATGATGGTATGCACCGAAAAATGACATTCTTTCTCTCCATATTTTCACAACAGAAAAAGTGCTCCAGTTTGTCATGTTTTGACCTCTCTGTTACAGTTCCAGACTGACCCAACGTAAGAGCCTAGTATTTTCACAGTATATAATACAAGGCCCCTCAATTAACTTTGCCTGTCCCAACTCCCAACAATGATGCAATAAAAATTTCGGTATATAGCTTCAAGAGCCCGGGACAGGAATTAAAGAAATGCCTCCAGAAATTCGCAATTCTAACTTGATGGAATGTACCGAAAAATGACATTCTCTATCTCCACATTTTCACAACAGAAAAAATGCTTCAGATTGATACGTTTTGACCCCTCTGTTACAGTTCCAGACTGACCCAACCTAAGAGCTTTTGTATTGTCACAATATATAATACAAGGCTCCTCCATGAACTTTGCCTGTCCCGACTCCCAACAATGGTTAGATTAAAATCTCGGTATAGCGCTTCAAGGGCTCGGGAGGGGAATTAAACAAATGCCTCGAGGAATTCGCAATGATGAGACGAGATTCCCTTTTCGTGGAAAGGAAATAAACCACACCCCTTTTCTGTCTCATTTCCTCCCCCGTCGCCAGCAGAGGTGCCTTCTCAAATCTCCTCCGTGGCTCTACCCCACCGCCTCAATACTTCGCCGCAACCAGGGCACGTTCAGCCATCCCCCCCTTATCCGAGTCCAGCGGTGCGTTAAAACTCTCCCCGGCCCTACGCCGTCAGAGGGCGTTCTCTCACCTATTGTTAATTTCCGTCTAGGAGGAGGAGGACTTACCCCTTCCCCTGTTCTCCACCTTCCTTCCCACACACATCAATGCTTTTGCAGGGCCTTCACGCGCCAACAAATTGCCCCCTTGCTCACTCTCTCTATCTCCTTTCTGTAGACCCTCCTGTTCCAACGATGGTACGCCGCTTTCTATCCAACCGTCTGCCCTTTAAGCTCCCCCGCATCTCCAGCCGGATATATCTCCCTCATCGGTGAGCTATCATACAGGGAGGGGAAACGGTTTTCACGGCCTCCTTGTGCGATCGTCACTTCCATGTGTGATCCTCGATGTCTCATTCCCCTCAGATCTGCTTTAGTGCCCATTTGGCTTGAGGAAGCGCTAGTATGTGCCAGTCCTTCCAAGCAGTGTGGCATGAGGTGAATTTACACCAACATGCACCACACAGAGTTGGTGTGCTTTTCAAATGTATGTACCACTGTACTTTCTGTAAGATTAGTTTTTTCCTAATACCTCCGGATTATACATTTATTTGGTCATATTTTTGAGTCAAGAATAATATTCTGTATTCACACTAGCTCCATGACTGATACAAAGGGCAGAATAGGTAAATATTATATTAAACACTTTACCCTGATAAAGTTCGTGAAATGACGACTATTTAATTCATAAGGAAAAACCTGCCAATTCTTGAAGAAAACTATTTCAAAAAATACTAAAATTTCAGCTCCTTTCTGAACTAGATCAGCAAGATACGTGAAAGACCGTTATGATAGTCTCATTAATGTTACTGACCTCTTGCTACAACTTGGATCAGTGTCACTTTCAAACCGTCCATTGAGAATTAGACTCAATCGTATTCAAAACCAATTTATTTTCCGAAGAAGTTATCAATATCTTACGAGCTCCAACAAACGTATGGTAGATCAGATCATGAGAATAAAATATGGGAAATAGATTGTAAAACAGACAGTTTTAAATGTCGTTTTTCCCCCGGTCGATAAGAGACCATAATGGCTGCGTTTAGACTTTGATGTAGGTTAGTTGACAGGTAGCGTAGCTGATTAATTAATGTGCTCCTTAATGTATGTTTATAAATCAGCCGAGTAGTGCTTACACCAGTATTTCATGTTTCCTGTCTATGTATCACGTTTACGTAGATTCATTATAGATTAACTTAATATTTTATGTACCACTTATAGCATATTTATAGTGGGGTGCACGTTTATTAAAGTTAATTTCTACACTGTAGTGCATGTTGGTGATAATTCTCCCCCTGCCAAACACCCTTGAGGTGGATTGCATGGTAAAATGTAGATGTATATTTCTAGTTAATTGAAAAAACATACCGGCCCTTTTACAAGGGAAATAGTTCGTTTATACGCTTCAGAGAGAAATTTCTAACTCCTAGATCTCGTACAAAATGAACTGTGTCCGGTGTCTTTGTTTCCTCCACTGGTGTTTAAAATAAATGGTACAGTCACCGCAGTAATTTTTCAGAATCACAAAAAAAACTTCCTTTGTGGAGTATTAAACGTCCCACGCGAGAAAAATGAATCAAGTTTAATACTTACATCGATACTCTTATTTAATCACTGTGAACTTTAGTCATTTAAAAGTATTTTATTGTACCATAAATATTATAATATTTTCTTCGTGCATCCTAAAGTTGCTGAAATTGAAACGTATAATTCGAATAAACTCAACGAAGTCCGGCGAGATGTTGTGGGACATTTTGTTAAGAGAATTAATAAATAATAAAACTGGTTGAAACTTGGCAATGTCCACTGTATTTATTGTATTGACTAGCTGACCCATGCAAATATTTTGCACAGTATGCAGCTTCTTGTTTCTTCCTTCTTTCTTCCTGTTCTTCTACCTGTCGAATATTTAGCACAGTATGCAGCTTCTTACTGTTTCTTCCTTCTTTCTTCCTGTTCTTCTACCTGTTTCTTCCCATGGACAATTATATGTTATTTATGTTTGTGTTAAAGATACATAACGTAAACTTAAACGGTAAACAGTCACCCTGATTGCAGGTAGAATGTAAACAATCTAACTGAACGACATGTGAATAGATGGCACCTCCTACACTCTTTTAAGCTGGTAACCATAGCTAACATATTAGTTGATTATATTGTCAGAAGATGGCACTGTATAACTTTTTTAACAAAAAATTTAATTTTAAACCATTTGTCTATTTTTCGTCAATAGTGGGGAACATAAGCTTTAAAACGATGTTTGAATCATTAATTTTGATGAATAATTATGGGAGTTATGGCGTTGCGACAAAAAACACCTTTGAGAAATAATATATATGATTTATTGTAGGTACTACGCATCTCGACGTTTATGCGCAATCATCAGTTACCTGATGCAAAGATAAATCCAGTGGACATTGCCAAGTTTCAACCAGTTTTATTCTTTTATTCTCGTATAATTCGAAATTGGTCTCCATTATGACTAGGGAAATATCTCGCTCAAGCTACCATAAGTGTTTCTTTCACTTGCGTCGATCAGAGAATCACCGTCAAGCTTCTAATATATGAATCCCACCTGATAATTTCATTTCACTCTAACTTTTTTACTAGCATCGTAAGATTTTATTTGAAGAACTCAGATTGAGCTAAGTCTCGACTGAGAAAGAATTAATCCAATAGCTGGGTCTCGGATGCTGCTGTTAAGTTGGCAGGGAATCCCAGAATAGTGATTAAGATGAAAATCCCTTTGGAACCATATGAGGTGCTCTTAGGTGCTGAAGAAGGATGCTGAAGTAAATATGGGCGAATAAAATAAGAAATGATGAAGTTCACAGAAGAGTAGAAGAGAAAAGGAACATATGGAATGCTATACAGAAAAGAAGAACCAAATGGATTGGGCACACCCTGAGACACATTGGGCTGATATAGAACATAACTGAAGGAAAAATAGGGAAAATCCTTGAGAGGAAGACCCAGAAACAAGTTCATGGACCAAATGAAGAGGAAAGTACATAAGAAGAGCTACCAGGAAGTAAGGGATCTAGCATCAGATAGGGAAGGGTGGAGGGCTGCAGTCGACCAATCTTAGGATTGAACCATCAATGATGATGTAAAATACAAATATCATTGCATATAGGTAACTCACTAGAATATTTTGTAAATCAAAGAATAACATTATGGTGGGCCGACGCACTTCTAATAAGCGATCACCAGGGTATTATGTACACGTAAGTGCAAATCCCACAATAGACATGAAAGTCCGCGTTCATCGTTAGGATTTCTATCATCCAATCGTGGATATTCGACAAAAGAAGTGATCAGTTTGATCCTTTGGATACTAAGTTTCTTAGAAGGAGTTCTTTCAGCTAAATGGAGTTTCATGTATATCAACGAGCGGAGGGATACCTATCCGATCGTTTACTGAAGTGTTCGTCCGCCTTGGACGTCTAATTGCGAAGGACCATCTGATGCCTGTTCATGTAGGTATATATCTCTCTAGTAGCGATATCGCCACAGTAGACGTAGGCCCACTTTGACACGGGGAACGTATGATCAGGGGCTTTCGCAATATTCTGTGAAATTTACAAGTTTCCCTAAATGGCTGTGTTCAAACTTCATTATACTTGACGCAACGAGAATTTACCCTGTCTTCTAACCACGACCACTCGTAAGTACCTCTCTCTCTCTCTCTCTCTCCATGGCTCTACAACCCTTAGAGGGCCTTGGCCTCCTCCACAATTCGCCTCCAATCTCTTTTGTCTTTAACTCTCCTCTTCCATCCTTCGATATTCATTGACTGCAAATTTGCAGTAACTTCATCTATACATTCAAGCTGAACGCTCACGCATACGGGACCACGGAGGATCGTACGCACCGCGTGATAAAAGGACGGAAGGGTACACGGAATGAAAAACAGGGGAAAGAAAAAGAATGGGGAATAAGAGGACGCTCACCTTAATTCCGCCGCTGCACCTCCGACAGACCATCGCCGGAGAGAACGCGTTTTCTTGATGCACACGCACTGCTGCCGGTGCGATCTAGTCTCTCTCTTCCCGAGCATATAACACCCCTGGGCGCTACCTTCTTGAGCGCCCTCTTCTTTGTCAAACAAAACAGGGACGAAATAAGGAGAACGAGGAAAAGGAGATGGCGAGAGGTTTAAAGGAACAAAAAATAACAAAGGGGCTCACGCTGGTGCGCACGAACACAAGCCTTGGCCTCCCCTCTCTTCTCGTGCGGTGAAACTTTTCCCTCAATATTCTTCTGGGTATCCGCTCCTCTGTCATTCTCACCACATGGCCCAACCATTCCATTCTCCGAGCTTTGACAAATCTAACAATGTCCTGGCCTCCAATGAAATCATCTAGCTCTTCATTATATCTTATTCTCCGGTCCTAATTTTCCTTAAAAAGTCCATATATCTTCCTCAATATCCGTCGCTTAAATACTCAGAGCATTTTCATCCGACCTCTTCATGACCCATGTCTCTGAGCCATATGTGACTACCGATCGGACCAACGTCTTATATATTTTAATCTTCGTATTTCTTGTAAAAAGACCGTTCTTGAACATCAACCTGTTTCCAACGTGCACTCGCACCCAAGGGGCCAAAATCTTCCGACCCCTGTTCTTTATCGAAAATCCGCAAGGGAGATTTTCTCAGCCGCTCCCCCATTCGATCCATTTAAACCCCCATTGCCGATTTCTTGTAAGACGTCCACCTCTCAACTTTATAAAGCCGCCCCCTTGCCCATCACCCACCCCCGACCTCGCCCCCAACACGCCCAGTGTGTTCCCACTTACCCGTCGCCAACCTCCTGCGAGACCTGCCCCCTCACCTCGCCACCCCACAAAACGATTCCTTAAACTCCATCTGCGCATCTCCCCCCAACCGATTCAACCTCTCTTGTCTCCCGACTCATCGAGTGAACTGGCCTGGCCATTTCCGGGACCACTGGAATCCCTTCTTCCCCTTCCCCGCGGACCCACCGCCTCCGGGGAGCTTCCGGCTGGAGAAAGCGGGGGAACGAGGGTTGAAAGGGGGTTGAATCGTGGACCGGGGGAGAGCAAGGTTGGATTAGGGAGTGCGGAAAGGGTGCTGGAGAACGAATGGAGGAGACGGTGTTGTGACGTATTTTTTAAAAGGAAATAAGATTAAGTGGTACTCTATGGAATTCCATTTTGCATTCCCAAAATATTGAATTTAATGTGAGTAGATTTTGACCACTATCCACTACTTAGCAATATTCCATTACAGTAAGACCTCGGTATGTATCGTTTCGATTTACGTCCTAATCGATGTTACATCCATGCTGACAAGGGTCCTCGGAAAATTTTACCCTATTCAATGCTAATAAAATAAATTTCCAAACATTGCATGCAACAAATGATGTGGTACGAGGTCACTCGCACGGGTGCATATACACCAGGGTTGAAATTCGCTATGAAAAAATCATTTGACTAGACTGACCGGCAATTGGGAGATCCGGGTTCGAATCCCGGTCAAGTCAAATGATTTTTTCATAGCGAATTTCAACCCTGGTCTAATAAAATAGGCCGCATGTGCATATGCTTGAGTATTTTGATAACTGAGACATGATCATCCTATCTGAAATAGCTATTTTTTTCGGGATAAAGGCAAAAACGAATTTTAAAAATTAACGCCTTGACTTATCGCAGGATTAAAGTGGCCACGAGTATATGGATCCGTTTTGCGTTGTTTCGACTTGCCTCGCTCTTCTTCGACACGCATCTCCGACGTAAATCGAGGAGTTACAGTATAACCTTCGCATTCATCGGTTTCGTTATTATAATATGCCATGCGTGTGAAAATCTTGTTATTTCAATCAAAATATTAAATTTCCACCCCATCCCCGTCGACATGTAAAGTCCTCACCTGCTTAACCGAGGGTCGCGTGTTTGAATCCTACCTGGGTGGAATGAAGACCACTCAGGGCATGGGTGTTTGTGTTCGTCTGTTGTTGTTGTTGTTATTATTCACACGACATAAATTGACCAAATGCGCTGCATTCGGGGTAGTAAAGAAAAAATACGTACAAATAAAATAATTTGCCAACAAAAACAATTGGCCACAGCGTATTAAATCTCCGTATACTTAAAATTTTGCAATAAAAACTCCTCCTCATTATGTCGTACTCAAGCATTTATAATACACGTATTTTGTTACTTGTCTAGTAATTATTGAGCTCTTTAGAGCGAATATTGAACAAGTAAGAAAAATGAAACAAAAACTGATGGAAATAGTTCTGTTCCCACAGTTTTAAAAGGGCGATTTTGAGGATGTGGAGCACGACCTTATCTGAAAAATGCAGATTACCACTAAATCTTAAAGTTACAGCTAAAAATGTTATGAATAAAACTTCAAGTCAACAAAATTACCTACGAACTGAACCATGAATCAGGTTTCCTGGACCAATGGTTTTAATTTTTTGGAGGAAAATCTGTGAATATTTGCTCAAAATCGCAGTTTTTCTAAACTTCAGCCTCAATTAAGCACGGCTTTACATTATAAAACTGAGGTGAAAAGTTGACATTCTCATTTCCTTGCCTCTTGACAACTTTTATGGGGATTCCGCGGGAAAAAAATCGATCGTTGATATCGTGTGACCAACCCATTGACCACCTTGAAATATTCCCCTCCTACTGTTTACACTAACCAGTGTCATTGTTATAATAAGTTACGTTCGTTAAAATACAATTTTTGGATCAATTGGTCTCTCATTTGTGGGGAGAATGTGAGGGAGGTGCCGAAGGGGAAGGTTCTTTCGAATGGGAGAGGATTTGATTGGTTACTAATCGAAACAATTTAGTGCATTTGAAAATAGTGTTATACAAGAGGTTAATTCTTAATCCAAAACAAAAAATATCTCACATCAGGCTTATCTTTTTGGTAGTTTTTCGATTCCGTAAGACGAGGAAAATAGAAATAAAACGTATCCACGATTTTTTTTAAATATTCCACCCTTGAATCAACTATAGCCTTTGAATAGACTGAAATCAAAGTTGTTATCGTATTGATGTTAGGCCAAACAACATATTCGTACACATGGAGCACTGACTGTTGCAAATGAAAGAAAATGATCCTCCCCATTCAAACCAAATGCAGTCTTAATGTTATTTCTCGGTCTTGTTTCTCATCCAGTGATCTGTTTTCCGTATATTTTGACTATAAAAATACAGAGGAATACATAAATTAAGTTGTTTCTTAAAAACAAAATCTGGATGATTGTTCTTGGGGTAATGAATTTAATCACGTCTTGCAAATGTTTCGTTGTTTCATACCTGAATCATCAGGGCTTGAGATTAACTATACTCAATATTTAACGTCAATAGTTAATACCAAGGTCAAATGGTGCAAAAATCCAACTGAAAATCGTTGGCCAGGGGTGATTAAATTCTTCATCCCAAAGCCAACCCTCCGGACGAACTGTGGTAATAATCCTCTGGACAAATTGTGAATAAGACATTAACTTTTTCTTGGGCACCGAAATCCGTATTATGCATGAATCCATTTTAAAACAATCATTGTACTTTTCCACTAATATTTAATAAGGTACTACGCGTTTCGCAGCTTACTGCATCCTTAGGTACAATTGTTTACACGTTATTTATCGATAGTTACGATAGTAACAACGCCAATAAGCTGGAGGGGGGGGCTTGGAGAACTAACTTTTTTTTGGGTGGAAAGGCAGGGGAACATAGGTTAGGGGCTTGTAAAAAGGGAATTTTTTTCGGAAAGGAGTTGGGAGGGGCACGGAAAAAGAAACTCATTGCAAAGGTTGCTTGGCACTCTGATAATTTCCATTTACTTCCAATGCATCCATCTTTAAACCTTTCGGTAGGCCATGTAGAATTTCGGGGATAAAATGACTTACGTGAGTATTATCCAGCAGATGCTTGGCAAATTGTGAGTTGGTATCCATATTTAAGTAACTTCGTGATTGTTCTTTGATCCGTGTCTTAAAATTATCCATATTATGCACTTGCTTTTCATCCACCGTGGATTTTAAGAGTAAATGTTTTTGTAATACGCCTTTATTTAACCCTAAATCAAGAATTCCAAAAGAAAACTAGCGTAAGTTCAGGAGGTAGATCTGCTATTATCATTTTAGTGTTATTATACCTTACCTAACCAATGTTGCTACTAAAACAAAAGCAGGTTTTAGGCCTCACCAACACCTTATCGCACACTTTGCCTTCCATCCATTACTCATTCGCTTCCAACTTTATAATTTCCCTTCGGTACGGTTCCACCATCGGAGTCTCGGACTTTCCAACGGTCTTATACCACTAGGCTTTCCATATAAATCCACCTTAAGGGGACTGTATACCACGGCCGAAAAATCAACCGCAGACGTTCCTGCGATTTTATTTTACGCATCTGCTTTCATACTTAAAGTTTATCTATTACCGCAGGCATCTTTAATAAAGATTAATATTTACAACGAATTTCGCAATTTTTCGCTTTTTACATAATATTTCGACCGCGGAAGGAACGTGAATTTGTCATAAATCGCCATGTACGCTTACGGCGTATATTTCTCAAATCTGTGCACTCGTCGTAAATGGAAATTCTTCATATATTTGAAGGATCACTAAACCGTTGAAAATTGTCTATTTTAACGTCAATCTGGACATAATTCTGAACCTTTGCAACGCATGTTACACAGTGCCATCAGTGGCGCTGTTGTCCTGGGTGGGTTAAAGTTCTCACAGAACTTTAAGGTGGGTTATGAAGGGGAAGGCGAGGATCTCTCCTAAACCTGCGGCAGAAACCCGAACTAGACGGTTGTATTTGGCCGAGTGTATACATCCCCCTTTATGTGCTCTCGCGCGGCTGCAAACTGAGGTGTTTGGGAGCGCACATCTTCGAG
Source organism: Ceriagrion tenellum (assembly GCA_963169105.1). Lineage (NCBI taxonomy): Eukaryota > Metazoa > Arthropoda > Insecta > Odonata > Coenagrionidae > Ceriagrion > Ceriagrion tenellum. Next base: position 87,632,137 of record OY720634.1, read on the forward strand.
AAAAATTACAATGAATATTTGTCCATGATGCTCGAAAATTTTGTAAACGAAATGCGCACAATTCTCGGATGAATCCTTCGTTTCTATGGAAAATCATCAAAATGTTGAAAATTGTGTGTGTCAACATTCTCCTGAAACCTCGCAACGCACATTCCACTGTGTTATGAGTGGCGCTTTTGTCCGAGGCGTGGAATGGAGGTAAAGTCGAAGATCTCTCCTCGGCAGCGTTAGAAGCCAGAACTAAAAGACAAACAGCCCTCTTACCGGTTTGAATCTTCTTCCCTCAAGCATTCATGCCCAGCCCATCTCAACCCACTGCATTTTGCCTGTGCTATGATGTCAGGATTTGCACACACTTTTCTTTACTCGATTTTATTCTCCTCAGACTTTCATCAATTATTGGTCGAGGGATAAATCTATTTATCTGTTATAATAAAGAAAACTACCCGTAGGTGTGAATGGAAAATAATGCTAAACCTCTGGATATTTACAGGTGTGGGTCCCTTACACGATATCTTTCTAAAGGAGGCCCTGGTCACTAATTCCAGGTTTTATGAATACTTGAATGCAGCACCTCTGACTGAGGTGAAAATACCCCAGGGTCCCAGGCTAGTTATACTGTAATTCAGCCTTGAAAGTGGAAATTATAACATGGGCACCATTTGAGAATTCTCAGATTGCAGTCGAAAAACTTCAATTTGAACGTGAAAGCTTATTCAAACTATTAATTAAAATTGTTATTAAGAAGAGAAGAGTCCTGGGAAATAAAATTTAAATAAAACATAGGTATTTCAGCACCTCTTTTTAAAAGTTATTAGCGAGTTACTGCCGTTATTGAAGTCAAAATGCGACAGTTCCAAGCAAATGGCGCTGCAATCGGCTCTTATGGCTGGAAAAATGTGGTAATTAAAAATATATTCGTGATTAAACAAGCATACTTTAACCGTCAGTTTTGGTTTTCAACAGGTGACCCATTTCATAAGTGAAATTACTATTTTTTTAAACTGCATAAATAAAAAAATGTGTATCTCACGATTCGTCTTGACTGACACAGTCAAGCCAGAGCCACATGTAAAAGTAGCCATTGTGGTCTCCGACCGTGCGCGGAAATAAATAACATTTCTAACATTTCCGTCCCGCAATCCAGCCCCTACAGTTTCATTCGATTGATCAGAACTAATTCCCAGAACAGTCTCACGTGGCTCGACGATCGATCCCCGAAGTATAATCGTTTATTTATACGTGTGAATATGTCCCAAATCCGCCAACATCACTGTCGGCGTCGCAGCCTGCACAATTCTATCCCTCGACCGAAATCGTCCTAAAAATAAATATTCCCCTTATCCGATCCAGAACACCCACGCGCACGTGACTCTCTTCACTCAAACAATAGCGTGTGCCGAGTGTCCCAATATGGATGTCCGGACGCGTATCCCTGCGCCAGACAGTCCGTCGTCATCCCGACCATTGTCATCCCGCCATTGGAGAGATAGAGCATCGACGTGTGGCGCCTCTCTCGTCCACTCGGCCAACTAACGGGGTGAGGACGCCCATTATTCGGACCTGCCGTTGGATTGGGGTGAGTTCGGGAAAGTTCGAGGGCTTGAAGGAATTTTGAATTGGGGGCAGCGGTGGAAGGGTTGAACAAATAAATATCACATGGCTTCACGGGCGAAATAATGAATTCAGGGGCCTTGCGCATTACGCCATGATTGGTATGAAAACATTAGCTGTGTGCCAACTAGTACTTGCGATAGTAAATGACATGAGTATCCGGATACCCACGTACGATATTCGTGAAAATAAACATGGTTGAAATAAAAAAATACTTGATTTTCCGTAGTGTCTCGATTTCATGCAGATTTTTCTTTCGTTTTAAACAGTACCACTCCAGTCCCTGTAAGCATAATATTCTCGATTTTATGTAGAATTCCTAGAATTTATTTGATTTTCTATAGTTTTGCGTTCTATTTGAACTACGGCGCACCAGGCACCCTCCTTTCCTATGCCTAAGGATGAGTGTGCGGTGATGCTTTGGCCTAAATATTGAAATCGCCAGAGTTTTCAAAGAAGCTTCAACCAACCGCTTGCCAGATTAAAAAAAGGACCTTACATTTTGCAGTTATAAAAATATTCACATTAAGAGCGATTCTATTTGTTCTATTCGATTCGTTCTATCTATTCGATTATGAGCTTGAATCCTCTGGATGCAATAATCCGATTACGAAAACTGCCGCCTTTTTTTTATCTTCACTATCCCGAATACAGCACAATGTGCCAATTTACGTCGGGTGGGTAACAGTTGCAACGGACGAGACACAAACACCCATGTCCTGGGCAGATAATATTCTACCCAGGCACGACTCGAACCCGCGACCCTCGGGTTAGCAGGCGAGGACTTTACCCTGCCGCCAACGGGGCCGACGAAATTAACGGCGCCTTAACGAAATTTTCTGCGAGGCATGATGGCGTGACATTTGTGCTCGGAATTATCGTTACAATTTGGTAGTCATCATCAAAAATGTGCATTCCGAGGGATCTTAGTCTGCTCGACATACTTGCAGCACTACCCGACCCTCTCTAACCTCGTACCTCAACATTACTCTGCGTCACACGTACACGTTGATTGTGTCCCAGCAGGTCTTAGGCAGGGACACAATCAACGGGAGACGGGGAACGCAAGTCAGCTGACACAATCGACGTTAACGCGGCCCGGAGTAACAATTGACAAACGCAGGCGCAGCTACGAGATCAGGTGTAAACAAGTGTGAAAGTAAATAACGTAAATAAAGCTGTGTCCCAATTCGCCATTTAGGCAGCAAAATCGGCAGATTTAGGGAGGACGCCATCTTGAAGTGTGTCCCAATTCGTTAGGCATCATGGGGGAGCGGATTTAGGTGCCTTTCTCGGGGGTGAAATTTAGGGTGGATGGAGTTTATCCTAAATCCGCCTCCATATTGAATTTCCCATCATGCAAAGCGCTGCATGCGTCGTACAAGGAAAATCGTACACAAGGAAGTAGTTGAAAAGAGGCTAACATGGCCGGCAAGTATTTTGTCTGTAAGTGAAAGAATTCTCTAATATTTCGCAACCCAACACCCGACTACAAAAGAGAAATTCTACTTAGTACACTTAAAAAAAACGAATTTAAATCCCAGAACACCTACACAAACTTAAATACCCCGAAAACGAAAAACTAACGAATCTCCAAACAACGAAATGGATGAAAAAAATGTTATTTCACTTTCCAAATCTCACAATACATACGAAGGTAGCCACAGGCGCCAAAAATGTCTCAATTTCAGGTTTCATTTGTTTCACTCAGTCCTTTATTAATTACTCATATGTTTTTCATTCGTTTCCAGCTCGGTAGACGGCAACACTAGCAAAGGATGTCCCAAATCAAGCTCCCCTAGCGAAAGGCCTCTAAATATTTAGGTAGCTAATGCCTAACGAATTGGGACACGGCTTGTTGTCTTCGCCAAGAGCTATCTTCAGCAGTTGGATGAATCTGCCGACAGATGGCTCCCATTCCCGGATTCTCAGGACTATTCTGATTGGTTTTCCGTGTACGGGACACGGGAAGAGATGAAAGTTGCCCATCTCTCGCGTACACGTGCTCCCCGTACACGTTGATTGTGTCCGTTCGCTATACTTTCCCGTCAGCCATCTTTTCGCGTATTCCCGTTAACGGCTCACGTTACACGTACACGTTGATTGTATCCCAGCCTTAACCCTTTTTCCTATTCCCAATTGTCCTTACCATGTAACAAAAAAATTATGCTGTAAAGCAATTTATTAGTTATTTGTTAGTGAATTGAAAGTGTAAATCATGGCCGAAGAATGCGTAACCAGGGACGCGGAAGAAAAATAAATATTAAACAATGAACACGGGGATGGGGAGACGGCAGTGAGTGATGGGACGAGAGACGGTGTTTTGAGTGAGTGTTACATTAAGTTTTTCTTTGTGAGTGAGAGTAGAAAAATGTTCTGTGAAGAGAAACGAGTGTTATAGTAAATTAAAAAGTATTCTATGAAGAATAAAACGAGCGTTGTGATATATTACGAAATATTCTGTGACAAATAAAATGAGTGTTTCCACCACCTTCATCCGCTTCCTAATAACGCTGATATTCCGAAACCAAAATAGTTCAGAATAATTTACCCGACGATGTCGACTATTGGACAAAACCCTAGGTCTAAGTAAAATAAAACCTGTGAATGTTATTAAGTTTGATCTTCGTGTTACGTTCAAAAATTGAAGTCCACATTTACTCCCATGCTTTTCATAATTTGACCTGGAAATCGTTTCGGGGATCGAATCATTGAGGTTGATGGAGAGGGCATTACGTCATCAAACTGTAGCCTGGCAACCGAAATTACAACCATATTGGTTTTCCCTGCTCTCTCCTTACTTTGCTATGGATAGCACGACGGATTGGACGCATTAGTGGATGTATAGCATGAATATCCACCATCTGTTTGAAATTTAAGGCAAGTGACTCTTGACACATACATTATGGAGTTAGTGCTATGGATTCTACTCGATTTTACCATATTTTTCACCAGGAATGCGGAATATTATCTATTTAAATCAATAAATAATGAGTGTATGGAAAATCCATGGCACATACTTAAATGCATGCTGATTTCAAAAAAGTTATCGATGGTAAGCATCGGAGAGTTGCAAACTTAGTACCCCAACACGTACTTTAGTACTAAATGACTATCGGTGTTATCGAAGATGGTGGATAGGCCACGCCCACGTTAAAACTTCCACTATTGGCCACCATAGCAAACATTGGCCTCCATCTAGCTCAATGGATCAAACTCAGTCTCTCTCAACCAAAAGTTGCAGGCTCTACTTTGCGAAAATTCATTACGAGAAGAATGAATGCACTTCGCATTTCCACACGATTTATTTGATTAGGTTGGGCATGGTATGAATTCATACGAGTCATTTCAATGCATACGTATCATTTTTAACCATCGCGGTCGACTAAACCACATAACTGTGTGGAAACACAAATTTTTCTTCATTCGTCTCAGTCCACAAACGAATTTTCTCGAAGATTAGGCGCAACCAAATAAATTTTGCTCGTATTTGACGAGATGCCACATCTTAGAGGTTTACTCCTCCAGGTATGGCGTCTCGTCTAAATCGTCGCTTTCGAGAATCGCCGTTTTCGAGAAAAAATTTACATGATAAAATCATTACTCGTCAAATAGTAAAAGAAATATGATGTATCGCCATGAAACAAACGCCATGGAGACAAAAAAATGCCATTGATACAACTATTTGGTCGAAAAAATTTCCATTTCCTTACCACGAAAATAAAAATACCACAACCAACCTTTGAACAGCGGCACCAACCTCCCCCAACACGTGATGGCACCCTTCCTGTTGAACTGACCAAGAGCCAACTCCATGTAGAACAGCGGTATTCCACCGACCACCAACATTATACAGTATGGGACGAGAAAGGCCCCTAGAAAAGAAAAGAGAGAAAATTATCCACTTTAAGTGAAGAGGAATAATGTAAGAACATTGCATGAAACATTCGAGCGAGCATTTACGCCGCCAAGTGCTAGCTTCGACCTGAGTCCTCTGGATAACCATTTAATAACTACGAAGTGGTATTTGTTGATTAGGTGGCAAATCCCATGACTTTCTTATCAAGGGATGTGCTCCTTCGCGTTTCAACCATGCCAATATTATGCGTATTATTCCATCGTTATATAATTTATTTTCATCGTTTCCATTGCTGTCATGCTTTGAATTGTTAGTTTAATATTCAGAAAGTTCCATGCAACATCCCAAAAACGTATGGACACCCGAAATGCTTCACATATAACGTAAACCTCTGAAAATAAAGATGTCTGACCTTATCCCCATCAGACTAAATTCGGAGAAAATACCAAAAATGGCGGACGTAACAATTCCCATGGTGGAAGTGCATCCGACGACTCCACTCGGTGAGGGAATAGTGTTGAGAATACAATCCAGAGGACTCTGGCTTTGACCACTTCTGTGGCAATACAGGTCCGGGAGACTAACATCTCGTACCGTATACAACTCACAAAGATCCACAGGTGAGTAGAGCGCCTCGTAAAATTAACTAGTTACATTACTCCGAGCTAAATCGAGCGATCCTGGAGCGATTCCCGAAGAAGGCGAATGATTTTTCTTCCCGAGAATTTTCTCACTTATGGTAACTTGATGGTGAACTCGTAAAGATACTATGGCCGGTTCCGGTATCCTCAAAATAAGTCATTAACTTGCATGATTACGAACATATTAATCTTTAAATGTAATTTGAGGACCATCTCATTTCACCCAGAATTATTGAAGAACCAAGGATCATCGAAATACCTGCCAATTTACATGGGTAATTGCCCGGGAATGCTGTCCATCGAGACCTTATTTTTAAAAGAATAAGGAATTTTCAACACCCATATATTTTATCAATCTTAACCGAATCGCGAAACCAAAGTGATATTTCTAATAGTGATCGCGAATAGGAAAAATTCAGATTGTTTCCTTAATTCCAAAAGAAAATGACAATATATCACTTAGATAAATATTTACCGGGTTTGGCACCGGGTAAGGCTGTACGCATACACAGTAGGTACCTGGTATGTTTTCTCATCTACTTTATAAAATAAATCAATCACTCAGGGCGGAAAGTTTCAATGAATTGCCAAAATCAGAATCAGGAAAACAGAGAGTTACACGGAATCGCTTTTACCCTGCACGGCGTGAAAACATTGGTCAAATTAAAAACTTATGCATTTATTTTATCAATCAACGGGCTCCATATTTGGCTGATGCTCTGTCCAGAGTCTCGGTTAAGCTTTTTCTCCTCGAGACGTATTTCTATTGCCTCTTTTACTAATCGATCCCAGTATCCATAAGGTCGGCATAGGATTTTTGCGCCGTTAAAATTGATGGAGTGCGCCATATCGAGGCTATGCTCAGCTAAGGCCGATTTTTCGGGTTGAAAAAGTCTTATGTGCCTCCTGTGCTCCGTAATTCTGCGTAATATATCACTTGCATGTGGATAAAAGTAAAGCACAAAACTTACATCAAAACTTTTTGCTACCCATAAAATAGATCACCTTCACGAAAGATGCGTAAAAAAACAGTTAATAAACTTGCCACATTAGATTGCAATCAATAATAGTTAATATTTTCCCTTAAAATAAAACATTATACCCATATTGTCATACTTATGGCAATACACCGGTCACTATAGGTGTATATTATTATTATTTTTGGGTCCATTATTTTTTTAGGGATTATGTCATCAGAGGCTAATAACAGGCTAATGAAGTCGGATGATATAGAGTCAAAATCTCAAAGGCCTCTTTAGGCGCAGTACTCTCTTTCTCCTTTCATTAATTCATTCTCCGGGATTCGAATCTGGATCTCTCAAATGTCGGTCAGGTGTGTTAGCCAGTAACACCATCAAGCCTTTGTACATCATCTCAGCATATGTCCTATCTCTTTTTCCCGAACATGGAGCCTATTCTTCTCCTGTCCCACATTCATCCAATATCCTCCCCTATTTCACGGCCTTCGACTCCTCGCCCCTCACGGCCTCTACTGAAACTTTTTCTGTCTCCTCCTTATCTTCTCCCTCAATCTTCTCTCCTCACTCATCACACTTTCTAGTTTGTCTTCCTTTCGTGCTTCCATCCTCCTCCATGCCCACATTCCGAACGCCCGTAGCCTATTCTCGTCCACTGTTCTAAGACTCCGCCTTTCGCCACCATCCTACAACGACCATACATTATACGGCCATATTTTTGTCGGGCTTCGTGACTTTTTGGGTATGAGCACAACCCGCGTTTACCCAGTCAAAGGTCATTGAACGTCAATCCCAGTAGCGTCTTGGCATATAGAAAAATACTCGACCCTTCCTTCTTTTAAATCCTTCCCCTCAATAAAATTATAAAAACGCCTTGTAAAATTGCCAGCATTTATCATTTGGAGATGAGTTGACGGCTGATTTCACGCGGCGGGCGAATTCTGGGCGGGGCCAAGATTTTAGTCCACTCGAGTTCGATACCGATAACCATTTTTATCTTCATTCTGAAATAGAAAATCCCCCCACCCACCGAATGGCAATCGGATTTGACGACGCGAAAATACATAATACCCGTGAACGGTGCAAAAGATTCCACGAAGGAAACTAAAGTGTGGCCGGGTTTAGACATTTACGTATAAAGAAAAGAAATATACATGAATTAGTCATTAACTTGACTCATTTTTTTTTCTAAATGTACTTTGAAAACGGTTCCACAACCAAAGTTTGTTTTTTTGCGATACCGTACAAATCACGGCGTAGAGTAATTGGTTCATTTTTGGGAATAGTTAAGAAAGTATACAAACTACAAATTGTTAAAGTTCGGGCGAGATGTACACGTTAGAAAATCCTAATTTTTGAAGTAATGAGTCTCTGGAGCATATACTCGTACCGGCCAAAATGGCTAGTACTTTTTTTGGACAGTACACATCTCGATAAGGATAATGGTGAGCGGCTGACAATTGAGATATCATCAGAAAGATGACAGTTTTCCTTATGATGAGCCAAATTCGTCAACTTTATGTGACGCATAATCTCGCTCAGACTTCTTTGCGCTGGCGCTAGACCAAGAGTTACTAATTCAAGACTTTTTAAAAAATTGAATAGGGCATTTCTGAATAGCGTTTTATAAATTTAGATAAAAATAAAATATATATAGTTTTTTGGGTGGTTCTACTTTAATTCAGCCTTAAAAGTGGAGATTTAAACACGGGCTTTCATGGAAATCGGTCCGATTGCAGCTCAAAAACGTCGATTTGCATAATCAAGTTTCTAATTAAAACTGTCTATGTGAATGAAAATATCTTGGAAAATCGAGTTAAAATAAAATATATACATCTTACCAATCATTTTCAAAAGTTATAAGCGAATTACTGATATAATTGAAAACAAAATGCGGTAGATCTATGCAAATGGCGCTGCAGTAAGCTCTCATGGCTGGACGAATGACGTAATTAAAAATATATTCGCGGAATAATCTGCATATTTTGTACGTTAACTTTGGTTTTCAATTGTCAACCAATTTCATCATCGAAAGCAGGATTTTTTGACTGAATAAAAAAATGTACCTATAACTCAGTATTTATCTTGACTCACATAGTCAAGCCAGAGCCAACTTAAGATTACATCACTCTCTCTATCCCACACATATCCCCCATTTTCACAAACGGCTGTTCCACTTGTTGACTCGGCTCTTCCCTTTACACCCGCCTCCCATTTCAGTCCCTTCTCTTCTTCATCTCGTTCCCTTTCCGTCTCGACGCTGCAGTAGGCTCTCATGGCTGGACAAATGAGGTAATTAAAAATATATTCGCGGAACAATCTGCATGTTTTGTACGTTAACTTTGGGTTTCAATTGTCAACCAATTTCATCACCGAAAGCAGGATTTTTTAACTGAATAAAAAACGTACCTTTAGCTCAGTATTTATCTAGACTCACATAGTCAAGCCGCAGCCAACTTCAGATTATACCACTCTCTCTAAACCACACATATCCCCTATTTTCACAAACGGCTGTTCCGTTTGTTGACTCGGCTGTTCCCTTTACCCCCACCTCCCATTTCAGTCCCTTCTCTTCTTCATCTCGTTCCCTTTCCGTCTCGATCACTTCCTTTGACGGAAAATTCGAGGACACTTATCGGTGGGTGGGTGGACGGGTGGATTCGTCCTTTTATCCAGGGGAATTGATAGACAGACGTTCTTGTTAAACGGCATTTGGGTTTTCTCAGAGTTCTCGCACAAATGTCGCACTCAGGGTCTTTCTTCCTTCTATCCACGGAGTTTTTCTCGGACAATAAGGGTCCATAAAGGCCGCTTTATACGGTACATTTTGTTGTACAAACGAATTTGTCATAGATTGAATGGAATAAAATTAATGGAATTAGAGCAGGTTCCATTCCCCGTTCAGTCATTCGGACACTCATACATTTTGCCGCTTTACACGGTACCATTTTCCTCATGAAAGAACTCATACATTCGTTTGCACAATAAAATGTACCGCTCAAAGCGGCCTTAATAATTGCGATAGATCAGTTCAATGAAACTTTGACACTCAACAGGTAGAGGAGATTTTGTACTTGTACTCAGCATCCTCCTATCATTATTAACATCTCATTCCGCACGAAATTCCCGGCAGAATTTAGCTACCTGCATGGTTTAGTGTTTAGTAGGACTATTTATGAATCGTATTAATAATATTGACTATTAGTTGCATCGTAACATGGGTTGCATGTTAGCATGTTAGCATGTTAGCTAACGCAGCACTCTCATAGTCTCAAGTGGACTTACGTCATTTGATTTTGTCCATAATGAATAACTTCCACAAAGTAAAGCCTGTAGCCATTTCCCTTGCGAATTAATAATACTAACCAGCAGTCGTATCATTAATAGGGTACTGAATGTTACCATGTTCGTCTACGTAGGACTCTCATAGGTTCTCGTCTGACCGCGCACTGACATCCTTACTGCTTTTGGGCTGCGCCTTGCGGCCGGGGGAAGTGCGAGGTTCTGATTTTGAACTGGGATGACTACTGAATGCCTGGTGTGGAATTAGCCCGTGCCACACACTCTAGTAGTAGCTTGCAGGGAATTTCGTAAATGAAAATGTACCCCGTTCTCAAATGAATTTCTTGACTAAGTTGCAAGTCCATCCATTATTTTTTGTCGCTAAATTTATTATACGAAACCCTACACACTAGATCGTGAGCAAAAAATCAGGAATATAGACTACAGAATGGACAGGTTTGCATAAAATAACATTTTTTCCGAGAATGATAAAAGACAACAATGGCTGCCACTGAGACTTCATAATTATTTTTTTCGATTGGTATTCCAGTTAATTGTTTCCTTTATTCTCTACTGCTTTTTCCTAATCAGCTAAGTATTCATGAATGAACGTCTAGTTAGTCTCCTTAATAACCTTTGTCTATCTGTGCTATTTGCTGTCACAAACTACTTAAATTCACATTGTTTCAACACGATTGGAAGCAAATGCAATGGTGTCAGCCGATGAGAACTTAACTCCTAACAGTAACTTGCGGGTTTTCGCTAATGCCTCAATACTGTTTCTTGCAATGACATTCGTACAAAATAGTGTGGGGCACGTTGGTGAAAAACATACCCCCTGCCACACACTCTTGAGATGGCTTGCAAGATACCATGTAAATGCGCGAGTAAAAGCATGAATTCTTTGACAAATATAATGTAAATTCTACGTATTTAATGGATTTGAAACATAAATCTCGCCTTCAGGAGGAACGATAGGATATGGTGTACTGCATGATGGTTTAAAGTAAATTCACCCCATGCCAAAAACACTAGAGGCGGTTTTTAGGGTACTCAACAGAATGCAAATGTATCGTTCTCCGCACCATCTCCGTTCTACACCCTGAACAGACATTTCTCCAATCTGAATACGACGAAACCAATACCGATGATAAATTTCTCTCATTACGGCCCTTTCCGTAAACCCTTCCTCCCGATTGAAGAAATGAAGAAGAGGTGGGTGGGAAGGGGATAGGGAGAGAGAGAACAAGTCATCTTATTGATTTGAAGCCAAGATTGGATTTGCGACTTTTCTTCCCCCCCCTCCTTCCCCAACCCAACCCGACCCTCGCTCTCAAGATTCAACTCCTTCCGCGACGAACACTCTCGAGATTTTACGCACTTTCCGTTCCTTTGCTTAAAACGTTTTCTTCCCCTCATTGCCCTCCCGAGTAATCTCTACCCTGTGCCACGGCGATAGACGAGAAAATTCCAGACTCCTTTTCTCATTTCCTTCTCACGTTACGATCATCATCAGCGGCAGTCACATCAACCCGAGAAATGGTTTGTTACAGCTCTACGATCAACTATCTTATCGGCCAACCCTCTAATTCCTACAAATTTATTCACTTTGATGTCCTTCATGATTTTTCATTCTATTATAATGTCTAAAATCCTATCGGAAGAGAGAAAATGAATGTAGAAGTCACCCTTAGAGGAAAGAAATTAGAGCAAGTGGATTCCTTCACCTCTCTCGGAAGTACCATCACGTGGGAAGGAAGAAGTACAACGGACATCAAGCGGAGAATAGCCCAAGCCAAGAAGACGTTCATGGGAAAAAGACAACTGCTGTGCTCAAAGAAGATAGGACTACAGACCAGGAAACATTATGTGATAATCTTCGTGTGGAGCGAAGCACTCTATGGATCGGAAGCATGGACCATTGGAAAAGCTGACCAGAAAAGACTAGAAGACTTTGAAACCTAGAGCTGGAGGAGGATGCTGAAGATCAAATGGACGGATTAAATAAGAAATGATGAAGTGTACAGGAGAGAAGAAGAGGAAAGGACCATATGGAACACCATACAGAAAAGAAGAACAAGAATGATTGGACTCATCCTGAGACACAATGGGTTGGTGAAGAACGTAATTGAAAGAAATATAGAGGGATGATTCCCCAGCGGAAGATCCAGAAATAAGTTCATGGACCAAATAAAGAGGAAAGTACATAGGAAGAGATACCAAGAGGTAAGGGAGCAAGCATTAGATATGGAAGGGTGGAGAGCTGCAGTCAACTAATCTTAGGATTGAACGACGAATGATGATTATATGTCCAAACCATTTCAACCTATGCAATCAATTCACATCCTGTCCCTTCATTGTCCATATTTCCGAAGATACGTCAGGATGGGGACATACTATGCCCTGTAGATACTCCATCTGTTCTTTTGTGGGGCATCTTTGCTCCATACCAAGCTCCTGAAACTTTTCAGAAATGCTTCTGCATGCCTACCCCTTTCATTTATTTGTTCCTACCCAACCTTCTCAGGTGTTTCCACTCTTACAATTGTAACGGGTGTATTACTTAAATAATAAAAAATAATGATTATATTGAGAAAGTGGCTTTAAAAAATGAAATTACTGGCTTGGAAGAAATGTCCAACGAGAGCATCATGCCAAATTTTATGTTTCCACGTCTCAGCAAAACATTTTCATAGACTCCAAGGCAAGTTAACAAATGAGAAAAGTAATGCGTTTGAAGTCAGAATTTGTGCTTTGGTGTTCAATGATTAAATAGTTTTAGAACATTCCATTCGTATAACCCCCGCCTGGAACAAACACGAACAAGAAAAGTATTCGATGACCTTATTACGTGTCGGGATTTCATGTCACTAATTACAACGCTTGCAAATACCGCAATGTCTTTTGAACTGCGGGTAATGACTGGAAAAGGAACTATTTACAATATAGCGGATGCACTCACGACTGTATGATTCACAAAGAAATATAACTCTCAAAATATCTCTGTTGCATTTGTTCTCTTAGGGTTTTTCACCTTTTAGGAAAGATTTTTTATGAACCTAAGCCTTCATTTTTTACTTGGGAGGAAATATACCCTTCAGTTTAATAAAAAACAGACTGTGTGATATCGTGAATGTTATTTACTGTGGCATTTTTATTTACTGTTTTTCTATGAATTTTTTGTTAAGGTGGTTTATTTTCTGAGTAACAAAGAGCTTTTTATGTAGGCATTGAGCTTTACTCTTATCAAAATGCAGGTGATGGATGGTCAGATTGATTAGAGGTAAAGACGCCATATGAATATTTTCTATTTGTGTTCACTATTCGAAAGATCTCTTTGGATTAGAGATTCGGTTACGAGAATTGAGTAATATATTTCGCAGAAAACCTTCTCGACTATACTTTTGACTGTGGGACGTCTAAACTCTCCCGGCGAGTCGAATCTTCATTTTTTTACTTCGAAGGTGAGTGCCCGTGCCACACACCCTAGTGGTGGCTTTCACGATATTTCGTAGATATAGATGTAAGGTATGGTCACTTCATTAGGAGCGCGACGTTCCAAAACGCTCATTGGACAATTATATCAAGGCTTGTGCGATGAGGCGATTCAGCGACGATGATTTTAGTCATCGCGTTGCGATGAACCGCGTCGATGATAATGACTGTCATCGATCATCGACGTCGATGAATTCACCGACGTCGATGAGTCGATGAATTAACTGACGTCGATGAGTTGATAAATAAACTCATGTCACTGAGTCGATGAATTCATCGGTGTAGATGAGTCAATGATGAACCGCGTCGATGATAATGACTGTCATCGATCATCGACGTCGATGAATTCACCGACGTCGATGAGTCGATGAATTAACTGACGTCGATGAGTTGATAAATAAACTGACGTCACTGAGTCGATGAATTCACCGGTGTAGATGAGTCAATGAATCCATCCCCACGAGATGATAATTATTTGCGTTGCGTCGCCCACCCATGCCTATCCCTACCTTTCCGTCGGCAATGAATGAATTTATCGACTTATCGAGATCGGTGAGTTCATCGATTCATCGGCGGCGATGAATTCATCGACTCATGGTCGTCGATGACAATCACCGAAACCGAATCATCTCGATGATTTTTTTTCATCGACCCTCGATGGGCAAATTCGTTCATCGCACAAGCCTAAGTATATGTATACATACACTGGAAGGACTAAACGGGAGCCGCGAAGCGAGTTGCAATGGCGCACTTTGCTTTCTTGGGTGAAGCTGACCGCAAAACACTTTCGGGACGTGAAGAGGGGAGAAAGAGGCTTCGCCGGTTGGCAGAGGGGGAAAGAGAAAGCGGCCAGGGATCCAACGGAATATTATAATCCACCAACAAGTCTCCCTTCAAAGCTGCTTTGGCTGCAGCTGTTACTTTAGGAACGCTTATGAATTAATCCTCCCATTCGATCCCGTTTCGGCATTAGTATTGGGTTTCAAAAAATAAAATGTTCACAGGAAAAATTGACAACTCTTAATCCTTTCGTTGAAGTATTGATTTCCATCGCTACAGAATTATTCACTTTGTTACTCTTATTCATAATTTCATAATCTCAGTCCACTTTTTCAAGATTTACTTAATTCTTTCTAACTTATGGTTACTTACATAAACATCTACATACAATCCCAGGAGCCGCCGCATGGGCGTGTGGCAGGGAGTGGCATGTCACCAGCCGTGTAAATATGTAAGTTTATGGGAGGTGTACTGAGGACATGTATAATGGGAGTGTATTTAGAGGAGCTCAGTTTATATTGTCTAATCCCTCTAACAGTTGTGTAAAACTATATATTCGTTCGTAGCAGTTTTTAACGAAGCGTGCTGCTTTTCTTTGTATTTTATTTATTTTCTGGTTGAATCTTTATGACCAGGATCCAAAATGCTCGGGGCATATTCGAGATGTGGCCTAACCAGAGTGAAGTGGCATCTCTCATTTACTTTTTCATCCGAGGACCTTCTTAATACACGCTTGACAAAACCTAGTTTCTTTAATGCTGTGCCGCATATGTTTTGTATGTGCTTACATCCTTCAACACGTTCCTTAACTCAGGAAGGTCAATATTTTAGGAAGTTCATATATCGCAACACTACAGTTATTTCTTGAATATAATAGTTATCATATGATGCTAACTTGTATATAGGCATATAAGTTGCGTGAGAATAATCTTACTAGTTAGTTATTATGTCAATACATGTGAATATATACATATCCAAGTGTACGTATGAATAGGTACTTAAACTCGTGTAGATATGTGTGTGTGTCATTTTTTAGTAGTAATGTGAGATGAGATTATCTGCATGTGGTGTATTTCTATGAAACGAACGCACAAAATTATAAAACAGTCCAATCACTGTATCACAATATTATAATGTAACTAATAATAAAGAATTAGCACCTGATCTGCCTTTGTAAAATAATTCATAATGGTACACCCGAAACAGGTTTTCCTCTGGGGTACCTATATTCCATCATATTGTATAAAATATCCAAGCAAATGTTGTAAATGTATTTTGTATGGAATGAAAAGATATTATTATTTTTGACGTTACTCTTGAAAAGGTATGACCGGAAAGTGTGAAACACGTAAATATGCGAAAAATTAGATCTTTAACTAAAGGTCATAAGAAAGGAATCCTATGCGTGAGCAAATAATTAGATATACTATTTAAACAAAACCGCATGAAGTTCATCCTCGAGGGCAATCATTAAATCAGGCCAACTTCATTGGTGTAACAATAGCGTATATGAGTAACCCTAAGCTCCACGACAATTGCACAGAATATAGGTATAATAGCAACGTAAAATTATTGTAAAATACAGCAAAAATTTTGTGAACGGGAGAAAGAGAAAATAATGCAAAAGACAACGGCAAATATAATGCAACTACTAATTTTCAACCGATAAAAAAATTCGCAGTCGGTAGGATTCGAACCTACGCTCCCAGAGGGAATCTGATTTCTAGTCAGACGCCTTAACCACTCGGCCACGACTGCCAGCTGCAAGGAGGAGCACGTTCTACCGTACTAATTCATCCCGCGTTCCTTCCCGAGGCGTTTGGACACCGGCGAGTTGTGGTTTATCTCGTAATTAGGATTATTTATACATTTCCACCGGTTCATTTTCACAGAGGGGGGGGGGGTCAACATATTAGGTAGTTTTTATATCGTAGCGCGACACTTCTTTATTGAATATAATATCACAACTTGCCTGAGGCAGATTACATTCAAGGGTGAGCCGAATAATTGACTGCATCACCACTATTACTTCGGAGATCGAGGCGCCGCGGACGTCTGCATAAAAAAAATCTGCTGCCCTTGCGATAATGTCCAGTTAGTGCCCGTGTTCTCATGGTATAAAACGTTAGAAATGTAATCCACGCAGCCCACGAGCAATATATTTTGAAAATATACCGCTAAATGTCCAAGCTGCGTTTACATCAATGACAATTTGCGGACTGTATTCGCCACAAATTTTTATTAGAGGTGGAAACGGATTTAGAAAACTGGTTGACGTCTATACACGCGTTAGTAAAAGCGTCTAAGCCTATAAATACTTACACCGTATTCAATCGCCGCGAAAAATTTCGGTGCCCATGCTATTTTCAGGCAAATATTTACGCCAATCAGTGAAAAATTATGTGCATAATTATAAATTCAGTCTATGATTCAGTTATGATGAAAAAGATAGTGTGATGACACCATTTTGGTAGTTTTGTAAATTTAGGTCATGTACGACTTTTTAAACATAGGTACTACTCTGCTATTTGTATCGACCAACCGATTTTTCAGGAAGGAAACACTTAAACGTTGGTTTTAATATCTATCTCTTGCAATGAAATATTGGAAATGTCGTCACTTGGTCCTAAAATATTGCAAAATCGTTCCCTTCTTTCCCTTCAATGCAATAAGAAATAATTTGGTTGGCAGCCACGCGATGGGTGAAAGATATACACCACTGAGGTAGATGGTGCGTACTACATGTTTTTTTCTTTTGTTTGCCGGAAGATTCTGCTGGCCCGCAACTCCCTGGAATCCCGATAGACGCTCAAGCCTGTCATCAGGTTTTCCAGGGACCAGTACAACAGAACTTGACATACATCCATGCCCTGGGTGGTGAAAAACTCACCCAGGCGGGACTCGAACCCGCCAAGGGCCGGGGCCGGCAAGGTGATAGTGCTTACTATGGTGAGGGAAAGAGTGCTTAATATGGTGAGGGAGAGGGTGCTTACTATGGTGGCCAATGCTAGAAGGTATAACGTGGGCGTGGCCTGTCCGTCATATTTGTTAACCCCGAATTTCCTTTAGCTCCCACGGGCGATAATTTTGCAATGTCACGATACTTTCCATCGATGACTTACAAGACACTACTTAACGGGAATGGCTCTTCTTTACGGACCCAGAAATAACGCTTTCAACTTAAAAAAACGATGAAGTACTTATAGTTCCCTCTTTTGAGATTTACCGCGTGTGAATTTTAAAAACACCAAGTATTCCGTTCAGCAAAAGATGAACAAGTTAGTGCAACCATTACTATATAAGGAATAAAATACCTGTGAGGCGTCAAGTAGGCAAATTTTTTATAGATGTGGAAAAGGCGTTAAAAAAATTTCTAAGTTACAAAAGGTATGGTTGGCAGCCACTACAAGTTGATACGTTCACTACTGAACGTTTCAACTTAAAATATTGTTATATTTTTTAAAGTATTATTATTATCAGAATTATATCATGATATATTATATATTATTATCAGGATCATAATCAGGAAATTATGTAATAATATCAGGATTATGACGCCGGATGGTTCATTTTGTTAAGGCAAAAACCTTAACAGCCTGAACCACCCGGCAGAAATAAAAGCCGTTTTTACTTCATTACTTTGATTATGTAGAGACGTTGACTTCCGGATTGAAAGTATTTTTATGTGTGTGACTTTACGGAGCCACCCCCAGTGTACATACGTGCAAAATTCCACAAAAGGAAAAATCATCCGTCTTTACCGGTACTCGAACCCTGATCCCTCGATTTCCAGCTCACAATAATTAAAGCCCACAAAAAAATCAACTGGGGAAGAGGACGCGAGGGTAGCTTAAGGCAGTTTGAATGAAATATTATTTCACAAAGAATTCAAAAAAATTGGTCTCAAATTAAAGAAAAATATCTCGTTCTTCCAAAGATACCAAAATATCAGCTCCTTGCCAACTACTTTCCAAGATTTTTGACGAAAAATACCAGCCGTATTAAATGGAAAATGGTACGGGTATGCGCTTCAGAGAAACCTTATTTTAAAAATAAAGAATTTCTATCACTTGGATCTCGTCAAAGAAATAATAGTGTGTCATTTGTGTGTTTCCTCAACTTTTTTTTTAAATAAACTGTATCGTCACAGAAGTTAACTCTTCAGGATCACAAACAACCTTCCGTTTGTTAACGCTCGATTTTAAAAATTTTCAAACGCACGGGTTGAAAAAAATGAGTCAAATTAAAGACTTAAATAGTAATTTTTTCTTAATTACTTAGAATTTCAGTCACAAAAAAAGTATATTATTGCACCATTAATACTTCCTCTAATAGCTGCTGAAATTTAAACGTATAATTCGAATATGGTATCCATTATGACCATGGAGCTATCTCGTTCAAACAACCTTGACAGGCTGAACCACCCGGCCGGATATCGAGGGATCCGGGCTTGAGTCCCGGTCAAGGAGGATGATTTTTCCTGTGGGAGTCAGATGTGGTAGATGACCTGATGACGATGTAATAGTGACGTCGACTCCCAGGTTGAAAGTATTTTTTTTGCAGAAAATTGATCGCTTATCTTTCTTCATAATGCACTATTTCCACTCGATCTCGCAGGAATCTTCGGATTTTGCAACATATTATTCTACAGCATTCTGGAATTCTTACTAATATATAAAATCTTCGGATCTTCGGAATTTTCGAATCGAAATCGAATCGAAAAATCGAATCAGGAATCTTCGGATTTTACAACATATTATTCTACAACATTCTGTAATTCTTACTAATTTATAAAAATGGAATGGTGCGGTCTGTCTGTTGCTCCATCACGCAAAAACTACTGGACCGATTGAGCTGATATATTTAAAAGCCCTCAGGGCCCCCGAAGGCCCCCTGTGGTGCTCCATGCTAAACATCGCGTTCGGTGCAGTGGTTCATTTTTTGCTTTTCAAAAGTACTTTCACTCCAGATAGAGGACTGAGATTTGTTTATTGAATGGCTGAATAATAGAAGTTTCTAATTATTTCAATCGATATTCTCTCATGCGTCGTATTTGTCTGAAAATCGTGTTTTCAGCTGAAAAATTGCACATTTTTTTCTGAAATCGACAATAGCAAATTTCATTGGATAACGGTGATTCAATTTTCATAGGGTATTCACGCCTCTAGCATTAAAATATCACGTTTTCATACAGGCCCATGATAGCTCGGAGAAATAATCTGTATAAGATGGGCCCCATGATAGATTGCTTCGCGGGATAATCGAAAATTCAATGCATATTTATAACAAAAAGAGGACCAACGGTCACTCATCTCTCCGTGCACCTGGAAAACGGTCAGCGTGCCTACTACAACGAACACAACGTACAAGATAGGTTACGAATTCCTCAAATGACCACACTGACAGTATTCTTCAGGCTTTGTGGTTTTTGTTCTAAAATAAGTTCAATGTTTTTCTCAACCGTTGAATTTCAACGGGTACCTTCCGCTAGTGAATTGATAAATATCAAATACAAAATGAATATTTTTGGCCAAAATTTCTTCAAAAGTTCTGTATATATTAGTAGAATAGTTATGTAGAATTAGTAGAATGTAGATAGAAGTACACCAGGGTTGAAATTCGCTTAGAAAAAATCATTTGACTTGACCGGGATTCGAACCCGGATCTCCCAATTGCCGGTCAGGTGTGTTGTTCCAATGATTTTATTTTATAACATTATCATATTAAAGTACATTCATTAGCAATACAGGGCAAAAAAAAAGATCCGCTCCAAATACGCATACATTTATAATACATTTTTGTTTAAAGTATTTTTCAGACACATACATGAATATATTTTACTTTTTTTTATCTCATTTTTTTTCATGAAATACAATTAAAAGACGTTCAGCAGCCATGCTTTTTCATGCTCTGAGGAGGGTAACTGTTTATTTACTATTTTAATTATATCGATTACAGCCGATCTTATATTTTTCTGACCTGTTTGACTTTCCACGAAAGTTGCTATTAGTTCTGTTAAGATTATACTTTTCTTGGGAGGAAATAATTTAAAATTTAGTGTTAACAGATTCTTTACTCCGATATCTCCATCTCCGAATGTGTCGAATTCTCTAAAAATGTTTTTAATTATTTCCCAATCCGTGTTTGGTCCTTTACAACCTAGTATTTTGTGAACTACATTATCTATCCTTCTGCATTTAGGTCATACTGGGCTATCACCAAGTCCAAGTCTGTATTTCAGCCAGTTACACCACCAAGCCATCTTCCTTCAAGGCGAATTTCGAGGGGGGTTTATGCGAACTAGATGTTCAGGCCTCAAGTCTACATTGTAGCACATGAGACGAAGTCGTGCTTACAAAGCCACTGTCGCGGTGGATAAACCCAACATTGTCGTTATTAAAACGACGGAATTGACAAATTTCCAAACATGGCATTTAGCAAATGATGTGGTACGAAGTCACTCGCACGGGTGCATATACACCAGGGTTGAAATTCGCTATGAAAAAATCATTTGACTCTGTAGATAGAAGTATTGAACATTGAACTTTGTAGATAGAAGTATTGAACATTTTACGGAATTCCCTACGACGTTCTGCAGAATACCTTAGAATGTTCTGCAGAACACCTTAGGACATTCAGCAGAATTCCTTAGGACGTTCGGTGGAATTCCCTACGATTCTCCATATAGGTCCTTAGAAAAGAAACTGGGTCAACAGAAAGCTCACATATTTCCGTAGAGTAGCCGAAGTTCTACAGAACAGCTTGTAAAGAGTTATTTGCTCTGCAGAAAATCACTCTAAAGAATATATGTTCTGTAGAGTCAGGCTCTGATGTTCCGTACAGATCCTTAGAAAAGAAACTAGTTTTGATGAAAAAGAGGAAATTTCTGTAGAATTCCTTACTTTCTACAGAACAGCTTCAAAGAAATTTTTAGCAGGACGGACATCCTATTGCGACTCAACTCGGAAGATAACCCAGGCAACTCGGCTCTCTCGAGTAAAGAGTGTCACGTGAATGGAATTTCCTTCTCGATGCACAGGAACGTCGTTAAGAATGACTCCTCAAGGGAGTCGACCTCTTCGGGCAGAGAGGGCTTCGCGCATAAATATCGAGCGACACATATTTCCACCTCGAGTACAGGTTCCGAGTAAGCCAATCCAAAGTTTTCCCAGCTACAATGTCAGTTGTTTACGGAGACCTTACAGGGATCGCTGGGTACGGGAGTGCGCATGGATACGAAACGGAGCCACAGGAGATTAGCAAAGGGAGAGAGAGACGAGTGTGCCAAGACGGGAAAGAGACATTTCTAGGCCTACATCAAAGAAGAAGAAAAAAGAATGAGGAAAAAGAAGAGACAACTTTTGAACCCCTAAGAACATCGCTCTGCTGCGTCGCAGGTATAAGACGAGTCCCAACAATCGGGAGTTCTCTCCTAGATTAAGACGGATTATAATGTTTTCTACGCCTATATCTATGAAATACCGTGCTAGTCACAAAAACTGTAGGCGCAGAAATTATGTGCACTCGAGTTTGAGAACAAATAGAAAATAACGAGATGATCCATAGAAAAATCAGAATTTTCCTTATTTCATTCTTCGTTCTAAAATGATTAGCTTACATTTTTAAAATGCATCTTAATATTTTTTACGACGAGTTTAACGTAAAGAGTACCGGTTTTTGAAGCTGTTCGAGCAAAGCTCCGACTTTGATAATTGTGGACCCCAGAAGTCAAGGGGTCTAAGTGACATTAAATAAATAATAAGTTAGGTACAGGAATGGGATTTGAAAATGCAAATCTTTTAGGTGGTAAAGGGATCCGAGTGATTTTCTTGACAGGTGATGCTATCTAGGGTAATGCCTCTTAACTACTTAGAGGGTTGTACCAAACATTTTCAACTTTGACTTAAGTTTTCTCAAAACAACGATTTTGTTACGTAGACCCCTTGACTTCTGGGGTCCTCAATTCTAAACTCAAACACAAGTAATTTATGACAATCGTAGTCTCGCAGTCCAGTCAGTGGTGGATAAAAATGTTTGTTACATATTTTGTTAGTTTTTGTTTATTTATTTGTATCTTTAACAGGTTTTAATTAATTTTGTTAAATGATTACATTTCAAAACTGGTGCGTCGTGCGATTTCGTTCATGGTCCGTTTGCAATCCGTATGCTTTGAACATTTCCGATATTTGATTGTCCAATGAGCGAATTAAAATAAATCGATTATTTATATTGATTGAAGTGAGTGGTTCCGTCAGCCCACCCGTCTAGGCAAATCGGTGCAGTGTTGCCACGTACAACCGATTTCATTTGCACAATTTCCACAAAATTGTTCATTTCATTCATTGTTCAACACAATCATTTCATACAATCCTGTGGAGTAGGGTGTGTGGCACGCGGTTATTCCACACCAGGCATGCAACACTCGTCCCACTCCAAGCCAGAACCACACATTTTCCCCCGGTCGCTAGGCGCAGGCCAAAAGGAGTCAGGATAACAATGCGTGGTCAGACCAGAGACCAGTTAGTATCATGTCTTGGCATAGTACCTTAACTTGTCACTTTTTATTTCAATTATCACTCACTAACTACTCGTAACCATGTACATACCACTAGCGCATTGGATGCAGTGTATTGTAAGTGTCTTTGCAGGAGAGCGTTAAGCAGACTAACATGCAATCATGCAACACTAGCTATGATATAACGAATGGTTATTATTATTAATGCGATTGATAAATAGTCCTGCAGCGAACTGAACCATGCAGAACGCTAAATCATGCCGGAAAGTTCATGCGACTACAAGTAGAAGCTAATGATTTCATGATCAAGTATATACAAACACTACCTTGTGAGGGTCAAAGCTTCATAGAATCGATCAATCGCAACTATACGTTTTCACGAAAATAAAGTCTATTAAACTTCGTTGTCTCATTGGCGTGATTTGGTGGATAACATTGTAAATGAAAAGATATCTTAATTTTTCCACATAAATTTTTATGTGCTGCTTTAAATATGAAGTATAAGTATAGATATATGGAATAACTAAGTTATGTTTTCATTTACAATATAAAGCCTAATACATGAAATCCAATCTTGCAATATGTTTTCATTTTTCACGTAGTAAATTAATATTCGAACAAATACAAGAATGCAATGATTTTGGTTGGCCCACAGCTGCAATTATTTAGTTTCTCATCCAACGGTAAATGTAACAATATGCAGGGTTGTTTTAACGCTGGCGGTCAATGAGACTTTGAAGTAGGTTAGTGGGTAGACAGTGTAGCTGATTAGTTGATTTTCTCCCGAAGGCTTGTTTCTTAATCTACCACGTAGTACAAACATCCTGTTTTGCATGTTCCCTGTATTACTCTCGTATCTCGTTCACTTAGTTGCATAATACATTAGGTCAACAGTTTCTGTAGCATTGGTCGGATACCTACAGTGTGGTGCATGTGGGTGAAAGTTAATTTTATACTATAGTGCATGATGGTGAATAATCACTCCCTAAAAAACACCCTTGAGGTGGCAGCCAGCAGGGTAATAAGTAAATGTAAAGCTCTTTTATATTTAATATTCGCTAATTTGAATGTTAGCATGTGATGCGCATACATAGCTCATTATGACCGTGTCCAACAGCTTGAGAATTGTGGGCCTAGCTATCTGTTTAGTTACCCCCTCTCATCATATATCACACAATCATTCCCCATTCCAGTATAAATCATTAAACAATACTTTAATTCCGCAAATTACATCAAAACGCATGTTAAGAAAGACTCGATTTAAATCCTTGGAGTTGGAAGAACGTTGTTGAGTGCTGGAGAGTAAATGAAGGCAAACTAAAATTTTACATCCATAGGATATCATATTATGCTTCAGTGTGATCCCGACTATTTCAGAGCCACTCCAAATTCCTTCCAAGGTAAATGTCGCCGAATTTCGAGACACCCTCGTCTATCTTATGGATTTTTTTCTCACGACACACGATCACACGTTGAATGCCATCCTTGCGTCCAGCGTAAAAATGTGTCAAGTGGAATTTTGGTGAAAGCATTATTGTTTAAAGAAAGTCTCCTCAGTTTCCTTCAGCCATCCACCATAAATTAAGTATTTTTGACAGCGATTAGCCTAGAAGGAAATGGCATATGTTGGAGCAATCCAAGACTCAGACAATGTAATGTGGAAATACAGAAGCAGCGGCAATAACCACGCGACTCCTTGGCCACGACCAAAATAAATGTCGAAGAATACAAAACTCCAGAACCATGGTAATACTGATAGGTGTCTACAGGTACATACTACGCTGCGAGATGCCGCATGGGCGTGTGGCCGGAGGTGTTAGGAAACCAGCCGTGAAAAATGTAAGGGATAGGTTTTTGGGAGGAGAAACGGTAACGTGTATTATGGGAGTGCATTTAGTGGAGCTCAGTTTTTATTATGGTCGCTTATTATGAGCGGAAAGAACGAGTTTTTGTACCTATCTCTTCGGGAATGTATCTCTCTTATTTTATCGCTTCTGTCTCACCTAGAGATGTAGCGAGGCGTCATGATAATATTCTCTGTGTCTCTCTGAAACACGCCAGTTCTGAATTTCTCAAGCAACCTAAGCTTAGCGTGCAGCCGACGAGTCTCTTGGGGCTCCCACCTTAGTCCTACTAAAAGTTAATTTCTAATCTAAAATTAAGGTCTAATCAGTATGGTGGATCTAGGCGGAACGTATCATCATTCATATTATATACTTAGTGAGCTGAAGATAAAATTGGACAACATTAAAAACAGTAATCCTTACGAATTCGAGAATTTCCATTCCCTCCTCATTATCTCTATTTGAGCGGTTTGTGGTACATATATACATAATTGGCATTTTAACGTTCGATGACGTTATCCGATGCCTAACCGCCAACTAAAGGATAAATAGCGAGAATATCCACCATCTGTTTGCAATTTAAGGCAAGTAACTCTTGAAATATATACTGGTGACTTGGTGATATGAAATCTACTCGATTTTACAACAGTTCTCACCGGGAATGAATGATTAAAAATGAATTTATTGATCTAGGACGTGATGTCCTCAAAGATCAAGAAACATATTACTTAATAAGTAAATCATGAAAACAACACTATGCTCACTTAATTGTTGTGAGGTGTCGTCAGATCGACACAAAGGGGTTGAGTCCATTCACTACATGAATAATTACATAATTGAATTGATAATGCTTCAAACATATAATTGAGCAAGGAAACAATTGTAAAGATATCCACAAACAAAAACATTGAAAACAAAAAAGGTATGGAGACAATAAAAAAACGATCAGTATAAATACAATGATGAACAAACAATGGCAAAAACCCAGGCGAAAGAAAAAATAATAAAGAAAGATACATTTGATAAAGTGGCACGAGAACTATGAGGCATTTTGTATTAAGCTACAGATCTTTGACTGAAAGTGTTTCATCGTGGGGTCTTGTTATTACCTCATCTGCGAGGGAACTCCAGAAGTTGGATCCTATTACCTGGAAGGATTTATGAAAAGAGTTTGTTCGATGAGATAAATGGTAAAGAAAATCTGTAATCTGTTTGTGATACCTGAATCATTTTCCCTCACATTTCTTCATTAAGTAGTTGGAGACCAGGAATTCGAATCTCTAATTGAAATGCCTCAACAAAGCAAAGCAACAAAGCATAGCTCACTCTTGTCCCTTTTTCCTTCCAGTATATTCCCCTTGTTCTCACTCCTAAATAGTTTGTGTCCTAACACTCCACTCGGAATTTTCCGCAGCGCTCGGCATTATATGCAAATCTCGAGCAACAAAGGACAAAAAAATATATAGAGACCATGACAAACGATCAGTATAAAGGCAATGATGAACAAGCAATGGCAAAAATGCGGAATGCATATTAGTAGCATAAATAAATGATGTAAGGTATATGTGAGGAGAATGCATATCAAAGTATTAAATTAATGTTGATTTCTAGTAAGTTATCAATGGAAAACATCGTCGAATAGCAACACTAGAGCGTCAGTCCGTAAGAGCTGATGGATAGTCGGCGTTAAGAAAGAGAGCGTACAGGCGACGCCCACGTTATAGCTTCTAGCAATGGCCACCATAGCAAGCCCTCTCATCTTCTACCTCGATAAGTCATTCCATGACCAGAACAAAGCCAACGACTTACATCTGGATGTTAAAAAATTAATTTCCAGCTACTTCGGAACGCGTTCAAGACGATTTCTTTAGGGAACATTCTCTGAATCCAGCTTTCTATAGCAATGTATTCTCTTTATGCGAAATTATTTTCTTGCTCTCATTATCAGGCAAGCATTCCCAGAATCATGCGGAAAGATCTGCTGTGGTTTGCCCAAAGTTGCATTTATATAGTTTCTCATCAAACGGTAACTGTAACGATATGCAGTGTTGTTTTAACGCTGGCAGCCAATGAGACTTTGAAGAAGGTTAGTCCAAGACCGCGACGCTCCCCTTCCCTCAACGGTAATGCTTTACTAGCAGAGCACTCTAGCGGTCAGGCGCTTCCCAACCACGATAACCCCGCCAAATTTAAACCGAAGCACTGAAACCTTGAGCGATAGCATATAACATGACCTCTGCATTCTTCCGATATTGGTCCAAGTGATGAAAATTCACGAGGTCTCCTGATATTTGATATTGTTTCTTAGGTTTGGTACATAATTTCCAATGAAAAGAAACCAAATGGAATTCACACAAACTTTATTGTGAATAATGACACTGAAGACACAATTTACATTATTACAAAAACTTCAGCATAACATTTGAAACAATGAAGTAGAATTCATTTTCAAACTTGGCATAAAATCACATAAATCCTCGCACAGCCATACTATAGGACCATAGGCCAAATTAATTAATTAGATTTCAATACAAAAGTAAGAGCAGGCTTCGGTATAACTGTAAAACATCTAACCATCTTATTCACACCGTACTTACCTCGCTAAATCACTCGGGAAGTTGAAAAATGCAAATTTTTTGTCTAATCTGCAGCCAGAAAAATTATTGCACCAACTGGCTGAGCAATAATACCGCCCGGGTCGCTTCTCACATTCACGACTTGCCGCCATGTTTGTTATTTTGATACGGACCATGCAGGCCATGTGACTTTTTCCTAACGAAATCATAACATAGTTTTTTGTTAACAAATTCACTGAGTATAAACAATTAAAATAATTATTAATTAATTAATAACCTATCATCGTCTTATTAAAAGATCTTTTTTAATTTGCGCCTGAAGTAGATGACGCTAAAGTCACTACATACGATATATCGCAGCAAGCGACGTAGCCTTGGGTTAGTCAACAAGTTGTGTACTACCAAAGCAAGCGCTCTCTTCTTCTACCTCGATGACTCATACCATGACGATGATCAGAACGAAGCCAACGACTTATATGTGGACGTTAAAAAATTAATTTCCACCTACTTCGGCACGCGTTCAAAACGATTTCTGCAGGGAACATACTCTGAATATAGCTTTCCCTAGCAAGTTATTCTCTTAACGCGTAGTTATTTTCTCGCTCTCACAAGCAGGCAAGCGTGCCCAGCATATTGTGGAAAGATCTGCGGCGGGAATAAAATTAGGGCCTACAGTTCCATTGCTCGCAAGGTTCAGGAGAAACTTTCAAGCCGAGCGTTACTTGCACTATGCCACTAAGGGATTAAGGTGACGAAAAAAAAATTAATACCGCTTCGAAACACGTGAGACTGCTGAAATTTAAGATCTTTCCACTCAACGCGTGTAAAAAAAGTGGTGCTAATAAAAAAATACATGCCGGTCAAGGATAAATTAAATAGGGAAAAACAATGAAAAAAGTCGGAAAGCTTTTTAGAGCTCTGTGATAATGGACGCTGGGCGTCTCGACACGGTTGACCACGGTTCCATTACTCCAGTGGGAGTGGGGGGGGGAGGGGCAGAGGAGGGGGAAGAAATGTGAAGGGTGGCCTAAAGGAAGAATGAGGGGCGAAGCCTTACGGCTTAGGAAAATGCCTGTGACGGAGCCGAGAAAGGCGGTGCCTCACAGAATAGACACATCCGATCGAAGAGGCAAGGGGGCCCTGAAAGTGGCCTGATAAAGAAGACAGGAATGTGCAAACGACGAGAAATTTTAAATGCACATATAACATCGACGAATCTAAGAATGCATAGATCAGAACGATGACATTTTAGGATAGCGCGTGTGAAATTATCCAAAATAGAGGAAAATGGAAATCTTAAGATATTTCTAGCGATGCTTTTTTCTCCGAAATAGCGATATTTTGAGGGGGCTCTAAAAGTGGACAGATAAAACGACAGGATAAACGGCCAACGACGAGTAATTTTTTAATGAACGTATGACATCGACGAATCTACCGACGTTTAGATCAAAATGATGGCATTTTTTAAGACAGCTTGTGTAAAATTATCCAAAATATAAGAAAAAGGAAATCTTACGATATTTCTAGCGATGGTTTTTTCCCCGAAATAGCGATAGTTCAAGGGGGCTTTGAAAGTGGACAGATAAAACAACAGGAAGGAGCCAACAATCTCCATAGTTCACAAAGAAAACGGCTTTTATCTTATATAAACAGGCTCGTTGCTGTAACTGGTTAACACACCTGGCCGGCAACTGGGAGATTCGGGTTCGGATTTCGGTCAAGTCAAATGATTTTCTTAAACTGGCGATTTGCACCCTCTTTGGTGTATAAATGGTACATAATTTCATGCTAAGACTAACAATGAGAGTCAGCGGAAAGGAAGAAACAAGGGATAGTCAGGGAGCATCCAAGGAGGTACTAATATCCTAGTCATTTGTGAAAAAAACCTCTTTAATTTTATAACACACCCTAATCACTAAAAGCTAATTTTTCCTAATTTTATGACCACCGATAATAGAGAGCATATGGAATTCTATGAACAATCAGTTTTGGCAGCGAATTTCCCAAAGTTAATCTTTCAACTTTCTTGTGCTTTTTCAACTTTTTGCCAAAATAAAATCAGAGAAAGGCGGGGTGAGAATTTTGACTTACCATTCAGTATAATGAACTCACAGGAGTCACTGGTAATAAAAAATTACCGCTGCTTACTAAAAAATCTAAACGAAGAAATATTTTGAACAACTGTCGAACATCTTTATGTAAACAGTTCAGTGGATCATACAGAATGCTACTCACGGGAACATGAACTGGAAGCATTATTCCTTTCATAGGTTATTATCGCGAGAAGAAAGTCACGTTGAATTTCGTATTTTTTTCTCCTAGAGCGAAACAAACTGCTCCGCAGATTTCTAAATATTAGAATTCCGTCCAGTGCCATAAGTTATCCAAAACTTTACCTAGGTTTTAAATATTTGGTAAATGGGATACTGCACTTACCGTTCCGAAAAGGTTTTGAGTAATATGAAAGAATCGAGCTGTTTTCTTGCAAAACAGTATATGAATGATTTCATTTCTTCATGGGAACTTGCGGGTTCTCAAGGGAAATCACAACAATAAAAACATAAACCGCGCCTTCAATCTTGAATTATAATCAAATTACCGTATTATTACAGCTTGCTAGACAAATGGTGCCAAAGCGAAATGCCCCAGGACTGATTTCTATGAGCATCACGTTACACCAGGGTTACTTTTCAATATGTTTATGATATTGTAAAATTAACCTCTGTGCCTGTGAAAAATAGATGAATAACATGTCCTAATTGGGAAATCTCTAATACAATAAAAATGTATCTTGAAAATAAATACATTGTTGAAATGAATTAAAAGAGCTGTATATAATATATATCTAGTAGATGTACAATAATACATCTTTAAAATAATTTCTTTGATAGCATAAAAAGAGCTGTATATGATATGCCTTGTAGTTTTAATATAATGTATTTCTGAAATCAATTCATTTTTGAATTCATTTAAATGAGCTGTATATGATACATCTTGTAGCTGTAATATCTTTGAAAAAATACATACTTTTATTGAATTAAAAGCAATGTATAAAATATATTGTGTAGATGTGATATAATACATCATTATAATTAATTGATTTTTTTAATTGATATGATACATATTATAGCTGTTACATGATATATCTTTAAAATAAATTAATTTTTACATTAATTAAAACAGCTGTGTATGACCTAACTTGTAGCTGTAGCACGATACGAATAAATGGGTGCTTGCAATTTGCAAGCAGGGGGGAAGTGTTATATGATGATACTCTTAAAATAAGGAAAAATAACAATGAAAACTCTCGAGTCTGCGAGCTACATGCAAGCAAAGAAAAGTATAATTCTCGAAAATGAAATACGCGCCCCATGAAGTATGGATACCAGACAGTTCTAGTACAAACCTATATTGTATGTCATCCGGTTATTAACGACTTTTCAAAATACTATAATCAGTATACCAAAACGAACGTGGAACCACTGGAAGATCATCATAACCTCATTTGACGGAATATATGACGCTCTTCTACGTTAGATATTTCATTTCAATACAGCATACTTAATAAGAGCACACATGAAGAATTTTACTACATAAATTCGATCGGAATCGAGATTTTCAATATAAGTACTAATTTTCATACTCAATTTTTGTCATCCTATCTTCTACATGGAATGCATGTTCTTTTAATGAAAACTACTATATCATGAAGCTTGGTTAGTTGAAATTGGTCATCAAAGCTACGGTAGAGGCCAGGAAAAAGTTGAAGAAATTATACCCAGTAGGTAATTAAAAGTGCGAAAAATGGTATAAAGGAGACTAAATAACATGCACTTAGTGTAACTTACTCATATATGTAAAGCTATCAATTGCAATATCTCGAAGCCTAATCGATTTTTTTCGCTTTTACTCAATATCGACACATAAATCTAACCCTCCCCTGAAACTGGCCCGCCTCGCAGAGTTCCAAACCTCGAATCGACACTCGCCCCGGCGACACTGGAGAAATATATCCATAGCAACGAAAGTGGAAAAAATTCAAAAATCTCAAAGAAAAGTTTAAAAATATCAGTTTAACGGTAGGTAGGAAAGAATCCATTGCAAGAGTAAGATTTGTCAAATATTCAGCCTCATATAAGTGAAAGAATCAGTCTTGTAGCTCAATTATTTCATATTTGAATGAACGAAAAAAAAGGTCCACATTAAAATTTTTCGTTTTTCCCATATAATCCAATGTAAATATATCGATTTCAAATAAATCGAAGGCTAATCGACTTTTTAAACTTTTTCGAATTTTTCCCAACTCGACACATGATTCCAACTCTACCCTGAAAATTTCACCCATCTAGCTCGTTTAGAAATGCCCAGGAGTTTTGATGAGTCAGTCAGTCAGTCAGTTTTGTAGCTTTATATGTATAAAAAATATATTTCAAATTAAATTATATTTTTATAGAATTAAAAGAATTGTACATGATATATCTTGTAACTGTAATATTATATCTTTAAAATAAATTTACATTTTCATTGCATTAAGGGAGCTGTTTTCTGTATTTTCATTAACAACGAAGTCTCGATCCAACCGCCTTGAAGGGAGGAAATCGAAACAAAGTTTTTGAAAGAGGAAGAAAAAGAGAGAGGAATAAGGAATGCGAAATCTTTGCAGAGTCGAGGGTGACTTAACGGAGGGCAGGCAGACTTCTCAAAAACCATTAGCAAGGGGCAACACCCGGAGCGGAGAGTCGGACAACAGCGACTGCCTTTCACGGGACTTCCCTCTCTCCCCCCCTATTCCTTTCGCGCCTAATTCAGGAGGCGACCTTCTTACATCCCAGGCATATTAATTAGCGCAATTATTCTCCGCTCCTTGTTTTGTTACGCTCACGAGGCGGCGGGAGGAGAGAGGGTTGGTGCGGAGGGTTGGGCCGGGTAGATGAGGCACCGCAGGCAGCCCACCACCGCGGGTCCAACGTGCTGATGGATGCGAAAGAAAGGCGGCCAGCGACGCGGAAACCTAGTCCCGAGACGTGTGAAAGAGTGCGCCAAAAGCCACAGACTCTTTGCGGATTCAATACGAACGGGCGTGTTTGGTGTTCAGCGCATGACCAAAAGGAGACGAGAAGTGGAGTTTGGCTCAAGGTTCGACCGACATTAAGCCCCGGGATGATGGAAAAGTGGACCCATAAACTCCAACCGGGGACCAAAAAAAATCAGTCCTGTGCCACCAAAAAATTAGTAAAAAAAGCATAAGAAAAGTTATTGTTTGGTTACCTCATTGAGGTATATGGAGAGGGCACTTGCTACATTAAGCCCGGGAATGATGGAAAAGAGGACTTTTAACTTTTATATTTGATTGAATCAAAAGAGCTGTATAAAATATATCTTGTACATTTATTAAAATATATCATCAAAATTAATTTATTTTTTAAATTGAGTTAAAAGATCTGTATAAGGTATGTCTTATGGCCTTAATGTAATATATCATTAAAATAAAAGAAATTTTTCAATTTCATTTATTAATTGATTGAATCTTTATTATTATTTAATTAAATGTAAATTGATTCCTTATTTTCATCCCTTAAATTTAAATTAAACATTAAATTTAAGGAATAAATATTTAAGGGTGGTTTACGTTCTTATGCTGTCAGTGGACACCATCACTATCGGTCCTGTGCCAACAAAAAAATAGTAAAAAAACATAAGAAAACTTGTTGTTTGGTTCACTCATTGAGGTGTATGGAGAGGGCACATGCTTTGTTGGCCAATGCTAGAATCTGAAACCAGTCCGTGATTTTCCTTTAGCGCTGGCGGGCCAACGCACTAATTTTGCAATTTTACAATTATATCCATCGATACCTCAGAAACCACTGATGAAGTCTTCACGGGTTATCAGCCGGGTCAGGATGGCCATTACTGCCAACGTTTTGATGGCCTTCTCTGCCATCATCATCAGGGCTAATAATGGACCTTGTGTCGTGTCGGGTTTATATAGCTCCGACATGGAGGTCAAGTCTCCTCTGATTGGTCAATTTTGGTTGGCAGAAACGTTGGCAGTAATGGCCATCCTAACCGGGCTGATAACCCGTGAAGATTTCATCAGTAATGTTCACCAGGAAAAAAAGCGAAATCCTTTATTATTAGAAACTAACATGCACTTACTTCTTTGATATGAGATCTCCTTGCGTTTATTGTTTATTTATTTAAATAAAATATAATTCGCATTCCCGCTGAAAACTAAGGGTAAAATCGAGGATAATCCAATGTAACAAGTAACCAATCTCTGTTTCAAGAGTCACGTGCCTTAAATTTCAAACAGATGTGTGATATTCTAGCTTTATACGTCAATTCGTCCATTTCGTCGTGCTATCAGTAGGAAATTAAGAAGAGAGCAGGGAAAAACAATATTGTTACGTTCCATAGTTTGAGGCTCAACTATGTGGAAGTCGAATTCCACAAATGAAAAAGTAACTTTGTTTCCTCCCGTAGATTTATTTTCCTGGTACAACAAGTTCCGACACAGCGGTGTACCTGATGATGACACCGCTGTGTCGAAACATGTTGTACGAAGAAAATAAATCTGTGGAAGGAAACCAAGTTACTTTTCATCTGTGAACAATATTATTGTTGTTTCGGTTGAGAGGCTACAATTTGATGATGTAGTGCCCTCTCTATATACCTCAATGGGTTCACTCATAGAGGTGGAAGGAGAGGGAATCACGTCATCTAACTGTATCCTGACAACCGAAATAACGGCCGTATTGGTTACCCCCTACTCTTTCCATACTTTCCTTTGGATAGCACGACGGAATGGACGAATTTGCGGATGTACAGCAAGAACGTCCACCTCCTGTCTGAAATCTAAGACAAGTAACGCTTGAATCATACATTGACTTCTTAGTGATATGGATTCTTCTCGACTTTACCATAGTTTAGCAGATATGTAGCAAGAACATTTACCATTTGTTTCAAATTCAAGGCAAGTTACTGATGAAGCATACATTGGCTACTTGCTACTTAATATTTAGCTAGATTTAAACATGGTTTTCACCGAGAATGCAGAAATTTATTTATTTAATCGAATTAATAATATATATAAGAGGAATGAACATTCAAAGAGTGGACGCATGCTGATTTCTAGTAGCTAATCAATGGTAAATATCGTTAAATTGCAAAATTAGTGGGGCAACCGGTCAGCGCTAAAGGAAAAGAAGGGTTGACAAGATGGCTGAAAGGCTACGCCCACCTCCCAGCTTCTAGCATTGGACACGATATCAAGCGACACCACCATTCACCTCAATGGGTTTAATGAAGTAAAAAGAAGTAGGTACCAATTTTTCCGCCTGGTTTAATTTAGATGCTGCTAGTTTCGATGCAGGTGAGTTTCATTATCAATCAGTACCCGATGGCGATGCCGTCGCATCGAAAGTATTTGTATCAAAATAAAACCTTGGGGAAAGATAAGTTGCGTTTATAATTCAGTGACAAAGAATTTTCTCACAGTTAAGCCTTAAAACATCGAATTTATTCTCTTTGGATATCGGAATCTGTACAGGAAAAGGTGTACACATCATTAAATAAAAGCGAGGATGTCAACATAAGTAGACGGATTTGGTACGCGTCACTGAATGAATTTATTCTCAGTATACTCGACACATTTCCATTTCCGACCTAGGTTTCGAAAGTTATTGTCACCATCAAGGCTCTATGTTGTCAGTATTAAGCTAGATGATTAAAATTGGCAACAGAACCTCGGTAGAGTGTTGGCAATGATAATAAAGGTAGAGATTTGATAAAGACAATCGAGGTAAGATCTCGATAACGACAATGACTGTCGAAACCATAATTGAAAATAAGAAGTGTGGAATGTAATAAGTAACTACAAATTCGTGTAGCAAAACCTTTTACAAAAAAAACATTGAAAAACAATGAAGCAGACTTTAGCATGAAGTCACCCAGGTTTAGTCTAATGTAGTTTTTTTTAGGTCTGGTATTTCTTCGTGTTTGTATTCTCCTGGGGTTTACTTTCTTATATTGTCAGTGATGCCAAAGGGCACGCGCTCACTATAAGCTTATCGTCCACATCGCCTCTCTAACACTGGAATGGTTACACCCGTCCATGTAGTAAGTTCCAACACTTACACGCTTTTGAAACGACTTATTAATGCACACAAACAACCACGACCAATGCTATCTTCTTATAGGCCGAATGGCAGGTGATGCCGAATGAAAGTCGAGCCGAAAGAAGCCGAGCCGAGCCGAATGAAAGCCGAGCGAGAAAGAAGAGCCGAATGAAACGACTTATTAATGCACACAAACAACCACGACCAATGCTATCTTTTTATCGGCCGAATGGCAGGTATTTTCAAGATGGAAAGAAATAAGATCATTCTGTCGAAACTTTTAACCCCCGCTCTCTCTCTCCCGCAAGGATATTGAAGAAAGACTCCTTTTTCTATGAAAACAATAACTAAGAAATATTCAACGATAACAAAAAAATATGTCAGGTAGTTATTCGAAAACTATTCCAAGTATACCTGTTAACTTACATCCTAGTTTTTGTATAACATGATATCGTCAAGCTCGTTTCACACTGGACACGTAATTGCACAATCTGATGCATGCACGAAAGTGCATTTTAAATAGCATAGTGTAAAGCGGTGAATTGCAAGAATGCGGGCACGAATTCATTCACGTTAGATGGAAAAATAGCCCTTGCTCTAATTCAATAATGACTGCACGTCGGATTGAGAAATACATGCTTCAAATGCACATAAAATAACTTGTACCTTTGTAATTCCGCATATTTTTATTTGAAACAAACCGAGTTTCGACGTTCGTTATTTCAGGTGCTTTATGTTAACGCATTCCATTAATTTACGCCTGAAGCCGCTGAATTAGCAGATTTAAAGTGACAATCAAATATGCAGCTTCAAATCGTAAAATTTCGTGCCCCGTGTAAAACGGACTTACAAATAACATGCTAGCATTCAACCTCGAACTTGAAGTATTCTGTGAAGCGAACTTAAATGAAGACTGGCTGGAGCCTGGTAGAACTAAGGATGGCCAGCTTAAGAGTTCCGATTCTTAAACAATTTTGAAACCGCTAACGACTCATTAACGTTGACACAAACTAACTTGAACAGCGTCATCTTATTTTTTAGTTCGCATTGTACGTCTTTTCTTGATGAGAAGGAGTAAGGACATTTCGGCGAAAACTTTTAATCCCAGATCCATCTCTCCGTCGGAAGGAGATTGAAGGAAGACCCTTGTTCTTTACAGGAAAAAATGAGAAGGAAGACATTCCACGATAGCGATCGGCCGAACAGGGATCAAGAGTTCAGGAGGAGGAGGCGAAGGAAGAAGACGAAGATGGAAAATATGAAGAGACCTTTTGAGTTACGAGAGAAGGATGAGTGCGGAGGAGCCGAGACGAGAACTGCGGAACAATAATTATGTGAGAGCTCTGGATTCCGGTGCCGTTGAGGGAATTGTGCGAGGGTCCCGCGCAGGGATGGGAAAGGGTTATGTGGGACGACGAAAAAGGGATTGGGAGGAGACGGTTAGGGTATTTTTGGGGGAGTAGTTAGGGAGACGACAGGCTGAGGGAGGGGTTGGGGGATCGGAAGTGGCGCGGAGCGGAAAAGACGAGGCGGAGTCTGAGGGATCAGGGTTCTTTGGTGAGGGGGAGAAGGGATTTCGGGACAGAAAAAGGACTGCGGTGGCTCATTGGAGGGATGGGGCAGGTAGGAGAGAGGAGCCGGAGCAGGAACTCTTGGGGTTACAGGTGGGGGAGTTACCGACTTAGATGGGGGAGAAGAGCGGGACAATGCGCTTTTCCGAGTCGATTTGATCCGCATCAATGGAGGGATGGAAAGTCAATAAACACATATTTACCCCCTCGTATACTACATAAGCTCTGGAGATAGAAACTCTCTTGCGGTTGGGTGGGTGCCTCAATCTGCGACGGGACTTTCCGAGGGCGGGTTAAAGTTTGATTCGTGGCGTAAATGTAAGTACAACTTCCACGGTTGGATTATTATTCCGTAGGACGTATACAAGACAAATTTGCTTAACTTTTTAAAAAAGTAACACATAAAGTTGGTGGTTTCCGGCGATACTTTGTGGAATTTGCTAAACATTTATAATGAATAGGGTAAACTTAGTTTTTCCACAATTAATTTAATGACTTGCGACCATGGTTTCGACGATTAACGTCATCATCAGGTGAAGATATATTTTGGTGTGTGTACAAAATGTATCTTCACCTAATGATGACGTTAATCGTCGAAATCATGGTTGTAAGTCATTAAATTCGCCGTGGAATTACTAAGTTTACCCTATTCATTCAAAAATTAATACATGCATAACATAAATGTTGCCTTGTAATTGGAGCACTGTTTTACTACTGCCGATCATGGTTTGTACAAAAATCATACCCTTGTAATGGTATAATTATACCGAAACCATGGTCGTTAGTAATTCAACAGTGTGGAAAGTACAAATCAACATTTTATGTAACGTATCTAAGGATATGGATACATATTTCTTTGGGTACGAATTCACCTTATATAATATTGACGCACTTAGAAAAGAAAAACTTTCAGATTCAGTCATCATTATGTGGAATTTGAACATTATGAATTGATCGAAGATGTGTAATTTCCAAATACAAAACTTCAACTACGACCTCTGATGATGATGATGTAATACTGAAACCTAGGTCTGATTAAAGCTTTGACGTGCTCGGAGGAAAATCGCTCATTTTTTTATTCGTCCAGTATTTTGATTGATGCCCGCCACTTAGTTTTAAAACCTCAGCCGGTTACAAAGCCTTCTTATCATTCTCTAGAGCATTCGGCACAAATACTGCCAATTAGCCGCAGTAGATCCTTAGCTGGGTCCTGCCGGAACGGCATTAAGGACGAAAATATTCCGGACGAAAAATCGAACGCCCCATCGGAATATACTTTACACCCTCAGGCGTCACTTCCTGGAAGTATTTTATACTTGAATCCATATTAAAACAATCCTTGTGCTTTTCCACATTTTTTTCGCAGCCAGCTGCATCCTCAGGTACAATTGTTTACATATTATTAATTGATAGGTACGATAGTAACCAACGCCAATAAGCTGGGGGGGTGGGGGGGTTGGTGAATAACCTAACTTTTGGGTGGAAAGGCAGGGGAACTTAGGTTAGTGGCTTGTTAAAAGGGCAATTTTTTCATAAAGAGGTCGGGAGGGGTGCGGAAAAAGAAACTCGTTGCAAAGGTTGCATGACTCAGATACTTTCCATTTGCTCCAATGGATCCATCTTTAAACCTTTCGGTAGGACACGTAGAATTTCGGGAACATTAGTGGAAAAGTACAAGGATTGTTTTAATATGGATTCAAGCCCCAATGGCAGTTATTAATCCAGACTATGCAGATAATTTTCCCCTAGTAACATCCTTCATTTACTATAAAATCGGCTGTGAATTCGAGAATGATCAATCAAAATACAAATGAGCACTCCGGTTTATCTCTTTATTATGCAGTGCGCAAATTTATGCCCTTTACATGACGAAGTATACATAGTACTCATCAAAAATCATCATGATTAAAGGACTGAGCGAATGAAATTCATGTACTCTATTGAAGTATAACAATTTACCCGTCCCTACCATGCTGGGTCCCGTGATATCTCCTCTCCTGCGCCCAAAACCGCCCGCTGAGAACATACAGATAAGTTTCGTACTCACCGGTCGAACCGTGCGCGGACTCATATGCGCCATTACTTAACCCGCGATTCTCGAAAGGTAGTGCATGCATTACCTGACCTTCAACCGACGTCTACTGGAATTTGATTTCCGACTCTGCTTTGCTATTTAAAGGAAAACTGTTTGCGCCAGCCTTCAACAAATTCAGGCGAGATTTCGTGGAAGTTCGTTATATTAAAACAGAAACAACAATTGCACTATTCCACAGGGTATTTATTGCGTACGACGCGTTTCAACTCACAGAGCCATCATGAGGTACAATACAACTTTTTAATGTTACTATGGAATAAGGATTAATACATACTTAATATAAGTTCCGTAAGTTTCCGAACTTTGCTTACTACACGACTATTTTGACAGCGTAGGAAACGTGAATTTGTCGAATATCAGGTGATCCCTATGACGCGTACGACGTTAATTTCTTAAAATATTTACACCTATTGTAAACGTGAGATATTCATCTCTATGGAGGATCACAAAAATGTGGAAAGTTCAGTATTTTCACGTCACTGAACATTCTTCTGAACTCTTGCAACGCATTTTCCACTGTGCTGTCAGTGGCACTTTTGTCCTGGACGGGGAAGAGTTTTGTGTTACCAATGCTAATTCTGTAGCTCGGTTAAAACCGTTAATATGCCGTCGATATACCACTTGTCAATAATTTACTGAAATAATCATTGAGGGCCATTTTCTCACAACGCATTATCATGTTCCGAAAAAATAACATTAATGGACGCTAATATCTATTTTCTGCCATTGTACATACAAATCTCCCTTACCCGGGAGCCGAAAATGGCGGACGCGCTAGCAGACGACGAAGTTGACCACACTTTCCTATTACAACTTTAGGGCGGGGAATGGAAGAAAGGCGATGATCTCTCCTAGTCTGCGGCGGAACTCAGAACTAGATGGACGTTTTTGGCAGAGATATACAGCCCCCTTAATGTGCTCTCGCGCAGCAGGAAAGAAACTAAGATTTTTGGGAGCGTACATCTTTGAGAAAAATTACAATAAACATTTCCCCATGATGTTCGCAAATTTTGCGAATAAAACGTGCGAAATTCTCGGAAGAATCCTCGAATGGAATCTCTAAGCGCGCCTTGCGAAAACCCATCAGCGGTCTCGTCGGTCACCTACCTCGTCGCGCGAAGCGGTCTCTCAAGAGTCCCGCCCTCTCCAACCTCTTAACCCCCCGCTTTCCCAACCCCCCTCCTCTATTATAACCCCTCCCTCTCTCAGGTCCCCCCTCTTGGAAAGAGAGACCAAGGGAGCGTAACCCCCTCCATACACCCTCTTGGGGAGGGAGGGATGGGTGACTTTTCAAGTGAGCGGAAGGGACGGTGGCAGAGAATGGTCCCTCTCTCACCCCCTTTTCGAGCGACCAAAGAGGGTGGTAGCATTTTTTTTTCCACCCCGAGTGACTCCCGGAGTAAATGGGTGGGTTCAGGGGGGGGGGAGGGAGGAAGGTTTCGCAATGTGGAGAGGGTTGGTGTGTGTGCGTGTGAGAAAGTCAAGAGAGAGAGTATGGCGAGCGAGAAAGAAAGAGTGGGGGAAGTAAAAGGAGGGTGGATTTTACTCACTCGAGGAGAGTGAAGGGAAGAGGGACACGTGAGGAATGGAGGGACACGTTGAAAATCTTGACTTAAAACCACTTTTTTTTCCTTTTTATTCCCATTTCCAACGGACACAGGGACTA
The DNA here is from genome assembly GCA_963169105.1 of Ceriagrion tenellum. Classification (NCBI taxonomy): domain Eukaryota; kingdom Metazoa; phylum Arthropoda; class Insecta; order Odonata; family Coenagrionidae; genus Ceriagrion; species Ceriagrion tenellum. The sequence continues at coordinate 87,673,169 of OY720634.1, forward strand.
GGATGAATATAGAAAAAAAGTCAACGAAGGAATATAGAGTAGAGCGGTTGAAATGGTCATCATCATTGGTCGTTCAATCCTAAGATTGGTTGACTACAGCCCTCCATCCTTCTCTGTCTAATGCTTGATTCCATACCTCCCGGTGTGGAATCAAGCATTAGACAGAGAAGCTACTACTTCGCTCTGCGAAAGCTTCGCTTCGCCCCGCTACCATGGTTAGGCCACATCTCGAATACGCCGCGTGCATTTGGGACCGTGGTCAAACAGATTTAACCAAAAGAATTAATAAAATACAACGGAAAGCAGCGCGCTTCGTTAAAAACTGCAATTCGATTGAACATATATTATCTCACAACTACTAGAGGGATTAAGGTGGGAGCCCCTAGAGACTCAGAGGTACACGCTAGGCTTAGATTGTTTGATAAATTCAGAACTAATATTTTTCAGAGCGACATAGAGAATATTATCATGGCTCCTCACTACGTCTCTAGGTCTGACAGATGCGACAAAATAAGAGAGATACACAGCCGAACAGATAGGTACAAAAACTCGTTCTTTCCGCGAACAATAAGCGACCCCAATAAAAATTGAGCTCCACTAAATACACTCCTATAATACATGTCACCATTCCATCTCCAAAAACTACACCTTTACACGGCAGGTGACCTAACACCCCCTGCCAAACGCCCATGCGGCGGGTCGCAGGGTATGATGTAGATGTATCTCTTCCTATGTACTTTCCTCTTTATTTGGTCCATGAACTTATTCCTGGGTATTCTTCTAGGGACCTATCCCTCTATTTTCCCTTCAATTGAAATGGTATGGCCACTTAAAAAGGAAGGAGGATTAACGATGACATAAGAAGATACTGAACTGGCAACCACCAGGCAGAAGGAAAAGGGAACGGCCACCAGGAGACTGGATGAATCAGGTCACTTAAGATTTGAAAAATAGACAATTGGGAGCCAAATAATGGAAATATATACGGGCTTGGAAAAGATAAAGTGAGAGACGGCCAAAATCTGTACAAAAATCGCTTAATACTACATTCATAGGTCGTGCAATCTTAAGATTGGTTGACTTCAGCCCTCCACCCTACCCTAATGCTAGTTCCCTTACAACCTGGTGTCTCTTCCTATATGCTTTCCTCTTCATTTGGTCCATGAACTTATTCCTGTGTCTTCCTCTGTGGACCTTTCCGTATGTGCTACCTTCAATTATGTTCTTCACAAACCCATTGGGCCACAGAGTGTGTCCACTCCATCTGGCTTTTCTTTAATGTATCGAATTCCATAGGTTCCGTTCCTCTTCTACACCTCTGTGCAATTCCTCATTTCTTATTTTGTCCGTCCATTTTATCTTCAGCATTCTCCTCCAGAACCATGTTTCCATGGCTTCTAGTCGGTTCTGGTCTGCTTTTCCAATGGTCCATGCTTCCGATCCTTCGAGTGCCACGCTCCATCCATATGTTTTCATATACTTCTAGTTTTCTCGTTGATAGGCCTATCGTATTTGAACACAGCATTTGTCCTTTAAATATGAAGGCTTTCTTAGCTTGGGCTATTTTTCGCTTGATTTCACTTGTACTTCTTACACCACCAGATTTTGAAGGCATCTAGTCTGTTTTGGTCACCTTTTCAAATGGTCCATGCTTCCGATCCATAGAGTGCTACGCTCCACACGAATGTTTTCACATATTGTTTCCTAGTTCGCTGCAATATCCTCTTTGAGCACAGCAGTGTTTTTTTTAACATGAACGTCTTCTTAGCTTTGGCAATTCTTCGCTTGAAGTCCATTAAAAATCGCTTATAGATACAGTAAGTCCTCGATTTACGCCGGAGATGTGTGTTGAAGAAGAGCGACGTAGCTTGAAACAACGGAATGCGGATCCAGATATCCGTGACTAATTTAATCCCGAGTTGAATCAAGGCCTTATTTCAAAATTTGTTTTTTTTTTGCCTTTATCTAGGAAAAAAATTACTATTTCAGATAGGATGATTGTCTCAATTATCAAAAAACACAAGCATATGCACATTCTGTCTATTTTGTTAGAATTAAACAGGAAAAATTTTCCGACGACCCTTGTCAGCATGGACGTAACATCTAATGAGACGTAAATGGAAACGAAGCATACCGACGACTTACTGTACTCATTTCCCTTCTCTCTTTGGCAAGAATAAACATTTTTTGTCACCCCGTGTCTCCTCCACTTCCCCGGATTCTCGTTTCTCCATCTTTCTCTTAATCTTCGCCCTCTCCTCTCTGCCCACTCCCCACACAGTTCTTCCCTCTTCCCATCTCGAGTCCTTTAATCTCCGTTAACACCGTGAAAGGGATTCAAAAATCGTTTTCGAAAGGAGACTTTAATGGAGCGAGAATCGGAGATTTCGACAATGTTCGCGTTCGTACACTCTCTCTCTCGAGGGCCGAGACGGAAGTGTGAAGAGTTTTAATGCATTCAATGGCATCTCGTCTCTCGACAAATGCAATCGAAGATCACGTTAATGGAACACGGAAAAGAATTGTCGGGTACGCCTCTAATTCGTGAATATTCGTGGGCGTAATGATTTCCGGCGCTATGATTGATTGATTTACGTTTTACAGGCGAAATAAAATTTTTTATAATTAGATTCTGTGTGGAATGTTACTTAAAAGTCGTACGCAGTCGGATTCCATATCACATTAATGTGACACTGAAAGGATTTTTGGGCTCTCTTTTGTTTCATTCACGTATCTCACCAAATAATGATTTCTTGCGATTAATTTATAATCGCATTTGGGGCGAAATAACATTATTTGTTCTCCGCAAGAGTACAAGATGGGTACTTAAACGCGAATATCAAGTAATAGTATTAAATTAGTAGATTTAGTAAATTATGATAAAAGTGTTAGTTTTATTCAGCAAACTGTAAACCAAAGCTGATGGAACCACATCACTCGTCCTTTTTGGGATGCCATCTGTTTGAGAGAAATATCGATGTAATAAAATTTTATGACTGGTGAACTGGTGGCGTCTGTTTAGAACGTGATTTCTTTCTTGGAAACTCCACATTATTATCTCCGTAAATATTATGAAGATAGATATTAATGGTTTCAAAGGAGTAGGAATTAGGGACTTAGAGAAGTGTTTACTTAAAAAGTGGAATGGATAGGGTTAGGATTGAGTAGTTGGTGAAAGAATGTTGGCTGAATGCTTCAGAAATGGACATACGTGAAAGGAAAGCGTTTTGTTTGATTAATCATGTTGAGAGAATGGATAAGGTTTGGAAAACGAAAACGGAAAAAGAGGAGTAATAATAAAGAAATTTATAGAGTGAGAGAAAGAGGAATACCGTTAAAGTCAAGGTTGAATGTATGGGATGAGACTCTTTAGAGGAGTAATATTTAGGAGTCTTAAGATTGGGATGGCATGTATAAAGCAATCTTTGCTTCAGTGTTTATGTCGGTCAAACTGGGAGAAGTGTTGTAACTAGGGTGTCTGAACACAAAAGGTCTTTGGCGAACAGCGATCCTAAGTCTTATTTCGCCAAGAATCCCACCACACCACATATAATGTGAAAATCCTCCGTTTCCTGTATAAAGGACACCGTTTAGATGTTTCGGAACAGTGGGAAATAGTCAAAAGGAAACGAAAGAAAATGAACCTATTAAATGAGAACGAATTTGTTTGTCATTCTCCTATTTTTGACACCATTGAAACATAACTTTACCTCCTCCAACAAACCCCCCCTCCCCCCTTTTCCATTTTTTCTCCCACCTGTCTTTCTATCCTTTTCCCAGTGTAACGAAAATCTGGTGTTTGACGTCATCTGATTTTTGGACGAACAAAGGATCATTTTCCATTCATGATTTTAGCCTTCCCCTCCTATCCACCCCCCCCTTACCCGTACCACAACCATCCCCCCCCCCACTACTGTGTTTGGGCAATGTAACTCCCAATATATATGCTCATGTCTGTTTATGTTTACATTAGTCTTACCTGATGATGTCTGCTAGACAGTTGAAACACGTGTTGTAAGAGTTTGAAATAAATTTGGTAGACAGTACGATATCGTTTGAGTATCATTGTTATAAAGCAATGCACGAATGTAATAGAAGCGAAAAATACATGTAAGGGTAAGAAATGTTAGAGGAGATAATAAAAGAGAGGCAGTTTCCTAGGCCTAATAGCAATAACAAATTTCTTATTGCTATTGATTCCCGGAAAGGGAGTTTCCATCATGAATGTAGGTCATTTAAAAGATTTTCGGTCATACGGTCGCTGACTCCACACATTATTCAAGAGGGATTAAAAATCTAATATATGTTTTCCGGTCTTTGTCCTATGGCTTGATTATCAAATAGGTGTTTTCCAAGCCAGAAGGAAGACGCTAAAGAAGGCATTGTTTCTAATGACGTTACGCCACCATTGGTTTACCTCTATAACTATTAGACACTACTATACATGACATTTTCCATCATATAAAAATGCTATAAAGACATTGAAATGAGTCAAATTAAAAAACTCCGTAATATGTAAATACTAATATTGAAATTCCATAATACGAAATTAAATGATTAAGTTAACCATTTTTCTTGGGAGTAAAGTGAATTTCACAGGCACAGCTTTGCATCACGATTCCTGAAGTCACAATCACAAACTATAAACATCCATCAAAGCTTTTATATGGTTTGCGAATATTTCACAATATGAAAAGATTCATTTGCACCAGTTACCAAAGATAAAGAGTCAGCCTCATGAAAAACAACGGGTTTAGAAGCAGATTACAGGAAAAAATTAAAAACATAATGATGAACACTTCACGTGCTCGCACTGAAAGAGACACCAATCAATGAAAAGTGAGAAAGTTTTAAAAAACAATCAAAAGTAATGAATGAGAATTAAATACGACGTAAATACAAAAGCGAGCGTGAAAGGTAGTGATTAATTTAAAAGATGAGAGTTTAGAGTGTAAAAGTTTCTTTAATGGCATACATCCAAATGGAAGCAGGATTTGAACAAGCATCATGAAGGTCCCAGTCTGACAACGCTATGGGTCGACACAGCGGTAGAATAAGATGATTACTTAGGCATTAAAAATCATTGAGTCCAATTCACCAGCAAAATTGACGGTGGGAAAAACCCCTATCACGATTAAAATACAGCTGAGCACAAACATTTTTGCAGCTACCACTGTGACTTTCAAAAATGCATTGATCAGTAGTGAAGCTCATAACTTCATTTGTCCTCTGATGCTCATACCTTAATTAAACACGTAGAATTTACAGCATATCTCGCAATGAACCACTATAACTATTACATCTTTTCACTTACGGTACTGCAAAATGCATGAATGTTCATATTTTACATCATTTTGTTGTGCATGGAGGTGAAATCTCAAATCCTGATTTTTGCAACAGCAGATGTTTGATTTACAGTTGTTGTTCCATTAGCTTTTGTAGGATATGGAGATAAGCTCGTGGGTGAAAACTCATCCCCTACCTTAGTCTGTGTTCCCCCTGCCATATACCTGCCATACATAGGGTATGCTGAGTAGATGTATTTTTTTTATAAAACCCCAATTTGGTCTCTTTTATGACAGGAAAATAACACCGGTTATGCTACCTTTTGTATATTAGTAAGGTGAAGCAAATTATAAGTTTCGATATCGAAAAGAATACTTTGTACTTCTCAGCAATCATATAATTAGTACGACAGGTATGGCAGCTTTGCTGCATCGCCATCTACAATTTCATCAGTTTGTATAATATTTCCTTACTTATTTTGCGATAGTAACGTGATGCAGGTGGTGGAGAAACAGTAACTTTTGGGATAAAAGGCAGGAAGAGAGAAATTTTGTCAAAAAAGAGTGGGGATGGGTGCGGAAGAAAGTAGCTCATTGCAGAAGTAATTTTACTGTCCAATAATTTCAATCTGTTCCTGAGCACCCATCTTCAAACCTCACGGGAGATTACGTAGAATTTCTGGGTTAAGGTAGTGCGAGCGAGATAGTTTCCTAATCATAGAGACCATATTCGAATTATACCTTTTAATTACACCAGCTGTGAGACACAAGAAAAAATATTGCATTGCAAAAATCTTAATAATAACATAATATATGACAGAAATTGTAAGTAATCAAATGAAAATATCCAAATAAATCTTGACTCATTTCTTTCACGCGGTACGTTAGAAACTCCATCAAAACGGAAGGTTTATTGTGATTCCGAAGAATTTACTGCGGTGACAGTATGAGTACTTTTCAAAAATAGATAAGAAAACACAGGAACTACACACTTGATTTTTTGACGAGATCTAAGTGTAGAAAAAGCCTATTTTTTAATATAAGGTCTCTCTGGAGTGCATGCACGTACTTACCATTTCCCATATAAAAGGGCTGGTATTTTCTGGCAAATATCTGGGAAATTAATGAGGTAAGGGGTTGAGTTGTTGGTGTCAATGGAAAGGTAATATATTTTTCTTTAAAATGAAACAAAATTAATTTATTCCTAGGTAAAATGATATTTCACCCAAGATTTCAAGGTCGCTTATATGGCTATTTCCAAGCACATGCTTGGCAATTTGAGAGACGGAATCTATATTTATAAAACTTCTGCTATGTTCTTTGATACGTGTCCTAAAATTTCGACCCGTCTGACCAACGTAAGATACGTGAGGTAATGGGATCCAAGAATCAGCGAACAAGATGGACAGAGTCGTGTCTCGCACTCTGCAGAAGATGGGAAAGAGCGATTCGACTCAACAGGTCTCCTCCGTGTGGTAGGGGAGAAGGGGGAAGCAGAGAGGGGGAAGGGAGGCGAGATGTGAGAGCGAGTAGGTGTGTAAAAAAAAAAAGACGGAACCTGTTGAGTCCACCATCAGAACTTCTCCTTTCCCACCCCCAACTACTTCCGGAGAAAAATTGGAAGAAGCAGCACTGCGGATGCTGGCTTCCGACTGATGCGCTAAGTTCCCATGTCACAATCAGCGTGCTGACAAAGGTATTTTTCGGAAAGCCCCAAAGTTCCTCGGTAATTATAGGGTGGTTTGAGCAAGATTTTGAACTCTATTCATAATAGAATTTATGTTCGAATATTATTTTTTTAAATTTCAGCAGCAGCAGTAAGATTCATGAAGAAAATATAGCAATAATAATGGTTTAAACAATATTTAAAGGGATGGATTTCAAAGTAGTAACCTCATTGCGAATCAGTGAAAATTATAGCTGCGAGTAATTGGTCTATTTTTTAATGGTAAATCTTCGTCAAACAGGTCCATTAATAAACCTTTTCTCTATCCCTAAATATCGCTGTTTTTCCACTAAACTAGGGATAAGTACTGAGCACAAAATACAATTTTTTTGGTAAACAACATTCTGAGGTATCTTAAAAATGACGGATATCAAAAGATGTTACCTACCTATTTCTAAGGAAGTAAAAAAGTTTCTTCCACACATCGTCTTCGCTCGAATGAAAGAAAAGGAGAATGGATTCCGGCTCCAATGGCGGCGTGCGATGATTCATTTCCATGCGAGCACAAGCAAGGGAAGGAGAACATTTCCACTTTGGGGAGGAGTGGGAGAGGGGGACGAAGGGTGCGTTCAACCTCCCCCTCGGCCAAGATGGATGGAACGAATATGAATTTTAGAGTGCTCGCCATTTCGTCTGACTGATGGCAGAGGGTGAGAGGGTGATACATGAGAGTGCAAAGGATTTCAAGGCCCCCGCCTTAGCGTTTGGGGTGAATAGGGTTGGAGAAAAAATCCCGGCTCCACACCTACCCCACCAGACCCTCGCGCTGAGTCGGGAAAATTTTATGCGGCAGGATTTTTTGGCTAAAAGTTCCACCGGAGCGAATATTCCAACGGAATTCATCATTAATCATTAATCTTATGACTGCTTGAATGCATCTTCCCATTTAACCGGGTTGCCAGTTAAAATGCTTCACATCCATGCACGTCTCGTGCTTCATTTGCTGTTTAACCCAGGGATGTTAAACGAAACCAGAACAAAGCATAATTATGCCGAAACCATGGTTTTTAGTAATACATAAGTATGGAAAGTACAAAGTAACAATTTATTTCATGTATCTAAGAATATGGATATTTTTTTGGGTATGAATTCACCTTATATAATACCGACAGGATTACCGACAGGACACCTTATATAATACCGACAGGACAGGAATACGACACTGACGAGGATTTAGATGCGATTGATGATTGGTGTGATAGTTGGCAGCTAGAATTAAATTTGAAGAAATGCGCGATAATGAACTTTTGGAAAAAAATGACTTTCCCCGGAATAATTATTGCATCAAAGAAAAGAAAATATCTAACGTAGAATCTATTAAATACTTACGCGTCACCATCACTAAAGACATATCATGGGGGAAACACATCAGGGAAATAAATAGTGTAGCAAACCGTAGATTAGGATTCGTAAAAAGGGTTCTAGGCAAATGCGATAAGAGAGTACGAGAAAGAAGCTATTTTACACTTGTCAGGCCTCATTTAGAATTTGCCGCTAGTACATGGGATCCGTACGAGGAAGGTTTCATAAAAGAATTAGAGCGCGTGCAAAGGAGATCCGCTAGGTTTTTTAAAGGCCGTCATGATAAATATGTAAGTGTTACGAGCTTAATAGAAGAACTCGGATGGGAATTACTATCAGAACGCAGGTTAAAATTTAGGTTAAACCTATTAAGTAAATTCGAAACCGTTTTGTTCATAGATGACGTTAGACATATATTGAGAAACCCTGCGTATTATGCTAGGTTTGATCATCTTAACAAGATTAGAGAGATAGAGTGTCGTACCGATAGATTTAAAATGTCATTTTTCCCGCGTACTATAAGAGAGAACAATAGGCAGCGTAGCAAAGGGATAGCTAGGTGAAATATAGTTAGAGTAGTCTGTAGTGCATGATGCATGTAATAACAACCAATAATCCCTTCCTTATTATGTAGATACTAACCATCTAGCTCCATGTGACCCTATTTTCTAGCATGTCTCATTTAAATATCCTAGTTGCATGTCAATAGTGCATGTTTGGTGATCTTCACCCCCTGCCACACACCCTCGTGGTGGCTCGCAGGGTATTACATAGGTGTAGATGTAGACGTAGAGACATACTTGGGAAGAGGAAACAACTTTCAGATTCAGTCTTTTATATGTGGAGTTGAACTAAACGAACTGAGCAAAGATGTGCAATATCCACAAAAAAATAAACGTTGACTACACGTCTGATGATGATGTAGCTATACTGACACCTACGTCTCATTAAAATTTCCATGTACTCAGTGGAAAATCGCTCATTTTTTATCCTTCCAGTATTTTATTGATCCCCGCAGCTTAATTTTTAAACCTAGACCGGTTACAAAGCCTTCTTATCATTCCCAAGAGCATTTGGCTCACGTATTGCCAATTAGCCACAGCAGTTCCTTAACAGAGTCCCGCCGAAAGTGCACTCAGGTTGAAAATTCTATGCTAAAAAAATCGAACGTTACAATGGAAGTTACAAATTCTGGTCGAAGAGGTCGTATAGTTTCGCTCCGGAACGAAACAATACTACCGCTTAGAAACGAAGTAGAATTTTGAATGAAATATAACGTCCGGAACCGTTTCTTCTTCTGAACAGTTTCAGTTCAAGTAGGGGATGTACCTTTCTATATACTTTCGGTTCGTACTCATGGTTCCGGGACCAATCTGGACCTTATCCAGGGAATCGGGACTTATCTCAGGAAATCTCGTTACTCGCACAGCAGCAGCATAAGCTTTAACCTGGCCTACAGAATCTGTTATTTTGGGCGTGACTTCGTGGAATTTGCTTAGTGTTGTAAATGATAAGTATAACTTATATCTACTATAATCGCCTGATGATGACGAGCTTTGTCGAAACCTAGGTCGTCTTGTTGTAATAAATTTATGTGAAAAACTAAGTTATACTTATCATTTACAATGGCCTACAGAGGGTGAGTCGCATGATACCTGCAATAATTCAAGAGGAGACCTTATGGTTGCTTGACTCTACTTCGGAGCTTCCCTCAGTTTGTGTATTAGAACTACCTCAAATGTAGGCCGCAGTATTTAAAGCCGCAGCATTGAAACTTGTAGATCACCTGTATATGTATACACTTTCTTTTCGTCAGCTACGTCATCTCTTCTTCAGCCTTTCTTTATCAACGGTATATAACATCTCTGATGCCATCATCTTACTATCAGCCACTCTTTTGTGAATGATACTCTTATTCTAATTTCCTTGACACTAAGAATGGATTCCTGCATAGGACCTCCATCAAAATATGTATAATTATAACACAATGCTTTATTTCCATCAAAATTCTACCCCAAAGGTTAATTTCTTTCACCCAATCCCTAATGTTCTTTCTTACGTTTATCAAGAAGTTTGCAAGAATTTGTATATTTTATATTCTTGGTTCTTTGACATTAATCTTCATTCGTAACTAAAGATAGACATTCAATAAAGGTAAGCTTGCCTCATTGTTTTGATCACATTAAAATGTTGAACAAGAGTTGAACAGTCGAGTAGTTCGAGGGAGCATGGGCAACATGGTTGAACTAGATAAGTATTTCTTTAAATAAGCCGCAATATTTTATTTTTATAATTTTCGAAAACTGAGAAAATTTTAATTTATCAAACTGAGAACAACCTTGAATGCGATAATCATGACCTTTTGAGTCATCACACAAATTCCATAGCTACACTGTGGGTGGAGTAAACATAAAATCTTCCGATACAGTTGAATATCTTGGAATCAACTTAACTTCAGATATATCGTGCGGAACACACACGCAAAACATATGCGGCACAGAATTAAAGAAACTAGGTTTTGTTAAAAATGTAGTAGAAAGGTCCACGGATGAAAAAAGTATGAGAGAGATTCTGCCTCGCTCTGGTTAGGCCACACCTCGAATACGCCGCGAGCATTAGGCACGCCTGGTCAAATAGATTTTTACTACACAAAAAAGCTGCACGCTTCGTTAAAAACTGCTACGAGTGAACATATGGTTTTTCAGATGCTTCAGAGAGATTAAGGTAGGGTGCCCCAAGAGACTCAGAGGCTACACGCTAGGCTTAGGTTGCTTGAGAAATTCAGAACTGGTACCCTTCAGAGCCACAAATAATTTTATCATGACGCCTCACCACATCTCTAGGCCTGACTGTTGCGATTAGTAAGAGAGATGAATTGCCAAGGAGATAAGCATAAATACTCATTCTTTCCGCGCATGATAAGCGACCGAAATAAAAACTGAGCTCCACTAAATACACTTCCATAATACACATCACCCTTTCAGCTGCCGAAAACTTATCCCTTACATCATTACACCTCCGGTGTCCTAAAACCCTCTGCCCATGTGGAGGCTGGAGAGGGTAGTATGTAGATGTATTCTCATGAGTGAAATACAATTTGAGAGGAAAAATGAATTTTCAGATAGAGTGGCGCGTATTGATAAAATATGCAATACAGCTGAGACAATTTACCTACTTTTGATTCCTGGTTTTCGAAGTCCCGAGGTGCGTGGTGGGAATTTTTTTCTTCAAGTTTGCCTTGTCGTTGGAACCCTCAAGGGGTGTAAGTAATGGTAGCGGGCGTGACTTCGTGGAAATCCTTCATAGTAGGAGGCCTCATGAGGCACCTCATACGGAAACAGCCAAGTTGTAATTTCTTCAGGCGCTCCTACCCTCAAGGGGTGATTAGTGACACACTGGCGAGAACCGTGAGGGTTCCGTCGAAAGAAGCCCCATCCCAAGGTTTAGCCAAAACCTCGAAGAAGGGTCGAAAGAAATTGGGTTGAGCCAGTTGGGGGGGGAAATGAGGGGGTTGCCGTGCTGGCAACGGGAAAAATTTAGGCCACGCTTGCAAGAAATCGTCGAAGTTTCTACCTTATTTTGTAGTTTCCATTCATTCCACCCACAAGAATTTTATGAAATAAATTTGCGCCTCAGTAAGCGTACCACGTGATAATTATGGAGTGGATTTTCTCGAAAACTATGAACATTTTCCCATTTAAGGATTCACCATTGGCACAGGGCTTACCTGAGTCCAGGGGTATGTCCCGTTGTTACTGTCATTGACACTGTCTCAACCAATCAGGCTCTTTTTCTTTGAACAATTTCATAGGTAAAATTATCACTCTTCTCATCTCATATTTGAACTACAAAAGGAGAAACGTTTGAATAGCTAAACAACAGGCTTTAAATCGGTTGAAATGTGGCTGAATTGTTAACCAGGAGTTCCATCCTTTTCGCTATTATTTTCGTTATCAAAAACGCACCACGCCCTCTAAGGGCTACACCAAGAGTTACAATTCAGTTTTAAGAATGCACACCACCAATTACAGTTTTTAACCACCTGGCTAAATTAATGGAGAGACTAACTCGTTTTCGCTCACATGAGTGCCATTGAAAAATAATGATAACGAGAGAACACGCGTCATAGAAAATCGTCTTCGAGTCCCAGCAATGCGATTGGCATGGTCAGTAAAAATAGGTCTTTGCACTTGTGCTAAATATCTTAACATGATCATTAGAAACAAACCTCGCATGTAATCTCCGGCGTGATATACTTTTGCATGATTTAGTACCTGGTAGGGCTATTTATCTGTCGTATTTATAATACTAAACAGTAGTTGCATCTTGAGTATTGTACTGCATGGTAGCATGTTCTTCTACGTATCACTCTCCTAATTTCTGGTCTGACCGCGCACTGTTATCTTGCTTTTGGCCTGAACCTGGAATCCGGGGGAAACTTGCGCGGTTCTGATTTCAACTGGGATGAGTGCTGCATGCCTGGGGTGGAATCACCCCGTGTGAAACACCCTAGTGATGGCTTGCAAGGTATTTCTTAGACTTCAGTAGTGCTTTGAGTGCGAAATATGTTTCACTTAGAGATAATATTCACTGTGACTCAACCCATATAATTCAAATAAAAGACATTTCAATATAGTAAATATGAATTCATTTCCATTTCATCATCGGACCACAGCAGATCCTTAATTCCAATGCAGTGAGTGAAAGGAGAAAAATACTTCATGCATCTATTTTGCGGATAATTTTCGAAGTCTTATACCTAGCTTCCGATCTAACTTTGTGTCTTGAAGTTCGCAAAATATTTTTGGCAAAATTATGAATGAATATTCCATAAAATATGTATCTTACATTAAAACCCTTGGCACAATAGTCACTCACATGTCAAGTTCTTGTAATATGTTTTCTGTGGCCATTACATGATGCGCACGTGCACGCAAAGATTCAACCGCTTCATTTCAACATTATCTCCTACTTAAACATTCCCCAATATTTCCTCGATTCATTTATCCTCAGATTACTTGACCGATCCTTGAAACTCGTTTTTCCTACCATTATTGCACTCAAGCTTTATTCTACGGGTACCGCATTATGGAGGGCTGCTAACACTTTCATTCTACGAACCGCATTAGAAAACTAGGCTACTTCAGAAAAAATAATTAGACCTTCTCTTTGGGTGATTGAAAAATTTTAAACTTGATTATTACGCTTCCAGGAAATATGCCCGTAAAGCATATAAATTTCATCACCAAACAAAAATAAATTTTCAGCTATGCATTTTATTAGCGAGCAGTTCCCGGAGAAGCCAAAAACCTGGAACTTTTTATCATTATTGCATTAAAAATAATTAGAGAACTTTAAAAAATGCCTTTTGAAGTCTAACTTAGAGATAAACAAGCAACATTTTAGTGTAACTCATATTGAAATAAGCCCATTAATTCGAGTTTTAGTTGAGGCCAAAACTCGAGTAGGTATAACAGAAAGATAGTTTGAGCGAGATATCTCCCCAACGATAACAGATACCAATTTAGAATTTCACTTGTTAATTTCAGCGGCTATGGGAAGCATAAGGCAAATAATATGCAATAATATACTTATACTATATAAGACTGAAATTCTCAGTAATTAAGAGTAAATACCTCGATAAGTCCTTATCCTGACTCATTTTTTCTCGCGGTACGTCTAAAACTCTTTCGCAACGGAAGGTTTTTTGTGATTCTGAAAAAATACTGCGGTAAACGCATGATTTATTTTCGAAAGTAGTTGAAAAAACATGCAAAATACAGACTGGAATTTTTTGACGTGATATAGATATTATAAATCCCTCATTTAGTAAATGATGCCTTTCTGGAGTTCATGAACGCATCATTTCCCTCATAAAATGGCTGGTATTTTTGGCAAATATCTCAAAATGTAGTGCACTAACTGTATGATTTAATTTCGGAAGTAGTTTAAAAAACATGCAAACTACATAATGTTAATTTTTTGACGAGATATAGATATTATGAAGATCTCATTTTGTACATAAATCCTCTCCAGGGTGCATGGATGTACCATTTTCAAAGGAAATTGGCTGGTATATTTTGGGAAATATCTCGAAAAGTGGTGCAGTAAGGGGCTAATATTTTGGTATATTTTGAAAGGTGAGATGTTTTTCTTAAAAATGAGACCAAATTCATTTCATTCAAATCATCAATTCATATTTCGCTCAAAATACATTCAGCCTGAAAGCTTAGAATATAACACGGCATGAGAAAAAGGATCACGCTGACCACATCAGGTTTTTTCTCGGGCCACTTTTGTCTAGAGCCGCCAGGCCAAAGATGAAACGGCGAACAGAAGTAATCATGCCCTGGAATTTGGTCACCATGAGAAAAAGTGTACCAATTTGAATGAAAATATGCATGCCTATGTTTTTGACTACGCTAACTACACATCAAAAGCCAGAATTGCAATTGTTTCGTAAAATTATTCAAAAATATATCTTATAATTGAAATAATAGAACGACCGTGATACAATTAGTTGTACATGTGCTTTTGAGGTTTAAGAAAACCTGTCTCATGCAGAGTACCCAAAAAACTTTTTGACAATTGTTGTGCAATTTCTTTAATCATTATCCCACCAATTGTGGCTTTTGACTCTGTAATCTTCACTCTCACCAATCCACCAATCAAAATCCCCTATCTTTTTAATATTCTACCGGTAAAGGTGGGTTTTGTTGAATGTCAGAGAATCTCCTCCCTGTTTTCTACACTTTCAGGGTCCTGTCTACCTCAAGTATTTCCTTTTCCGCCTCTGCATACGGTCCACCATTCTTCATATAACAATAAACCTGTCCATAAAACCTATTCTCTATCTCCCTCTTCCATGCTTGCCCAACATTCTTCCCTCTATCGCATTCTTGAGCAGCCCATCGCCCTTGATAACACCCTTCAGCCACCTTTGCCTATCCCAAAATTCATAAAGAACTTTCCTTTCCTCGCCCACTATCTGAAGCACTTCCTCGTTAGTCTTCCTTTCCGTCCACTTCACCTTCCCCATCCTCCTCCACACCCACATCTCCAATGCCGGCAGCCTAATCTCGTCCTCCTTTTTCTGCACTATACAACGCTCCATACCAAGCTCTTCACCAGCCTCTTCTTCACATCCTCACCCAATGTTTCCGTCGTCAGCTCCCTTCTACGGTACTTTATTTTTCTCAATTTGGCCAGATTTTAGGGACTTTGAACGAACTGTGCGGCGGCTTAGTGCGGGGTCTATTTCTTTTTCTAACCACCTTCCCGCAACTCTATGGAGGTCGTGACCGTCGGCGACGAATTTTCGCGTCGTTCCCCCACCACCATTGGGGTCGCGGGTACGGTGGCCCGTGGCGGAGTCGCAGTAGGCGGGTGCGGCGAGAGGAAGTGCAGAGAGAAACAGGAGGGATATATAGTGCGTGCAAGGAGAATGGGTGTCTCTCACTCCGGCCAAAACCACTCACTCGCTCTCTCACTCACCAGAGCCCGCTGCAAAAGGGGGCTCAAATTAAATTTCCTCCTCTCCCGTTCCCCTTTCCCTCCAAGCGGGTCGGGTATAAGCTCACGCTCCTCCTCCCCAGGCATAGTCCGAAAGGCGGCAATAGTCGATCGATTCCTCTCACGGCCACACTCTTGATGGGTGGCGCTAGTGTCGAAGTTCCATCTAAAAGTGGCGTGCGACAGAGTGTGTGTGTAGTATGTGAATGCGAGGTGAGAGAGGGGCATTATGGGAACGCAAGGCGTTCACGCTTTTCTTCAAGGGGTGTAGAAGGGGGGGAGGGGACGGATGGAAAAAGTTAAAGCCGTGAGGTGCGATGCCATTTCTGAAAAAATGTCCGTTGACATTTTTTTGTTCTAGTCGACCGCAGTGATGTGGAAGAGAGTGTAGTATTCGAACAAAATAGATGGAACTCGCCCGCATGAAATGTAAGGTCGACAGGGAGGAAAGAATTGAAATAAGGTGACACGGTGAGGGAAATATATAACAGTTATTCCTTTTATGACCGGTTGCAAGAATATTTAGTAATGGAATCAATAGTTATGAGATCCATAAAGTTATAGATCTCATAAAAATTCTCGGGTTGCAAGAACGTGTCTATTTGTTACGTAACTTATTTGCGAATAGTTAATAGCTGCGAATATTCGATACAATCTTTTACCGCCGAATAAAATTTAAGTTAAGTAACGAAAGTTAAGCGTATAAATAATTTCTAATGCAGATTACAATAAGACAGTAAGATCAAACAAACTGTTCACTTGTCTCAAAACAACTTATCAAGTAATCAAGTCTCCAGGCGGGTCATTGCGCATCCGCCATCTTGGCTACATATGGAACTCACAACAACATCCCATAAGTTATGAAAGCAATAAATTTATCGAATGTTTCTGCAACACTTATTGAATAGTTGCCATGGCTTATAGGTCCCCATAACTTAATATAAAACATGTGTCGTTCCTACAACTCGCCATTAGTTGATTAGTGAACATGGCAGCGAATGGTTTAACGATCTCAAAATTATTACCCAAATGTATACGCGTCAAGACCTGGAATATATAACATTTAAGCAATATGCCGGTGAAGGTTGACTTTTACTGAAAGTCATTGGTAATCTTCGAGATATTTACCATTTCAGGGCTCTATCTACCTTTTATATTTCTACATTCATCTCCGTGAACGTCCTACTCTTCTTCATTCCGTCCAGACTTTGTTGTGCAATTATTTCGAGTGATGACGATCGCAGACATTCCTTCGCAGCCTTCCCCGCGGCCTGGCTCGACAACCTCCCGAGGCTGCCGCATTGCAGCATCTCTTTACCAATCTAGTTGCTCTTTACTGCATTTAGTTTAATTTAACCAACCGATTCTTCAATTCCAATGATGATCGTCGTCTTCAAGGACGTTAGATCTCAACAGGTTGCTCAAAAATATAGACACTCTAATATTACTACTAATATTGCCGTCCTATTTGACATGCCATTTTTTAAATTCCGTTTTCTTCTCAAATCTGCATAAAGTATTAAAAAAAAACTCCGAAAATGCTAAAGACGGAGGTTCAGTGAATGGTATTCACAAGATCGACTTTTTTTCACTGCAGCGATAGTTTAGCTTTTATAATATGCTGTTATCGATTATTCTTAGTTTTCTTTCGATGTTTACCCCGAGACACTACAGCACTTGTTCACGTTTCATGAACGTTCACTGGTTTCGCCACGTCGAAGGATGGGAAGAAAGTCATATAACGAAACGTACCAGATAATTACGACAAATATATGATCGTAGATCATCAGATTGAGAGGAAGAGTAAGACCACGTTAGTCATGGGTGAGTGTGATAGAATACACAGTAAAGTGGAAGGATATCCGTTGCATAAAGAATAGGAGAGGCTGTATGAAGCGATGCGTGTGTGTCAGAGAAGCGAAAGTGGTTTTTAAGGATGGGGCATTGTGGAGGAAAATATCGAAAGGGAGAGTGTTTTCTAAGACTAACGGCTATTATCAACTTCTTTTTGGGGTTGGCCTACCCCGATTGGGAATGGCGGGGTGGGTACGTACGTCATCATCATTGGTCGTTCGATCCTAAGATTGGTTGACGGTAGTCCTCCACCCTTCCCTATCTAATACTAGTTCCCTTACCTCCTGGTATCTCCTCCGATGTACTCTCCTCTTTTTATGGTCCATGAACTTATTTCTGGGTCTTCTTCAAAGGGAATTTTCCCTCTTTTTTTACCTTCAATCAGGTTCTTCACAAATCCATTGTGTCTCAGGGTGTGTCTTATTCATATTGTTCTTCTTTTCTCTTAGGTGTTGCATATGACCCTTTTTCTCTTCTATTCTTCTGTAAAATTCATCATTGCTAATTTTTCCCGTACATTTTATCTTCAAACATCCTCCTCCAGCACCTTGTTTTGAAGGATTTATTAAAGTAACTTTTACAATCCACAATGGTGGAAGCAACGGCACAATCCGGACCTCGACGTTATAGCATCAACATCAGGTGCTAAATGACAAGAAACAAAACTTGCATTGACAATTGTGGATTATAAAAGTTATTTTAATAAATCCATTTAAAAGCATGGACTTCCACAAAGTTACTACATTTAGCATTTCATTTGTTTGAAGGCTCATGTACGTCATAAGCATCCCAAAATTCCCCGTACGTCTCTTTTCATAGGGCATTGACAAGTTATTTCCAACTTTGCATAATTACTTATCAGTGTATACGTTTGATTTCTTTTCCTAGTCATCCTCCTTGATCCAGCCCTACAGTCTTTTGTCTTATATCAAACGTTAAAATTTTTCGTAGAGTCCCGATTTAAAAAAAATATCATATAAGTTCTCGATTGACCCATTTTAACGCTAGTTCTCTGCGAAGGTTATTTTTCGGGAAGCCATTAGTTGCAAGTAGAACGGAGCTTGACGGTTGAAATGTTACATCCATCGGGGTGTCCTTTTCCGCACTAAAATCATTTTGCGATTCTTACTGCGAGTACATTCATACAGCGTCGAATGGAGCATCAAGACCCGTGGCAAATCAATAAATATGTGTTCCTCCTACTACGTTCTGCTGCCCTTGCCATTCCAACTGAGCTTTCTTCCGTAGGGAACTTAATTAATCCACGAGGACACTTCCGGACCCTTGGAGAGACCTAATTAATCGACAAGGCGAGAGATGTAGGCGCTCAGTGAAGAGTACGGAGAACTCGGGGGCCATTCCTTAAAAACTATAGGTGGGATATTCCGTTGTAAAAAAAACTTTGTTTGAATTTATATATTTGGGTAATAATTACGTATTGGTAAGGGTCATGAAATTGAAGGGCATATTTATTCGTATTTCGAGCAGCGTGCATCACTTGCTAAGAAACTCAAAACTGTGATCTAAAATTTTCTGATTTCTCCTTAGCTATTGAGTGACCTCGGTAAAGAACTCAGTAATAGTCCACGTTTTCTTATTTTAGCTGACAACACCAGTTTTGGTGGTTTAAGAACGTCAACCATTTATTTTTAATCTCACGATGAGAGTATTCCACACAGTGACATGAGAGACCATTGATTTTTACCTTAGGGATAGATTTTTTTCTTTCAACATGAATCTAATGTGTCCCTTATGAGCCAGATCATAAAATGTGACGAGCAATATTTTACTAAATGTGTGCTGTAGTTGATTAAAATTTCTCGAGTTTCCCACCGGGTAAGGAAGGCTGTTATTGCCAACGTTTCGAAGGCTGTCTCTGTCATAAACTTCAGGGCTCATGTCTAAAAACGATTTTTTTACACGATTGAATTGATTCCGCTTGAACAACAATATAAATTCAGATTAAACGGATAGCAGTGAAGAGCAATTAGGTCGGTAGCGAGATGTTGCCAGGAGTCCAGCACTCTGCCGACAAGTTCAGAAGAACTGGAATGAGAATCGCTAACCTCAGCGTAGGTTAACGAATGGACAAAATCTAAAGAGAAAATTTGAAACTATTTTTTTTCTCAATATAAGTTCAGAGCATATTAAAAACTATGTGAATTTAAGGTAGGTTTGATAACAATCAATAAATTAGGAAGAGGGATATCAAGACAAACAGGTTTAAAAATGCCTCTTTTGGCATGCGATGAAGGAGCAATATTTTAATAGTCTATGCCACCAATGATGCCAAAGGTGACGATTGGTAGCAAAAGCCTTTTACAGATACTTTGAAATTCTATTTAAATATTTTGACTATGCATGGTAAAATAATTATTTATATATAATGATTCCGTAATTTATTTATGGGTTTGGATGCTATACAGTATGAGTGAGGTTTAATTGATAGTCTCCGTAATATATATAAGTGAAGGGTCCATCCGGTATGTGCTTAATTGTAGTCAAAAGCCGTCTTATATTTAATATCTCCTTGCGCATACATTACCAAACCAATTATTTAAATAGATACCAACTAAGAAGTCCAATGAAGAGTTGGAGAGAGAAGAATTGCAATGAACACTCTAATGAGAGGAGATACACACTCATTGTAAAACAACAGCCCATAGAAAACAATATTGTAAGTGAAACGAATGTGATTGATTACTCGGGAAGAATGATGAAGGACGAAAAAAGTGAAGAACTAGAGGGTGAAACTAAAAGGTACGGCCAAACTTTCCGGACTCGTTCCCCACACTTAGAAGAAGAAAATATTCTTCATATATAAATGGATCCGGAAACACTTGTTTTTTCATGTTAGAACTCATTTCCAAATAACAGATTCGGTGACAGGTGAATGGATAGAGATGGATCAATGCTCCAGCCTCCACGCTCTCTGGGCCTAAACCCACAAGACGCTTATATGTGGGGGTATTTGAAATTTCTTGCTTACGGATCTGTGGTACAGGATGCAGAGAGCCTTCGTAGAGGGCTGTGAAAATCTGTGAAAGGCTGCGATATCATTCACAGTACTCCAAGATTGATTCAGCGCATGCGAAATTCAATGCGACGGGGCACAGTGGTCGGTGATTGAAAAAAAACTGACAAAAGTCCAGAATGGCTTTTTTTTAGGTAAAGACTTGGAACTTTGGATATTTACTAAAAAATGATTGATTGTTGAATGGTAAGCCATTTTCCTTGGGTCTTATCCGTTACTTAGATAGAGATAGGCAGGTAAATAACCATGTTGACAGTTGATAACGTTTTTTATTTCATAAAAATCCTTCCACTTCCCCACCATCCACGGAAAGTTTAAATTTATTTAGAAACGTGAAAATGGGCGTTTTTTTGTATTAGGTTAAAATTGAGCCTCCGTATCTAAGCAACAGGTAAGACCTAATACAAATTGCTTACCTTTCCATAATCAACAATTATTTGTGAGTATGTGTGCCAAGTTACAAGTCTTTACCTCAAATAAAAGCCATTTCGGACTTGTGTCCGGTTATTTATAGATTTCTGACCACTGTGCTGGATTGGTTGATGCATTTTTCAATTTTAGAAGAAAGCGTTTAGAATATTTCATGTAAGAAAGAGTTTCATGCAGTACGCTGGTAAATTCTGTTCCTGTGTGTTACCCATGATTATGTTACTATGAAGAATAGCAGAAGATGATTTCTGACAAGGAAATAAATCGTTCTCGGACCCATATTCTTTTAATGTATTTTCTTCTTCTGCGTGTGGGGAATGTGGCCTGAAAGTTTAGCCGCACGTTTTTGTTATACCTTGCATGTAAGAATGAAGTGACTAGCTGATGAGAGCGAAATGGAGAGCTGCAACAAGCCAATCTTCGGAATGATGACCGTTGATGATAGGAAAATATCATTTGGAATGAGAGTTTAACGATTACTTGCACGTCTGGTGCAGAACCACCCCCTGCCACGTACTCTGGAGTAGGACTGCGGGTCATGTGTATCCGCACCGGGTACGCGCTAAGCATCAAACACCGACATAATTCCCTCGTTACCCCCAAGTAGGCAGCAGAATAAGCTGCCGAAACGTCGGTCATGCGGAACCAATAACCCGGATGGAAACAGGAGAAGCTGGCTGCTTTAAGACTTTGAAGAAGGTTATTTGACAGGCATTGTTGATGATTAATTGATAAGTTCCCTAAAGCATGTTTCTAAACCTGACCCAAATTTTGTTTTGCTTGTTCCCTGAATGACTCTTGTACAAAGTTTACGTAGTGGCATTATAGATAAATTTAGCAGCTTCTGTAGCATTTGTAGCATACCTAAGGTACGGTGCATATTGGTTGAAGTAAATTTTTCCCCTGCAGTGTATATTGGTGACACGTCAACCCCTGCAAAACACAATTGTGGCTTGCAGGGTATTATGTGGACGTAGATGAGAAACCTTCTTGCATCATAACATCATTTTCCATATCACCAAATTCACTGTCATACGACGTACGTAGTGTTGTACTAAATGTAGGGCCAAGCTAAAGAAGGGGATCGGGTTGGTGTGGTGGCTAGAGTACTGGCTGGCCATAAGGACGGTCAGGGTTCAAATCCCTGAAGAGGAGGATGTTTTTCAGGGGAAACCCGATCCCTACTTGAGTGTCTTGAGGAGGGCACTTCAAGTACAGTACTCCGTCTGTCGGATTAGACGTTAAACCGTGATCCCCTTGGTGCCTATCGTTAAGAGCTGGCTAATGCCGACGCTGGGTTTCTATCCACCCTTCCTACCTTACCTGTCCCCTATGGCGCAAATGACCTTAGCCGTCGTTTGCCTCCCCAAATATCCAATCCAATCCAACCAAGCTAAAGAAATTTTGGGTAAAGGTAGGACATTTTGTCGAACAAAAACCCGTGGCAGGAAAACTGGAGTATTTATCAATACGACGCTGGATGAAAACTGTATTCTTTATCACAAAAAAGTTGATAAAATAAAATTATCATCGCAAAGTTCGCATTTCACGGCAATATTGCGTTTATCGATCCACTTCCCATATTCATAATTGGCTGCTCTCTTGCTACTTCAGACGAATTAATTTTCAGGGTGTCACGCGTGTGATACGTAGATGGCGGTGATGGCGCGTTTACCACCGTCGAGCAACATGTCGGCGAAGAACGACAGCTATAACGGCGACGTCGACTGCGTCGCAGAGAGCCTTTTCTTCATTCTCTCCCTGATATAAGTGGGGCATGTATTCTTTTCCTATTGGTGCGCCGATAAGCCAATAAGCCCTATCGAACGTTATGGGAATATGGAAATGAGAAGCCTTAGGAAAAAAAAAGTCGCCGAGCTTGGTGGAAACTTTAAGACGCCGAAGGCGAAGGGAAAGGTACGCGTATATGTTGAATGTTCCCAACCCTCTTATCATTCCATTGAAAGAGGAAGAACTTATGTCGATTTTGTTTCCCTTCCGTTTCGCTGCGACTGTTTCGCGTAGACGCTTCGGAAGAGCGCCGAGGGACGCCCGACATCGATTAACATCCGATTAATCGCGACACGAGTCCACGAACACACTCGACGGAGGCAAGTAGGGCGAATTCAGCGGTGAAGCGAGCGTGGGTAATCCCCCTTATATACGGGGATGGGAGCCCGTCGACGAATAATTACCGCTCCGGAGGCCTCCGGCCAGCTGCGAAAACCTATCAATGCCGACAACAGGTTGGCGGGATAGAAGCCACGCAAGAGCGTAAGATTTGGTATACTGTACTATAAATATATTCTCCGCGGGACGGAAGAAATAGTAACCACGCCACTTATTTACTCCGGTGGATTTGACTGGACATAAAATGAGCATAAGTGAAACGGATAGTGAGTGAGGCGAGTCTTCAATAGTTTCAGCCTTAACATTGTAAAACTATTCCGCAATGCTCAGGAATTAACCACACTTTTTTGATTTTTACGTGGAATAAAGCCACACCTCGAATACGCTACGAGCATTTGAGACCCTGGTCATAAAGATTTAACCAAAAAAATAAATAAAATACAAAGAAAAGCAGCACGCTTCGTTAAAAGCTGCTACGAGCGAACATATAGTGTCCCACGACTTTTAAAGGGATTGAGGTGGGAGCCTCTAGAGACTCGGAGGCTACACGCTAGGCTTAGCTTGCTGGAGAAATTCAGAACTGGTGTGTTTCAGATCGACACAGAGAATTTTATCATGATGCATCACTACATCGCTAGGCCTGACAGAAGCGAAATAAGAAGAGAGATAAATTGCCGAGGAGATAGGCATAAAAACTCGTTCTTCCCGCGCACGATAAGTGACCACAATAAAAACTGAGCACTACTAAATACACTTCCATAATACACGTCACCAATTCTCCCCCCAAAACCTTACATATTTACACGGCTAGTGACTAAACACCCCCCGCCACTCACTCATATAGCGGCTCGCAGGCAGTACGTAGATGTAGAATATTTATTCGCATCTGATGATGTCGATGATTTGACAAAACCGGTTGTCCAATAAACATTCTTTGAAAACCTTACAAAGTTTTCAGAAAGGAAAAGCAATGGCAGGTTCCACAATTAGATATTAAGGCGACTGGTTTCGATACAAGGTATAATCATCATACCTTGTACCGAAACCGGTCGCCTTTGTAAGTAATTGTGGAACCTGTCATTGCTTTTCCTTTTCGAACCATCATGAAGGAGTTCCATCATGTTTCTCCCCTCTCAGGGTGACTTCTGCGTTCATCTTCTCTCTTCCGCATACTAGGATTTTAGTCTTCGTCTTACTTATTCGTATGTTGTATTCATGGAGAACTTGGTCGATGTCGTTTGGTGACCTTTGAAGATCATTGCGATTTCTAGCAATGACTGCGATATCATCTCTGATGTTGTCGGTTCTCGTTTTCCTCTCTCCGAAGTGTTTCTTTACGAGCTTGTATGCTTTTTCGGTGTTTCCATTCTTCATGTTTTCGTTGACTTCCTCGCAGCAGCTCTCGATCCAATCTTCCACAGCCTCCTTGCATTCTCTATTGACTTGGTTCCTTATCTCCTAGTAGAGCGTTGCCTCTGCTTCGTTTCTGGAGTTCTTGTATTTTCTTCTTTATTCTCCTAGTGTCCTAATCTCCATCGTTATCCATGGCTTCTTCATGTTGGCTGTCTTACTCGACAGTTGCTCCTCTGCTACTTCTGTGATTGTCCTCTTAAGCTCATCTTTTTTTCTTCGATGCCCAGTTCATCCTCGTTCTCTAGTTACCTGTCGACGGCTGCAGCGAATCTCTCTTTATTTCCTTCTTCTGCCAGTATTTTAGTGTTCCATATTTGTTCGCGTATGATCGTCTTGATTTTCTTTTATTGAAGGTGGACGTCCATGGGTACAAGGTTGTGGTCTATCTTTATATCCGCACCTGGATAACTCTTGCACTGCTGAACTTGTTTCTTGTATCTGACTCTGATGAGTATGCAGTCTATTAGGTACCTGGCAATATCATCTGGCATCTTCCATGTGTACCTCTTACGCTGATGGTACTCAAACAGAGTGTTAGCTACTACCATATTCTTCTCATTGCAGAACTCGACCAGCCTTTCTCCCTAGGCATTTCATTTGCCCCGTTCGAAATATCCTACACTATTTCCTTCTTTTCCCTCTCCTACCACTGCGTTCCAGTATCCCACGACGATGAGATTATCTTTTCCCTTCACTACTCCGAGGACTTCTTCAATTTGCTTATACACTTTTTCTACTTCTTCTTCCGTATGGCTAGACGTGGGCAATTACACCTGCACGATCACTGTGTCCGTCGGCTCTCCTCGCAGCTTCAACATCAGAATCCTTTCGCTGTACAGCCATCTTGACTTCACTCTCATGTCCCATTCTTTCTTCAGTATGATACCTATCACCTACAATCCTCTGGTCGTCTCCTGAATATATCACACGGTATCCGTCGCTCCAGTATTCGTCTGCCCCCGCCCACTTGATCTCGCAGACTCCCAGTATATCTACCCCTAGCCTCTCCATCTCTATCTTCACGTTCTCCAGCTTCCCGCTCACCCCTTAAGATCTCACATTCCATATCCCTATTCTGCACTTGTCCTTACCGACTGATGTACCCCACCCAGTAGTCCTCACCCGGATATTCGACTGGGGGACTATTTTCCCTCCGGAATATTTTACTGGGAGGAATACCATCGCGTCTCATAAACATTTAAACATTTCTATAAACATTTCCATAGAAATTTATTATTATATTATATATATTATAGTACTAGAAGAGATTTATATAAACATTTCTAGGGAGACCAATGTGGTGGTTTCCCCGTTGCCTTCCACATCGCAGTACCCCAGCCGATTCAGTGAACCATCACTCTCGCCCGAAGCTGTGGCTGTTGATACCGGTCCGATCTTCTTGATCTGCGCTATCAATACCTTCTGCTGAGACTGCTGCCCCTCAGTAGCGCTTATTGGTATGCACAAAATATTACTATTCCAGTATAATATTTACAGCACGATAATTAAAACGGGCGAAGGGAATATGAAAAGTGTTCGCGATAAAAGCAAAAGGGATATAGTTAGGAATGAGAAGGAGATGCAATTATGTGTAATTAATACTCTGGTAATAGACAAGCACGACAGGAGTGTGCTTTGTTGGTTTGCCTACGCGGAGAACATGAATAAGACTCGAGTAAAAAAGCAGATTTATGATACAGTCGAGTGAATGGCGTCAGAGGAAGGAATTGACAGAGAATATGAAAAAGTGAAATCAGCGGAAAATACCCTTGTAGAGATGAAAGATTAGCAATTTAGCATTTAATTTAGCAATAAGTTCTGCACGTTTGGGAAGCTAAACACGCAAATAGTCTCCATGATGTATCACCGCAATTTCTATCCAGCACAAATATAATTATGGCTAAGAGCCCCATTGCATTAATAGTCCCTTCAAGTGCGCAACTTAATCTAGTCTTAGAGAATATTTTGTATTATACATTAAAGCAGTGCGATAGAGAGTTTATTGTCATGTCAAGTATGATATAACCCCTGGCCACACATCTTTTAGTTGGCTGGTAGGGTAACGCGAGGATGGATGTAGGGCAAAACCTAATAGCACCGAAAGGTCTTAGAAAATAGACTCATGGATCTCTTTTGAACGGGACGCATTTTGAACACCGCAAACAAACTTTATACCGGTATGTTCAAATAACTGCGGAAGTGACCGCAAAATAACTTAAGAGAAGTCACCTGCTAGTGGCTGTACACCTGCTAGTGGCTAGTGGCAATTGTGTGAAATTCATAGCAAAAAATCATTTGCCTTGAACGGATTTCGAACCCAGACCGCTCGATTTCACGCTGAGAGCTCCACCCAATTCAACTATGCACTCTGAATCTCATAGGGGCTTTAAGGAGCGAGTTTTTCCTCACATGTACCGCGCATATAATGCCAGGGGTACCCATATGCGAGCGCTAAGCGCTACAGTCCACGGTGTACAGCCTATGCGTGCGCTAAGCGCTACAGACCACGGGGTAAGGCCTAACAATGAAACACACAGCTGTTTACCGAGGGTTGTAATTCGCCATAAAAAAATCATTTGACTTGACTGAGATTCGAATCCAGACCTCCCAATTGCCGGTCAGGTGTGTTAGCCTGTAACACCACCAAGCCATCTCCCTTCAACGTGAATTTCGATGGGGGTTTCATGCGTACTAGATGTACACGCCTCAATTCTACATTGTAGCACATGAGACGGAGTCGTGCTCACAAAGCCACTGTCGCGGTGAATTAACCCAAGAGTGTCGTATATCTAAAGCCGAATTTAACGAAATATAAAGATATACTTAAGATAAGACTTTATATAAAGACGAATTTGACGAAAATTGACGAATTTCAAATCATTGCATTGACAAATGATGTTGTACGAAGTCACTCGCACAGGTGCATATAGTCCAAGGGTTGAAATAAGCCATGAAAAAAAATCATTTGGCTTGACAACAAAGGTGTGCACTTACACAGTAAAAAGTAAATCTGGATTTCAATGCCCTCTGAATTTAAACGCGGTGTGGTATTACGGTAGTAGCCTACATTTACGGCGCAGCTCGCGTGAGAATCACACACCTACATTGATTTTCAAGGACTACATATTGAAAATCAGCACGCTTTGGTGAGGAGCGGTGTAGGCATCTAGAGGTAAAAATGGGGAAATGACTCTGCCTGTCTGATTCCAGCCGTTTCCGGTTTCGCATTAGTGTGGTTCGCCATCAAAGTTTGTGTGCCCATACCATCGTTCGCCATCGTCGCCAATTCGTGACTCTGCGAAAAAGTTTATCAGCTCCCTTATTTTTAATGAAAGTGTTGGTTTATATCTAAAAGTGGCTAGTAAGTTCAAGTTGACGTTAGGGTGCATCTGCTGACGATATCGGAGTGTGGTTTTAAGAGGGGGCTTCCTCGTTTCCGATTATAAATCTTATGGTAAGTAAATAGAATAAATTTCGGGCGATGAATTAATCGTGTGAGAATGTGAAAACCTTCACTAAGTTTACCAGCAGAAGAAACATATTAGTACAAACCATTGTGAGCGAGAGCAAGAACAGGATGGCGGTGAAATTGTTGATAATATTGTGGAGGAAATAGTGCCTAATGAAGGACCTGCTTATGTACGAGAGGGTTCAGTGGAACAGGAACAACAAGGCAATTTGCAGAAACAGGTTGAAGCTCAATTTTTACTAGCACTCCGTGCGCAAAATGTTACTGTTCCAATTGTAAAATGTGTCATTGGTAATTGTAAAAATCTTGTGATTAATAATTTGAGAAAAAATATATATCTCGTGTATCTATGTGCATTTTTGTACTTGCCAAATACTCTAATGCTTGTAGTTTCTATAACTTTGGTAGCATAACCATAGGTAGGGAATATTGATTGAAAATGATTACTGTCAGAGCAGGGATGTCTTAAATTCAACATGGGTCTACCTTACAACCAGTACCACTTGATTTGACATTCAGCTCTGCATCTACCTTATTCTTAGACTAGGAAATGGCTGTAAAATTCAACTGACACTGCCTTAAAAATGCTGCCTCTAAAAATCAGTTATCTTTTCTGTCTTAAAATCAGATCGACTTTTTACTGTGTAGGACATATTCAAAGAGCTGCGGAACTGGAAGTAACTTTAGCGCAATCACCCTCTAGTTGTCACAAAACAGTGCGAATTCCACAGAGGAAAAATCTGTAGCGATAGATTCTCTTTTCCTCATTAAATATTCCTTATATTTTCATTGAACGTGGATTATTCTTTGGACTAGGAGCGCTATGGGTAAGAAATCCGTAGAGCGTCGTTGAACTAAGTGAGGTATATTTTTATCCTCCCAAGTGTCGGAGTGGACTCTTAAGGAACGGCTTTCAGGACTTAATGCCATTAGTCAGCTTTTCTCATCTCGGCTGAGCTTTCAGAGCCGCATGAATGGATGAACCCAGCCGGCCAAGCGCCAGCCACTGGTGTCACCGTAGTGAGCCAAAGCGGAGCACCTAATACTTCTAGAGCAGATTGATGGATAAGGCTTTGGCCATTATAAGTTGATTTAAAGATCACCGAAACTGATCTCTTCCTGTTCTAAAAATACTCGTGGTGGGCCTAAAAATACTCGTGGTGCTGGTGTCACTGTAGTGAGCCAAACCGGAGCACCTAATACTTCTAGAGCAGATTGATGGACAACGTTTTGGCCACAACAAATTGATTTAAACATTACCGAAACTGATCTCTTCCTGTTCTAAAAATACTCGTGGTGGGCCGTCGGAGTGTGAGGTGTCCTCATGTTAGATTCATCTTCGCAAGTCATCTACAGTGAACCCTGCGTTCTGCGGTCAACACCGAACCCATGAGGTAGTGGCCGCTAAAGGAAGTGACAGCTGAAGGGAGGGAAAATTCACATTGCTAATATGTACGGGAAATTAATCCCGCTCCCAAATAAATCGGCCGCTTAGATTTGATATCGCTTAAGGGAGGTGGCCGCGGAGGGGGTTTCATGCCCCGCCCACGTTAGAGTCCTATACATTGCGCCAACTATACTACGAAGTGGAGTTTGCGCAATGTAGAGGACTATGACCCACGCTACAGCTTCAAGCATTGACCGCCGTTAGTATTCGCCCTCTCCATCCACCTCAAAGGTTCTGACACAACTTGCGGCGGGAGAAGAGCTCTATAATTACACGAAGAGGCGCCATCCACCCACTGGCCCAGTTCTTCCCTCCCACGCAGCTGTCCGATGGCGACGGTTAACGGTTGGAATCTAGCACTCAACGGCGAAAAAAACCACCCGACAAGAAACGAGACAGGAAGGACGCAATAATCCACGAAACACAAGAGGGCGCGTGTAAGTTTTCCCACTGAAACGGACGAAGCACGGAAAAAATAGACCCAAATAATAGCAAAGAATGCATCCTGTTTTTCAATATATAAGACAGATCAATAAGGAAATGCATTTTTGATGCGAAGGGACAATTCCGAAGTAATTTTGTAACATGAATCCGAATATACTCACGAAAATTGGCTATCATGTCAGGATTTTGAGGTATTAAAAATTTTAAGATGTCAACTTTTACTAAAACCACTCGATTTATTAAACAACGACCCAGGTTTCGATGTGAATTCACATCATCTTTAGATTTTTGACCTGAAGATGATGTGAATGCACATCGAAACCTGGGTCATTGTTTAATAAATCGAGTGGTTTTAGTAAAAGATGACATCTTAAAATTTTTAATGATGGAATACCACCAAGTGAGACTGACGAAAGTGAGTGATTTTGAGATATTTTACCCTTCAAGGGTCAAAATGGGAATTTTTAAGTCTTTTTGAGGTTGAATATATCATAAACCAAAGGTGATGAATATTTACTGAAAACGGAATCAAAATCTGCGTTAAAGTTGTATAGAATATACCTATAAAACCTAGAAAAATATTGTTTTTTTAACCTGAAACCTATATTTCAAACTTGTTTACTGAAATTGTTGAATAGTTGAATACAAATAAAGTTGTTAATAGCTGTCAAGTTAATACAGATTATGAAAACGACAGTTTTTATAGGTTTCATAGTTGAATTCTATAGATTTTTATGCAGACTTCGAATGCGTGTTCAGAATTACACTATTGCCTTTAGTTTCTTAGATATTCAATCTCCAAAAGACCTAAAAAATTGCCATTTTGACCCTTTAGAATAGAATAGAATAAAATGAATTTATTCAATGTTCAGGGTACACACCCCTATAAGCAACAAAGATATAATGTACCAGACATTTTTAATTGTAATCAATTGTAACTTGCTCATAAAGTAACGGTAACATTAAAGTAAAAATAAATAATTTGATTACTGCTGCAACAGGTAAGTATTACATTTACAATTGAACGATTCCACAGACCAGTCCAGTTCCAGGCAACATCACTTTGAATTGTTATTAAATAAATACAAAATGAAAAACCTAATACAAAATTTGCATAAAAACAGACATATCAATTGCATGCTCACAAAGTAACAGTAGCATTAAAATAAAAATAAATAATTTGATTACTGTTGCTGCAGATAGCTATAACATTTACAATTGAATGATTCCACAGTCCGGTCCAGCTTCAGGCTACAAAAGTGTAATGTATACGACATATTGAAATGTTATTGAATAAAAACAACAATGAAGAGTAGAATAAGGGTAGAATACCTCAAAACCCTCACGTGATAGCCAATTTTCGTGAGTAGATTCGGATCCAGCGCATAAAACTGCGTCGGAAATTGCTCTTCGCATCAAAAAATTATTCGAGAACCAAAAATTTGCAGGCCGGTGTAATCATTACAATTTACAAAAGGAAATGGCTATGCCTCATTTATTTTATCTATTTCATACTTATCAATTTTTAATTACCTGATAAATCGGTGCTGGAGCAATTTTCGAAATTACAATAGATTACAGCACACCGAAACTTACGTTGCCTTTCGAAAAATAAATTCTAAGCTTTTCCGATTTTGAAGAGCCAAGTTATTCTGCATTACACAGACTTTATGAAGCCTAACGTGGCCCAAAAAATTCGCAGTCGGTAGGATTCGAACCTACGCTCCCAGAGGGAATCTGATTTCTAGTCAGACGCCTTAACCACTCGGCCACGACTGCCTTGTGGCACTTTACGAATGCTAACTGTGGTTGAAAAGATTTCCATTAATGTACGCATCTACGTGAAACTTGGCATCAGTAATTTATCAGCATCATACGTACAGGTGAAGGCGAAAAAAATTTTTTTAGACTTCAGATATGGTTTCTTGGCAGTTAAATACTATTTTTACACGAAGTCTAGCAGAATTCGACATACATTTCCAAATAATTCAATGACATATGTACAGGTTTACTCCTAGAGGCAAAAAAACACATTTCATATCGTTGTAATGGCTCCAAATCAGTATCAGGGTATCATACCGAATAAAAAACACATTCACATACGATTATCGCTTTAATTTAGAATCCAAGTCATGACAATGGTTTCATTGAGACGAAACTTTTTAGATATACTTCATCCACCATTTATATTACAACATGAGTGATCTTTTCCAACGTATAAATAGATGCACTTAAGTGAAAGGCGGTCCAAGAGTTTCTGTAAATTACTCGAAAATAATAAAATATCAGCACAAAGACACACGATATGTTTTCCATTCAACTTAATATTAGGCTACCCATATGTGGCCAGCCGTTAGTTTCCAATGGAAAAATTTCTGTGCAACATAACGTTATGTAGACCAGGTGTACACCATTGAACATCTGTGTAAAAGGTGTATCTCGTGTTCTCCAACGATAGGGCTTTCGACTTCCGTGTCGTGGGTCAGGGCGAAAAAATTATATAACTCACGGTATAAATCTAGTTGGACTATAATTATAAAACCAGTATTTAAGCTGCAGGTGAACCCTGACCCAGTAAAAACCGATTAAAGTTATACTTCTTAGAAGATTCTGTTATTTATAAAAGGATAAGGCAGGGATAACCAATCATCATTGGTCGTTCAATCCTAAGATAGGTTTACTGCAGCCCTCCATCCTTTCCTACCTGATGCTAGTTCCCTTGCCTCCTGGTATCTCTTCCTATGTATATAATTTCCTCCTTATTTGGTCCAAGAACTTATTTCTTTGCCTTCCACTAGGGACATCTCCCTCTATTTTACATTCAATCACGTTCTTCACAAACCCATTTTGTCTCAGGGTGTGTCCAATCCATCTGGTTCTTCTTTTCTGTGACGTGCTCCACTTGGTCTTTTCCTCTTCTACTCTTCTGTACACTTCATCATTTCTTATTTCTTAAACAATATAATAGCTATTTTGGTTGTCAAACTACAGTTTGATGACGCAATGTCCACTCCATCCACATCAATGGTCAAAACTCTTCAGCGTCAACTCCCATTCTTTGAAATGCACATGGTAGGTTGGACGTTAATCTTCGTACACGAGCTCAAGAGTCAATCTAGTCTCGCATTTTATAAATATCCTCGATAGCGCGATTGTGACTCCACATTCCTCCCGAGGACAGCTCGAAAGTTCGACCTTGGGATCGAGTGTGGCCCCATTAGCCTCTCCCAGACCGTCATACTCTTCCATTTCTCCGCTTCGAGTTTTTTTTTCCATCGTAAGCCAACCCTTTTTCTTCCATCCTTTTGACTTTGCTCAGTCCACATGCCGTTCGCCTTCCCTCGCCTACGCTACAAGCCTTCCCCTTACCCTTTCTTCTTTTCCGGGAGAGCAAGTTCTGGTTCCTGTTCCGGGGTCCGGGTCAACTGATTGATGTCCTCTGTGAGGAAAAGGGGATGTGGCAAGGGGTCCATCTGTCCCCACTCCCCTGAGACGCTCGAGATCCCAGCCGCGGGGCACGGCAAGAGGACCATCCGGAAATGGGAACGGGACTGGCGTGGTGGGGATTCTGGAGATGACGCCGAGGGACTGAGGAATCTACGTCTTCAGAATAAACTGAAAGCCACTACAAGGGTGAGTGTCAAAGGGCGAGTTTTCACCAACATGCAATGTACTTTTCCAATCACTCCATTGAACATACATGAATACATGATGAATATACAAAACATGGGCGGCACACCACTGAAAAAATTAGGACTTATAAAGCGTGTAAATCGAAGGTCCTCGGGTGAAAAAGTAATGGAGAGGTGCTACTTAGCTCTGGTTAGCCCGCACCTCAAAAACCCCTTGACCATTTGGGACCCTGGACAAAAAGATCTAGCAAAAAGTTAATAAAATACAAAGGAAAGCTGCGCGTTCGTTAAAAACGATACGGTGATTTCCTTTCCTTGGGGAGGCCATGGCAGTAAATTCTCAATATAGACATTGATGGCGGCCATGCAGCGGAAATAGTGGTAAAGACCAATATCGATAGGGCTGCGGATATATCGAATCTACCTCACCCACAATCAACAACGGCTATTTATGAGTCGACTGAGAAGACTTTTTTCTAAGTAGCGCCAAGTACTAAGTGAACTAAATGTGCAAATTTAGGCAACACGTAACCTATGCAACGATGCCAAACATTTGAATCCATTATGTATATTCATGGCTACTATTCACCTCTGGTCTGCTTTTTCGGATGGCCCAAGCTTCCGATCCATGGAGTGGACGCGAACGTTTTCACGCTTCTTTTACCTAGTTTGAAGTCCTAACTTCAGCGAACAAAATAGTTACCTTTCTCTTTTTACCGCTTTCTTAGCTTGGGCTAATCTTCCTTAACGTCCGTTGGACTTCTACTGTACCACGTGATGATACTTCCGAAATAGGTGAAGATCTAATTTCTCTCCTGTCAGTGTGCCTTCTGCGGTCAGCTTCTCTCATCCGCATACGAGGAATTGAGTCTGTTTTATTTATTTTCATGTTGTGTTCACGGAGAACACGGTCCATTGTAAATGTATACGGAACATATATCTTTCAGCCTTTTCACCCGAGGATTTTCCTATTATTCGACTATTCCGATACGTTTCGGGACGACCGCGACATTGTGATAGAAATGGCGGAATAATTGTATAAAGTCAAAGAGGCTTTTGGGAAGAGGAAACGCACACTAGAGGATCTTTCGATGCCGCACGCCCTTTTCGTAGGGAAGGAAAGGGGGAAAGGGTGAGAGCCCTTTTATCCTCTGCAATCCCACAGAGAAGGACCCTTTCGTCCCTCCTCCGCTAAAAAGCCAACCGCCTCCCCCTTCATCCCCCCCGAACCACCCTTCTCCAAAGCCCACTTAAAGGTTGGTGGTTCCCTCTTCCATCCGTGTAAAATTTTCCTTCTCGTCTCCCCTTTCCCTTTGGCCACAAATCTCCTTGACCTCCTCGCTCCGTGAGGTCTGATTTTTCTTTCCACCCCCTCTCTCTTCTTTCCTTTTTCTCCTCTTCTCACGAGAAGAACTTAATACGAGGATCCGATTCCAGCCAATAAATCGCACCGCTTAGAGAAATATTACGATAAGCCCCCTTTTTCGCGTGGGTGGCACCGAAGAAAGATGGCGTATCGCAGAATCAATATTGGACGAGAGTTAGCGAAAAAGGATGGGAGGATAGCGGTTAATTTATTTTAGGCCCAGGCCCCGATACCATTTTTCCCGAAGCCGTGATTACACGTACGAATATCTTGTCACTTCCGATCCGATATTTGTGACGTGATGATTTGATCCGATATTTGTGACGTGAAATTATATATTTTTTTACTCGAGAAAAAGATTTACCTATTTTTTAAACCTACAGCATTTTGTAAGGATTTCGTGAGATGACGATCTCGGGGGCCTTTTCTCTTCCGATGCCGGGCCCGACCGCCACATCGGGCGGCGTCCCGTAGTTACCAGAATCCATTCCTCTTTGAGTGACATTCGTTTTTCTGGGTACCCTAGTAAAATAGTTGGAAGGGGACTTTCACCCCAACTTCGCAACACTGTTTTTCACGGGGCACCATCACTGGACTACCTTTCATCTGGCTCCTACCCTTCGACCTATCTGACGCGGGTGGCCCTACCGGGAGCATTATTAATTGCACCCGCCAGTCCAGCTCTTGGGGTCATTGAAACTCGCAAGTCCTTCCACCACGTCAAGGTTGTAGTCCGCGGAAAGGTATAGTGAACCATTTTACAAGAAACTATTTTATAAGAAGCCATTTTATGGTGAACGTATATCAAAAAAAGGACACAAACGTAAAAACATAACAAGAAGAAGGCAACAAATAATAATCCAACATGAGAAGATAGTAAAAATTACTTTCTTTGGGAATGAAATATAGCTTGGTTAGCTAAGACGCTAAGCTAAGGGGGATAAAGTGAAAGGATCGTTGTTTTCAGGAAGGGAATGTACAAGAGAAGAGAGGCGAAAAATAAGGGAGCGCTTGGTAATTGATAATCTGGGAGAGTGAGTCCTGATGTGTCGGGTGAGTATTCTGGTATTTTTCAAGAAAACAAGGTCGGGGAAGTCAGTGGTTGAATTCAATGTGCTATGAATATGTTTCAGATCAGTTTAAAGGAAGATATTATCAAAATTAGTGACAGAGAGTGAGGACAAGGCAGCATCAGAGGGTAGGTTGCGGAGAATTGCAACTCTATTGGTAACTATATGAGCGAATAAGTTAGTGATATATCGCAGTGATTTAACATTTATTGGGGCTGACATTGACCATATTGGAGAGCAGTAGGAGACAATAGGGAGAACAACAGATGTGAAATAGGACTGTAATGCTCTGGCATCTCTAATTTCTGTGAAACGGTATAGTAGACCTAACAGGGACATGGCTTTATTGACATATATTTTACAAGACTGGTAAGCATTTGTAATGTCACTGAATCCATACTGAACGAGAGTTAGCGGAAAAGGATAGGAGAATGATGGCGACGAACAAATTGCTTTCGAGGAATAAAAGAAAGCGTCAAAAAGTTATCATTTATGGAATGAAATAGATAAATTTTTTAATTCATGATGAGTATTTTAACATTATTTTAAACTTTTACCCTGGTGCAAACCTTCAAAAGGGTGGTATTCAAAACCCCTGTCGGTGCAAAACTTGAGGTTGGACACTGATTTAAAATTCACCACAGTATCTACATGAACTCAAATTACATCAAACTGTAGCGTATTGTATTATGCATTTAAGGATGGTGCCGATAATTTATTCAATAGACTTCCTATTTTTTTGGCGATAAGAACAAAAAAACCGGGTTTCTTGGCGTTTTCGAACGAAACACTCTCTTTGACAATTAATAATAAAGAAACTTGAAGCATAATCGGGATAGTTTTCTGATATAGTGTAGGAAAAAATATTTAAATGTAATTATACACTTTCATAACTAAGTGATTTACTATGAAAACCATCATATCAATTTTATAAAACAACGTTTTCTTGGGTATGAATAGTACAACATGCAAGCCTGGTCTTGTTTCGAAGCGCTTTACATTCGTATTGTACACAATTGATATCGTTAACTAACATGGTGAAGTCGATTTTTAACGAATTAATAAACAACCGAGTGTTTTAGCAGGCGGAAGCAGACGATGAGCCGTCTATCTTCGCGAGAGTGGGCTGAGAAAGAATCTTCGCGGAGGGGCTGCGGGCGGAACCCGTTAATCATCTGCTTCTCCAGGGTAGTGTCTTGAAGGGCGCAATTAACCCCCGCACACGCCTTTTGTAAGAATGCAAGCATCTATTTTGATAAGCAATGGTGATCTTATTAACATCCAAACATTTCCCATCATCTGGTCTCACAAGGAATTTGGGCCTCCAATCCGTTTACCCTGGAGACCAATTCAATACCCTTCACAACTCTCACCATAAAATCCTCACAACTTGGCTCCTAAATTCAACCATTATTCAATATTTACTGATGAAAAAGTACACACACAATATTTTTGTTACTTTATTGTGATGTGTACATTAATGAAGCAATTCAGCATTAAATTTATTAACAGTCAGCATCTGTTAAAAAGGCAAGTTAAGTGGACTTTCTTGCTATGATGACTGGTTCGGCTACTCAGAAACGAAAGCAAAAGACAGGGATAGATACGTTTAAATACTCCACTTCCCGAGCATGTCTCGTTGTTATTAAGAGATCAAAAATAAATAAGTAATAAACAATTTAATATAAATAATAATTTAACAACGCGAAATTTATTTATTTAAACGCCAAAGAAAACGTGTTCATTGCCACACTTATTTGTAAGAAATCGCCGTTGCAACTCAGAAATTGTTATTTATAGGAGGTTGATACGGAACAGGGTAATGCTATGAGAAAAGACAGAAGTTATTCACAAAAGCATTGTGTATTTAAAATATAGAACTAGATCATTAGCACAATATAAAAATGTCAATTTGGAATAATTTTTGGCAGGCATGCGTTGGTACGCGTTCCGACTACATAGAAAATAACGTTCTTTTATTTTGCCAATTTTTTATACATGGGAGAATATTTGCACGTTCAAAACGATTTTTAAGTGCAGGGTTTACTCAAATTCGAATCCTAAAAGGTGTTAAAGGAAGTAAAAGAGGGTAAGTTAACTATCGTCGAACACACAAGCCCCGAGATGTTAGGCAACACACCAGAAGGTTTAGAAACGGATAGTGAATAAATACTTGGCCTCTGATCTGCGGGAATAAATGTTCTTCGAAGAATATCGTAATAAATATTAAAAATGATTCTCCCTTACTCAGAAAATCATCACTCAGCTTTTTCGTGTAACAGATTTTAATGACTCGCCGCAAAGGAGGCGAGTGACCTTCGAGCTTTGGCAACTCTCCCAGTCGGAACAGAAACCAGAAGATTACATCACCATGAAAACTTACCCGAAAGCGTTTTCAAGGAATGCGTTATTTTGACAAATACTCTTGAAAGAGCAATCATCACCACTTATCCCATGTGGTCTAGTGGCTAGGATATCTGGCTTTCACCCAGAAGGCCCGGGTTCGATTCCCGGCATGGGAACATTTTTTTCCCCCCCCACAGCTGAACAAATTTCCGCCATGAATTTATCAAAACTCTGCATCGGAGAGACATTATATTTTACTTTTGTTTAACCACTATAATATGGAAGGTTAGTTCGAGGTATGGAAGAGCAACAAATTCAGCTCAGGCATGCGGTTGATATGGATTATGTCAGAACAGACGCGCGACAACTTTGACCTCGGAAGAAGTGCGACAGCATCACTACCGACTCCTTATCTCGCTGAAAACTCTCATTTTTTTGTGTATTGTGAAGTGATCTTTTTAGCAGCAGTGATAGGTCGTATTTGTTTTTATTTCCTCTCTCTGAGGAACATCAGCAACTGCGCGACTACACATTATAGAAAAAATCGAAATAGTTATTTATGTTCTCTCATATTTCATTCATCGATTTGGCTTATCTCGCTACAAGTGGTAGGGAAACTTAAAAGATGCATTGATATCTACCACTTCCTAAGTACACAGGTCACAGCTATAAAGTTAAGAAAATAATACACATTTTACAGTATACAAGAAGTCAGCCCCGCAATCCATAGTTTTAAAAACACCGTTACACACATGTTACATACAAATGTGATATCCATTTCACTTTTATGACTGCATTACTACGTTAAGAATTTCAAATGTACTACACGAGTAGGTACTAATTATTAAATATGCTAGGTAATAATTACGAGGAAATGTCTCGAAAACTTCTTTAGGTATACTATTACATTCAATAATAGCTATGTTTGCAAAAAAAATTGTGAAAGCATCCGTTCCTCTATCATCAAATTTAATTTCGCACGTTATTCATTTCTAGAACTTTTTAGGAGGTTCTGCCATTCCTTTCACCAAGTTATGTTGAGCGGTCTTACTAGCAAAGATCTGGAACATTTCTCTCAGTCTGTTTATTTTCAATCTTTTTTTTCCAGACAATCCCAATTCAATGCAGAATTCATTTCAATGCAACGAATTAAAGTCTTCTCCATTATAGATTAAATGAATTAAAGTCTTTAATATTTTATCTTTAGAAAACAAATCGAGCAGCCACTCTCTAAACCATTTCGCTTCTATTAATGTTGGTATCATGAAGGGTCTCCTATTCCACATAAGTTACATAGCCTAACAAGGGCCTGGCAAGTCTTTTATAGGTTTCATTTCCAGCTTCCCCGGTCTCATTTATTGAGGTCCTCTTTATGAAGTCTTAGGGCTTTACCACTTTGCTACTTCCTCTGATGAAATAGTATACACAATCAGCTTTCCTTTGACGTAATAGTGCATATAAGCTTTTGGTTGAACTCATTCTTATTTTATTTTTTTTACGCAAGCAGACGTCCTTTTTAAGTCACCTAGCAATAATATATTCTCTTGAACACCTTTATCAGCTATTAAATGATGTAGTCGCTTGCCAAGGGCCGGACTTCTGCTTCTGTTTGACTTGACGTGCCAGTTGTATAAATGAGGAATAAAACCCGTCCGAGTCCACTGCCCTGTGCTTCGCCGGGGAGGACCTGTATTGGTTTTGACAAAAACAGTAAATTGATGGAAGATAATTATATTCTGACTAAGTTTGCCTATTTTCCGGGCCTTATACCGCACCAATTCGTCTTTTACATATAGTTTCCCATCTATGTACGGTTGCCTTGTTTCCTAAACATAGTTTCCTCGGCTCTTCTGCCGGCGCGGAAAGAGGGTCACATCTTTTTGTCGTCAAATAATGAACAGGCGAAACCCATAAAATTAATACATATATATATAAATAAACTCGGCGAAAATCTCGCGATCGGACAGAAAATTTTGCTTAATTCAGCCTTTTTAAACGTCTTTTTAAAAAGCAAGTACACTGGACATTGCTCAGGCCTGACAATGATGACGTGGTGTTTAAGCGGTGGTCTACTATAAAGCAAAACATTTCACTCTTTATGGTTACATTAAATTTCAAATTTTATAAAGCAAAGTCTAAAGGAAACAACTCATTGACACGATGGTTCACGCCAAAACTGTTTCAAATACGATTACAGATTGACTTACGCATTACGGAATTTTACGTTTCATAGAATAATATATTAATTAAATTTCTGCGGAAAGTAATGTTGTGTCTTTTAAAGACATGGATTTAATGGACATCTATGCTATTCACAGTAGCATAAAACGCGGGCAAATATTTAAACACATAGAAAATAAAGTTGACCATTACCCATCCAAGCATAGATTGCGTTCACATTTATTGGGGTTGGCCGTTGACATATTCTCGGCGACGGTATTCGCCAATCCAAAAGCAACAGAGTCCATTTATAGTAAAGAAAGGCTAATTCCATAGTTCTTGAGATTTTTATCAACTAAATTCTTTGCAAAAGACTCGATTACTAGATGACTAAGATAACATCAGGATGACTAGTGAAAGACTCAGGATACGAGGTAACTAAAGGATTATTTTGACCGACTCTTTTATTCCCTTCTTCCAAGGGGTGAACTCTAGCAAAACGTTTTGGCTGGGCGAAGGAAGAAATTTAGAAGACGGTATTTCGGCGACCCCACAAGTGTTCCATCCCCAAGACCTCCCCGTTCAATTCGAGGAGCTCCCCCCTTAATTTGGAAGCGGGGATTAAGTGACTTGTTGGCTTCTCAACAGAGCTTTGCTCATCTCTTGTCCTGGTGAACTGATTCTGGGACCACTTAAGTCAGGTGTATGCGAGGCTTTCAGCCCGTGAATCGCGAGCGTCTGTAGGGAATCAAAAACAAACAACGCAGACATTTAACCCAAAACTTTACCATGCTCCTCAAGGATTTATATTTCGGTTACCAATATATTAGACCTTGACGGCTGACGAAGTTTTAATCATTTAAGGATATATACAAATGCATTCTCAGGAAGAAAATTTGACCAAGGGAATGAGAGCATTGTTATGTTACACAGCTTAATTGCAACGTAAGCTCGATGTGAAAAATTTGTAGATGATTTATTATTGTTTTTTGGCGCAAAATAAATGCTATTATATATTATATACATATATATACATATATATAAATATATATTTTGCCACAGGAAACCGTACCGCACAGTAAACACAGCACAGTAAACACAGAATCACAAAAATAAAAAAACACTCACGGAAAATTCCTTAGTATTTCGGTGCTACTGGCACTTCTCAGTCCTCTACGTCCTTGCGAACAAGGTGCCAGTAGCACCGAAATATTAAGGAATTTTTCGTGAGTGTTTTTTTTATTTTTGTGAACCAACTACGCACCTAGTCAGACCCTCTACCCTCAACTCCAGTGTGACACTCTTCAGTTGTGATTTTCTCCGCTGAGGAAGGGTTCTCACCCGAAAGCTTCTGAGAGCAGTGGACACCGGGTCGCCATGGATCGCCTCTCTGTGAGTGTCCACTGATATACCTATCGATCTCTCCCCAACCTCAACGCCTTGTTGCTAGCTTATATTTCTAAATTTATTTTCTTTTCTTCTATACATACACACACACATATTCACTTTAAAAGTTTTTTTTATTAATCCGCAATACATTCAATTCGCTGAAGGCAGCCTCCCCACATGGATGTGACCTTTGAAGCTGTCTAAAGCCCCTGAAAAATTTTTAAAGCAATTTCCTGCAGTAAAATTGAGTGAATATGACGACATTAGCACTACTATTACTTTTACGAGAGAACTTAGCACCCGGGTACAAATATTCATGTCACCAATTTCAGTTGAAGAGTGGGAAGATTTCATGATTGGGAAAATAATTTGAACGAAATTAATTTTGTTTTATCTTGCTCCACAGTTGCTTCAAATAATATCTTATCCGTCACAGATAGCCTGAGAAATGAAAATTACCCTTATAGTACCAATACATTTGCTTCCAAATCAAGTACTTTACATACATATAATGAAAACAAACCTGCGGAAGCTTTGGGAGTACTCTAAGGTTTATAACAAATATTTTGTCTACTACGCCCTTTAAACTTTAGTTTACACTCAAATAATGTAATTTTATATTTAATATGCACACCATTATAAAAAAATGTATTCCGGTATTTTTAAAGAATTCTATAGAGTCTCTTCTACTTCATTTTTGAAGTTCTGCGAATATTTTATGCCATGTGTCGAAGGCAAATGTTAATATTGCTCAGGAAATGAATTTGATTACAAATGCCTAAACCGAAAATTAGAAAGTGAACAAGGTCATTCCTTTATTAGATGTCAAAAATATTTAATGTCTCACCTAAACAATAAAATAATTCATCTTTATTAAAACATTATTGAAAATGGTCCAAGTTTGATAATGTTTCGTAAAAAATACCGCAATAACGTTTTTTTCACATTGTGAATATATAAAATATAAAAGCCTTTGAAATCGCCTTCGATATGCTTACATTCTTGCGTTACTTTATGTAAGTTCCCCAATTTCGTTTTTAAGACTTAGAATATAGAGTCTCTACGAAGATTAAGTACGATACGAAGCAGAGCAAAGGTGATTTTCAACGGTAGAGAATGATGGAGGAATGGAGCCAGTTTTCTTATTCTAATAGCAATAACTATTACTTTTACTTTCACTTTCATTTTCCTGATAGGAAATGGAGCGATGGGTATGATAGCATATACATATATATAACTTTTGCAATCTGTATAACTTTTGCAATGTAAGAGACTATGGCTCTATTCTCTGGCGGCGCACGTCATTCACAAAAACAGACACGAGATTCCTAGTCGGAAGAAGCAGGGAGCAGCCGGGTGCCATGGGGCAGCAAAGCAGGCTCCTTCCTCTGGTACCCCCGGCCGCGCTTCGGGCTCTTCACCGCTTCCGAGGACGCACTTCGACCGAAGAAAGACCCCCAACTCCACCTCCGGCCTCGAAAGAGAGATCCCCTTGGCATCAAAATGCCCTTTTGTGGATCCAAGCGCGACACCTCCCGCAACAATGGCGACACCCTTCTCTCATCTCCACAACCATGACCACATATCTCGGTGGTCATGCCACAACCTGTGAAAAGCGTTCCTCTCCCCCGTCTTTCTCACCAACACGGACGGTTGAAGCATTCAACCGGCAGATTTACATCACTTTCGCTTCGGAAACTGCCGAGATTTTTAAAGTTGGGCGTGAATTCTGGGTGGAGTTTAAAATGGTCGTTGTAACAATCGATGTCTGCACGCTAGGCTTTGATTACTTAAGAAATTCAGATCACGCAAGTTTTACGGTGGCAATAATTGGTGCATAGCCCTCCTTGGCAGTCTAGTTGACTGACTTAACGGGCACCGTTATCTTGAGAAACTTATCACCCCGTGAAAGTTGCACAAACGTCTTTGTGGTGATTCCATCTTCTTTTCAATGAATATTTACCCACTTTCGGAACAATAAGGAGTCTGATAATAGACCGTAGATGAGTGCATAAAATACCTTAAATAACAGTTATCATAAAGTATTTTGCGTATATTTATGGTGTATTCTCTAAATACAATCAAATTATTCAGTTAATTTTATTAGGTAATGCGGTTGTATTTATTATGTCATCAAGGCATCCTCGGTAATTAGCGCTGGGGTAACGGCAATCAGTGAGCGGCGCTAAATTACATTTTACTGTATGAGAAGCTATGCAAAATATTGCTAACACAGACGATATACCGATTATTAAAACTTTCTCGGTCCATACATGTCAAGCACTGCTGTTTTTGGGTAAACCGCGTCAGGATTTGCAGAGCCAACGTTTCTTCTCCCTCGTCGGAGACCTCGACAGGGCTGAATGACTTAGGAGTCTTTAATGACGAGTTTAAAAAATAGGAGATTGTATTTCCACATCTACATACTACCCTACAAGCCGCCATATTGGCGTGTAGCAGAGAGTGTTAGGACACCAGCCGCGTAAAGATGTAAAGGATAAGGTTTTGGGAGGTGAATGGAGACATGTTTTAAGGGAGTGTATTAAGCAGAGCTCAGTTATTACTGTGGTCGTTTATTGTGCATGGAAAGAACGAGTTATTGCATCTATCTGTTTGCCAATGTAACTGTCTTGTTTTATCGCTTCTGTCAGACCTAGAGATGTAGAGAGGCGCCATGATAATATTCTCTGTGTCGC
Organism: Ceriagrion tenellum; assembly: GCA_963169105.1. Lineage (NCBI taxonomy): Eukaryota > Metazoa > Arthropoda > Insecta > Odonata > Coenagrionidae > Ceriagrion > Ceriagrion tenellum. The sequence continues at coordinate 87,717,873 of OY720634.1, forward strand.
TCGGAAACACACCAGTTCTAAATTTCTCAAGGAAACTAAGCCCGGCGTGTAGCCTCCGAGTCTTCAGGGGCTCCCACCTTAATCCCTCTAAAAGTTGTGAGGCACTATATGTTTGCTCGTAGCAATTTATATCAAAATGATAAGCTTTTTCTTGTATCTTATTAATTTTTTGGTTAAATCCTTAAGACCAGGGTGCCAGATGCTCGAGGCGTATTCGAGGCATGACTTAACCAGATACAAGTAGCTTCTCTACATAAGTAATGGAGGCGAGGGTGATTTTCAACGGCAGGGAATTATGGAGGAAATCGTCAAAAGGGATCAAGTTTTACCTCTCTAATGGCGGTGACATAATTATTTTTCTTTGCTTTTCCTGTAGAGCCAACGGGGGCCATTCAGCCCTGACGAGGTTTCCGGCTAAGGAGAAGAAACGTTGGTTCCATAAATCCTGACGCGGGTCACCCAAAAACAACGGTGCTTGACAGGCAATCTACCGGTCATCATAGGTTACAGATTGAGATTTTGAATCGGGCGATGAAGGTTTGTGACCTTGGGACCCGATGTGATCAAGCCTTGATTTTATATATTGTTCCCCCGCGCAGAACAAATCAGTTAAGTAGAGGCCATTCAGCCCTGACGACGTTTCCGGCTATGGAGAAGCTACGTTGGTTCCATAAATCCTGACGCGGGTCACCCAAAAACAACGGTGCTTGACAGGCAATCTACCGGTCATCATAGGTTACAGATTGAGATTTTGAATTGGGCGATGAAGGTTTGTGTCCTCCACAAAGAAGGATCACCTGCGCATCTGCCATCAGGTTTCGCAACCAAAACAAGTGTATTTTACGGTACGGTACGTATGCACTATCTCTCTCAAACTATCTTAATAATGGTTGAACATTACGCATAATTCACAAAGTTCACGCTCACACAGCTAGAGAATCAGGATGATTAAATGGAACCTCGTCCGTGTCAACTGGGGACACAGCAGTGATTCAAAACTTTTAGAGTTGGCCACCCTAGTCGTCAGGGAAGAGGGGATGGTGCATGAATGACGTAATCGAACCGCTTAAGTGGGCGTGGCATCAATATAATAAAGAAGCGATGGATGGGGGCGACAGGCGATCACATGATGAGTGGATGTCGCGCTCCGCGGGGCAGAGTACTGAACTTGAAGTGCTCTCAACATGGCGCCAGAGTAGGAATCAAGATTACAAAGTGCAATTCTCCACAGCATCCGGGATTCAAACCGGGACCCTTGAAGTAAGAAGTCCGCACTAGAAAATCTTCATTTGACCACTGACAACGGAGATATAGTGGTAGAATAACATGGTGGCATTAGCACAGATAATTCTTTTAAGTGGAAGATACCACTGGCTATGAACTTGCTTTATTCGGGGAAGTAATTTACTCTTTGCGTACGACCACCTGTGTCCTCAAGGACACAAATCTTCATTTCTAACTTTAAAATGCCTCTTTTGTCATCCTCATCAACTTTATAATGGCAACTTCTCCACTCTATAGCTTTAGACTAAGATTGCTTGTAAAACTCAGAGCAAATCATATTCAGAACAAGTTAATTTCATAGCGTTACAAAGAATACCATTTTGACGTCACACTACATTTCCAGGTCAGACAGGCGATAAATTAAAAGAGATATACTGCTGAACAAATATGTACAAAAATTCGTTCTTTCCACGCACAATAAGTGACCTTCATAAAACCGGTGCTCCACTTAAAACACATCCATAATACACTTTACCCCGCAAAACCATGTCTCCCTCACCTTTACAAGGCTGGTGCCCGAACGGTCGTTTTAATTTCATGCCACGGCCTTTAGGTAGTGCGAGCGAGATAGATCCCTAATCATAATAGAGACCATATTCGAATTATACGTTTCAATTTCACCAGCTGTGAGAATAAAATATTGCATTTTCATGGCGCATTAATATACTATTATACTGAAATTTTAAGTAATCAAATGAAAATATCTAAATAAGTCTAACTTGACTCATTTTTTCACACTGTACGTTTGAAACTCCAACAAAACGGAATGTTTATTGTAATCTCGAAGAATTTACTGAGGTGACAATATGATTAACTTTCAAAAATAGATGAGAAAACACCCAAACTACACACTGTTGATTTTTTAAACGAGATCTAAGTGTAGGGAATGCCTCATTTTTAATATAAGGTCTCTCTGAAGTGCATAGAAGTACCATTTCCCATGTAAAAGGGCTGGTATTTTCTGGCAAATATCTCGGAAAGTAACGTGGTAAGGGGTTGATTTTTGGTGTCAATGGAAGGGTGATATATTGTTCTTTAAAATAAGACAAAATAAATTTATTTCTAGGTAAAATGATATTTCGCTCAAACTACCTTAATTTCATTAAGACGGCCATGATCAGAACACGTCCCGCCACACACCCATGCAGCGGCTCGCACGGCAGTACGTAGATGTAGGTGGCTTTATGCCAATTGTTCAGATGACCTTCTTCCCTAATGGGCTGCGAACAATATCGGCATATTTCCCTGCAACTTCCTTAGGATTGTAAATATTGTCGTGAAACACATTGCTGACGCAATGCCGCCCTCCCCAGTGAAATAAAGTCATACTGGAAGCGCTCTCTGGTCGAAAACGGTTTTCTGAGCGGGGACCATCCGCTCTACGATTACTAATAAAACTCTACTGCTACCGCATTCAACTGCCTTCCCTATGTTCCCCAACTTGACTTCCGCCAGGTTAAAATTCTTCCAAACTCAACACCAGGAGAAACTCTAAATAAATAATTTTCGATTAATGAACAATGATTTTTTACTAAATAGTTTTGCTACTTTTAAATCACATTCCTGATACGATTCTTGGTATCTCTTATCGTCTTGTTGTGTCCTGAAGGTTCTACTGGGTAGAGAAAGTAGTCGGTACGAGGAAACATTCCTATTGATGCCCAAAAAGTCGGTAAAACGGTGGCCATGAGAGACATATTTGTGTCCACAATTCAAGAATCTTCAAGTTACAAAATAATATATTCAGTGGAATTTCAGAGTTTTTAATGAAGTATTCCGTCCGATACAGGCGAACAGTTTGGGAAAGATATCTCGGATTTCCCTGAGCTGTTCAACACTGACGATTAGAATAATTATGTCCTTCAGCGTAAAATACGTTTGACGTTTCGATTCACTCTGAAGAAAACCCAGGACTCACCGGGTTCGCATCTATCGGTATCTGCCACTAAACCCATCCTCCATCCAATCCATCTCCCTCAAAATGATACCCAGATATTTAAACCGCTACAAAAGTCAAAAATATAAGTAAAATACTAAAAATACATAGAGGCACGTAAATAAGGTCACTCGCAAACATTTTTTTGAACAAATTTCCAAACATTGCATTTAACAAATGGTATGGTACGAAGTCACTCGCACGGGTGCGTATACACCAGGGTTGAAATTCGCTATGAAAAAATCATTTGACTTGACCGGGATTCGTACCCGGATCTCCCAACTGCCGGTCAGAGGTGTTAGCCAGTTACACCACCAAGCCATCTTCGTTCAAGTCGAATTTCGAGGGGTGTTTATGCGAACTAGATGTTCAGGCCTCAAGTCTACATTGTAGCACATGAGACGAAATCGTGCTTATAAAGCCACTGTCGCGGTGGATAAACCCAACATTGTCGTTATTAAAACGACGAAATTGACAAATTTAAACCCGGCAATTTAAAATCTCCCGGCAATTGGGAGATCCGGGTTCGAATCCCGGTCAAGTCAAATGATTTTTTTTCATAGCGAATTTCAACCCTGGTATTTTTTTGAACGTTTTCAACCTATGAACGTTGAACGTTTGAAAAACGTTTGAAACGTTTTGAAATAATTTGTGAGGATCCTTTTTAGCGTGCCACTATGTATTTATAGAATGTTACTCATAACTGGAAGGTGCATCGTCGCCGAGAGCGTTTTTACAAAGTTAATATATACATAAATATATGCATGTACATTTTTAAATTGAAGTTTCTCATGATTCCTCAATGGAATTCCCAAAAGTCTCCGCATCAATCATCGCTCACAAAAATTCTTCCATCCTCCTCCCACGCTAAATATAAGTTGAGGACGAATATGCAAGAAGGAAGGACTCGAAGCGTGGGCGCGCTGGGCATCATATATTAAGTGCACCACTCCCTCGCCAGGCCTTCATCGTCCCACGCGCCGGAATCCACCCTCGCTTGCGGTGGCCGGGATGGCTGCGGAGGCGACAACCCCTTCTGTGAACGTCCTCGGGCGCCATCCTTCAACCCCCCCCCCCCCGCCCCCCGCCGCCACCGGAGAGCGGGCAAACCCATCGACTCCCAACCTCGCATCGCTTTCATTATTTCCCCGTCCACACGCTTCGCCCCCTTTCATCTTCTTCTCCCGTCGCCCTCTCGATATGCCCTCGTGGCGTTTTAACTTGATTTCACACCGTCGCTAATTGGCGACGGCGCGGAGGCTCACGGCAAAATGGACCTCTCTCCCTCTCTCTCTCTGCCCTCTTGGAGCGACGACCCCACCCCTTGTCATCGCATCACCTCGACATCACCGTCACCTGTCGCCTCCATCCATACCTTGCTTTTTTAAAAAACTTATATCGATGCCACGCCCCTTTCAGCGGTTCGACTACGTCATTCCCCAGCCCAACATCACCTTCCCTACCCCCTAGGGCACGATCGCCAACTTAATAATTTTTGATTCCCGGTGTTGTCCGCGGCCCACACATTCTAGATGAGAGGAAGCCTGAGAACTATGCTGCAGACGTCATGACTTCAGTAGTAAATTGAGGGACGTACAGTAATTTGAGTAACATAACATGCTCCAAGTCGCCAGGATACAAATCAGAAAAGAAAGTCAGATATATGCTAAAATTAACGAAGGTGTAAGACAAGGATGCAACCTCTCACCAGCAATGTTCACCATTTACTAGGAGGAGGTCATACGAGATGCAGAAGAAGTTGGACTGAGCGGAGTTAAGATAAACGGTAAAGAAATAAATGTGATCCTCTTCACAGATTATATCGCAGTCATAGCTGGAAATCGCGATGATCTTCAAAGGTCACCGAAAGTAATGCACCAAGTTCTCCTGGAATTCAACATGAAAAATAGTAAGTCGAAGACCAAAATCCTGGTATGCGGAAGATAGAAGCTGAATGTAGAAGTCAAATTGAGAGGAGAGAAATCAGAGCAAGCGGATTCCTTCATATATCTCGGAAGCACCATCTTGTGGGATGGAAGAAGTATAACGGACATCACGTGGAGAATAGCCCTAGAAGCTAAGAAGGAGTTAATGTGAGGAAGACAACTGCTGTACTCAAAGAAGATAGGACAAAAAAACCAGGAAACAGTATATGAAAGCATTCGCGAGGAAAGTAGCACTCTATGCATCGAAAGCATGGACCATTGGAAAAGCTGACTAGAAAGGACTTGAAGCCTTCGAAACCTAGTGCTGGAGGAGGATGTAGAATATAAAATGGACGGACGAAATAAGAAATGATGAAGTGGACAGAAGAGTAGAAGAGGAAAGGACTGTTTGGAACACAATACAGAAAATAAGAACCAGATGCATTGGACACACCCTGAGACACAATGGCAAGGTGAAGAACATAAATGAAGGTAAAATAGAAGAAAAAGTCCCCAGAGGAAGACCCAGGAACAAGTTCATGGACCAAATAAAGAGGGAATTGCATAGTAAGAGATAAGAGGAGGTAAGGGAACTAGCATTAGAGAGCGGAAGGTGGAGTGCCGTAGTCAACCAATCTTAGGATTGAACGTCCAATGAAAGAAATGAAGGACATACTTCACTTATATTTACAGATGGTGATGTAGATCCAACGCTTATTAGCTACCGGAGTGATGCTTTCAATTTCCGCCATTTTATTTTTAAGAGCCCCCTGAATGGCCTACAAAAAATTGACAACATATTTTTATTACGGATTGAAAAATCATTATAAATGGAAAAAATATTTGTTTTACTTAAAAAAAGAACGGAGTGATGAATATTTCCCAGCTTTTTTCAATTTCCATCCACTGTGCGTCGTTACACTCACGGAGAGCCTCCAGGTCAAGTAAAAACTCAGCATTAATAAAAATTGCTCTAACCACCGTTAAACACAAGAGGCTTAATTTGGCAGTTTGATGTAAAGGATTCACAGAAATGTATTATATTAATTCGGCCTTATTTGGAGCAGGAGCTATTATCCAGTCTCTTGTTCGTGCGTTTGCGCAGTCTTTTAATCAAGTGTCCACCGTACACGACACAATGGACACTGGGCATCTACCCCATACAGTAGTCTATAAACCCAACGTAAAAGCACCTATGAAATGCATACGAAAAACTTCGCCCAACGTGGGGCTCGAACCCACGACCCCGTGAGTCTCGTGCTCTACCGACTGAGCTAGCCGGACTCCTGATAATATTAGCTTATCAAACTATTGTGAAGTTGAAATTAAGCACGAATTGACAATAATTTGTCAGATATCAGAGTAATGAACTAACTTCAAGCATTTAAGGTGGAACCCGTGCTACCCAATACTGTATATTTAACATTAGAACCGCAACAGCGGTCATTTTGGCCGCTGTAGACACATTCAACAGTTGTCGATTAGGTATAAACCCAAATAAAAATGTCTCTTTACGACTTTTCCTAATTTTATGAAAGGAAACTACCTGAAAATTTTCTATCTACGGCGACTCTGGGCTTAAAAGTTTTTTCCCCATTCTTCCTTGAACCGCCGACCGGTCAAAATGACCGCTATGCATTACCTCTTGATAAGCAACAAGTAAAGCATAGATCCCTTACATCCTGGTATTTCTTCCAATGCATGTTCCTCTTTTGGTCCATGAACATATTTCCGGGTCTTCCTCTGGGAGCTTTTCCCTTTATTTTGTCTTCAATTATGTTCTTCACAAATCCATTGTGTGTCAGGGTGTGTCCAATCCGTCATGTTTATCATTTCTGAATGGTGCTCCATTTGGTCCTTTCCTCTTCTACTTTTGTGTACCCTTCATTGTCTTCTTTTGTCCGTCCATTTTATCTTCAACATCCTCCTTCAGCACCAGGTTTCGAAGGCTTCTTATCAGTTCTGATCAACTTTTCCATTGGTCCATACATCCTATCCATAGAGTGCTACGCTCCTCACGAATGTTTTCACATACTGTTTACTGGTTTGCAGTCCTATCTTCTTTCAGCACAGCAGTTTTTTTTCCTTCCATGAATGCCTTCTTTGCTTGGGCTTTTTTCCGCTTGATGTCCGTTGTACATCATCCGTCACACGTGATGGTACTTCCGAGATAGGTGAAGGAACCACTTGCTCCAATTTCTCTCCTCCCAGGGAGACTTCTGCATATAGATTTTCTCTTCCTCATTCTAGGATTTTTGTCTTCATTTTATTTTCTATTCGAACGTCGTTATTTAGATATAATTTAATATAATCTTCTCGACATTAATTACTTCATCGCCCAAAGCTTTGACTTTAGCTGTCATAATAGGGTTACTGTGAGTATAGATTAGAAGATTTCTGTTCAATGCAAGTAACACTTATTGGATCATCGTAAATGATTCGTACAATTAATGAAGTGTGCAGCACAAATAATAATATTTGTGACCAGTCAGCAGCAGTCAACGATCAGACGGTATGATTTTTAAAGACACGTTCTCAATCGCTTTTGCCGCTGCTGACCCACACTTGCCCTTCTCCGGCTAATATTAAAATTTGTTCTTAATGACCTCTTGATAAGAAGCCAGGCTAGCTCAGCCAATTTCTGTCGCGATGTCGCTCAAGGAACTTACTGCCTCCAACCAATGCACGCTCCTCTAATGCCAATGTGACTTAACTTTGATAAGCCTTTATCATCAGTTGCCCGGCTTGCTCAGTCGGTAGAGCATGATACTCTTAATCTCAGGGTCGTGGGTTCGAGCACCACGTTGGGCGAAAATTTTGTACTGATGTCGTAACTGATTTTTTGAAGGGTTGACATTAAGGTGGTATCTTCGTTTTAGGCATGCGCGATGTCTCACCTTGATTTTAACATATATTATAAGGTTAGGCTTCTGCTGTCGCATGGAGACAAATTTCTTACTTGGTAATCGGTCATTTAGCGAAGTGATATTGGTTTCAAGTCTGGAATTTTAACGCTGAAATATTTTGTTCGTTCGATTCGTTTTGATGGCAGTGCAATGACATATCTTAACATAAATTTTTTATCTCAGGTTCTGTCCTAATAATATTGTTAAACAAACTTGTAAAAAATGCACTAAATATTAAGGCATGTAACCTATTTTTTCCGCTTAGGTCATCGGGGATATAACACGAGTATTTAGGGTTAAAAAAACAGACATCTGTATTTGTTCGGAGCTCATATCCGATATATTTTAATGAATCTGGACACAGTTTCCGAGGGAAACTGCTGCCTTTAATCTTGTTAATCAGATATATTTTTCAATTTTAATCATAATTAGGCATTCAGGTCTGAACATGATCACACCCTTCCCTCAGTTCATCAAAAAATAAAGAAAATGCCGAAATACAATAGCATGTACATCTACATCTACGTGATACCCTGCGAGCCACCACGAGGGTGTGTGGCAGGGGGTGAAGATCACCAAACATGCACTATTGACATGCAACTAGGATATTTAAGGGAGATATGCTAGATAAAAGGGTCACATTGAGCTAGATGGTTAGTATCTACATAATAAGGAAGGGATTATTGGTTGTTATTACATGCATCATGCACTACAGACTACTCTAACTATATTTCACCTACCTATCCCTTTGCTACGCTGCCTATTGTTCTCTCTTATAGTACGAGGGAAAAATGACATTTTAAATCTATCGGTACGACAATCTATCTCTCTAATATTGTTAATATGATCAAACCTAGCATAATACGCAGGGGTTCTCAATATATATCTAACGTCATCTGTGAACAACTCTGTTTCGAATTTACTTAAAAGGTTTAACCTAAATTTTAACCTGCGTTCTGATAATAATTCCCATCCTAGTTCTTCTATTAAGCTCGTAACACTTATACAATTATCATAACGGCCTTTTACAAACCTAGCAGATCTCCTTTGCACGCACTCTAATTCTTTTATCATACCTTCCAGTGTACAGACCTTACCAGTACAGACCTTGCCAGTAGTCCAGAGCTTACAGTGTATAGTACAATGCTGTAGTCAGTATAATTACTGGTTCCGTGTTGTAGTAAATGCTTTGGCATTAGGATTTGTCCTTTAATATTTTACCCGATGCAAAAGGCATCACTAAGCTTCAATTTACTCATTTCAGCAAATTTCATGCGTATTAACACTAGAACCGCCAGTGACCTAACTAATTATAAAATTAATGATTTTTTTAACCCATTGTAACATTTACGTTCCACTTTTTAAAAAATGGCAAAAATACTTCGAGCTTACATAACTTATGCTTAGAGTGGTTTGCATGTTCGATATAAAAAAGAAAGTTATAAAATGGTATTTTTATATTACATAATTACGAATGAATTACAATCTGTGGAAACTTTGTGAAATTCAATTTTAAATGGATTTATTATAATAACATTTACAATCCACTATGGTCAAAAACAACATACACGATCCGGATTTCGAATGCTAAAGCATCATCATCAGGTGCTAAATGACAAATCAACAAAAGTATTGCGCCCTTATATATGGTTTTGGACAGGGAAGGGGGGAAGGATTTCGCGAGGCAGGTTGAGGGCTAGGTGAAAAGGGGGTGGGTTCAAGGTCCGTCATGGTGTGTTTTTGCGAAGAGCTTCTGGAAGTCGGGAGAGGGGGGGAAACATTCTTGAATGGGGCTAATTACTTAGGGATGCTCGGTCAAGGTTTTTAGGATGGGGGAAGTGGCGGGAAACAAACATTCATTGCTGACAATACAGTTCGGGTTACGCAATCTTATTAAAATTTCGAGTTGCTCCAAGGAGTCCAACTCACGTCTATAGTTACTGAAAGCTAAAATTTTTACATTAAAATCACATTTATGTCAATGGATTGAAAGATGCTTTGAAAAATAACTTCTGTCTTCTTGATTGTTTGTACAAGCACTAAAGTGTTCTTTAGTCCGTAAGTTGAAGTTCCTGCAGGTCTGACCTACATATTCCACGGCACAGTCACCACATTGGAGTGCATAGATACCATTTCTCTTCTTTGGTGGTACACTGACTTTACATTTTATAAAAAGGAATTTAAGATTCGTCGTTGATTTAAAGGAAATTTTAAGAATTTTAAGTTATGTTAGAAATTTTAAGAAGCTAAGTTATGGGTAATCGAATAACAGTAAAATATAGGAACCCTAGCATCTATATTTTTCATTATTAGCGAACTACTCGCGTAATTGGACTCAAAATGCAAGAGTGATATTCAAATGACGCTAAATTCGGTTATTATACTTGGATAAATGTGGTCGTTAAAAATATATTCCCGGCTTAATCTGCATATTTTGTGTCTTAATTTTGGTTTTAAACACTAGAAGCAGAAGCCAGCCCGCCATATTCGTTAAGCCTCAATTTTATGAAGTACTTTCATGGTTGATTAATCAGTTTAAGTACCTTTTTTGGTTAATTACAAGGAATTAACAAAAAATTTACAATTCAATACCTAAAATATAAAAGCAAACTCATATAAAAGAAATATAGTATAAATCTTGTAAAATGCATGCTATTTTATGAACTATATGGTGTTGCTAAGCCAATCGTGGCTTATCAGCAGGTGTCTTTATTATTTTTCAGTTGTGTTTTTATTTAACACTAGCAAACAATTAGCTCTAAATACTATACATAAATAACACTAAAAAATTTCCGAAATAAACAAACATAAATTATATGCGCTAATTTTGCAATTTTAGCATGTTTTCCAACGATAACTTTCTCGAAATCAGCATGCACCTCCTTAAATACGCATTCTCCTCACAAATATTGAATATTTATTTAAATAAATAATGTATTTCCGATGAAAACTTTTGTAAAGTCGAGTAGAATCCATAGCGCTAATCTGTCAGTATATGATACAGAGTTACTTGCCTCAAATTTCAAACAGATGGTTGATATTCTCCCCTTTCATCCACTGATTCATCCATTCCGTCGTGCTATCCAAAGGAATGTAAGGAGAGAAAAGGGATAAACAATATGGCTATTACTTCGATTATGAGGCCATAGTTTGATGACATAATGCCCTTTCCATCTACCTCAACGGTATGAAGAACTATCGAGTCCACATTTCACTCTTCACCAACTGGGCTCGAGGACCTCGTCTTAAAAAAACTGTTTAATTCTGGCAACACCGGGCGCAAAGTCTGTAAATACCTACCGTTCGCATATTTCCACTATCATTTGGTTAGTTTTGTTACTTTAAAATTACAAATTTTCCCGAACACGTACTTCCCTCCGTTCCACATTTTCTAAAAAAAACAATTGACGACGGAATCAAAATGGCGCAGCGTTAGTCGTGGCCCGATTGCTCTTTGATGGCGGAGATAATGTTCAATCCAGTGCGCCTTGATGGAGAGCCGGGAGTCAATGACGTTAATACAAAAGGCCATTAAGCAGCCGTAACTAGATTAAACTTCGACGGCTGGGCCAGGGAGCAGAGGTGCAAGATTGAAGCAATTACTTCGGCAAGGGGACCGTCGAGAGGCGAGCAAGAGTCCGACGAACCGGTTGAAATTTCATCTCTTTCGCGCGCCTACGCTACACAGTTTGGTAATACCAACTCTGACAACACATTATTGCCGAATGCCACAAACCGGTGATAATAAATAAGATGGGATGGGCTGGAATGATAAACAGATTCAGGCATAATGTAGCGGAAGTTCGTCAGAATGAAAACAAAATCGCACCTTTCCAAAGGTTTTAATTAAAATAAGACGCGTTTCAACTCACAGAGATATCATGAGGTACTAGACCACTTCACTAAACGCATCGTATTGTTATTAAAACCTGATTAAAAGTGCGATTGTTGTGTTAGTTTGCAGGTTTCCGCGGATTTGATCACAATATTTCAACATTTCTCGGGTTGCATCCGCGTCAGTTGTCATACAGCACCACAGTTTCGCCAGCTATCCTGCTGGCGTCCTCAGGTGAAGGATGAGCGCCCTCCCTTCACCTGGGGACGCCAGCAGGATAGCTGGCGAAACTGTTGTGCTGAATGAAAACTGACGCGGATGCAACCCAAGAAATGTTGAAATCACGTGCGATTGTTGTTTTCATTTTTGCATATAATATCATCTGATTAGCTGCCACCTTTGTCATCAAAAGTGGCAGCCAATCGGCAGCGACCGACTTCACCGACTCTTCTATATGAACCCGTCCAAAAGAAGCGCTGGTATCTTCAACCTGAAAACGCCTCCAGGAAAGGAGAAGAGAGAAAGAAGAAGGAACATCTGAGTACTACGTCCAAACGCAATGGATAAGGTTACAGAGATTCTCCCTTGAAAAGAACCATCGAAACAAATATGCCACCGGAAGAAGATCACGAAAAGCCATTTCGGAAGAGCCTGCATTCCATATATTTCGACGGTCTAGGGAAAAATAGGAAGAATTTTACAAAAGTATGAAATCCAGACGATCCATAGACCTCCAGAGAAAATTCGAGATCGGCTCGTAAGAGTAAAGGACAACCTCGGCCTCAGAGTACCTGGAGTGGATAGTATCCCTTGTGAGTGTAGCCTCGCATACATAGGAGACATCACGTACAGTGAAAACCAGAATTAAGGACCACAAGAGGAGTATAAGACTGTTTCAGCCCGAAAAAACGGCCTTGGCAGATCATAGTCTCGATTATGCACACTCAATAAATTTTAACGGCGCCAAAATCCTCTTCCTTTCAAATGGAAACTGGGATCGTTTAATGAAAGAATCAATCGAGATAGATTTGGAGGAGAAGAAGCTGAATAGAGACTGGGCCAAATCTCAGCCAAATATGGAGACCATTACTCAATAAAGTAAAACCGTCATAGAGTCAATTCGAATTCAAACCGTCTTGAACGAATTCAAATACGATGGACAACAATGGGTTTTCAACCGCCCTAGGCCAGCTATAAAAAACCCGGAATGGAACAACTAGGTAATCAGCCTCAGCCCTGATGACGATGAGGGAGTTACTCGTCGAAAGGTCGGGCTTTAAATGCCTTACCCGGAGTCAAACCGGAGAAGATTTTACAAATATTATTCGCTGGGAAATCCTTAAAAATCTTTTATAGGGAAAAGAGAGGCTGTCAGAAAAAGAACGACGCGGCCGAATCCCGGAGGAAGAAATGGAAAGAATACCTACTCGCCGCGGAAAACTTGAACAATGATATTGTTCTATCTAATATGAATTCCATTTAAAAAACTGTTTTAAAGAAGATAAAATTCCGGCAAATTGATTTAAATAAAATAGATGCATCTTACCGTCCTTTACTTTTTGGGCCAAAACCGAATTATTGCAAAATTTGAAGCCAAAATGTGTTAATTTCCATTGAGCGTCGAGTAGCCAGCGTCTTTGGCTATAAAAAAAATGTTCATAATAAATATGTAGTTGGAATAATAGACATTTTTTGAGCCTTAGTTTTGGTTATTGATAGCTTACGCAAATAATACGCGGAAGTGAGAGTTTTAAAACCATAAGGAAAAAATTTGCAATTTAGTGTTTGCTTTGACTCATACAGTCGCCGTAAAACCTGCTTAATATCTTTAAAATAACAATTTTTGGCGCCTTTTCTGAAAATAAACACAAAAGAGTGGTATAAAGTTTATCTGAGTTCTTTTATTGATTACCGCTCATAACTCTCCTATCGATCATTCTTGGAATGCACTGACGTTTAACAAAACCTAGTTTTTTAGTTGCTTAAATGCTAAGCCTTGGGGCTAATTTTAGGGTCCTCTCCTCTTAAAATTCGATTAAGTCTTCAATATATCTCAAGTAAACTTCGTTGGATGGCAATCCCTACCTTTCCAGAATATCAGGGTTATAATCATACAGTCAGACCGACAGTTCACAACCCACACCTTACTCCTTTCCGCGTCAGCAGGAAAACGGAATAATCGAGAATTTGCCAGCTATTGAATATTGTTAGGAAAAAACGGGGCACTACAACCCACCATAAACGCACACTGAAGAATTTCAATGCCACACCACATAGAGCTTAATCTAAGATGGTGACAATCAGAGTGAATTATACGATCGTGTCATGACCTGTGTATTGCCAACTTGGGAAGTCCAAGCCCAAGGTGGCGCCGCGTTGCGGATTTTACGAGCATCTGTTCCTGGCTGCTCTCCCCGTCTCAAACTTTCGCCATCCCATCGCACTCCTGTTTTCTTCTCCCTTTTCCAACCAATTCACGCTCCCTTCGAGCCGCTTTCACATAAGTTTGATAAGGCCGCTTCAACATAAGCAGCCCGGCTAGCTCAGTCGGTAGAGCATGAGACTCTTAATCTCAGGGTCGTGGGTTCGAGCCCCACGTTGGGCGAATTTTTTGTCTTTGTATCGTAGGTGATTTTGCAACGGGTTTCCATTACTCTGATGAAGGAAGTCACTACTCTCCTATCTAGGAAATTATTGTGCATTCCATCCGTCCTCAATTCCGGCAATAGAAGAAGTGAACATGTGTTTTGCTTAAAGCACTACAGCAAAAATATGGCGACTGACACCCTACACAAAAATGTATGGTCGCATCGCAGTGGTTTCTCCGGGGGAAAATGCTCCACTCAAATAAAATATTGATGTAGACTGAAAAATTTTCGGTTACTGTAATCTGATGTAAACTTGAATTCACCATAATCGCTTTTTAAATTTACATAGAGTGCTATTCCTTTTCAATAACAATTAGAAATGAAGGGATAGTTTGATTTAAAAAGCGATTGGCTATATTTTTATGATCAGAAATAACCCTCAAGATAATTTCAATTTGTTTAAGGAATATCGAACGAGATTTCTCCCAATTCATAATAAAGTCTATCTTACAATTTTTTATTTAAATTTAAGCAGCATTAAGATGCATGGGGAAAATACGGTATCATTAATGACGCAGAAACTTTATTTTATATTACGGATACTCTTGAGTTATTAACCAAGCATGCATTTATGAGGTTTCCCATATGTCTAATTTTTTGCGCTGTACGCTGAAAAACCCTACACGACTGTGTAAGTTTTTTGAACGGTTCTGTAAAAATCACCCATGAATTTACTTATTTTTATAACTAAGTGAGAAAGTATACTAACTAGAGACTGTTGAATTTCTGATGATAATTATGGGTTGATAATTCCTCATTATATAATTATTTTACGTACATATCTCTGAAAAGCATACCTATACAAGTATTAAAATTGGATAATATTAATTTGGCCAATTGCTCAAAAAGTAAAGGCAAGTGCTTGATATTTTTTCAATTGATAAATTAAAAAAATAAAATATTTATCAATTGATAAATGAGAGATTTTCCTTTATGGCGTTGCAAAATTTATTGATTTTTGCTAAATATTGTCTCCTATCGAACTACCTTAAGAACAAGGACCTGTTAAACAACAAATTCTCACTATAAAGGCAGCGCTTAAAGTTACTGTCTTAAGAACGGAACTCCATCAATTAAAACTACTGAATTAAGTCACCCACATATCGTTTTAACAATGACGATAACGTTTCCGCTCTCATGGGCGATATCGAATGATAAGGACAACGCGAGCGCACACGTTATGGAGAACCGTGATTGCACCACAGGTCAACACGCAACCCGTTATAGAAAAGCAGTGCTCAAAAATAGCGTCTTTAGAATGCAACTCCATCAATTAAAAATCACCGATTTAAGTCACCTGCAAAACGTTTCCTGACAGACGATAATGTCTTCACTCTCATGAGCATCGTTCATTGGTTATTCAATACTACGATCGGTTGACTCCATCCTTCCCTATCTCATGCTAGTTCCCTAACCTCGTGGCATCTCTTCTAATGTACTTTCCTCTTTATTTGGTCCCTGAACTTGTTCCTGGGTCTTCCTCTGGAGACTTTTCCCTCAATCTTAACTTCAATTGTTCTTCACAAACCTATTGTGTCTCTAGATGAGTCCAATCCATCTGGTTCTTCTTTTCAGTGTGGTGCTTCATATGGTTCTTCCCTCTTCTACTCTTCTGTAAATCTCTCATGAGCGATATCGAATAATAAGGATAACGCGAGAGCTATCGTTATCGTTTGATAGTTAATCGTAATCGTACACTATTGCAGAGAGATAAATCCCGAGTCATAACGGAGATCATATTCGAATGACACGTTTTAATTTCAGATGCTGTAGGTAGCAAGAAATAAATATTGTAATATTAATGGGACAATGATATACCTTTATATGATTGAAATTCTCATTTTAAACTCTCCTTCATTCGTCGTTCAATCCTAAGATTGGTTAACTGCAACCCTCCACCCTTCTCTGTCTAATTCTAATTCCCTTACCTCCTGGTCTCTCTCCCTATGTACTTTCCTCTTTATTTGGTCCATGAACTTATTCCTGGGTCTTCCCCTGATGACTTTTCCCTCTAATTCACCTTAATTATGTTCTTCACTAATCTATTGTCTCTCAGGGTGTGTTCAATCCATCTCGTTCTTCTTTTCTGTATGGTGTTCCATATGGTCCATCCTCTCTGGCGCTAGTAGAAGAGGAAAGCGTCCAACTGGCGCTTTCCTATTCTACTCTTCTGCAAACCTCTCATGAGCGATATCAAATAATAACGATAACGCGAGAGCTATTGATATCATTTGATAGTTAATCGTTATCGTTATACGGCAAAGCACACTTTATATTGGGCCGTGATTTCACATCCCGGGATAGTTATTCGCGGAGGTGAAAACAGATTAATTGCGCCCCTCCCCCCCCCCCCCCACAGGGACCGCTGTTGGATTTTAGAAGGGACGGGGCGGGAGTGGGGTGATAATGCGAGAGGGGTTGATGGGAAGAGGTAGGGGGGAAGTTTTAACGGAAAATAAAAATCACCATCGATTGTTGAGGAGGAGGTGGAGGAGGATGTGGGAGCGTTTTCATCACAAACGCAGATCCAACGACACACGCACTTACACACAAAACTCCGCTCCTTTCCTTGAAAATCAGGTTACGTGGGGGGCGCTGTAATGACGTGAAGTGGCACATATCCAATAGGCACGACCCCCTGCCCCTCCACTTGTTCCCGCCCTTCTATAACCACCCCCACGCAATGGCTCCCAATCTCCTCGTAAAATTCGTCCGATCCCTCATTTCGAGTCAATCCTGTGAAAAAAATAATAGTGACAAGGAAAAAATTCTAAAATAAGAATAATAAAACATAAAATTGAACTGAACATCCTCCTGTCACCTTAATATTCACAATTTAGCTTCCATCTCAATTCCCTCTTTATCTATCCATGAGTCAACAATGCTCGGTTAGTTTCCGCCAACCATGACGGCGAAATGTTCAGGAATTCACAAAAACTTTGTAAGTTTTACATAGAATATTTTTTAGACGACCGGTTTCATCAAACAGTCGACATCATCACGAACTGATGATGCTGACTGATCAGTAGAATGTTCACTGTTTAGTCGTCGAAAGTCGACATCACCTGGAACTGATGATGTCGACAATTCGACGAAACCGGTCGTCCAATAAATATTCTGCGTAAAACTTACCAAGTTTTTGTTAGTTTCTACACATTATGGAAAATGTTTACGAAGTTAAGGCTGAAACTATTGAATATGACGACGAAATTCTAAACAAACATTAAACATTCATAGAATCACCAAGCTGTTCCCAGGATAGGCACATTCAAGAAGTTTTAATTTCGATAATAAGACTGTAAACCTGACTCTGCCAGAAGATTTTCCCCTCAGTACCTTTTCCTTGCCTTCCTCCTTTGCTTCCGATACACATTGCTTCGAAAATACCTTATTTCGTAAAATATCTACCATTGCATACACTCATACTTTCGTAAAAGGCCTACCATTGTAAACGAAAAAAGAGCGCCCAAAAGCAGTGGCCAGGGCTGGTCTTCCTTACGTTTTTAAGATTTCCGGTAAAATCTCCACGTCTACTTAAAATCGCGAGGATTTTAAGTAGACGCGACCTCCTTCCGGCCTACATAGTAGTATTGAGACCTATTTCCGGCCGTGCTCCACGTTAAGACATCAACTTCTGAGGGCGAAATACTCCTGTGGACGTTGCTGAACACAGCATCATCAACGATCATGCCATCCAATTGGACAAGGCAAAGATTCTTTGCCGTGGCAGCCATTTTTGAGAGAGACAGGCAAAAGAATCTAACGAAATTCAGCTGGAAGAAAGAAATTTCAATAGAGACATGGGATATCAACTACTGGTACCGCCTGGAAACCGGTGCTCAGGAGGATCCAAGAGATCAGAAAAAGGCGAGAAGATTTTGAGCAATCAGGAACCTTCTGACCCTCCTGCCTGACCTTTATACTCCGGAACCTCAGAATTCATGACATTCTGTCCTGAAGACGATGGACGACTCGGCCATCGAAACGTCGGCATCTATGGAGTCTCTAACTCGGTGGACTTCTCGAATAGAACTTCTCAATATTGTACACACTCATACCTTCGTAAGAGTCCTACCGTTGTCAAGAGTGCTAGGAGTGATTTTCGTTTATGAATAGGTCTGCGTGAAACTTTGCATACATATACTTTTAAGCAACACGCATAGATAATATCCAAAATAAATGCATGTTATCGATTTTTGCTTCTTTGCCATATAATGCTGTTTTAACAAGTGGCCTTATGGCACTTGCCTTATATTTCCAAAAAAATTCGATTAGATGTGCACATATTTTCTCCTATACGCGGAAAAATTGGTTTCATACCATTACATTTGCTCCTAATAAATATCAAGGTACTAAGCCGCATAAAAATATTATTAAATTTTTATGCGTAAGTTTTATCATCTCGTTCGGCGACAGAAAGATTCCGCCAAGTCAAGTCTGACACTGTCGCCTTCGCAGATTTCATTGCTTCAGCGCCCTTCTCAACCACGCTCTAAGCCATACTCCTCCTTAGTCAGTTCTCCACGTAGCTAGTCAGGGATATCGTTGTCAGATCTCTCGTCTTTGAGCCAGCCTTCAAGATTCTCATATTAAAGTCACCGAGAAAAAAAGGGAACACTTATTCCCGCGGGCCATATATTAATTTTCAAAATAGATAACCACGCCAAAAGTTGCGTTCCGGTATTTCCCGCATATTAGTTGCAGCTAATGAACACTATTTCTCAATGATACACATCACAAGCCGATAATCCCTCGCCAACTGCTCTGGCGGCGAAGTGTGGTACTTGGGAGAGAGCCATTGCCGGGGCAAGTTTATCGCATGGAGAGAGGCATACGAGCGCAAACAATTATAAGTCACGTTGCTAATTGTTTCAGACATTAGGAAGAAATATGGTGAAGTGTACAGAAGAGCAGAAGATGAGAGGACCATGTGCAACACCACACTGAAAAGAAGAGTCAGATGGATTGGACACACCCTGAGACACAATGGATTGATTTGTGAAGAACATAATTAAAGGCACCATAGATGGAAAAGCCCTCAGAGGAAGACCCCAGAATAAGTTCATGGACCAAATAAAGAGGAAAGTACATATGAAGAGATACCAGGAGGCAAAGGAACTTGCATTAGATAAGGGAAGGGTGGAGGGCTGCAGTCAGTCAGTCCTAGGATTGAACGACCAATGAATGAATGGTGAACGGTTTGTTGAGAGAGTAAGTGTGCGTGAATGCTGATGACATTTTTCACATACGGAGCACAATGAAACGACCGACCAACGTATAGCAAAACTTCGGTTTGCGAAAGTTGAGTGCCTGCAAGTGTTTTACAAGACTAGAGAAAATATCTGATGAATTTTAACTTCATAAACGAGTTAGGTGTTGTCATTAAGGTAGATAGAGAGGGCATTATGTCACGCAACTGCAGCCTGGCAACCGAAATATCACCCTCATCGGTTACCCCTGCTTTTTCATTACTGTCTTTGGATTGCGTGGACGTGTGGACACGTTGGCGGATATCAAGTGATAGTATCTGCCTTTTTTTGAAAATCTGAGGTGAGTTAGTCTTTAAACACATTTACATTACTTGGAACTATTAATCATGCTCGATTCTAGTAAGGTTTTTTCGCAGAAAATACGAGCCATCGTTGATTTGTTACCAGATGGTGTGTTGTGCTGCCTTTGGTTGCAATAGTCACCCATGTTTCAAGAAATACAACCATTCACTCGCTCAATGTGTCCCCATGGGCTGTAAAAAACTAATTATGAATAGTATTTAGTATACGAAGGAAACATTTTCAAGAGGTAGAAGTAAACGTATGCCGATTTCTGGTAAGTTATCCTTAGAAGACGTCGTAAAATTGAAAAATTGACGCGTCAGTCCGTAAGCACTGATGGAAAACAGGGTGAACTAAGATGGCCGATAGGGAACACACACGTTACAGCTTCTAGCATTGGCCACCACAGCGAGCGCCCTCTTCATCTACCTCAATGATCTCGACAGTGAACAGGAATAAGATTTAACTGAACGCGCATAGGTTTTCCATCGTCTTCTGCTTTCAACAAACACTGTCGCTGCCATTAAAACGCAATAGTTGAGTGACGCACAACGCAGCAACAAAACGATACACAATGGGCGGCATGAAACTAAGATTTAGGCCAGGTCGACGAACATTAAGAGTCACCAGAGTTCCCAGAGCAGCGCAAAAGTCGAGAGGAAGGAAAAAGGTGAGTGTTAAAGGTTGACGGTTGAGAAAACTCGTACGTAAAGCTGAAAAATAATGATCATTGATGTATAGATAAAATCTATTCAGCTCTATGGGGCGTTATGGATGATGAGTTTCTCAGTTCGCCATCAGTATACTCAAGGAACTATCCAAGAGAATGCACTGCAGACACAAGACAATTTGGCATGTTTCCCATTGTGATCGATCTCTGTCATACGGCTGGATCGAGAAAAGGCATTCCAATTCCATTTAGTCTAGAGAGATCGGCGGAAAGGCCTTAAGCCAAGGATCACGATAAAAGTGTAATGCCGAAGCCAATAATAATTAACTCTTTCAAAAAAGAGTAATAGTGTATTACTATAACCAAGGGGCAGATTAAAAAAATACAGTGCTCGTTTACAATACGTTCTATCGGAAGACAAAAGCAAAAAAGTCAGACGGCGCATTAGCTTTGATTTACTGACTCAGATAAATATCAGTAATCTATATAACGGGGTACGATACGAGGAATTTTTGCCCCACTCCATTTCTACATACAATAGGTTACATGCCGGCATATAATATCTTGCTTGGGAAAACATGAAGGTAAAATTTAGCTAATAGATTTTTATAACAGTGGTTTACAAATTAAATCGAGAGACGCCGTAAGGGTCGACTTACACGGTACATTTGATTGCACCAACGAATGTTTCATAGATTGTAAAAGAAAATGAATGGAATCAGAGCAGATTCTATTTCTCTTTCAGTCATTCGGATAATCATACAATTTTACCCTTTACACGGTACAATTTTCCTCATGTAAGAGTTCATATATTCGTTTGTACAATAAAATGTACCGCGTAAAGCGGCCTAAATGGTTAACGATTAGTTACTTAAGTTGACAGAAGTGAGTTGAAATCATTCAAAACATCATACCAAAAAGAAGGTCAATGTACGTTGGGCACAAAGGGTTATAAGGGTTATTTTTTTAAGGAAATTCGTAAGATAAATGATCTTCTCTCCAGGATTAGTAACAAAGACCGTTCCGATTTCTCGTTCACCATCTGGTCTTTGGCCTCCCGACAGTTCAATTTCCCGCCCCTTTATTTACTAACATTCAATGTTTTATCCAATTGATACACGTATCTAATGGAAAACGGCAAATCTATTTTAAATGTTTTTGTCTACACTGTAGGTTAGGCCACTTTCCAAATACTAGAAGTGGGATACCAATTTTCGCATGTAATATTCGAAGATGATTTAATTTTTTGACGTATAAATTGCTGAGAAGGCTACGCTGAAAGAACTGAGATATTTGTTTCAGATTTAGATTATAAAGCGAGGAGAAAGGAAATAGCATCAAAGAAGAAGGCATTCCCACATATCTTACCGAAGAATGCAGGGAACCAATCAGCGGACAGAAAAGCCTACAATACAAGCTAGCTTAAGATCCTCATTAGTTGTTCAATCCTAAGATAGGTTGACCGCAGCCCTCCAACCTTCCCTACCTAATGCTAGATCCCTTACCTTCTGGTATCTCGTCTTGTGTACTTTCCTCTTTATTTGGTCCATGAACTTACTCCTGGGTCTTCTTGTGGGTAATTTTCCCTCTATTTTACCTTCAATAGCATAAGATGATATGGTAATAATCTGTGAATGACGATATTTTTATTGAATTGAAGTTAGGCTATGATCATGAGGGTAAAATAGAAAACCTACATGCAAATATTGCCCATAACTAATGGCTGGAAATGTTCCGAACTGATCGCAAAGTGAATCGCTGCTTCATCAAAAATTGCTGCCCGAACACCTTTAAACGGATAGTAATTTCCACGCCGAGGTTAATGCGCTTGGAAATAAATGGAACGGAATATTTTAAACTCACAACCCCGGTAAACGAAAGAGATAGTATGACATGCACTTTCCTAAGCAAAAAATAGCTTTTAAGTACCCATGTACCCGACTGATTTACGCACTGACAATAATGAACCTACATGGAGCATAAATTTTGCTGAAACGGATTGTCGAGGCAACTAGTCTAGATCAGACACTCGTCAAGATTACGAGGAAAACTAAGCATGACAAATTTATATGACTAATAATGACGCCTCAGGCCAAGGATAATCTATAAATAACCATACGTGTATTTTATAGGGATTTGACTATGATCATATGACACTTTAAAAAAACTCTTATTGCAAAAAAGCGAATTATGAAAAAATTATGTAATAAAAACGAAATACATCACCGTATCTTCATAAATCGTGGTTTTCGGCCATTCGAGGCAACTTTCCTACTTAAACCAGCAATGATGACTTATGAGTATGCTAGGTTACCTGCCTTCGCGGTAACCCAAGCCGAGTACAGCTTCCCCATCTAATGGTTACGGCGCTGCACCGGGGAGTCTCGGCATATTTTTGTCAGGGCACAACAAGAGAATGTAAACCCTTTGATCCACTAGGTCTGTTTTTCTTATTCTTACCGTGCTAGGATCCCTTCCGGATAGAACTACGGTGAGAGATGTCAGAGAGCCTACCTATCTTAAATCTATAGCATTTGATCTTCTAAAGGAAATGGAGCAAAAATTCTACTGTAACGCATTATTGAGGCAACTAGACAAGTTCAGGCGGCCGTCAGTATAATGAGAAAAATTAAGCAAAACAAATTTATAAGTTTGTAGATAAATGAAGCTTTGTTTCAGTTGCAGTAAGTCCTCGCTATGCGTCGTTTCGATTTACGTCTGATTCGATGTCACGTCCATGCTGACAAGGGTCGTCGGAAAATTTTTCCCACCTTAGTTCTAATAAAATAAATCATATTTGCATATGATTGCGTTTTTTTGATAACTTGAGGCATAAACGTCCTATCTAAAATTGCTGTTTTGCCAGGATAAAGGCAAAAACTGAATTTTGAAATTAACGCCTTGATCTATCGCGGCATTAAAGTAGTCACGTATATCTGGATCCGTTTTCCGTTTTTTCGACTTAAGACACTCTTCTTCAAATCGCATCTCACGCATCTTCAACTCGATCTATATACAGGTAGTAGTTATAGTGATCGTTGCAGCATGTAAAGATGAAAGTTCTTATGATGGCTGAGGAAATAACGTTCCCCGTAACCCATCACTGAATTATAATCATCATTAGAATTAAATTTGAAGAAATGCGCGATAATGAACTTTTGTAAAAAGAATGGCTTTCCCCGGAATAATTATTGCATCAAAGAAAAGTAAATATCTAACGTAGAATCTATTAAATACTTATGCGTCACCATCACTGAAAACATGCCATGGGGGAAACACATCAGGGAAATAACTAGTGTAGCAAACCGTAGAGTAGGATTCGTAAAATGGGTTCTAGGCAAATGCGATGAGAGAGTACGAGAAAGAAGTTATTTTACACTTGTCAGGCCTCATTTAGATCATGCCGCTAGTATATGGGATCCGTACGAGGAAGCTTTGACAAAAGAATTAGAGCGTGTGCAAAGGAGATCCGCTAGATTTGTTAAAGGCCGTTATGATCATTGTATAAGTGTTACGAATTTAATAGAAGAACTAGGATAGGAATTACTATCAGATCGCAGGTTAAAATTTAGGTTAAACCTTTTAAGTAAATTCGAAACAGAGTTGTTCACAGATGAAGTTAGATATATATTGAGAACCCCTGCGTATTATGTTAGGTTTGATCATATTAACAAGATTAGCGAGATAGATTGTCGTACCGATAGATTTAAAATGTCATTTTTCCCGCGCACCATAAGAGAGAACAATAGGCAGCGTAGCAAAGGGATAGGTAGGTGAAATATAGTTAGAGTAGTCTGTAGTGCATGATGCATGTAATAACAACCAACCCTATTATCTAGCATGTCTCCCTTAAATATCCTAGTTGCATGTCAATAGTGCATGTTTGGTGATCTTCACCCCCTGCCACACACCCTCGTGGTGGCTCGCAGGGTATTACGTTGATGTAGATCACTGGGAGTACTGTTCGGAGGACTGACACCCCCGGACTTTTTCAAAATAGCATGCTTCATTGTTTTGTACATGACGATACAATAGATGAGAGTCCAAAACCGTGGCGTTGTAAAGGTGGATTAACACGTAGAATTCACTTTCATGAAAGTTGCCTTGTAAGTCGCTTACAATCGACGTTTTGATGTGTAAGCGCACACATCAAAGGCATTAGGAGTCGATAGTGGTGGCAATTGATCGCAGTTCCCACTTGCAAGGTAAATAGACTAAGGTTCTATTTTGTCTGCAAGTAGCTTTTCGATTCTGCGACAAAATCGCATTGCATCCGATGCATTGCTTTTATATGTAAAGATGTGGACAGGTAAGGTATATATGAACGCACTTATTTGCCAAGTACAATTGCACAGATGGGAGTCTCTTGACATGTCAGTCACCAATGAAAGTAAAGGAGGATTTGATTGAAACGCTATCATTCAAACAGCAGGACGTTATCGATTGCGTCATTGAAACAAATATAAACTTCGCGGTGTGCTCAGTGAATTTTCACGTAACGCTTTCATGACGATGGAATTACACCCGATGGAAAGGATTACGGGCCAATAAGTCGGAGCTGGGAAATCAACATCGTGTTTTTTCCTCCCAATGAATTAACCTCGCATTTGATCACCTTGACAAGAAGACCGCAAATGGGTATTAAATGTTCCGAGTGTAAGCAGGCTTATCGAACGAAGTGCAGAGGCTTTATACGGAGTCAAACGGGGTTATCTTTCATAAGAAAAAAAATGGAATATGATCCAGGTTGATAAATACAGACACAATGCACTATGATAATTTGCGAGTGACATAACTTTAACATCTACTCAAGTCGACATAAATAATTTGCATTGTTGCCGGAGAAGATAGGTCTAGGTGGACCTATGGTAGAATAATAGATGTTATTCTCTCGTTTGCCAAAGTTTCTCCAATCTACTTTCGCTTCAAGGGCCTTGATTGAGTCATGAGTCAAGAGAGTACTTGGAAAATGTGATGAGAAAGTGAAAGAACGTTGCTATTTTTCAATCGTTAGGCCTCATCTGGAATATCTTGTTAGTGTATGGGATCCATACGAAACGGGGTTGATATCAGAGTTAGATCGCGTCCAGCGAAGAGGAGCTAGGTTTGTGAAACGATGCTACGATAAGTTGGATAGTGTGTCTGGATTGTTAGAAGAATTAGGATGGGAATCGCTATCACAGCGTAGATTAAATTATAGGCTTAACCTCCTACATAAATTTCAGGAAAATCATTTTACTGACGACGTAAAAAACATACTATTAACCCCTTCGTACTACGGCAGATTAGATCGCGCCAATAAAATTAGAGAGCTAGATTGTAGAACCGATAGGTATAAAATGTCATTTTTTCCGCGTACCATTCGGGATCATAACAGCTGTGATCGTCGTCATGAATAGTTCGAGTATTGACAATAGGCAGGCAGTAAATCTTTCTCATTATATATTCTACTCTCTTATTTATGCATGATGTAAATATTGGTTTTCTTATTTATGCATAAGATTTTGAATCTGTAGTAGTAGTCTTTGTATCCCTTGCATGTTGGAACGATTGAAGATTGAATGTTTCTTGGGTATTAGATTTTTAATTGGCGCTTTGCATGTGTGGTACGCGGGTTTTAGTGTAATGTCGGTATTCTACCATATCATTCATGCATGCCTGGCGCGAAAGCACCCCCTGCCACACACCCTTTGGGTGGCTTGCAGGGTATGACGTAGATGTAGATGTAGATATAATTTAAAAGTCATTCTTAATTTATACCCACGGTTTCTACACGTACTGACCTGTTATTAAAAGAACACGGCGCAAAATTTAGCCAAGTCTACATCAACACACTAACCTGCGAGCCGCCGAATGGACGAGAGGCAGGGTGTGTAGGGACATCAGCCGTGTTAGAGTGTAAAACAAAGGGTATTGAGAAGTGTAGTGGTGCATTGAATTATGGGTCTGTTTTAAGTGGAGCTCATTTTCTATTATGATCACTAATTGCTCAGGGGAGAACGAATTTTTACTTTATCGCATGATATATGCTATCGTACATGTACATAATATATCGTATTTGTATATACATATACGATGATATGCTACCGTATGCTATGTGTCACTCTGAATCACACGCGTTCTGAATTTCTCAAGTAAACTAAGCCTAGCGTGTAGCCTCCGAGTCTCTAGACTCCCAGTCTAGGCTATAATAGTCCTGGACCAATGGGATGAGAAATCAGTTCCATAGATTAAAGAAACACATATATTACTAAAGGCAGGGACACAAACAACGTGCACGAGTGACGCGAGACGTTAACGGGACAACGGGAGACGGGGAACGCAAGTCAGCGGACACAATCGACGTTAACGCGGCCCGGAGTAACGATTGACTAACGCAGGCGCAGCTAAGAGATCAGGTGTAAACAAGTGTGAAAGTAAATAAGTTGTCTTAGCCAAGAGCAATCTTCAACAGTTGGATGTATCTGCCGACAGATGGCTCCGATTCTCGGATTCTCAGGACTATTCTGATTGGTTTTCCGTGTACGGGACACGGGAAGAGATGAAAGTTGCCTATCTCTCGCGTACACGTACTCCCCGTACACGTTGATTGTGCCCGTTCGCTATACTTTCCCGTCAGCCATCTTTTTGCGTATTCCCGATAACGGCTCACGTAACACGTACACGTTGATTGTGTCCCAGCCTTTACTCTACAACCCTGGCTAGTCTATACTCACTGAAGAATCCTCATCAACTCAATATCTCCATAAACACTGATTACTGCCGCCGGTGAAAAATAATTTGTGGCGCGTCTTCTGTAATAGAAATTGTGAAACAAATGTAAATTCACATGAAAAGTTCCTTTCCCGAAAAATAAGCCTTTTTATGACACCCGTATAATCCCTAAGGGGGGATTAACTTTGCAGGAGCCGCGAAGATTGGAGGGTAAAATAGTCACGTTTCACATTCCAAAGGCACGTGATAATGTAAACCGGCCGTGGCTATGTAGGTTTAATACTAAAGCACCACTGTATACATCAAAGTGATATCCACTCCGTGTGCCAGAATAACCAATTCCATTGAACGAGACAAGTTGCTTGTCTATTCATCCTGCACAACCTCCGCTTACCTTGGAGTAATAGTTCTAACCCGAATAGAGTACGGTATCCAAGCCAAATACACCCAAATCAATGTTACCTTAAAACAAATGGATTATGATGAAAAGTTTATAGAATGTTTCACGTCAAAAACAATGAACAACTTAGTTATTACAGTTAATTGTTTTATTTAAGACGTGAGCTTTGTTGGACCGCTGGCATTGTACTACAACGAAATCCATATCTTGAATATAAAAATTAATGAGGGCATACTAAGTTAGTGGAGCACGGCACTTGATGGATCGGAGGCATGGACCATTGGGAAAGCTGACCAGATAAGACTAAAAGCCAGTGAAACCTGGTGCTTGAAGAGAATACTGAAGATGAAATGGACGCACAAGATAAGAAATGATGAAGTGTATAGAAGAATAAAGGAGGAAAGGACCATATGGAGCACCGTACAGAAAAGAAGAAGCAGATTGATTGGACACACCCTGAGGCACAATGGGTTTGAGGAGAACATAATAGAAGGTAAAATAGAGGAAAAAGTCCCCAGAGGGAGACATAGGATTAAGTTCAAGTATCAAATGAAGAGGAAAGTGCATAGGAAGAGATACCAGGAGATTAAGGAGCTAGCATTTGAAAGGGAAAAGTGGAGGCCCGCAGACAACCAATCTAAGGATTAAACGACCTATGATAACTAAGTTAGTCATATTGATCATTTAATATATTTGTAGTGCTACGATGATGCGACAATTAATGAACTAAATAATCTTCAATTGAACTAAGGAGACCAACAAAAGTAATAAAAAGTAGTACATTCACCTTAAATTCATTTAAAAGTAGTACCTCCATATATATTACTTTAAAATAGTAACTTTAATACATTTAAAAATTATAAATATACAGTTCTATCAAAGAAACAATGAAAACGTGTAGCACTTTAACATCTCAAAGGGGTTCAAATCCACAATATCAATAATCAGCCTCAGTAAAAAAAATTCGTTGTACGCCACATAATAGCTCCTCTATCAAGTAATTATAATTCCAAGAATTTCACGGGACATTCTTTAACTGGCTTACTTATCGAAGTTGTAAGCATTGAACTCCACTGTACGAAACCAATATTGTAGATTTAAATATAACACGCAAAGACATGAAACTAGTTATTTGTTTACATAATTATAGCATTGTATATTGAATGCACGTCTTATCCATAAGATCTCACAACATTCTTGGATGCATATGCGTTGTTTTCTGAATTATACCACGAAAGATTTATACGTATTATATCGGTAAAAGGTAGGTTTTGCTGAAAATCAGAGAATCTCTTCCCGGTTTTCTATACTTTCAGGGCCAAATCTACTTCTAGTATTTCCTTTTTTGCCTCATCATAAAATAAACCCTTCTCCATCCTGTCCATTAAATCCATTCTGTTTCTTCCTCTTCCCCGCTGGCCCAACATCCTTCTCTCTAATACACTCTAGAGCAACCCATCGTCCTTGATTACTTCCTCTAGCCATCTACTCTCTTTATCCGGGTTTTCATTCAGCAATTTCCTTTACTCGCCCGCCATCTCAAGCAATTCCTCGTTCGTCTTCCTCTCCGTCCACCAAACCTTCTCCATCCTTCTTCACACCCTCACCTAAAACACCTGCTTTCACGTCCTTCTTTCTGGGAGTCCACATTTCGGCCCCATACAACGCTACGGCCCATATCAAGCTCTTCACCAGCCTCGTCTTCACATCCTTACCCAAGGTCCCCGTCATCAGCTCCCTTCTGTCACTAAACAGCTCCTTAGCTAACACGGTTCTCCTCCTTACGTCTTTGCTACTGTATATATTTTCTTCTTGCGCACTGCTCAAGTAACTAAAATGCTCTACTGGCTCAAGTGTGAACCCTCCAGCTATTATTACCAGAGTACAGTGTAAGATAAGATCTACCAATTGTGACCACCCTGATCGGAAACAGTATGATGTGTTTGTACGCATGCGAATGAGATTTTCACAAAAACTCCACAAGAGTCAAGGTGAGAAAACATTTGATGAGGATAGCCCCACACCCCTTGCAATGCATATGACCTCGAGTTCAAATTTCGAAAAACCTTCGGGACTGAATTCAATACCGATTCCTTTCAAACCATATCTCTTTCTCTCATATAAACAGCTTCATCTCCCGAAAAATAACCCTCAGAATGTCTCTCACACGAAGAAAATGGTCCTCCCAAATCGACTAGTTCCAAAAAAGCATTCTTTACGAAGGGCTGGCCGGGAGAGTTCAAGGAAATCCTAATTTACGCGGCTTAATAAAGTCCCGAAAACCTATTTCGAGCAACGGAATTTCGCGCTGGCCCAATGCTGAATCGATCGATGACCGTACTCAATTTTCATATTGCAATTACCTTGTCAGGCGTATTCGGGTCGCCAGTCGAAATTAATGGTACTCCGAAATGCGCCACGCTCTTTATTTGGACAAAAAAAGAAGGACCACGGAAAGTGGGGCGCGGGCAGATGTTTTCATGCGAAAATTAGAACGCGCGCAATACCCTAAGGAGGGCTTTGAGGGAAACGAATATAATGCACAGAGGCAGGCACCAAGTTGAAAAGACAATTTTCCAATATTTTTAAGACTACTGACCGGGAGCTTTTTGCTCAAGCTCACATTTTGTTCCGATTATGCGAAAATACAGACAGACTCTTCTGACTGAGCGGATGTGCATTAAGGCCATTTTTATTTGTAAGTACTTATCATGTGTGTAACAAAAGTTTTTTTCCAGCGACAAAAAAAGAGCTTTTTACACAAGCTCGCATTTTGTTCCGATTAGGCGAAAATACAGACAGACTCTTCTGACTGGGCGGATGTGCATTAAAGCAATTTTTATTTCCAAGTATTCACCATGTGTGTTTTTTACAGCGGAAAAAATGCACCCACTTAAATAACATACTCTTTATGGCATTTACTCAAGAGAACTCCGCCCTGCTAAGCAAACAGAGAGTAACTTCATCATTGCTGAGTTATTCCATGCCAAAGTTTTCATCTTCGATTCTTCATATAGTCCATCTTCGACGAGATTACAAGCTTTAGTTGATACTTAGATTGTCAGTGCGGAATGAAAAGACATTATAAGGGTACGAAAGTAATGAGATTCTATGAGAAAGAGACATGCATTTACAATTACCTAGCCGAGAGAACTGATATTTGTACTGTAGTTACGATGAAAGCTGGACGTGATAATTGGCAAACCGCAACAGATAAGGATTTTTTGTTTAGTTTTTTTACGCAGAGCATTTTAATTACATGAAAAGGACTTTGTTAAATTGAACCCTGGGTTGAAATCAATAAAACGTTTTGTGCAATTTTAAAGAGGGAGATTATTTTCACATTGAATTGCATGTTTACGATGGCAAATAAACGATAGTGTATACCTCTAATTTTGTCACGTCCATCAGTTTTATAGATATATTGCGTTTTACAGATATATTTCTCAATATTTTAAATAACAAAACCAACTCTAATCTCGAAATGTGTGCAATTTTGTCCGATACTTTCTTTTTTCTTAGCAAGGCAATACTAATAAAGTATGATCTATTTCAATTGTCCTAACATAGCCTAATTCTTTCTTCCCAGGGTCCTCTTTCGATTTTGCACCACATTTTCTCCAATAAAAATTTTTAACCAGAATGTTCTTTTCCACATGCTTATGCCAAGTGTATCGGAAAATAGTTACTTCTTAATAAAAAGAACTTAACAGACGCTGTAAGTTTAGGTTAAGCTACAAGCTTCGTTTAAAAATTTAACGAGCGAATCAAAGAGTCATACAGCTAATGGAAGAATTAAGTTTGGAACCAACAGAGATTTGGAGGCTACATACTTTGCTTAGATCACTTGAAAAACTCCCATCAGACGAGATTCACTTCAGTACGGACGGTTTTATTTTAACCTGGGCGACATCTCTGGAGCTGACACAAGCTACAAAATAATAATAATAATGTGTCTTTACTAGTAAGAAGATGATATCCTTGAAGAAAAAAACCTACTGCACGAAAACACCCACACATGAAAAACTTGCGAATACCTACAGACAGATTAAGCTAATGTTACGCTAACAAAAAATGCATGAAAGACATAAAATTATAACAATAATAATAAAAAAGGGTAATTTCTACATAACTGCAAAGTTAAAAATAAATAAATAAGTATTAAGGAAATAAAAACACGAGAGAAATTCAGCCAATCTGAGGGTTACAAATATCTTCTCCTCATACGCTCCATTAATGATTATAACTACATCTACATCTACGTGATACCCTGCGAGCCACCACGAGGGTGTGTGGCAGGGGATGAAGATCACCAAACATGCACTATTGACATGCAACTAGGAGGGAGGATTTGGAGGAGGAGGAGGGAGGGAGGATTTAAGGGAGATATGCTAGATAATAGGGTCACATGGAGCTAGATGGTTAGTATCTACATAGTAAGGAAGGGATTATTGGTTGTTATTACATGCATCATGCACTACAGACTACTCTAACTATATTTCACCTACCTATCCCTTTGTTACGCTGCCTATTGTTTTCTCTTATAGTACGAGGGAAAAATGACATTTTAAATCTATCGGTACGACAATCTATCTCTCTAATCTTGTTAATATGATCAAACCTAGCATAATACGTAGGGGATCTCAATAAATATATATCTTCATCTGTGTTCAACTCTGTTTCGAATTTACTTAAAAGGTTCAACCTAAAATTTAACCTGCGTTCTGATAGTAATAAGTAATAGGTAGTAACTACACAGTATGTAAAACTTAGACTTTTAATCAACGAACAATTCACTGTCATCCCCTCCCTTTCCAATTTATTTTCTCAGTTTCGTTCTATTTACATGGTTGATGTCCAGCCCCAACCTGCCATACACCACTTCAGCGGCTCACAAGGCAGTACGTAGATGTAAACTTCGCCCGTATACCCAATATCTCACCTCCGACGGTTCGTTTCTTCCTAATCTCTGATATTTAAACACATAAATTGGCGGATAAAGTATAGGTAAGCAAACACAATCACGGGTTCTACATCCAAGATTTATCATTAGCTCTTGGAACAGTATTCAGGATAGGAAACCTTTGTAAGGTAAGGTCGACCTGGATTCCTCGCAGCAGTATATCGTCTCGACCTAGAGACAAGGTTTCGAAATAATCCACGCCGTCCTAATTGGATTCTGAAATTCCATGGTTAAAGGTTAAAGGCCCTTGAATCAAAGTCACTAATTATTCTACGCCTCACTCACCTCGTAATCCGCGTTCTAAGCCTAAACACTCCCAGCATTCTTGAGCGGTCATACGGCGAACCGTCTAGCGACAGCTAGAGTGCGGCCTGAAGTCGAGGCACACCGCTGCATCGGAGGATCTCAGGCCCAAGTCATCAACCCTAAGCTGATACTCACTCCACAAAATAGCGACGCACAGCTTAAGAGGACCGATAAATAACATCACAATTTCGAAACGCTAGATCAATATCAGCTTAAAAACCATCAACAATGAATTTGTGAAAATAAGTGTGAAAATAATGAATGAATATATGAATGTGTGAAAGTGTAAGTTTGATTTTGAGTGACTTAGGATGGGAGGATCTCAGTATCCTTAGAAGGAGGGCAAGGCTACAAAGTGTTTTGGGGTTTTGAAGCATACTATAGTCTAAGTGCCCAGTTAGAGAAGCCGAATTATAAAGGTCGTCATGACGATCAGTACAAGCTGAGAGTAATCTTCTCTGCCTCCAACAGAGCAAAAAACATCTTCATGGCGAGGACTAATTGTGATAGGAACAATTTTCTTTGTGAAGTATTCAATGAATTTCCTGTGAATATTTTCAAGAGAGGATTTGCGTCACATTAAGACATCAGACTAGTTACATGTAATAATTTATTTCAATTACTGATTATGTGATTTATTTTCTCTGTTGTCATCTTTGTTTGTTTACGATTTTTATGCACTTTGATCAATTCCCTTCACCATCGGAAATGTAGAATTCCTATGGCAAATGTACAATAAATGTTATGAATAAACTCATATGACAGCGATATTTAGTTATCTTTAGTTTTTTCTATCCTTATTCAAGTCATATACCGTAGACCAGAGTTAAGCCGGTACAGTTTTGGAGGTTTTTTAGGTGTCCTGTACTGAATTTACTTATTCAATGACAGTTTTACTGAGAAAACTTAACCTATTGTTTTATCGGTTCATATTTAAATTATATCAATCCTATCCCTATAAGGATAGAAATAAGAGCGGAATTTGTACCATCTTCTCCACACTTCGTGGCTAACGAAAAATGTTGATTTATTATCATCATGTCACGAAATGGAGTAAAGATAGGCACTTACACCAAAGTTTTTCATTAGAAACTTGTAAATATTGGCATCTATTTCATCTTTACCCCATTAGTCTCATGCTCGGGTACCTACAAATCCTACGCGCTCGGGAAACGCCTTACCAACCCTCTGTGCTCATAAAAATTGCCCTAGCAAAGCGTTGGCGATTTCTCAAAACGATTGCAATCTTCATTGAATCTTCTGGTGGCGATCGCCTAGATTGTCTCCTCGAGGTTTTCTGCAGACTAATCCTCTATCCTTCAGCCATGGGCGTAATTTGAGCAGTTTGATGTGGGGAAGAAATTACCGTGGGGTCTAGGTAGATTGGTAGATTTTACAGTCTTTTGAGAGAAATTTGCGACCGCAGAGTCAATTGGCAATTTGATAATTCTCCCAGTAATTGTCTATTTCATCACTTGAATTCAATGAATTCATTTAGATGAATTAAGCAGATTAACTAAAAATATCCAAGTGTATTTCTGAGTGTGAAATATTTCGAGAAAATTTTCCCGTCAAAATTTTGGGTTGGGGCGGAGAGGAAGAGTGGGGGGGGGAAACTGCCACCCCTGAATTGCGCACGCCAATGCTCCGGCCTCCAGGTTTTCCTTACTCGGCGATACAATTAACCAAGATGGCCCAATAGCTGAGGTTTGATAATGTTTCAGTGATGACACTGAAGACAAAGATAATGTAACCAACTGGACGTAAAACTCGGAATCGTAGTATTAACACTATCTGGTTTTGCCAAGTAGTTAGCTCATGACCCAAACGCCGTATCGTTTGCATTTGTCCGCAAATTTTCAACCTGCTTAGAAACTTTCGTGTTACAACCATTTTCACACCGCTATCCGTCTTCACCCTCGTTTCCGGTGCCTTAAAATTCGCACTAAAAGCTGAAACCTGAGCTTGTAATAAAAAACGGTATGGAAATTTTCCGAGTGATTTTGATTTTCAAATGAATATGAAGTCGTGTTGTTTCCTATGCTGTCATGGAAACCACACTGACACACGATTTTATTAACTATGATGATTATATACATTCTCGGTATGAAAATCAAAATCAATTTGATCTTCCATCGATGACGGTATGTTCTATTAATTTTCAGTCAGATTTTATGCACAAAATCCGAACTCTCAGATAAATTTACACAAAGATTGCATCAGCTGGTGGATAACCTTATCTATACTAACGTTAACCGCCCGTTAAACGTTAGCTATATTGTAATATATTCAAAATATTTTTCAAATATCATAAATGAATAATTTTGAGTCTGAATTTTAGATTTTGAAGCATTAATAACAAGTTTTCGATTACTGGTTGACATGGTTAGTCAAAAAACAATGTTTCAACTTACTGCAATTTATTTGTAAACCTGGATGAATTACTTCAAAATTGGCAATTACAGTATAGAAATAACACCAAGCGGTGTTTATGGTGAAAAGGTCGACCGATTATAAGTTACTCACAACCTCATTGTTCACGCACGAATCAATTAATGATGAGGGTTCCCCAGAGTTCTGGATTGATACATGCATGAATAAAATATTGAGCGATGGGGTCTGTTTTATTTGGTCGATTCTAATCATATCGGAAAGAAAAAAATAGGAAACTTCGCCAAAAATATGCAACTTTTACCGGAGCTGGATTCGGTATTGATGAATAATATGACGACCAACTTAAGTATGCACCATCTAAATCTTTATGCTACCTTGCGAGTCACTGTATGGTAGGCG
Source organism: Ceriagrion tenellum (assembly GCA_963169105.1). NCBI lineage: Eukaryota > Metazoa > Arthropoda > Insecta > Odonata > Coenagrionidae > Ceriagrion > Ceriagrion tenellum. The sequence continues at coordinate 87,753,805 of OY720634.1, forward strand.
AGTGGCAGGGGGTATTAGGACACCATCCGTGTAAAGGTGAAAATGGTATGGTTTTGTGAGGTGCAATGGTGAAGTGTTTTGAGCGGAGGACAGTTCTTATAATGTTCACTCATAGTGCAAGTGAAGAACGAATTTTTTTACCTATCTGTTGGACAACCTATCTCTATTATCCGAGCAGTTCTGTCGAACCAAGAAATGTAGCGTAGCTTCAAAATGATATCCTCTGTGTCGCTCGGAAACACACCTGTACTGAATTTTTCAAGCAAAATGGGCCTTGCGTGTAGCCTCCGAGTCTCTAGCGGCTCCCGACCTTATCCCTCTAAAAGCTGTGAAACACCGTATGTTCGCTCGTAGCAGTTTTGAATGAAGCGCGCAGCTTCCTTTGAATTTTATTCATTTTCTTTTGTTAAACCTCTTTGTCCAGAGTCCCAAATGCTCGCGGCGTATTCGAGGTGTGGCCTAACCAGAACCTCTCTCTTATTTTTCCCTAGTTACTTACTTAACAAACCTTACCTTACCTTACTTATTTAATAGAATCTCTCTTTTACCTTTCCATACGAGGACCTTCCTACTATATGCTTGATAAATCCTAGTTCCTTTAATTCTGTGCCGTATATGTTTTTTACGTGTGTTCCCTAATACTTGAGATGCGTTGGTCGCTCGTCTATTGTTACCTATGATCTCTCGAGAATGAGGATTTTACACATTTTTTGTGTTCGTGATATTCGATGAGGATGCTCAAGGCTTTATCCGGCGAGCGGCTGTGCGGGCAATGCCGTTATCCCGCCGAGGCTACTCAGTCCGCCAAAATTCCTTCCCCCCTCCACCACGTCCATCGCTCCTTACCGAAATTTGCATTACGGTCAGTTCCACCATTTCCCACTTTCAAAAAATAATCCACTACCCTCGAGAATTACCCGTCATGACGATTTGAAACCGGACGTCCTTACAGTGTCGAAGGTTAGTGCCGCATTCACCGTCCACCGCGTATTTCGTGGGTTTGATTAAACGTGAGCGCGGGAAAGACATGACCTACGGCATTCTCTTTTGGAGAACACCCGTGAAGATTCGTGGGCTTCGTTTTTCTCTCCGCGAAAAAAGACAGCGGTCGGATAGTGGCCTTGAATTATCTGGGGCAGCAGAGCGCCATCTCACCTTGCTCCCGCCGAGGAATTAAATACCGTGGGGAGCACGGGATGCGAAAGACAGCCATTCCTGTCCAAACACGCCTTCCCAGCCTCATCATTTTAAGGTTTGTCATGGCACTTATTTAATTCCTATTTTTTTCAAGATTTTATCATCAGCTTCGCAAACCACTGGGTGAGTTAAGAGGACATTTCGGGCGATTCTTACGTCGGATTATATATTTCAAATTTTACCAAGCATCAGGTAATATTGAGAGCATGTCAGAGAATCATAAACTCACTTAACTTATTACTTCACAGTGGTTTCTAATCTTGGAGTCCTTCATTTTATGTGAATTTTAGATTTTTAACAAATGCCCACCAAATATATTTTCTGTTAAATTCGCATTCTTTCGAAAAACTGCATTTTTTATACTCTCCATTAAAGTTTCCCACACCAAGTAATTTTGGCCAGGTGTACTGATGCAACGATACCTCCTAAAAATTTTTGAAGATAAATGCCTTCCTCCTCAAAAAATATCTTAAAAATGGCAATTTTAGCTATTTCAATTCCAAAACTTCGGTGATAAAATTCTTCACGCAGCACGGGCGATTTCAGGTTGTTGGACACATGAAATAGTTTGCCCTTAAAGGCATAACACACCAGTTATTGTCTCATTTTCTTACAACTACACACAGCTGAGAGACAAAAAGAGGGTGAAACAAATGCCTACAAATTCAGAAAATGTTCAGCACTGAGGTTTACAAATGGCAGCTACGTTTTTGGCAGATAGAAAATAAAGTAAACTATAAGTAGTTTGGAATTGTCAATCTGTTAGGCTATCGATGTTCAAAATATAAATTTGTTCTCACATGGACAAAATATCAGGGAAGGATCATTTGGTATGGATTTATCCTTCTTTGACTTCGACACCTAAAGAACGCATTAGCTTTTGATCTTAATTTTCCGATTCGTTACATTTTTAAAATTATTACTTCCGGTAATAATTACGCGGAAGCGCAAGCCTTCGCAGACCGCCGGCTTTGTTGAGGAATAATGATTTTATTAATCTGATGGGCCATACAGAAAGAGAGACATAAAACGTAAAAGAAAGATTAGAGGCACTTGGCCCATAAGTAACACATCTGTCACGAGAAAACACATTCAATGGCGTTAAATGGCACTAAGCATCAGTCCACAGAAATGAAATATTTCTACAAAATAATTTATAAGGCGACTGAAATATTTTAAAGCCTATAAATTTTCAACTGGAACTAGACAAAAGACTAGAAAATTTCTACTGGAACTAGACAAGACTAGAAAATTTCTACTGGAACTAGACAAAAGACTAGAAAATTTCTACTGGAACTAGACAAGACTAGAAAACTTATACTGGAACTAGATAAAAGACTAGAAAATTTCTACTGGAACTAGACAAAAGTCTCAAAAATTTCTACTGGAACTAGACAAAAGACTAGAAAATTTCTACTGGAACTAGACACAAAAATTAGAAAATTTCAACAATACGTACGTATTATCTTTCACTCTTATGGATGAGGGTGATAAACATTTCAAGTGGCAATGGTTAGTTGTCTCCCTTATTGCAATTGCAAAATACCTACACACAGTCAAGTGGATCTAGAAAGTCATAATTTCCTGACAAAGCCAATAAAAGAGCCAGCCAAAGCCTGGTCACAAAAATATTCTATCAGTATCTCTAGAAGAAATAATTAAAACGATGAATATATCAGCTGATATCTTCACAGCTTTTCTCATGAAACAAGCAAATGCATATATGACATTTAAACAGTGGAACTGAGAATTAACCCACGACTTGAAGATTCGAGTAACAAGGGTATACCATTATGAGTGTAGTACAGACCATATAGGGAAGATAAAACTAGATAACTCAAGCATAAGTTGAAACATAAGGCTGGCATAGAGATAGGGCACAATGGATGGGAATAAAGCATGAACTTTAGCACATTTGTAAATTTGTACGGCATAACTCAAAGTATCCGACTATATTGATCACCAAACTCTCCACAAAAAATACAAAACACTACGGTTTATATCGACTCTTGATCCAATTTCAAACAAATCTGAACATAAAAATGAAATATTTTTGGAAAACTATCCCATTTTTTCTTTCACACATACATGGATTTTTTTTCTCCAAGGGATGAAACAAAAGGATGAAAATAGGGACGATTCAGTAGTGACGTGGATGAAGTTAAATATGCCTTACGTATTATGTACCCAAGGATGAAAAACATAAACTACACTATGCCAATGGTTTACCTAATTTAATACCTCCTAGGCTTCAAAATGCCACATCATACGAGCTTGAATACGATGTTAATAATTAAATCTGGATCGTATTAACTTAATAAAACCACTGGAAAGATACATGTTTTAATTTTGCACAGTAGATAGATTGCCTCCATCATTTAAAAAACAAAATACAAAAGCTTAATATCACCGCGAGCTCTCCCCTCGTTAGTGTTTTAGAATATTGCACCTACTCACGCACCTACGCACGCCTTTGATGGGTGCTGGGTAAAATTACTTCATTTATCACGGTATATTCTGTTAGAGCCACGTGAATCCTTAATAACATGGATAATCCGAGATTGAGCCTTTTACCACGCTCTACTCGCGTCCGATAGGTGTCTCTAATTTCACTTTGGCGATTAAAATATTATATGAGAAAATCAACGCCAACTCACCAATTCGACAAATGTGAATATTGGGTGCTTAAGAAATGAAACGAGCTGAAAAAGTTCGCGAAAATTCACGGAGAGAAAATTAATAAACAACTTGGTGAACTCCACTTCATAAGTTTTACATAAATTACCCGAATTTTCACTAATTACGGAACCCTCAGGACCAGAGGATGATATATGGGGTCGAAATACCAGTCATTTCAAACCAAATGCGGGTTAACCGATTTTTTAAATTAAATTCATGCTCAATAACTTCCGTAAAGACTGAAATCGTTTCCTCCGAAGTGAAAAATTATGGAAAGAAGAGAAAATGCTATGCTAACAAATGACGAAGATTCCTTCAACCATTTCGAAAACTGTGAATATTACGAGCTTAAGAAATGAAACCAGCGGGAAAAGGTCGAGAAAAATCAAGGAGAGGATTTAAAAAAACAACTTTGGGAACTCCGCTTTATGAGCTTTATATAAATTACCGGAATTTTGACTTTTTACGTAACTTTCAGGTCCAGGGGATGACATATGGGGTCGAAATAACAGTGATATCAATCGAAAGGGGAGTTTACCAGTTTTTTGTATTTAATCTATTCTTGGTAACTTCTGTACAGTAGAGACTGAAACCGTTTCCTCCACTGTGAAAAATTATGCAAAAAAGAGAATATGCACTCGATATATATCCATATCGAGGATAACTAACATTTCCACATGCACGGATGAGAATGCATGTCCTATAGACTCCGACAAAACTTCTCCAAAGACTCGACATAGACAATTCCGAAGCCCTCCGATGACCTTCTCAACGAGGAGGAGAATGGCAATGGGACTTCAATTAGACGCCCACGAGGAGAAAGTGACAGCATAACAGCAGCGTAAAAGGCACGATCTTGGAGGGGTAACTGCACGAAGCAGTCATCTGAACGGGAGAGTAAAAAAGACTTAATGCTCAAGCCGTCAAGTACCGTCTCAAGAACTTTCGATGGGCCAAAATTTACGCAACGATAATCGGAGATAATTGAATATCTACCACTTTTTGAGTCGACAGGGATTTTCCCAAAGATGTAGAAGCCCGCTCTTATAAACGTAACGAGCATGACGAAAACATCTTAGTACATTCCACACTTTAAATGTTTATTTCCGACCCAGGTTTCGACTGCACAGCAATCATTATTATCATGATAATGATTGCTGTCGGCAATAAATATTAAAAGTGTGGAATATACTAAGACTTGTTTCGTCATGTCTGCGACAACTTTCTACAAAGTTACGCCTTCAATTATTTATTTCAAAAACATGATGAATTCGTAAGGAGCATAGCAGAAGGGAATTCCCCACGAGGAATGAGATTGGAAGAGATAAAATCTGGATCATACTCTTGGACCGACGGAAAAATACATTGGCCGACTAAAGTTGGATGTGAAACAGAGGAGCCACAAGGATATCGAAGAATTAGCAGAAAATATGATAGAATGTAGCACTGCAGTTTACCAATCTTAAAATTGAATGACTATAGGCACATATCTGCGGTGGTCTATTTTAGGCTAGTTTCATGCTATTTCGTAAATAATTTCGCTAAATTTCATTTCCACTTTCCAACAATAAAAGCTAAAGCCAAAGATCATTGAAGGCATACTTGCAGTGAAACAGCATCTTTTATGTTTACATAAGTAGAAGAAACATGAAAATTATAGATCTGATGAAAATACGTACTTTAAATACCATATTAATAAACTGCATCACAAAAAAAATCACAAAATATAAGACTCAATGCAACGAAAAGTGACAAACTCCAACATGCAATGCACCGTCGTACATTGATATCTTTATACATCGAAGTGGTGTAAAATCGATAGTCATGGATTATTGGATTTCATTGCCATAACTTGAATCGAATTTTGGTCGTTAACTTCAAATGATGTGATTCCACACAATTTCGTCGATTTTTATTTATTTATTTTTTTTTTATTTTCACTACCCCGAATACAGCACAATGGGCCAATTTACATCGGGTGAATAATAGTAACAAAGTACGAGACACAAACACCCATGTCCTGGGCAGAAAATATTTTACCCAGGCGGGACTCGAACCCGCGACCCTCGGGTTGGCAGGCGAGGACTTTACCCCGCCGCCACCGGGGCCGACTATTTCGATTATTTCGCGAGTTTGTTTAAAGGTAAATAGTTTCGCGTTTGGAGCCTAATTATAATAATTTCGCAAAAAATTGGCAATTTCGCGCTTTGCGGAAAACAGGTGTCATTACTAATGACGATGATTACTTTATACTTTAATCAAAACGATACATTTGACGCAGCCGAGACTAGCCACGGAGCACGGAGTCACCCACAATTTCTTTTAGGTCGAAGAAGTCATTGCAAAATTACTGAAGGCGGAGACTCATGGAAAACATGGGGAATGCAAAAAGATCAGCTCATAGAATATTATTTTAAGGCACAAATGATCAGAGGAAATAATGCCAATATGTGAAATGAAAGGTATGCAGTACAACAAATCCTGGATAAAATGCAGAACTCGTGATACTTGAAGACGTAAAACGACATAAATAAAAACACAAGGTTAAAATAGCTAAATGATACTTATGAAAGTTTAAGTCAAGTTAACTATGAAATATGACTGCTGGTAATGTTTTAAATAATGCATAATATCGCACAGTAACAAAAGTGAAGGGAGCTGAATCTTTGTGTGGATGCGGTCGACAATACAACTGAATGATGCAGGTAATTAAATCGCTTCTTCAGAATATAACAAATAATCTAAATGTAGAAGTCTCAGCACATAAGTTTTGATTCCAGCAGTACATGCAATCATGGAATTTTGTTGTTCAAAGACCATTCTGTCGTGAAAGCATGTTGTAATCCAGTTCAACGGTCCAGTACAACAGTGAAGTAATCAAAAATTAATTCTCTCCGGAAATATGTATTAAAAACCAAATCCTTGACTTCTAATCTTTCATCCTGATATGAAACGTGCAACAAAAAGTAATTCAGGGATAGCACCATATCTGAAGTTGATAACATTTGGTAGAAATTAGAAAATAGTACTATTTTAATTTCAGTGACAGAAATCATAATAGCGGTTTGCATTCCAGACGCCTAAGCATTCACTACTTTGCATAATTATAAAACGCTGAGTTCGTTAATTACAGCTTGCTACTCTGATCCTGCATACGGTATATGTCGCAGGTTCAACGATTGCTGACATAGGTTAGGCATAGGTTTAGGTATGCTTTTTCGCAACAAAGTGTAGAATGATTAGAATTAAATACTAAAAACCAATTTTATGTATTCTCACCTAATTTTTCCTATTCACCTATAAATTCCTAAAATTCACCTATTTTTCGCAATCATTTTATATGAGTTCCTAACCGCAATTGAATAATGTATATTAAATAAAAACATAATGCTTCCATAATTTACATGCAATAAAACAGCAACACATAATTTATGGAAGCTTTAGGTTACCCCAAAGGTCGGAATCGGTGTAGAGGTAACCAAAATACCGTGAAAAATTTAAGCAACAAAAGAGTGTTAAGATTAGAGTACAATACAATAATTTACAATTTCTTGTCGCATGAAAAAATTTCATGTACATTTTAAGATAATAATTCAATATCATCGTAATCGAACAGCCATTTTTTGACTTCCTATAAAAGTAACATTACCTTTTTTTCCTTTGAATCTTTAGTTTGTGATTGTATTCGGATAACTTAGGTACTAAAACCTTTTGCGGAGAAAATAACATAATATTGTCGTTAAAGACTACTCAGGTTTTCCAACGGGTAAAACTCTCCATCTTGATCGACGTTTCGACATCACGGCAACAGGACGATGGGTTCGAAACCAAGCTATTTGGGTTAGCCATCGAGGCCAAGATATAGAGTTTGATCCGGAGGAAATCCGAGTAACCTTTAACATCATAATACGCCGAGAAAGCCTTAGATCTTTCTTTAACAAAATATCGTGTTTCATGAGTCATTCTTTACAAATAAAGATTTATGCGAAGGGGAAGGATGCAACACAAGTTCAAGTGATATTTTTGGCTGTTCGGAATACCAGTGATGACTAGAAAATATTTATAGTTCCTCCTCTTGCCCGCAAAAAAAGATCACCTATGTCATGAATACTGCAAAAATCGATTTTCCTTGGCAGGACAAGCCTAAGCTACATGAAGATAAGCAATCGCACGATTAACAGGAAGCACAATCATGTTTTCGATAGTACTCACCTCCGCCGTTCTTGTAGCAGAGGTAGGGGAATCTCCACACGTTGGCCAAGTCCACGGCGAAACCGATGACGGAGAGGAGGAAGTCCACCTTCTTTCCCCACGTCTCACGCTCCTCGCTGGGTGGGCAGCCGGACGGGATGGCGGCCACCGCAGCCTTCGCGTCCGGGGCCATCCCGGGCTCCTGAGGTCCGGAGCGGAAGGTCCCTTAAGTCCTCCCGTCAATGGCGGTCAGGTCGCACCCCCCTCGTGAGTATCCCGTGCGTTATGGTAGGTTTTAATGGATATTGGAGGAAGGGTAAGGAGGGTAAGGGAAGGAAGACAACGCAAAGAGTTACGTCACGACGTGATGGACAGCGTGACAAACACTGCGACAACACACAGACACACAGACAAGCGTGCGGGAGCGTTCCTTAATGAATGATGAAGCGTGGATGTCACAATGAAGGAACGAAGGTAACGAAAAGGTGACGACACGGCGTGACAGCGTGATATGGTTTTGGTCACGGTGTGACGACCAGCGTGACGCACCGCTGAGGCTTGCGGCGGCGCGACGGGACTGATAGATTGACTAGACGCAAGGGTCGTGTCACGGCGTGACGGGTAAGCGTGACAAACACCGGCAAAACTCACAGGCTAATAAGCGCTCAGGGAAGCGTTTCCCCTGCGCGACACGGAGGATCGGACAAGACTGCACACATAAACACACCAAAAGCGGGAGTGAATGAGAGAGTGAGAGTGATAGATACAAGAGCAGGGCCTCGGCTCGGTTTATGTCTCCGCGTTCCTGCCGCTCCGGAGATGCAGGGGGAGTGGCGGTCGGGTCGTTCCCTCCATGGTGGCCGCGTGAAAGGTGGCGGCGGAGCAGGTCGCCGTCCTTGGGTGGCCGCCGGCAGGCTCCCTACTCGGAGGCGGAGGTCCAAGAGCGGCGGGGGTCGGCCGTGCCAGATGCGGACACCTCCACCCTGTGAGCAGATCAAGGAGATGAGGTTAGCGGTCGCCGAATTCCAATACACAGACGGTGAACATTCATGTCACACTCATCACGCGATTTCGGCCTTTGGGAGACTTTAATGAGCCCTTGGAATCAAGGGATTCGTCTTGAAGGCCGAAAGAAAATGCAATTGAATATTTTTTTAATTATCGGCACTGAACAAATGATGTAATAGGCAGTTACGCGCACGGATGCTAAGATATACACCGAGAGGATGTAATTCACCATGAAAAAACCTCATCCGACTTGATTAGTGTTCGAACCCGGATCTCGCAAACGCTGGTCAGAATGATTATTTGACGGCGAATATCGTCCTCTTGGTGTAGGCTATTGAGTATGTTAATACTTATTAATACTTGTTAATACTAATAAAGTAGGCTGAATCATATGCATGAAATCAGATAAAAATTGCAGGATACAAAGGTGTAAAATATTGATTTTTCGACGCATGATTAGGAATCATAGTGGCTATGATAGTACCCTCCAATAACTTTAATGATGACGTAAAGCACTTAGTTCTTTCATATCTTGTATTTTTTCATTTTTAAGCGCAGGATGTCATGCTTCATGATTTTATGCTAAATGAGTGTGAAATTTTGTAATGGCTTTACACACACATTCATGGTCACCTGTCATCTTTTGGAAAAATAGATACAGCGCAGTGGTAGCGAAACATGGTGGCAGACGCGCAGAGGGCCCTTCTCGGCGTAAGAGTTTGTTGTCTACATACTAACTTCGCTGGCGGGAGAAAGGTGTTCTCACCTTTCGGCCATCATGATTCCAAAGGTCACAAGCCTTCCTTACCGACATGTAAACGCTCATTCTGATAATTCAATTCAACTCTCTGGCTCATCATGGCTCATAATGTAATTTTTTGACTAGGCCCCTCCAATGATTTGCGATCACTATCAATAAGAGTTTATGCAGTTCCGTTTTTGATCGTAAATATTCTCGTGAATCGTGTTGCGCACACTTTCCCAGCCACTCAGGTTTAGTGCAATTATATTCGCAGGGTTGACTCCCACGCGCAGCCTTCCCCTTTGCTCACCCCTTCAACACCAGCCACCCCAACTTTAACGCCTCGCTTTGCGCAGGCAACAGCTTCTGTAGTTTTGCTACCACTGCAGTTTTATTGTCCATTCGAGCCAAAATTAGGCAATAAACAAAATGTTGTCATGATGAGTTTACACCGAACTGAAGCAGACATTTGGAGTCCCCCATAAAAGAATAATATCGTGCCAGGTTAATCAGTAGTACATAATCTATGATTCAGGCCTCATAGAGTGGGAACGGAACATTACTGCACTATGAAAGAATGAGCAACTTTCACTGTGATAGGATTTGTTACGACCAGTTTCGCTTTTTACAGCATCTTCAAGTGCTGTAAATGCTGTAAACCGTAAGATGATGTAAAAAGCGATACCGGTCGTAATAAATCCTATCACAGACAAAGTTGCTCATTATTTCATAGTGCAGTTAATCAGTAGTATTTTTAGTTTGTAGAGCTCTTCCTTTGTCCTGACTTCTTTCCTATCATTCTTTTCCGCATTCAGAATGTTTCCATGTTTTTAATATTAAATGTGGATGAATTGAAGAACTTTTAAGAAAAAGAATATGTTTAGAGACATTAATAGGATCCTGAAGACCACTTCATAAGAGATAATGATTGAGGGCAAGTGGAAAGGAGGAAGTAAATTAAGCATAATTTAGAATTGTATTGATTGAAAAGGAAAGTTTACAATATCTTGGAAACTATTTCAACTGTATTGCCACCCCAGAGATGCCTATATTGCAAACATAACAATTATGTTGAGAAATAAATCGGTCCCACCATAATAACGTCTACGGTGATAGACATTTTGACGTCAATCTAGATAGCTTTTCATGATTTGTTTACACGGATGCCACCACGTCTTATCCTGTGCGAACTTGATGGAACAGTACGATCCGAAAAATTAAACCCAAAAAAACTACTTTCGCCAAAAATATAACTCCTTTTTTCATAAATTCTCATTCATATAGGAAAGCTGGGAATCGCGATGATCTTCAAAAATCACTACACGTAACCGGTCAAGTTCTCCATGAATGCAACATGAAAATAAGTAAGATAAAGACCAAAATCCTAGTATGCAGAAGAGAGAAACTGAAGAAAGAAGTCGAATGTAGAAGTCAAATTGAGAGGAGAGAAATTAGAGCAAGTGGATTCCTTCAACCTATCTTGGAAGCACCATCACGTGAGACGGAGGAAGTACAGCAGACATCAAATGGAGAAAAGCCCAAGCTAAGAAAACATTCATGGGAAAAAGATAACTGCTGTGAATAAAGAAGATAGGACTACAAACCCGGAAACAGTATGCGAATACATTCGTGAGGAGCGTGGCACTCTATGGATTGGAAGCATTAGTCATTGGATAAGTTGACGAGAACAGATTAGAAGCCTTCAAAATCTGGAGCTGGAGGAGGATGCTGAAGATAAAATGGACGGAAAAAATAAGAAACGATAAAGTGTACAGAAGAGTAGAAGAGGAAAGGACCGTATGGAAAACCAAACAGAAAAGGAGAACCAGATGGATAGGACACACCCTGTGAAACGATCGGTTTGTGAAGAACATAATTGGGAGGTACAATAAAGGGAAAAGACCCTAGAGGAAGACCTAGGAAAAAGTTCATGGACCAAATAAAGAGGAAAGTACATAGGAAGATAGACCAGGAGGTAAGGGAACTAGCATTAGATAGGGAAGGGCGGAGGGCTGCAGTGAACCAATCCTAGGGTTGAATGACCAATGATGATCATTCAAAGGTGAAATCGTTAAAGATATAAGAAACAGAAAAACTAAACTTCCGCGACGGAGGAAATTAATTTAAGACTAAAATTATAAAGATCAGACTCCATCATAATTCGCAGATCACTGTCATCTTTTGATCATTAAGGCTTCAATTGAATTTTTATTCAGAACATCTGTGAATGCCAGCACAGCAAAAACTATTCTCCACTTATAAATCCCTTGCTTTCCCTAATGCCTGCACGTACAATTCAAGAGGAAAAGTTCATATGGGGAACATTCAAATAGTCGGCGACTACGCAAAAACGTTTCGACTTTGTCTTCGAAACATCCCACTTACGCACCCGTTGACTTAAACGAGGAATACAATTTTTCAAAAAAATAAACAATTATTCCAAATTATAACGGATCTACAGCAAATCCGCCAGCACTTTACATTCTACTTTTAATTATGGGTAATTCCCGTGAATATAAAGTAAAAATTGTTCTGGTTAAAAAAGTTTAAGTAGGTAAATAAAAATTCAGAAAAAGGCACTTCTATTTCCCCAGTCATCGGGTTTGGTTCTTTAATGTTGACTTTAAAGAGAACTCTCAATTAGCAACTCCGATTTAATGCATCCCAAAGATTTACTCGAATTTGAGAGGATTGATAAACTATATAAAACAGTGCAATTTTCCACAGTAGAAATATAATGATCAATTTTCTACACTCAAACAATGAAAAATTTACCGATTAATTTTCCACAGTAAGTTAATATTCCAAAAAGTGGAGCGTCTTTTAATTCAATAACTTGCGAAGAATTTGCACACTCTATAAATATTGATTATAATAATATTTCATAACAGATAAATTCAACTTTAAGTATTTACTGAGATTCATTTATATTTTCACTGTCTTTTTTTACCTTGGTTCGTGAAACTAACCCGTCCATTCGAGCCGACTCAGCTCGAATTTGATACGTTGTTTCGACAAATATCGAACGCTTTCCCTATCGCCTGATGCCTAGGATTGTATTGAATGAAACAGTTTCTTTTTTCTATTCCCTGAATTTGTTGTTTTTCGCAACAACAACTTCAGCACGATATCCTTTCTCTATTTTTACCACCTTAGTAGGGACAAAATTACCTACATAACTCAAACATTATGGTGTTTCATTTGTGGCAATTAACAGTTTCTAACAAATCATGCCTGAATATACTGCATCCTGTTTTCGTACCTACTTAACGTAGCTATCAGCCAGAGCCCTTATAACTTGCAATTATAATATTTCGCCCAAAGTCTCCCTTAGCGCTAACGCCTCGAAGGCTACAGTGCCGTCTCCATCCTAGGATTCTGGTCAATGTCACTACAGCCCCCGACTATGGACGCGTACGACCGAGAAAAGCGAGCGAGTGAAAGTGTGACCCGATATATATTCAAATCGAACTTACGTAAGCGCAGTTCGTTTGATGTTCCGCCGCGATTCACACGCGGCAACTCGAGCGAAGCGGATGGTCGACGCTTTCCGCGAGCGGAGTAATGCAAATGACGGACGTACGGTCGGACCAGATTGGTCGGCTGGACTGCGCCGCCGCTTTCGAAACGGACTCGGACGGATAATTAGATCGTCTCGGAAATGAAAACTGTCCCACGCGAATTAGGCCTCCGTAAACCTCCGTTAAAACTACAGCGCGGCTAGTTCCGTGGTTCTTCGAAAATGTCCAAAGTAAACACCGTCGTGATTGAAGTTGGGCTTTACCCCGTGGACTGTAGCGCTTAGCGTTCGCATACGGGTACCTCTGGCATTACATGCACGGTACCTGTGAGGACAACTTGCTCTTTAAAGACCCCATGAGATTCACAGTGAAAGATAAAGCCTTGGTAGCTTAATTTGTGAAAGCACTCGGTGCGAAATCGAGGTTCGATTCCCAGTCCAGGCGAATGATTTTTCCTCTGTGAATTTCACGCAACTGTGTGAACACTAGCGAGTGACTCCGTTGAAGTTACTGCGCGGCTAGTTCCGTAGTTCTTTGAAAATCTCCGTAAACCAAGTTGACAGAAAAATACTAAGAGAAAAAATAATAGGGAATATAAAATGAATTTATATCGTTATAATAATGAGTGACTCCATAATGTGTAATTTCTAAGGAATGATTGGACAATGCCAATTTTGTCGTCATAAAAACACCATGTTGGATTACCCACCTCGACGATGGCTTAGAAAGCAAGACGTTCGTATCCTGTGCCACAATATGGGCTTGAGAACCAACACCCACTAATTACTCTAGTCTCGAGCGTTAGTTTTGAAATTAGCGGAAGATTACAACTTTAACAACAACTCGTGAAAAAGTAAACATTTGAGATTTTTTCCCTTAATTATGTTAGAAAAATATATAGCTAACTTATGTCAAAATCGCCTATCTCTACATTTAATATTAAGAGAATGGCGATAACTTAAGAGTTGGGCCAACGGATTACGAGAGCCGAAAACAGTGTCCATTTTCAAGTAAAATATCGTAAAATTACAGATAAGGATGAATAAAAAGCATTGTTTATATCTATTGGCGTAGAAATGATAATTCTATCACATGGTCGAAACCACTTGAAGATGCAGCGACATCAACTCGACGGAGTCGACTTTTTTAATGGACAGTAGTTCGCTTAATCCCCGTCGAAATTTGCATCGAAGATAGATGGCTTGGTTGTGTAACTGGCTAAGCACACCGGGCTGGTAGTTGGGATATTTTGGTTTCAACCCTGGACAAGTATAAATCAAATGTTTTAATGGCGAATTTCAACTCTTGGTATAAAAGAGGTAAATTATATACATATTGAGGAGCGAGGGGTTGTTTGATACGGTGATAGATTGGATTGGTGGATGTAGAGCAAGCGGGGAAGGGGAAGTAAGAGAGTAAGTTTTATGGACTGGAAGAAGAAGTATAGGAAGTTAGCTGAGCTGAAGCAAGGAATATCATACACAGATAAAGCCCTGCACATTTCAAAACCCAGAGCATTTTACCCACACCCATTTAAACCTACTTTAAAAAACAGACAACCTTGATTATATAAGATAACAACAAGATTATTGAATACGTTGTTTAATTTGTTGCTGTTCAATATTTAGCTCAATTGCAGGTAAATTCTAGATGCCTCAACTATGATGCAAATATTCATATGAATACCTGCAAAAAATATTGAATGTAATGAACAGGGTAATGAAAAATGATTACAACATGAAAATCAACAAACTTAAGACAAAGATTCTAATCTGCGATAAAAACAAAAATATAACAGCCAATGTTAAATTGTAAAATGTTACCCTTCAACAAGTGAAAGAATTTAACTACTTGGGAGGTAAAATAACGTGGGATGGAAGAAGTGCAAGAGAGATAAAATGCAGAATCAACCAAGCGAAGCTAGCATTCAATAAAAAGAAAACTCTACTAACGTCAAAAAGCATTAGTTTAGAGATGAGGAAAAATTTAATGAAGACCTACGTTTGGAGTGTTGCGCTTTATGGATGAGAATCGTGGACTGTCGGGGAAAGTGAAATGAAAAGACTGTTATCCTTTGGAGCATGGTATTACAGAAGAATGCTGAAAGTAAGAAGGACAGAAAGGAAAACGAATGAAGAAATCTTTGAAAAAGCTCAAGAAGTAAGAAGCATAGTAAGAGTCATTGTACAAAGGAGAGCTAAACATGTTGGACATCTACTACAACACGATAATAAAGTGAAAAGGATAATTGAAGGAAAAATTGAGGGGAAAATCTGCAGAGTAAGGCCCCGACTAGACTTCATGAGCCAAATTATGAAGGATATAAATTGTAGAACATATCGTACTTTGAACTTTAACGAAAAGGTGAGAAGAGAGATGAATAAGGGTCTACTGCCAACCAACTCAAGGGTTGAAACGGAAGAAGAAGACCTGGTCGTATGTATCTTTGTTGCTAAGCCCTGAGGATGCCAATATATGGGGCGAGTGAAATACATGAATGAACACATATTCAAGAATCTTGTTGTTATCTATATTGTATTTGGTCAAGAAAATTATAATTGATTCCTTAATAATAATAATAATAATAATCATATATATATATATTTATACATGGTAGCTACAAGCAGAGTTGGCTACAAAGGCTACTTCTTCTTTTACTGAGAAATGACAATTTTGAGTGATCCAATCCGCTAAGAAACGTCGTGATATGTATTCACATATTTATAAAAGATAATACAACATGCCAATACGGCCAATGACAACTGATACATCGGATGAAACTATAACGATTAAATATAATTTTATTTTACGTGGATAATTTCCCCAAGCAAATACCGTCTGCATACAACACTTTTGCTAAAAATATATTGAGAGTGAGGAAAAAACAGTGAATAAAGATGTGATTTGATCTCATCATCTGTAACTGCCATCAATCCGAATACCGGTCGGCTCGCAATTGCTAGCGAATCGATCTTCACCCGATTAGCATAATAAGTAAAAGCAGGCACCGTGGTCACTCTTGACCTCAATGTGTCAAGAAATTCAAGATCACATCATTTAAATCAATAGCGAGAAGACTTTAATCTTATTATATGAGCAACAGAGAGGGAGAGGCTGAAGGTGGAGGCATCGTTGTACCGAGAGGAATTAGAGCAAGTGAAGTCTTTCAACTATCTCATAACACTGGACGCCTAAGCCGAAGGTCATCAATCAAGGGAAAGTTCAATAATGGAAAGAAAATTTGATTATGTAACCGATATGTTCAAAAGTAGGGTAACGAGAAAAGGAACAAAATATTGATGAGGAGTTAAACAGCTGATATTTTAGGGATAATTTACAACTGAAAAAAGAAGAGAAATGAAAGTGAAACGAAAATTTATTTGATTTTTCACAGAGTTAGTCAGACAACGCAATAAGGAGAATCGATACGTTATCGTATGCGAATGGCAACGCGCTCACCTCATAAGATCGCGGGGTAGACTCCACCATAAGGAGCAAAGGAGTGACCTACTGGATTTCCGTACTAAGGTAGTTCGAGCAACATACCATTTCGCCCAGAAATCAATGAATGCAAATTTCCAAACATTGCAGGTAACAAATGATGTGGCACGAAGTCACTCGCACGGGTGTATATACACCATGGTTGAAATTCGCTATGAACAAATCATTTGACTTGACCGGGATTCGAACCCGGATCTCCCAATTCCCGGTCAGGTGTGTTAGCCAGTTACACGACCAAGCCATCTTCCTTCAAGGCGAATTTCGAGGGGGGTTTATGCGAACTAGATGTTCAGGCCTCAAGTCTACATTGTAGCACATGAGACGAAGTCGTGCTTACAAAGCCACTGTCGCGGTGGAGGAAGTGTCGCAGTGTCGCGGTGAAGGAAGATGGCTTGGTGGTGTAACTGGCTAACACACCTGACCGGCAATTGGGAGATCCGGGTTCGAATCCCAGTCAAGTCAAATGATTTTTTCATAGCAAATTTCAACCCTGGTGTCAATGAATTCAGTCTCATTTTAAAGAATAACACCTGGCCCTTCCGAAGATACCATAATGTCAGTCTCTTACCGAACTACTTTTCGATATTTTTGACTATTATAATAGAAGTCCCTTAGCATGGGAAATGATGTACTCCAGAGAGACCTTATCCTAAAAAATGAGGAATTTCTAACACCTTAATCTCGTTAAAAAGTTAACAGGGTAGAATCAGTATATTTTATCGACTACTTTAGAAAATAAATTATACTGTCACCGCAGTATTTGTTCAAAATTGGAAAAAACCTTCCATTGTCATGGAGTTTTAATCGTACCACGTGAAAGAAATCTACATCTATATACTACCCTGAAAACCACCAAATGATGCATTTTGTAGGGGCTATTAGGACACCATCCGTGTAAAGATGTAACGGATATGGTTTTGGAGGGTGCAATGGTAAAGTGTTTTGAGGACATTTTTATTATGGTCACTTATTATGCGTGGAATGTACAATTTTTTTGTACCTATCTGCTCGGCAATGTATCACTTTTATTTTATCAACTCTGTGGAGCCTAAAAATGTAATGTAGCGTTATATGCCCTGCGTCGCTCTGAAACTTACCAGTTCTGCTTTTCTCAAGCAAACTGTGCCTAGCGTTTGGCCTACGAGTCTCTAGCGACTCCCGACCTAATCCCTCAGAAAGCTGTAAAACATTATATGTTTGCTCGGAGCAGTTTTTTTTAACGCAGCGCGCAGCTTTTCTTTGTATTTTATCAATTTTTTTGGTTCAATCTTTATGACGAGGGTCAGTTTTCTTTAGAAAGTGTTCCCAAAGCCATAAGCGAAAATCTGTCCAACCTATCTATCCAAATATCACTCACGAGGTATTTCCCATATGCGTTGCTCGTGAAAAAGGTGCGAACTGTGGAGCTAAGAATGGGGAGAGGTGAAAGTGTCAGCAGGATGATGGTCTGTAGGACGCTGGCTGAAACGTTGATAATTATGGAAACGCTGCCCTGGCATGCAAACCCGAGAAGGATTAACTTATGTCATTCACCGGGAGAGATTAATTTCATATCTTACTTAAGGTTTCCATTAGGTTAGCATTTAATCAGTGAGATCAGTGTAGTGTAAACGACAGTGCGGAAAATGTGGAAGTCCACATTTAACGAGACTTAGAAGACGTTTTAAGTCTTATGGAGGTAGCGAAACATGTTGACAGTCGTTTTTGAGGAGCGTGGTGTTAAGAGGGGAAGGCTCGCGTGAAAGTGGTCGGATTATTAAGAGGATAAAGGACAGAAATTCGTAGGCAACGCTGCCAATGTAACTGCATTAATCCATGATAAAAACAACTTAGTTTCAATCCACACAATTCTATTATACATACGACCCAGGTTTCAGCAACTTAGTGGCATCATCTGATGATGGCACTAAGTTGCTGAAACCCGGGTCGTATGTATAATAAAATTGTGTGGATTGAAACTAAGTTGTTTTTATCATGGTTATAACGCACTTCCGCAAAGTTAAGCCGAAGACGATTACTTATAACTGTATTAAATTCAAGAATGCGTGAAAAAGTCAGCAAGTCGTTCATCGTACATGTTTACGATCCAAACGAATATGCATGAAAATATTCTGATATTGAGCGCAAATTACTGGAGAATACCATCAAAACAAATGTATTAAGAGCTCTAGGGAGCAGGAAACTTGATTTGAATAACAGTCTAATCATTTTTCAGATGGCAATGTAGTCGTAGCCATGGGGGCCCTCTTAGTCAATTGCGGAGACTACCTTAGCCTGTTCGGAGACAGTTCGCAGGGAATGGACTCTTCCGTGAAAGGACTCTCGGCGCTATTGCCACAATGTTTAGCTACCACTCTGCCAAAAGTTATGGATCGCTCAAGCCAGCATTTCAATATCATTCGTACTTATATACTACTCTTCATGGCTTTTCTCTTCGCTCCCAAGCTCGAATTGACGAATAGTCGTGGAATAGTGTGTCCACCTACGGACATCACTACACCCTAGATTATTATGTGAATGATTTGTGAGGTTACGCTCATCTGGAATCACAGGTTATTGATGCCCTGGGAAATTAGGTAGACACGCGCGAGAGCGTAACTCCTCTTGGGCGTTCAATGTTTTGTTGACAGTGTGGACTCTTTATAGTTTCCTATGTATATGTGAACTATCAGAGAGACCCGGATTCGCACGAGAATTGGCGAATCGAATAAACTAATCCATTCCTTTATGAACCAGAAGAATACGAAATTAGGTGTCCCAATTTGGGAAATCGTTACCCCCCTCGCCATCTCCTGACCGCCCGTATTAAGGGGGCTGTATACCTCAGCCGATTACGCTCTATAAGTTCAGGCTCCTGCCACAGCCTAAGAGAGATTGTCGCCTTCGCCTACATTCCCCTCACGGACAAGATCGTCACTGGAGTCACAGTGGAAAATGCATTGCAAGGGTTCAGAAGAATGTTCACAATGACATTAAAATGCACGATTTTCAGCATTTTAATGATCTTCTACAGATATGAAGGATAACCATTTACAATAAGTGCAGAGATTTCAATAACTATACGTCGTGCGCGTCATGGTGTTCACCGGATTTCCTACAAATTTATGTTTCTTCCACAGTTGAAAGATTTACATAGAAAGCAAAAAGCAAAAAGTTACGACACTAAATTTAAGTATTAATCCTTACTGCAGAGGTCTACAGAAACATATATGCTTTAAGTAGCAAAGCAGAATTGTAAAATAAAAGCGCATAGACGTCTTTGGAAGCGTTTTCGGCCGTGGTACATAACCCCCTTAACCTCGTTAAAACTCTCTGCCGTCATCATAGTTGTAACCTTAGATTTAACTATGTCTCCCTTCATATGGCTCTCTAAGGCAATCATTAATATCATCCGATTTCCTTTAGCAATGACCTGTAGCGTTTGCCTGACATCTTAAGCAGAAGGACAACCAAGCCACCCATTTGCCCGTAAATCGACCCGTAAATCATAACACTTGCACTGATTCCTCTGGTTTTCTTATTGGAGTAAATGTCAACTAACCTGAGGTGAAAGTTCTCAATGGAATTTCACTATGTCAGTAATAATCAGAAGACCAAACTTATGTATAATAAACCCAAAGTAGAGATTTTTATACCTGGGTGTTTAAGTATTTTCCGGCGCATACTTCTGTTGATATCCTTATATTTTTGTGTTTATGAAATTATTTTCGATAAAATGCTCTAAAAAAGTCTAAATTATTTATCCATCTTGAATGTTTAAGGAAATACTGCCAAATTCAGCTCATCGGTTCCTCCGTTGCCCTTCGCATTGGAATACTTCCATACTGTATAAAGTGATGCAACGGTGACGTGATGGAGTTAGCTTTGACACAATTTTCATTGCAGCTTCGCATTTTAATCGCTACCTGTGGCTACTTCACATTCATCATTCGCAATCGAATACATAAACTTTATTCTCGCGGTATTATCTTGGGATTTTTCCAGCATAGGCGGTTCTTCCTTCCAGTCAGACTTCCGTCTAGTCGAGAAACGATGAGGAAAACTGTGCAGATGTTGTTTTCCCATTAGATGAGGAGTGTCTGATTACGTAGCGGCGATGAGATTTGCTAATCATCGGCGTCTCTGGCAATATACCGCACTATGAAATGAAGAAACTAAGGAATGATCAAGATAAATTTTGTGACTGCCACAATTTATTCAAAACTTAACAACCGGTATCGGCTGTCGAGCCATCTTCAGGTGAAGGTGGTTTGACAGCCGAAACTGGCCGGTAACTTTTAAATAAATTGTGGAAGTCACAAAATTTATCTTGATTATCATGACATTCTTGATCATTTTTGATCTTCCACCAAGTTAAATCCTCCCTTTTCGGAATTAAGCCGAGGAACAATGATCTAAGAGTTAAAGTTTCATGATATACTTCGCGGAAAAGCTTTACTTTAAATAAAATGCTGCTTTGTACTTTTCACGCCGTTTTATTATCACACACGAAGGCTTCGACAAAACTACGTCATTATCAAAGTGATATTGACAAAATGACACCTTCATATTGGCATAATTCCATCTTGATAATGACATAATTTTGTCGAAACCATGGCCAGTAAAAATAAAACGGTGTGGAAAGAACAGATCAACATATTGTTTTATGCAACATTAATCTAGTTTTGTTTACCTGTCCATAATCGATTTGCGATATCGTTATTGTGAACATTGTTATCTTCCACGATTTCACGAAAATATTTTTCAATGTTCCCTATATCTCAATAAAAGTAAAATAATTCCACAACCACCTTGCTGTCATTTTCACGCCTTCTCGAGTTAAATGCAATTATATTGGCAGCATTTCCGACTATTTGCTGTCCTCTAACCCCCTCTAATCATCCGACCCCTTTCACACGAGCCATCCCATCCTTAACACCACGACGGTTTTGGTATTTTTTTCACCCTGTGAGCATAGCTGATGAAGTCCTCTGGGGTTTCCGGCCGGGTCAGGAGGGCAATTGCTACCAACGTTTTGATGGCATCCTCTGCCATCGTCATCAGGGCTAATGGAACGCAGCCAATATGACTGCATTGAACTCGTGAGAAGGCGTGAAACTGTCAGCAAAACGTCTCTCGCGAAGAAAATTTGGAGGGTGGTGCTAAGCATGGGAAGGCGTGAGAGTGTCAGCAGAATGATGGAGAGCGAGACGCTTGCCGAAACGTTGGCAATAATGTTAACGTTGCCCTGATGCGATCGTAGAGAAAACCATCGAAACGTTAGCAGCAATGGCCTTCCTGACCAGGCTGGAAATCCAAGAAGACTCCATCCACCTCGATGTCAAGTGTGACCATAGCAATATTTTTTATTTCAAATTTCGATCCATTCATTGGAGTAGATGAAGAGGGCGCTTACTACGGTAGCTAATGCCTGAAGCTGTAACGTGGGCGTGGCCTGTCCGTCGTCTATGTAAACCCCGATTTTTCTTTAGCGCTGACAGGCTGACGCACTATTTTTGCAATGTCATAGTTTTTTCTATCGATAACTTAAAAATAATCAGCATGCACTTAATTCTTTAATATGCATTCTCCTAATATATATTATTTATTTATTTAAATAAACAAATATCCGCGTTTGCGTAGCAGAAAACACGATTCCAAAACCGTAGGCAGCGCTGCCAATAAAACTACATTGAACTCAAGAAGGCTTGAAAGAGTCAGCAAGGCATTTCTCGTCAATGTTTACGGTCCACACGATGATACGTGAAAATATTATGATTTAGATCATAAATCATTGGAAAACCCCGTAAAAATAAATGTATTTAGAGCCACCGAGAGTTATATAACCCGATGTGTAACCCGAGAAGAATTTAGATGAATTTACTCATAAATAATATGATAGCATAACTGATATAAATGCAGATTCATAAGCAGTGATCTTCCTCCAAACATCGGTATTTTACAGTTATCCACTCCAACTACCTCTAAATAAACCGTTTCGTTACCAGATTGAAACAAGTCGGCCAGTATGCTAAACGGATGCCTCGCTCAGCCCAACGAGCCGATATAAAATCCTATTTCAATTGAATTTCATTCCCAAGCCCCCTGGGTTTCTATCGCTGAACCACTCCTTGAATGCTAGTAAATAAAAATAACTCTAACAAAAAAAACAATTTCTTCGCGAGGAGTTTCGCCTTACCATCAATTTACAATTGCATCACCATCACCAGGAGAGTAAAGTTTACCTGGAAAAGTTCCACTTCATTATAATAGCATGGATGCAATTTTATCAAATCTCTTCAGTCATTCAGTCGGAAACTTCAGTCATTTTACTCTTGAATGGTCTTTCATTTGTTTTCATACCAAACTTCTCGCTGCACTGATCGATTACCAGACTGCAGCAGCCCTGTTCAGGGAAGTCTCAGAATTTTATAAATGATGGAATTTTTAATTAACAGCCTCGAAAACGAAAAATAAATGCCATTTAAAAGCCGAGATTTGACGAGGTCGTGACATCTCCTCCAGTTCACTGTCGAGGCTTTTCTGAATAGAGAGCACTAGGCTGGTTTTTCTGATCGCGACTCGCGCACCGATTCGGAAAGGCTCGAATGAGTGATTTATATAAGCCTTTTTCAAAGCACTGGATTATTGATTTTGCTAATGAAGTCAAGCGAGGAAATGAGTCCAACTTTAAATTCACGCACGCATTTATAAGCGCGAAAAACGCTGCAACTCGATATTTTAAAGCTGGATGCACTCAGGCGAGAAATTTATATTAACTATGGGTGTTTCCTATACTACGGCAAACGGAGCTCCCATTCCCTTTCCTGGCATACCGCAGTATCCACTCTTATATTGATTCTCTTACTTCAACAAGTGCCGAAGAAATTAGAAAACGCCCCCAAAAAACGGATAGATTGTGAAGCCTTTTAAAACATTTGATTCATGATAACGCCTTGAACATGCATTACAAAGCCGCGGTAGTTTAATTGAAAGGGGAGGAAACTGTGTGGATCTGAGCCAAAATCCAATATTTTCTTTTTTATGCATGACAGAGAAATGAAAGGGGATAAGTATTGCGGTGGACGGAGAGGGCATTATGGCATCAAACTTTTGCCGCACAACCGATATAACAAGCATATTGGTTATCCACGCCCTTTCCTTGGGATGGTACGACGGAATGGACAGATTAACGGAAGTAAAGCAATAACATACACCATCTGTTTGATAATTATGGCAAGTATGAAATATACATCGGCTACTCGGCTACCACAGATTTAACAAAATTTTACCAAAGTTTTCATCGGGAATACGGATTTTTGTTAATTTAAATAAATAAATAATATTTATGAAGAGAATCAATATTATAAGGTAAGGTATCATAATAATAATAAGAAGATAAACATAAAAAACGAAAAAATATAATAATAATAATTAAAAAATTTTTAAGTAAGTGCTTTAAATGAGTGCTGATTTAAAGAAAGGTATTCGTTGAAAAAATTGTAAAGTTACAAAGTTGGCAAGTCAGTCCATGAGCGTTACAGAAAAATCGGGGTTAACCGCTGTTGAGGTTATAATATAGAGATGGCGCTCACTATTGTGGCCAATATTAAGAGCTGTAACGTGGTCGCGGCCAGTCCGACATCTTTGAAAATCCCAATTTTTCTTCAGCGCTTTCGAGATGAAGCTCTAATTTTGCAATCTTCCGATGCTTTCCATCGATTGCTTACTAGAAATCATCATGCAATTAGTTCTTTAATATGCATTCTCCTCACATGTATTTGTTATTTATTTTAATTAAATTCAATCAGCACTCCCGGGAAAAACTATGATAAAATCGAGTAGAGTTCACAGTATAGAGAAAAATAAAGCTTGTTACAAGAGTTACTCACCTTAAGGTGGTGCGAGTGAGATAGTACCCCAATAATTATAGAGACCATATTCGATTTATAAGTTTTAATTTCACCAGCTGTGAGACACACGAATTAAATATTGCATTATTAATGGTGCAATATAAGTTTTACATGACAGAAATTGTAAGTAATCAAATTAAAATATCTAAATACGTCTTTAACTTGAACCATTTTTTTCACGCGGTGCGTTTGAAACTCCTTTGAAACGGAGGGTTTGCTGTGATCACGAAGAATTTACTGCGGTGACAATAGGATTTATTTTCAAAATTAGTTGAGAAAACACAAAAACTACACACTTTTGATTTTTTGACGAGGTCTAAGTGTAGGGAATGCCCCATTTTTAATATTACGTATCTCTGGAGTGCATACACGTATAATTTCCCATATAAAAAGGCTGGTATTTTTTGGCAAATATCTCAGAAAGTTATAGGATAAGGGGTTGAATTTATATGTAAATGGAAGGGAGATATACTGTTCTTTAAAATGAGACCAAATTCATTGATTTCTAGGTAAAATGATACTTCGCTCAACTACCGTAAGACTTGAAAAGATGGAGCATATTCTCGCTATACATCCGCAAATTCGTCCATTCCGTCATGCTACCTTAAGGAAAGTATTGAGAGAGCAATAATGACCAATATGGTTGTTATTTCAGTTTTCAGGCTATTCTTTGATAACAGAAATGCCATATCCATCCACCTCTATGAGCGTGGCTAACAACAAACGAACGTCGATAATCCACTCGCAGATAAATGTTTTGTTTTACAGTTTTTTAGTTAAGGCGTCCAGCTTTGAGATTTTAAAATTTGTAATAACTCCTTTGTAGAAAATCTTATGTTTTTTAAATTTCTCAAGGAATTACATAAAAATATACAACACAATCGGCAGAGACTATCCTGAACTGACAGATTTCTACCAAACGGCGGTTTATCTAACGTTTCACCAGCGCACATTGTCCCATTCAACGTAGCTCGTGCGTGCTTAAGAGCACTGATACGTTGCAATCAGCGCTAACATCAACACCTATAGTGAAAAGCTTCCATTAATGAAAGAGAAAGCAACGACAGGAGGACAGAGGGACAAATGCATTTTCTAACTAAAACAGAATTCATGACACACGAGATCTGCAGTCAAACAAATCTTAGCACTGATGATGATGGATGACTTGGCCACTGAAACGCCGGAAACCATGAAATTATTAACCCGGTGGACTTCCCGATAAGCAGTTTGGCAGGTAGTCCGAGCGAGATAGTTCCCTAGTCATAATAGAGACCATATTCAAACTATACGTTTTAATTTCACCAGCTGTAGGACGCATCAATGAAATATTGCATTAATAATGGTGCAATAATATAGTTTTATATGACAGAAATTGTAAGTAATTGAATGAAAATATCTAAGTAAGTCTTTAACTTGACTCATTTTGCGCGCGGTGCGTTTGAAACTCCTTCAAAACGGAAGGTTTTTTGAGATACCTACCCAAGAACCGACTGCGGTGAAAATATGAATAATTTTCAGAAATAGTAGAGAAAACACACAACTACATACTGTTAGTTTTTTGACGATATCCAAGAGTTAGAAATACCTCATTTTGTAAATAATGTCTCCCTGGAGTGCATTCACGTACCATTTTCCATGTAAAAGAACTGATATTTTCTGGCAAATATCTCGGAGTGTAATGTGGTAAGGGGTATACTTTTGGTGTTATTGGATAGGTGAGATTTAAAATGAGAATCTTCTTTAAAATGACTCTTTAAAATTAGATCAAATTCACTGATTTCTAAGTAAAATGATTTTTCGCTCAAACTAGCTTAACAGAGAGCCTTGACCTCGATTCCTTATTAAGATTCTGAGGACGCCTCCTACAGAAAATCACTACATGGGGCGATCTTCCCAACACGAGAGCTTCCGAGGCAACTTCAAGATTTATCGTTTTATGAATGATATTGTCAATCCCATAGGTCAATGAGTTAAACATACTACCAAATCTTTATCTATGTATGAGATTTTGTTCCTTCTCGGCGAATTTAATATATAATTGTTCTCGGATTTCTGTCCGAGTAAGGATATTGGCTGCTGCCCACGTTTCGTTGGAATACTCCTCCATCGTCTTCAGAGCAATGATTCCCAGAACAGTTTTTCTACGCTTATATACCTGTCTAATCGGGGAGGATTGTTGTCTCCTTTTTTACGTTGTGTTTTGAATTAACGGTTTCCATTCCCTAGTTAGGATGTATTCAGAGTTCAAATTTAAGTTGTTATTTCCCAGCCTGATTTCAATGGCTTCTTTTAGCAGACATTCCCAATACCCTTTGGCTTTGGAGACCAGTTGAGCATCATCCAAGGAGATGACATGGTCTTTTGATAGGCTATTTTCAGCCAAGGCAGATTTCTCCGGGTGGAACAGCCTAATACACTTCCTGTGTTCTTTTATTCGACTCTCCATCCTGCGTCCTGTCTCCATCTGCGTCTGTCTCCATTATCTATATTTTAAAAAGTTTTAAAAATCTTTTACCCAAGAAATGACGGTATGGCAATCACAATTCAAAAGAATAATTTCTTTGATTTTCGTGGAAAAAGTGAATTAGTGTTACCCAAGCCAAAATATTACGGCGCTTAAAATATGTTTTCCCTGCATACAGAAAAATATATTTAATTTTCCCCCGATGACATAAAAAAGGAAAAAACTTTCAGAAAATTTTTGCGGGAGGTAAAAATTTGGATATTATGTATAGGTGACATTGAACTTCTATTTAGTAATCATCATGTTATTTGTCAATATTGAACGGAAATTGATTTACATATTAAGTTGTTCAAAATGTAGAAGTATTGAATGTATTTTTTCAGGTATTAGTGATATTTAACTTCTGTTTAGTAATCTTCCTGCACTAATCATTTATTGTACAGAAGTAGATTTTTATGTAATAAAGATGTTTTAAATATTTAATTGTACTCAACAGCCAAAATGTTAAGGCTGTATGTATATATTGCATAGTTAAACTAATGGTAGCCTCAAAAGAGATTCATCTTTGGGGCCACCTAAAAGCTTCTTTTTGTGTTATATATTTTCTAATTTTGTGAAGAAAAATGTTTTAGAAGCATTTAAAATTATTTATAATTATTTATTTATTCATATGATTTCGATCAGTATGCATTTTATTTTCAACGGTCACTCTGAAGATCATGATTGAGTAAGGTGATGAAATTATCAATTGATTCCGAATGATTCATTTCTACGGAGGGAATCGTCTGGAGCTGGCAATGCGTACAGATTAACATATAGATAGATATGAACTGAAGGAATCGAAACACATTTCTTTACACGGGTATTGATTGATATTCACTGCATTAACTGTCCATTGAACTCTAGCTACATTTCAGACTATCCCCTCCATTAATGAAAAAAAAGCATTCCAATAATTCAGCAAAGCGGAGTCGCGTGAAATGACGCTGGAACTCGTGGCAACTATTATGAATCTCTGTCATCATCAGCGGTCATCAACCCAAAGATTGGTTCACAGTGCCTCTTCATTCCATCTCCTCTCTGCAAACCACTTCAATCCTACACATACCTCATGATAAAATTGGAGCAATCGAACGACAGTAAATCATAAGAGAGTCCTCATAATTTGGAAATACATACTTTGAACGCAGTAAAACATATATTCATTCCTCAAATTCGACAGGAAGGTGAAACTAGTAGCTCATGAATTTTATTAAACTACAATGGACATTCTGCCTCCACTTAATAGTAACATTATGCTAGAATTTACTTTTATTGCTAACCAAACGAAGATGACTACGATACAAAACACTTTTAGAAAACCAAAATATAAAATTTGTAGCCATTTCGTACAAATATGTGTGGCCAAGAAAACATTTATTTTCTCATTCAAGCTATGGATTAAATAAAATATCAACGGAACGCTTAAAAGCAACGTTTGTTTCATAAAAGACGCCGTAAAACTATTACGATAGCTATTTACCAATTTAGTAGAATAATCGCATACTTGCTAATAAAATAAATTGAGTGATTTGCTTGAAGACGAGTTGAACAATGCAATTTATTTGCTTACGAAATATTTTGCGGGTACACGGCGATAACCAGAGTAATAAATTACAATTATTTCTAAAATAGTATTGAATGGAACGTCGGCTAAGTTTGAAATGAAACAACAGAGTCGTTTACAAATTTGACTTAACTTCAGGGTCACTACAATTTGAGTACTTCAGAATCTGAGCATTTGTAGCATTCTAAAAAATAATGTTTGATGAAAAATTTCGAACCGCACTCGGACACAATATGAGTGATGAAACTCTAGCGCGATATCTACATCATATTTGACGCACACCTTGTCCTTCAGAGTTAAACAAAGGATACATACACACTGTCGGAGAAATCAATCGGGTGCCACTAGAATGGACGTGAGAGCTTTCCAGTACTTGAACATGTTTTTTAAACCTTGGTTCAGTCCCATAGATCATTAATTTACCTGCTTGTCTCGACATCCAACCGTTATGAGGTTGGCACAGTATCCTTGTAACTAATGACTAAGTCTCATGCGTTCAAACATTTAGTACACTTAAGTATTCAGGGGTCAGGACCAAGTTTTAATTTATTGAAGTTCACAATAGTTCTCCACTCCAACTCAGCAGATATCGTTCAATAAGTATCAATGCACATATTTCGCAATGTATCTCAGAATACCTACCCGATGCACCAAGACTAATTCATTGCTCCATATCTCTACTTCCAGATTATCACTAGCCAAGTGCTCCATTATTTTTCGCCTCTCTTCTCTTCTAAATACCCTTACTGAAAACATCGACCATTTAAACTAATCTTCTATCGGCCGCTTTATACGGCACATTTTATTGCACAAGCGAATGTATGAACTCTTTTATGAGGAAAATTGTACCATGAAAAGCGGCAAATTGTATGATTGTCTGGATATAACTGGGTGGGATATAAAACCTGCTCTAATTCCATTCATTTTTTTGTACAATCTATGATACATTCGCATGTCCAATAAAATGTACCAAGTGAAGCTTAAGGTCTTCGCTAGCCCAGCCGTATGTCTCTCCTACTGAAAATATATTATTTTTCTCTAACCCCATGTTGGAGTATTATTAATAACCTTCTTCTTCTTATGTTTTTGCGTTTGTATCCTTTACTGTTTGCAATATGTTTACTATAAAATGTCTTCATGCTGTGTGTGACCCTGTTTTTTCTCAAATAAAGAAAGAAATATTTTCTTATACTAATGAATGAGAAGAAAATAAGGGAAATAGATTGTAGAACAGATAGGTTCATAATGTCGTGTTTCCCGCGATCGATAAGAGACCCTAATGGCTGCGTTAAGACTTCGAAGTAAGTTAGTTGACTGGTAGTGTAGCTGATTATTTCATATGCACCCTAATGCATGTTTCTAAATCTGCTGAGTAGTGCTAACACCATGTTTTGCACGTTCCCTGCATGACTTTTGTGTCACGTTTACGTAGCTACATTTGAGATAAATTTAGTGGTTTCTGTAGCATTTGTAGCATACCTATTATGCGGTGCATGTTGGTGAAAGTCAATTTCTTCGCTGTAGTTCATGTTGGTGATAAGTCACCCCCTGCCAAACACCCTTGTTGCGGCCTGCAGGGAAATAAGTAGATTTTCTTATACTAAAGAAATTTACTCGATTGTGTGCACTTAAGTATTCTGGGATAAGAACCAAGTTTTATCACGGCAAACAATGCATTAATTTATTGAGTTGCTTCGCCAAATTAGTAACACTGCTATGTTCATCGTATCAATTTATAACAAATCTAGCTATCTAGAACCGATAGGTATAAAATGTCATTTTTTCCGCGTACCATTCGGGACCATAACAGCTGTGATCGCCGTCATGAATAGTTTGAATTGTGACAATAGGCAGACAGTAAATCTTTTTCTTTATATTCTCCTCTTTCTTATTTATGCATGATGTAAATATTGATGTTCTTATTTATGCATGATATTTAGAAATCTGTAGTAGTACTCTTTGTATCCCTTGCATGTTGGAACGATTGACGATAGAATGTTTCTTGGGTATTAGATTTTTAATTGGCGCTTTGCATGTGTGGTACGCGGGTTTCAATGTAATTTCGGTGTTCTACCGTATCATTCATGCATGCCTGGTGTGGAAGCACCCCCTGCCACACACCCTTTGGGTGGCTTGCAGGGTATGACGTAGATGTAGATGTAGCTGCCCCCCGCTGTACTCCATCTATATCCGAAACTAGTCCTACTCCCTAAGGTGTAGGTTCTATGTATTTGCGAAATAAATTTGATCTAGCAAAATATGTTGAATGCTCAGGTCTCCTCTCCGTAAAAAAAAAGAGAAGAATCTAGTGTATCCTGAATCGCTTCCGATCCAGGATACACTAGATTCCAATGCTAGGAATAGGCAAGCGCAGGGTAACGAGGATGTGATTATTTGAGGTATGAAGGATGTTAGGAGAGAAACCCGGCGCAGAAAATAGGGAGAGAGGAGCATTTCTTTCATTTTAAACATCACCCATGGCAACACTATCCATTGGTTCTATGCGCTACGAAGAGAGAACTGTCAGTGCTAAGTGCAGCGTCGGTGAGCATGACTCAATGAAATGCACCTCTGAATAACTGGCATGCGCCCAATCGTCCTTAAGCGGCGTATAGATTTCCATTGTTACGAGAGGTGGGAACAAACCGGTCGCCTTTAAACAATCGTCGTCCTCCGAGAAAATAAAGACGTCGACAGGGGGCCCGAGGGAAATACTACTCGCCCAATGGACGACACGTGGAAGGACGCACACGGCATACTCGGAAACATCCAAACACTACGAGAAAAAAAAAATTGAGAAGATATGGAATCTTCAACAGCTTTAGCGAGATTTCCACCATGAGGGCGTAGTTTGAAAGTAAGAGAGAATATCATTCCTTCGCAAAGCTACTCTTTTTTTTCTCCTCCACGCCGTCCCCTTATGAGCGAATCCTTACCAGTGCAAGAAACACATACACACACACACAAGCATGCGAGAACACATAAGGGCAACGCCGAGAGCTCCCTCAAAGAGTAACGGAGATTCCAATAAGCGACCCGGAAGCCAGAAAGAAAGAAGTGCCATCTTTTTTTTTCCACAAGGAAAAAAATAGTACCCGACTGCAAAAGTCGCCAATCTACCCACAAGTGGGCACTTACCTTGAATCGAGCCGTGGTCTAGTTTTCTCAGTCCGACGGCGAAGTGGGCACACAAGATGGATATCTATTTCCTTACACCCGACAACAATGGCTACACTTCACCCAACCCAGAGCAAGTTCTAGCCTCTTCTCCTCGTCCGCTCTCCCTCTCCCTCCCTACCCTTAATCCCGTTTGGGTCGCGCGTCTCAGAGAAGAGAAGAATGGAAGAAGCAAAACACCAAAAGACACACGTGAGGCGGAGAAAGGACAACTCTTTCACGGAGGGAGGTGTGGTCACGTTAAAAATAATAAAACCTCCGCCAGGATCTTCAAGTTGCGCGCGCAGATGTTCAGACTTTTTTTTTCTCCCGCACACGATCGGGGTCCGGAGGATTTCGAGTGGAGAAGCGAAAACGTACACAAACGCATACGACACTCCGCGTATGCGGTAAGATATGAAGGTCTCACTTCCACGCGGATCTCATTTAAGCGCACTTCAGCTTCCTGCAATCGTCGATTAGAGTCCAACGACTAGCATCGCCTGATTTGTGTTTTTCATGAGGGTATGCTTCAACTTGTGTCACTTGCACCGCTAGGAATGAGAGCGTAGGGTAACAAGGATACGATTATTTGAGGTATGAAGGACGGAAGGAGAGAAACCCGGCGCCGGCATGAGCCTCCCCTTTATCGAGAGGAATCAAAGTGTTCCAAGTCTCAATTCATACCACTGATATGTTGCCTTTGAATATAGTGGTGGTATGGCGTTCTCAGAAGGACGAAATGATTGTACAAGTAGGGCTCTTTCTTGCACTCAAAGGGTTCCAAGTTTTCTTTCCATTTGCGGACGAAGGACAGCACTTCCAAGTGATCTCAACTTGGCACTTGATCTCACAGTAGGGTTCCACCGATTACAAACGCCTGTTAGACGGCCGATTTTGTCAGGGTAGACGATAAGACGTAAGGAATTAGTCGAAAGGGGCTTAACAGTTGCCAAGTCTTTCACTCAGGCATAAGCATGGCCACAGTAAACAGAACATCACCGACGAGATGAATTTGACTCTCCAACATTGATCCGAAGCACCCTTCCGTGCACACGATTAGGGGGTGAAACAGTAGGGACTCTTTTTACGTTCGCGAACAGCGAGGTCTTCGGCACGGAGGGTGCTTAACAGGCGAGACTAACGCTAAGAAGGTCACGCGGCAGAGTGCCCGCGACCTGACACCAACTCCGCGACCGAGCACGACGCGGAAAAGCTCCACAGGTCTCCTCTCCACGCAAGGAAAACCACGCGACTGAGCCGAGACTCTTCCCAGCCTTCTCCCACGCCCGCCGGACGGGGAGCAGAGGGAGAGAGAAAGATACATTTAAGAGGAGCGGACCGCGCCACAACCACAACAGCGGTCTCGTGAATAAAAAAAAATCCATCGAAAAAATGAAAAAAAGGATGAAAAAAAACGGCAGGAAAAACTTTCTCTCCCGAACCGCGCGCTCCATGTGTTAAGTTACGTTTCGCTCAGGCGACCCGGCCTTTTCCCCCTCCCCCCCCCCCCGAAACCTCCCCGCCCTTACCTCCCCTCAAAAGACAGCGGGGCGCCCGTGGTCGGCCCCTCCTCCCAAATAAGTCACTGACCAGCACCACCACTAATAATATACGTATTTCGAGTCGAGCCTGGTAGGGGGCTTTCCAAAAATAACGAATCGAATTCAAAAGAGTCGACGAGGAAGGAGGAAGTCGTACACATCTTCGAGATGGCGTTTGTTGGCAAACAACTTTTAGCTGAGAAGACTTCTGAACGGGAGAAAGAGTTCAGTCATCGACTATAAAAACCATTGCGGTACAAGGAGAGGTCATTATGTCATCAAACTCTAGCGTCACAGCTGAAGTAACAACTTAATTGGTTATCACCGTTCTTTTCTTACTTTTCTATGGATAGCACGACGGAATGGACGATTTAGTGGATGTAAAGCAAGAATATCCACCATCTGCGTTAAATTTAAGGCAAGTAACTTTCAAAACATTCATTTGTTACCCATTGCTATGGATTCTACTCGATTTAGCCTAAGTTTTCATCGGATATGCAGGTTATTATTAATTTAAATAAATAAAAAATTTGTTAGGAAAATCCATGTTAAAAAAGAAAATGCATGCTGATGATCCACCATATGTTTGCAATTTAAGGCAAGTTACTCATCCAGCATACATTGTAAACTTAGTGCTATAGATTCTTCTCGATTTTGCCAAAGTTTCCATTGGGTGCACGGGTTATTGCTAATTTAAATAAATAAATTATCTGTGTAAGGAAAATCCATATAATAGAAGAAAATGAAAACTGATTTCTAGACCGTCGATGGAAAACATAAAATTGCAAAATTAGTGCGTTGGCCGGTACGCGCGAAAGGAAAATCGGAATTAGCAAAGATGGTGGACAGACAACACTCACGTTATGCCTTTTAGCAATGGCC
The DNA here is from genome assembly GCA_963169105.1 of Ceriagrion tenellum. Taxonomy (NCBI): domain Eukaryota; kingdom Metazoa; phylum Arthropoda; class Insecta; order Odonata; family Coenagrionidae; genus Ceriagrion; species Ceriagrion tenellum. The sequence goes on from OY720634.1 coordinate 87,788,188, forward strand.
ACAAGAGAAAGCGCCCTCTCCATCTACCTCACTAAGAACAAATCATGTCAAGAGTAAGCACGGACTAGGAGACCCAGTACCCCAACTGTGCGCGAAAAAATTGCATAGTCGAGTGAAAAAGCTCACTCGGATATTTTTTTAACATATTTTGTAGCTCAGGGGTAAACTCGCCAGCAAAGAAGTATTTTTTCTCAATTTTTCACTAATTTGAATTCGTTAATTTTGGCTAGTTAAAAAACTAATGTAATAGAATGAAACCTTACCAACGAAAACAAAGGGGTCCAGCAGTGTTTCCACTTAAATTTTTATACACCCATGAGGATTTTTTTCCGATGTCGTACTGAAACATTGACATTATTTTCAGCGCCCGTGACCCACGAGGAATATCTGTGACATAAAATGGTGGAATTTTCGGTCCGGCTCTAAGTTCGGTTCACTCTCGGAAGAAAAATATGAGCCTCGCTCCTTGATTCAGATTGACATTTTAAGTAGCTAGGTATTCCATTCGCATGAAAATAACGAAGAGTCTATCCTGTAAAAGACTTAAACGTAATTTTCTCCTTCTTCTTCGACAGCGCTACATCCCAAATCGGGCCTTGGCCTCCTCAATTTCCCTCCTCAATTCCTCTCTATCCTCTGCCACTCTTCGAAAAATAATTTTACAAACGCTTATTCATTAATTGTACTCAGTTTTATGTTTAAAATTGAGTTGGTGACTTAAGGGGGAAGATAATCAATTTCATTGCACTTCCTCAACCCGAGTATTATACCGCATCGAGTATGCTAGCACACTGTCGCGTTTTGGCAAACAATGATTAATTAGCATATTTATCTAGCGTTTAACATGTTTTTTTGCAAACGATGAGTAATGAGCACATTTCACGTTCATTAAAACAGGCTGTCGAATTTTCACATGCGATTTTTTTGTCGGTCTGCCGTAAAAACATTATTTTTATTGCAATCTACATTAATAAAATGCAAAAATTCCAGCCTGATGATGCTGCAAAATTGGTGGAGCAAAGGGGTGGGGGGGGGGTTAGAATGAAGGAGGAAAGGAGTGAGATCTGCTGAAATAAGAAAGTCATTTTTCATCGTGAAATCCCAAAGTATAATTAAATAATATTCCCTTTTGCATGCCTTTATTGGACATGATATGCAGGCAGCACAATAAAACATTAATTTCAACTTCAAGGAAGCTCATGGTCAGCGGGGAGGAAACAATATTTACGTTCACAATCATTAAAGCTAGAATATCTCCCCATTAACGTGAGGTGAAACCTGCGCACTTATGTCTTCATAAATTTCAATAATCATTTGCAATTGCGATAGCGATCAAGACGATAAGTCAAGTCAAGTCAAAATATGTTTATTTCCACACCAAACAATACAAAAATAACAAAGAACAAAAACAATGGTGTGGGCCCCGCTTTAGGCTGTCGCCTCTTCAGGGTATTCACTGGGCATTGTTACACTGGTGCGGGAAAATAATGGCCCGGCATTCGCCCTAGGACGGTGGGAAACCCGCTAAAACCACCACCAGGCCACAAACTTAACAAAACAAAAAACTAGGACAAGGACAACAAACAAAAACAAACCGTAAATTTTGTAAAATTTAACACTGAGTATGTCTCTGGTAATAAATAAATAATGTCACTGGCACTGGTGATCAACTGGGTATCACTGGGCAGGTAATAACAGGGTTAAACTATGAAAGTTTTTTAACACTGTATGTCTTTATATAGATATTCATAATAATAATAAATAAAAAAATAAATAAAGTCACTGGCGATTAACTGGGTATCACTGGGGTGGTGGGGGGAGTCACTTGGGGTGAGGGTTGCTGGTGGGGTCACTGTGGAGGACGCCGGTTCTTCCGTCAGTTGTTTCTTCTTTCTCTTCTTACTTGTTTTCTTGGGACGTAGAGGTAGACGAAACGCTCAAAACAATTTATATATATGCAGTGAAACCTGTATTAAGCGACCACCAGCGGTTCCGCTGAACAATGGCAGTTAAGTAGAGTTTCTAGGGCTAAATATTACGCAAATAAACGGGTAGCTGATTTGAAAGAGTAGAAAAACTCTTGAAGAGTCGGTTTTGTCAAAACCTTCATAGATGGCGTTCATACTTTCATAGTAAATTTACACCTGGGAAAATTCAATGCATATTTGTTTTTATCATGATCTCAAAAATGTAAAGGTTTGTGTTCTTTTTTCACAGAAATAATTTTATTTTCCGACCTGAGTTCGACATTAACTAGTATGTCATAGCTTGAAAATGACAGAGCTAACTTCGAAACCAAGTCGGAAAATAAAATTATTTCTGTGAAAATTGAACAAAAACCTTTTCATTTTTAAGACCATGGTATCTGTAGTGCATTTCCACAAAATATCGCCGGATACTCTAAACTTAATATGAGCATATTTATTTGATTTACACATACAACGAAACCTGAATTAATCGGTCACCGACGGTTCCGCTGAGAAATGGTCGTTGAGAGGGTTGGTCGCTTTATAGGAGTGGTCGTTAAAGAGTGGTTTCACTGTATATTCGGGATTGCTGATGCCTATTGTCACATTTGAAAGCTACAAAATGTGAATGACGCCATTTTATTACAACAAATATTCTCTGAAGTAAACAATAGCCGCAATCATTCCGTTCTCATTAGTTGGAAGTCGCGTTTACTTTTTTTCAGTTTCGTCAACAGTATAGTGGCTCTCAACCTTTTTTCATACCCTCAATCCCCTAAAATATTTTAATATGTTCTCCCAACTCTTATATTAATATTCCGCTACCCCTAATTTATCTCATACTATTAAACGAGTTATATCTGTGAACATGCTTGGTTTTTTCCTCGAATACGGCTATAACGATTTTGATTAAATATTGGGATATATTAAAATCGGAAGAGAAAAAAAAGATTGAGAAAAGTCTCCCTTTTGGGGAAAATTCAATTTAAAAAATTACTTTGAAAAGTCAAATTTATGGCATGGGCCTTGTAAGTAACCAATGTGGCAACTCATCAAATAATGTAAATAAACAAAAAAACAGATGTAACAGCATATACAGAGCAACATGTGTTGTTAATTACAGTTTGGAAAAGTATATTAAGTAATTATTCATTGCAAGTTGTCATACCACTCAAACGTTGCCTTGAAGTCCTCCGAAAAAAAAACAGAATTTCAACTTTACGAGGTAATCTCAGGCACAGTCAGAGGATGAACGTAATTTAAATGTCATTAAAAGCAGCAGCAAATACTTTTATCTGAGTAAGTATACCATTATTATGTCATATAAGTGCCTATCATATCAATATGTTTTTGATTAGTATCATGGGTATCATAATATAGGGTGATATTGAAATTGAGTCGTTCATCTGGTAGCGATTTCTTAAAATTTATGATTGGAAGTGAAGGTGAAAAAAACGAACTTGTACCGTCAATTTTTAATTAAATATGATCAGAAATTAAAAATACACAAAATTTAATTAAATCTTAATGGAGAAATATTCGAATTTTACGTTTTTATTTCAGCAGCTATGGAGAACACGAATTAAATATTGTCATGAAAGTGGTGCAATAATATACCTTTATGTGACATGTTCTCAGTAATTTAATAACAATTTCCTTGTAAGTCTTTCGCTTGACTCCTATATTTCACGCGATACGTTTAATACTCTTTCAAAACAAGATATTTTTTCGCGATTAAGCAAAAATTACTACGCTGACTATATGATTTAATTTTAAGAATCAGTTGAGAAAACATACAATATACACTTAATTTTTGGCGAGATAAAGGAGTTTGAAATTTCTCATTTTTATGTATTATGTCTCTCTGGAGTGCACACACAAATGATTGTCGATTTTTTCCATTTATCGTTATTAATTTTTTTCTGTTTCTGCTAGCGATACCAGCGCTAATACAAATACAGTCTACCGTCCTATGGATCATCGTACGCACGATAGTACGTAATGTGAAAGGAACATTACGGTGCACGAGCAACTCATGCACGGTGGCACGACATTACGCAGCTCGGTATGGGAAGCGGGGCTTGAGTCAAGCCGTCTCCCTGCCGAGCGAATCGCGTACCGCCGCCTTCCCCTCCGAAAAGCAGCACTCATTGCCCAGCTGCCCGAAAATTCCTCAACCCCTCCACAACCTCACCATGCGTGCTCGCCCCCCACCCATTATTTTCCCCCTCACCCCTCCTTTCCCACACTCCCTCTCCCCTAAGCCCCCCCCCCTCCGCCCCACACGCCCCGACCCCTACGACTCCATAAAAGTGGCGTGCATGCACGCTCGGGATATCAATATTCCTCGGTGACGTAGCCGTTAAGATGAAACCGGTCGAGCGAAAAACAAGATTGCGCGAAAACTCGTGCATTACTCCTTAAAAATCAGGAAATTAAGTTATTGCAGTTGAATTTGAATTAGTTCACACAAGAAACCGTCCACTCTCACGTATCCCATGTGGTCTAGTGGCTAGGATATCTGGCTTTCACCCAGAAGGCCCGGGTTCGATTCCCGGCATGGGAACATTTTTTACAAACCGTTCCTCGTCACCTGAAATATGAGTTCGAAGGAAAATTTTCGACAATTGCGTTACTATGATACCTTTCTCTTTTTAGTTAATTAGCCTCCTTTTAAAACAATGCTAAAATATTTTTCCGTTTGTTAATTTTTTCACTCCCTCTATGGTGTCTTCAAATCAGTCGTTACATTAACCAGGACCACCTAGGGTTAAGAAAATATATCATTGGTCCAATGCTAAATCCGAAAAAAAGAATATGCATTTGGTTGGGTTTCCAATAATGAACTGAGTACTTTACTGCAACGTTCACTCCACATGGCGAAGATATAAACAAGAGATGAGGATAAATCAATGCTTTTTTTGTCAATATTTTTTGTCTGGAAGAGTTAATCTGCAGCCAACGTGTCCGATCTAGATATACAACCATTTGGAGCCGAAATCGAGCACAAATGCTCTTGCTGCTGCTTACATTAGTTTGGCACAAGTTTAAAAGTGAATTATCTGGGTAGGATCACGTTTTCTTCTAACGCATTGTTGTAATCGCTGTCCATAAAGCAAACTGCTCAGTATGGGCAATGCTCACAGCTACTGTTTCATCTACCTATTGAAATCATTGCCTCATGAGCACAATAGGAAAATAGCAATAAGCCGAGTGAACGCGTTATGGAGAACAGTGATCGTGCCTCTAAAGTAGAACCGTAGTCTTTAAGTGTTCCAAGAGTAGTCTATAATATGCGTAATGGCAACATTTAATGACTACCAATGTTTGAAAATTTCTCAGCTTCTCGTCATTGAACAAAATTGAGTGACAAATTAAAGTATTGCATGAATACTTCGCAGTTTTCGGCGTAAGTTATTTTTTTTGTTTTGGCATGTCAAATAACTTAATTGTAGTAGACGTTTGACATAGTAAATGTAATACATTTGAAATTGTAACATTGGTAATTACCTTTCGGATGAATAATGAAAAAGAAAACTTTGTTTGAATCCGCCAATTCAATTTAAGGGTTAACTAGTTTCGACGCAGTGGCGTCTTCACCATCTTCAGGTGCGAAAGAACCTAAGTACCTGAAAATAACGCCGCTGCGTCTACGTAATACAACTACGTAATACCCTGCGAGCCACCACGAGGGTGTGTGGCAGGGGGTGAAGATCACCAAACATGCACTATTGACATATAACTAGGATATTTAAATGAGACATGCTAGATAATAGGGTCACATGCAGCTACATGGTTAGTATCTACATAATAAGGAAGGGATTATTGTTGTTATTACATGCATCATGCACTACAGACTACTCTAACTATATTTCACCTACCTATCCCTTTGCTACGTTGCCTATTGTTCTCTCTTATGGTACGCGGGAAAAATGACATTTTAAATCAATCGGTACGACAATCTATCTTCTAATCTTGTTAATATGATCAAACCTAGTATAATACGCTGGGGTTCTTAATATATATCTAACGTCATCTGTGAACAAATCGGTTTCGAATTTACTTAACTTTTAACCTGCGTTCTGATAGTAATTCCCATCCTAGTTCTTCTATTAAACTCGTAACACTTATACAATTATCATAACAGCCTTTAACAAACCTAGCGGATCTCCTTTCAACGCGCTCTAATTCTTTTATCACACCTTCCTCTAGTCGAAACTAGTAGCACCGTAAAATAAATTGGACTCAAACAAAGTTTTATTTTTCATTTATCACAATGAAGTTCCACAAAGTTGAAACCATTGAGATAACCTCTCGTATATTTCTCCGGTCATTAAAATAAAATAAAGCAACCTGCTTTCACGAGGAAAATTTTTAGCAACGTATCAGTTATCATCATGCCAGTTCACAAAGTAAATGGAACGTGAATGTGGTGCCTACGCTACTGGCGCTTCGTACGCACCCTTGAGTCCACAATTCGGTTCCACCGCATGCCGCGAAAAGATTTAAAACGAGAAACGCCCGTCAACGAAACGAAAGCTTTCCGCCACCACTTTAAAGCGACTGGCAGGCGTCCAGCATCTCAGGCGGCCATTGTAATTCATCTTTCCGGAGTCTCGGAGAAATTGCGTAATTCGTTTCGTGCGCCCTCGCGGAATTGGCGCTCTCTCGCGGGAGGGGGGAGAGTCGACCAGCGACCGGCCTTTCATTTATCCACCGCTGCGAGAATGGCAGGCGGTGGTGACGCCACCCCTCCTCGCCGGCGCACAGTCACCCACTTCGCAACGGTCAGCGAAATAAAACGTTCCGTTTATTGGAGATGAGTCTCATAAGACCGACCGGTTCGTCGCCCGTGTTTTTCCTCGGTGAATGCTACAGTAACCTTCGGTGGACCAACCAATAAATGCCTTGTATGACATTTTATTCATATTCACGCTACACACAGAAAAAAATGCCCTCTTCATTCAAACGGACGAAAGCCATAAATTTCCAAGGAAAATATTATTTCCCTTATAAAATAAAGCCATTATCGCGGCAAATCGTGGATAAGATCGGAAACTCCCAAGAAGCTGAATAAAAATAAAATATAGAAATCTTCATCATTCATTGGTCGTTCAATCCTAAGATAGGTTGACTGCAACCCTCCACCCTTCCCTATCTAATGCTATCTCCCTTACCTCCTGGTATTTGGTGTTGGAAATGGGTGTGTGCTCAATGTTGAGTATTTCACGGGCCAACATTTTGTCATACAGTAGGAAATTATTCACACTCTCCTTTCCGACAAACTCATCATTGGTTGTTCAATTCTAAGATTGGTTGATTGCAGCCCTCCACCTTTACCTACCTAATGCTAGTTCATTAACCTCCTGGTATCTCTTACTATGTACTTGCCTCTTTATTTGGTCCATGAACTTATTCTCGAGTCTTCCTCTGGGGACTATTCTGTGAAGTTTACCTTGCATAATAGAAAATAGGACCACAAACCTCAAAGAAGATGGGACTACAAACCAGGAAATAGTATGTGAAAACATTCGTGTGGAGCGTGGAATTCCACGGATCGGAAGCATTGGAAAAAGCTGACGAGAACAGATAAGAAGACTTCAAAACCCGGTACTGGATGAGGAGGCTGAAGATAAAATGGAGAGGCAAAATAAGAAATAATGAAGTGTACAGGAGAGAAGATGAGGAAAGGACCATATGGAATACCATACTGAGAAGGAGAACCAGATGGTTTGGACACACCCTGAGGCAAAATGGGCTTGTGAAGACCGTAGTAGAAGGTAAAATTAAGGAAAACGTCCCAAGGGGAAGACCTAGGAATAAGTTCATGGACCTAATAAAGACCCACTCAAGACACTAAGGCCGTTTTCGAACTTGGCAAATCAAGCAATCTTGCCTTGAAACCTAATACGCATCGAAAGCTATGACGTCATGGACGCGTCATCACCATGCGCTGGCTCACTAGCTATCGAGGAAAGATACCAAGTCAACGAAAAAGGAGACTTGTTATGCTTGCTAGGTTTTAAGTTAGAACTCGGGGTGTGATAATATGGGCTTTAATGGAAAATAGAAGTGAAGAAACTTTCAAATGGATACTATTTTATCATTACTACGTATATTTGTGTGATATTTATTATTTTTTTACGGAAAAATAGATGCATTCGCTATATTTAAAGGCTTTTCAAATGTGAATATACTGATAAAAGATTTGGTACCTAATAGTTGTGTGAATAATTCCATACATTGTACATGTACCGTCCTTGTTTACTTCATTGAACCTACAAAATCTATCTTCCTTACTCTGGAAGGAAAAGAAATAAAATAATGATGAAATAAATTATATGAAAGAATTATGGTCCGATGGAAAGTACTCTGTGGTAGCCATAATTTCATTGGCAGCATTATTTTTAGCTAACGAACATCATAATTGTTAATAACGTTGACATTGGAGAGGTTTTCACTGCATTCATCAAAAAAAGGGGACAATAAACCATTAGGGTAAATGTAATTTGTTTTCAACTTAATTAACTATGTTAGTTACAACGCGCGTATTTATCAGTTATCAGTCGAAGATCATAGGTAGTTTGTTCGGAGTGTAATATATTAACAAACTGTTACCTGTTTTATCACGTAGAAAAGAAATATTATTATTCCTTTTTGTGTATAAAGACGTCTGCGGTGAAATACAGTGAGTGATATGCCGTCCACTTCAGCAGACCTAGCAATCGAAGCATAATAGTTATTCACCACATAATGGTATATGAGAATTATTTTATTCATAAGCAATAAGATTTAAAAAATTATATTCCCTTTTAATTTGTCGCGTACGGATGGGAAGCATTTAAAGAAGCAATCGACTTCCATCAACCACAAAAATTATGGACACGGATGACGCTTTTCGTATGTTTTACGAGATGAAGGCCGCATGATGTATCTTCCATCGTAAAAAGGGCTACGAAAGTGTCAAGTAAGCATTTCACTTTGCTTGCCTAGGTATCAAGATATCTTGATATCAAGTTAACTAGGCGTTTGCCAAGTTCGAAAACGGCCTAATAAAGACCCACACCCACTTCCAACACCGAGGCCCTGGAGAGAGATAGTAAAGGAGTATTGTGTGTAGCGGACAAGCACAAAATGGGAAACATGCGATATTAAATAACATTATATACCCATGCATATTATGTTCTTAAATATACATGAAGTTAATCTCATCGGCATATAGTGCATTACACCATTATTGAGGTAGCCCTCCGATAAAATGACGCGCGCTTGGCGGCGTTGCGTTGAAATATTACGTCATCAGGAACCCGGGTAGTTGTCGCAACGGAACGATATCGCATCACGTCGTCTATCCTAATTAATTTTGGGTGGTATTCATATTTTGAACAAATTATCTTTTTAATATCCACTGTGGAAGATGACTAGGAAGATGACACTAGGAAGTCACTAGGAAGATGTCACTAGGAAGATGACATATCCACTATGGATGATAACAGTAGGATTTGATTCTTCCCGCTCCCAAATACATCTAGATTAATGCAGCGATACCGTGCGATGCTGTCAAGCCACCGATGTGTCGTTTTTGATCATGTGACTTCTTCAAATTTTTATGCATTTTTTAAAGACAAATATTGATGTCTGCGGATGAATCCAAGTTTTATACCTGAATTATTAAAAAAAAACCTTCGGTTCGTCTCCAGTTCAAAGAACCAGCCAAGGAATAGGATGTGGAATGAAATTTGTAAGATTTCTTTGACGTACGACAACATCAGTTTCTGATTAGAATTGTAAAGACGACACCCGAAGTCTAGAAAGAAATGTATTATATTGTGGGTATAATGAGTCATTTTATGCAATTTCCTAATGAAGGTGTCGCTCACAGTGGCGCCATATATAATTAAGTTAATCACCTTAGCAGTTATAAATTCTGTTTACAAAACAAAACTATCTTCCATCATCGATAACCTAGTTTTCTCTAGTTTCCTTGGCAGGTACAGTACTTTCCATGAAGTCCCTACTTTCAAATTCATTCGTAACCAGAGCAGTACTGAGGGACGGGAAGTTATGCCATAACCTCTCATCAGTGAAGCTCTATTACGCGCGTCAAATATCGCTTCCGCCATAAAATCACCGAGAACATTTCAACGATTAACTCTCGAGGCCAAGTTAATAACCCAACGGAACTAAAAATGACCTGCTTTTAAAATCATTTTAAGCTTTCTCACGACCGTGGTCGTTAGCCACAAAGATAGCTCACTGATTCATCAGTCCGGAGGGACTTCAACGTGTAGGTATATGGAGCAATTATTGCATTTTAAGATCAGTTCCCTAAGGGGGAAGTGCTTTCAACTATGTTCAAGGGAGGAATGAAACATGATAAACGCGTCGAACGTGCGACAAAAAGTCAAACTTACATCATAATAGTAACCTTCAGTTAAACTCGGAATGTTTACTCAAAAAGAGTGTGCGATCACTTAATTGTCCTTATGTATAATTCGTTGTCTTCATGGAATCGACTTAACATAATGAAAAGTAAAGAAAACTTTGTAATTCCACATAAATATTTAATGTACGACCTAGGTTTCGACGTGGCACGTCATCATCTGGTACAATTGCATAGAAGGTGGAGAATATATAGTCACACACAAAATGATTTCAAAAACAAAATTCCCAAAAACACAAAGGTCTGAGGTGTGGGTTAAGGGGTATTCCATCCCTTAACCCACACCTCAGACCGTCATCATCAGGCAAGACAGTCTTGCCTGATGATGACTGCTAGTCAGTCGAAACACGTGTAGCAAGAGGTGAAATAAAAATTAGTAGACAGTACGAAATCTTTTGAGCTTCATTACTCATTATGCTGTTCTACGATATCTCGCCTGAAAAAGTGGACTTTCTCGTATAACTTGAAGCTGGCAGACCATTCCAAAAATTTACTTTCTCCTGGGCAGGGAAACTACAATGCGGAAAGAATCCTTTTTACACCCTGAAGAAACCCTTAAACTAAAACGTATTTTAAGAAATGACACTCAGTAAAAAAGTTCTTTTTTTTTTGGGAGGACAAATAAGTTTGGCCCACACTAGTAACATGCCTATCTTGGCCCAACATTGCCTGGAGTGGAAGAGTCAAACGAGAAACGCTGATGTCATAAAATTCTAGAAAAATGTTCTGCTGCCATTAAATGTGGTGTCGAGAAAACTACGAGAGTAATGAGAACATTACCCCATACAAGTAGCACATTATTCACGGAGACATGAAGAGTGCGTACAACGTTAAGAACAATATCATCCACTGGTCACAATCCACGTAAGTGAAGGTTGTGCTCGAAGGAAAAAGGCAGTAAATTGACTCTTTCAAATACCTCGGAGGCATGTGGGTGGAATAGGTAGTCAATCACGATCAGGATTGATTCGCAAGCAGCATTTATCATACTGTGAGGGTTAGTCTGTCGAATAAAAGGCAGCTTTTTTTTGGATCGTTCATTATTTTCCGAAGGCAATGTTCTATCTATAAATAAATCTCACTTCGCCACATTTTATGCTTCATAACGGTTTATTTCCCACGTCCATCTTACCTAGCCAACCAACCTTCTCCCTTCAATCACGATGGCCTTCAATATGCCTATCGCTCCCATTCCCACCTCCATCTGCAGGCTTACTCTGCATCTTTCTCATATCCTGCCATAACTTCTTTCCTTCGTCTACTACGCTAAACATCCCTTTGTTCGACAAAACTCTACCTTGCTACAGGAGAAATAAAATCGAGGGTCTTTGTACGCCTGCTCGCTATACGCTCAAGTGCTCAAGTTTTGAGTAATAGCAGAATTGACAATTTTACCGGAGTCAAATCTGAGTCAATACGGTCAAAGTCAAACCATATCATCTATTATCATTGCCTTGCCTGTCAATATCCACATTTTCATTTTGCTATCTTGATAAACGAGAGAGAAAATCGCGTGTCTTTGTATCTATATTCTACGTTCGTCAGAATGCAATATTTGAATTCCCGCCGCGTTCGAGACTCAAGACGGTGGATTTGATTAGACAAAAGCGTGTCATGGCCTGGGTATAAGGAGCTTAGGTTAAACCATTTGCCGCAATATCGATGGATCCAGGTGCGAGTCCCGGTTGTATACGAATCATACTTCCTCTGAGGAATTTCACAATCGGGTGGTTATCGATTTGTTGATTGGGAGAACTCTTGCGATTGAGGCCGAACTGAGAAACGATATTTTAACGTTTTACGAGTGGTGAGAAGATTAGGAAAAGAAGGTTGAGATGAATTACTCAGTTACTCGCCGGTGGCCAAGAGGTGTGCAGCCAACCCACTTGGAACGATATATTCACTCATATCTCCAGAATTAGATACTCAGGCAAGCCGACTCGGCTAAAAGAAATCATTTTGTTTCGTAAACATTTAAGCGAAAAATAACTATAGACCAGTGGTCAGCAACCTATGACCCGCGGGTCACCTAGTGACCCACTGAAAAACTTTGAGTGACCCACTTTGGATTATCCCATCTGTATAATGTTATTTTCTGTATTCTAAGATAATGCGTAATCTAATGCAGAAGTGATGTGAACCACCAGCAAAAAAGTTGAGTGAAAAAAAATTGAAAAATGACCCACTTGAAAAAAACGTTGCCGACCACTGCTCTAGACCGTTAGCTTAAATTTTGTATACGTCACTATTTGCCATGGTTTTAGCCTGATCGAAACTGGATATGTCCCGGTTTTGGGATAAAATAATTAGGTAACCCTAATATCACGCTGACAATTCTAATGCAGTTGTGCAATGAAAAACTCACCGTGCATGGGGCTGGTGAGTAATGCATAAGTTAACAGTACCCTTAATTTGCAACTTTGAATCGCCAAAAGGAAGAACATGTTTCTCAAATGCTTCTTACAAATAACCACCGATAGGTCAACGCGAGATAAATCCATTTCCTGCCCACAAGGACGAGATTAAATGAATCCCCGCGGCCACTGATATGAAAATCCCTCAAACAAGGGACTCACAGTTTCCTCTGTAGAGGCCAGAATAGACCGAAATCCCAAAAGAAATATCTCTCCACTTCAGCGCAAAGCAATTATTGATAAGAAAAAAATGCCATCTCCATTCCGCATCGTGCCAAAGACACTACTCAACGGGGACTATTTATGAGCGAACGACCCCTCTCATAGGTCATCCGACCAATTTAGTTCCTCTGAAAAGATGACAAGAAAAAATATTCCACTCATATTTCTCCGCCACGATTACGAAATAAATTCAGAGAGTAGGGGGTTAGCGTTTTTAGCAATCAGAATCTGGTATATAGGAGAGGAAACAAAAAAGCAGATAAATTAATTTGCAGGAAAAGTACGATTACCACAAAATACTTGTTTCCCTTTTAACTCATATAAAATGTGGAAAATGGACTACTTTTCGCCGGGAAAAATACATTTTACGTCTCCTTAAAGAGATCAACGAGGTAAATCGTCAAACACCGATTTCCATCTTTTTTTAGCACATTACTGAAAGTTCATAAGCTCAGATTATCAGAACATAAGTACATTCAGATTCATTAGGATAAAATAATTAGGTTACCCTAATATCACGCTGACAATTCTAATGTAGTTGTGCAATGAAAAACTCGCCGTGCATAGGGCAGGTGAGTAATGCATAAGTTAACAGTACCCTTATTTTGCAACTTTGAATCGCCAAAAAGAAGAATATGTTTCTAAACGTCACTATCTGCTCTTTCAGCGGAACCGTTGCGACGGTTCCGCTGAAAAATGGTCGTTAAGAGGGGTGATCGTTCGACAGGAGTTCAGTTTCTAGGAGTACAGATTTACACGGTACAATTTCCTTTATGAGGGAATTTGTACCTTAGTTTTTACAATAAAATATACTGTGTAAAGCGCCCTTTAAGAGGGGTTTCACTGTATTAGGTCGTGTTCTCACTCTTCCACTATCTCCAAGACCAAAAACTGTCCTAATATTATTCCGAACGAAACTAAATTCACTAATGGTTTACCGCATACAACTAAGTCTGGTTTCTACGAGAAATGACCAAGTTTACAGGCCAGTGAACTTATGTACATACAAAGAAGAAAAACCTCGGACCGCAGATGCAGACACAAGGCGAAGGCAAGAAAAACCGTGTGAGTAGATTGATAATAAAACTCAAGTGCTGACGAAGGATTGGCTATATAACAGAAGGGGAAAAATTTCTCGTATGAACTACAAGCAACTTTCGTAAAACCAAGTTTGAACCCTGATCTGAAAAAAGAAGGCGTCAGAATTCGAAGACAATGGATCAAATATTGTGTTTCTATACGGGCCAAAATTTGCATTCAGAATCATAAATAAGAGGATGGAAACTAGCGTAATAAACACTATGATTGCCAATTTTACTTTGAGAAAACAAAGAGAAGTCGAGATTCTCTTGCGAAGATGGTAACTTTAGGAAAATGGGACTAAGTGCCTAGAACAAGATGTTTCTACTTGTTTCGTCGGTTCCAACAAGACGTTCCGCTTAGTGACAGGAGAAAAAGTTATACACATACTGATGAAAATAGGAGAAGACTGAAGAGATGTACCTGTGTTTAGTAACCATTCATGATTTACATAGTATCACCTCGCTTGAACATTCCCCTATGATCTTACTTTCTCTATGAATTAATGTCTCGTAGTACCCAAGAATCAATGGTATTAGTAATGCATATCAATAGAAGTATGTTAATCTGCGTACGTCACGGTCGCATATTTGTCAACGCTACAGCATTCCGTTGGTTTATGGTTTGGCCTTGAACTGCCCTCCTAACTGCTTTCTGGTTCCAGCCTAGCGGCCGGGGGAGCACGCCAGACTCTGATTCGAACCCGAGACGAGTATTGCATGCATGGTTTGTTGAATCACCATCTGCCACCAACCCTGAACACGGCTTGCACGGTATTTCATAGACGTAATAGACTCATTCGAAACTTGTACCTTGCTCAGACGGTACACATTAGGAAGGATAATCACGGCAGGCAATAAATATGGGAAATCAAAGGCAGATGAAGTCATGGGGTAAAGCATCGCTTAACCTTTTGCATGCTTAACAAAATAATTATTCACATAAATCTAACCCACCAACGTATCCCATGTGGTCTAGTGGCTAGGATATCTGGCTTTCACCCAGAAGGCCCGGGTTCGATTCCCGGCATGGGAACAAATTTTTGATTAGGAAATTCACGTGAAATAAGTATCTACACGAGTACTAAGGGTTAACATAAGAGTAATTGCACCAGAAAGTCAAATTTTGATTATGTAAAATATTTCTATTCTTTTGCCAGATGATGCAATTCCTCGATAAACGTTTGAAGTCATAGTACTTTACATAGCCATTATATATGCTATATGCAGCTAATTTGGAAGAAAAACAACTTTTAAAGGGATACGGTCCAAAGTCAATATTTTCCTGAAATTCAGTGACCAAAATTCTTAAAATCTCCATTTATAAAAAAGCAAAGAAAGTTTACTTTAACCTCATTATAGAGGACATTACCCTTGAAATAAATTAATGCTCGCTGAATGCTCGCTACATGCTATCCATAATGGCTGGTGGGACAACTTTGACGACGTGCGAAAGAAAATAGAGCATTTGACCGGCATGCCATGAATATACTTACTGTTGAACACTTACTGACACATCCAAGAAACTGAGGGCCTTGAAATTTCAAGAAAATTAGAATGGCACTAATTATATAAGTGATTGGCTTTGGATCTCACCCTTTATATATAAGTATTCTCAAGGGAACAGGGAAAGGAGCTCAGGAAGGACTTAGTTTCATAAGAGGGCGTGTCCGATACAACACTTCTCCCAAACGGATTCCCACGGATGTATTGCGGTGTACGTGCTAAAGATACGCCAAGATTAAGAAATAAAACTACTGTGGAGCAGTTTTCACTGCCTGAGTTACGCTTTGGGCTCTTCCCAAGGACTGCGACCTTGTCGTAGTGGAAGGGCTTGCTGGCTCCCGCAATGAATCTCACAGTTTAAGAGCCTAGACCAATAGGAATTGCTCCTGATGGCATCGCCCACACTAGAAAAATAGAAATAGTGGTTTTCACCTCAGATGGCTTACGTTAGCTTGAGTGAGATACGATTTTGCCTAAAAATCAATGAATTTGGTCGCAATTTTAAAGAAAAATATCGCACCTTTCCGAAAATAGCAAATTATTGGAACCTTTTTGCGCTACTCTCCGAGATAATTTCCATAAAATGCATGTCATTTTACGTCGGAATTCGCACGGGTATGAACTCTAGAGAGACAATGTTAAACTTATTCCAGGTTTCCTTAAAACATGCGTGATTCGATAAAGTTTGGGAAATACTGGGCTAGAGAGTGACCTAAGGTTCTTTACTCCAGCGGAGTTACCAAATAAGGGTGCTGTGCATCTCGGCCGGAAACGCTCTTAGGTCTGACTTCTGCCGCAGCCTAGGAGAGATCGTCATCTTCACCATCATTATACACCCAGGACAACAGCATCACTGATGGCACTGTGGAAAATGCGATGCAAGGGATCAGAAGAATGTTTACAGTGACATTATTATACGCATTGTTCATCATTTTGAGATCCTTCATAGATATGAAGGATTCCCATTCCCAATAAGTGCAAATATGTTTTTTAAGAAATACACCTCGTAGGCGTCATGGCGATCACCTAATTTTCGAGATAATTCATTTTTATTCTGCAGTCGAAATAGACTAATAGTAAGCAACGAGCGAAATATAATGACTTTACTATGAGTGGCTTAGGTAAATTTATTTACTATGAGTGGCTTACGATGAGTATTTACCTACTATAGTATTGTATGGATTCGTACAATAAAAGCGCACGGACGTCTGCGGAAGCTTTTTCGGCCGGGGTATACAGCCCCCTTAAGTGATTTCACAGTCCCCATAACTACCATATCGTTCACTCGTGACATCATACAATCAATGAGTGGTGGATCTCACATTAAATTCGCAACCAAGCACCTCTTTTTGATTCCATGTTCGCTCAATTCCTCAATGGAGAGGCATCTAATCGTCGTAAACGCCTTAATTGAGCACTCATATGGCGTGCCTCCTTCCCGAACCAAGGGCCATCGACAACTCCTCCTTTCAGCTCTTCACGCTCCACAGCACCCCTCAAGATGGCCCTTATCAGTCGAGTGCCGAAGTGGGACAAAGCAGAGGCGGCCACGAGTGAAAGAACGCCCCTACTCGGAACCCCTTCTAAGCACGAGGACGAGAACTTGGGGAGAACAGTCGGGTAAATAACAGATGCTTGACAATACAGGAGAATAAATATTTTCAAACATATGTTTAAAAATTTAAAACCACTAATTGCTGGTTGCAGGAACATTACATAAGTATTCAACAAAATTATGGAGCCTGAAAGCCATGGAAACGATTCAATAAGTCTTACAAAAGCATTTGATAAATTTATCCGTTTCATACACGGTCCCATAACTTATGGACTAGAGTTATCATTCCATAAGTAGCTAATATGGCGGGCGCGCGATTAATCGCTTGGAGACCTAATTACGTGATAAAAGGCTTATGACGAGACGAAGCATGAGCTTGTTCACCACAACTTACTAATTATGGTTAGCATTGACAATTATAAATAGGATGAACCTTCAGAAAATGTATCCAGCCATAGAAGATAAGATTTAATATCCGAAGAAATCAGCTTTAGGTATGAAGATAAATTATAAAACTGGCAGATACGTTCCTGCCACCCGAATATTTTTATGAGGTTCAAAACTAAATATAATCCGTAACTATTGATTCCATCATTAAATATTCATGCAACCCGCCATAAAACAACAAAGCAGATTATGTAATGATGGTTTACCGATTCTAACAGCAAAATGAGACCATTTTAAAAGCCAACACGATGTGACTGCGGGAAGAACTTCAGAGTTGACGGTTACGTCGCTAAAATGACCTTGTTCATGGTGAGAACATATGCTACTAAAAACACTTGACGTTATCAGCCATGTAAAGTTTAGCGAAAAATACACATTAAATCTTTCTCAATGCCATTTCACTCAAAGAAACAACTGTACATTAATGAAGTCTTCGCAGGTTACCCACCAGGTAAGGTATTCGTCGGCCGACGTAATTTGACAACACTAAATTAGTTGGCCGAATGCACGGCTACTGGAATTGGCAGACGAAAAAGACCATTGATATCCGGATGGAAACTAAACGTTTAAACTATGACAGAGGCTAAGCGAGGCTTCGAAACCCACGCTCCGAAAAAGCATGGCGGTAAGGTAGAAAATTTGACCCCGCCAATCAGATATGACATGACTTGAGGAGAGTGGCAGAGTTAGCCATCGATACGCGAGCCGACAAATACCTTACCTCGCGGAAAACCTGCGAAGGCTTAATTAATGCTATTCGCCGCGAGAGAACCAAATCATTTTTAATAACTATGCATTATTGGAACAGCTGACGAAAAGGAACCGGAAGCCTTCGAAACCTGGTGCTGGAGGAGAATGCTGAAGATAAAATATACGGGCAAAACAAGAAATGATGAAGCGTACAGAAGAGTAAAAGAGGAAAGGACCATGTGGAATACAATACAGAAAAGATGAACCCGATGGATTGGACACACCCTGAGACACAATGGGTGTGTGAAGAACATAATTGAAGGTACATTAGAGGGATAAGTCCCCAGAAGAAGACCCAGGAATAAGTTCATGGGCCAATAAAAGAGGAAAGTTCATAGGAAGAGATACCAGGAGGTAAGGGAACTAGCATTAGACAGACAAGGGTGGAGGGCTGTAATCAACCAATCTTAAGATTGAACGACCAATGAAGATGAACTAGGTATTGTCGCTTACCTCTGTGTCGGCGTCTTCTCTGACAGTTTACCATTGGCGCACAACTCAGTAATTTTGGCATTCGTTATCAGCAGGGTCGATTCGATTCGATATATCCGTAGCTCTATCGACACGGGTATTCGCAACTATTCCCACGAAATGCCGCCATTGATGCGCAAGCTGGACATGTACTTCCCTGACACATCAAAGGAAAACTACGAATATAGATGTAAGTCGCCATTTTTAATAAAAAGCCACTGCCAAAACAGCAAAAAAGTTTAACAGCCTATGCAATTTTTATGGAAAATACACCAAAATAAGCATATGAATGTCGGATTAGTGTACGTTGCGTACCGGCATTGAACGGAGAATACAACCGATATTGATTGAACGAATGATACAATCAGTATAGATTGACCTTGCGTTATCAGAAATCTGACACTAGTAGAATCATGTCGTACACATCAATTCGAAGCCTATGAGTACCTGTAGGAGAAAGTGTCAATGAGAAACGTGTACAGACTTTAAGTAATGAGCGTCATGTTAGAACTTGAAGAAATTCCTCAAAATCAGCGTAAATCAGGAACCATTTCATAATTGTAAAGGCCAAGGTCGGATGCCTGCTTGAAATAAATTATCAAGTAACAATGTTCCTTGATTCCTTTTTCACACTTGTCATACCCTGTCCCTCTCTAAACTGGTTCCATCCAAAAATTTGTATGAAACTGCAACGGTAAGATTTACACTCCACCTGAGAGTCGAAAACCGAAAATAAAACACCGACCCTCCGATATCAGACTGCATTTAACCATAATATGACCGGCGAGCTACCACGACCGGGACAATGCATAGTTGTTCTAAGTTCCCAAAACCTGTGCAAGGTACGAAAAATGAAGTACCTGTAAAAGGGATTTTGATTGCTGGATTGGTGAGAGTGAAGGTTACAAAGTCGATAGCCACGGCAGGTGTGTATGTACTTGCACACCTGCACGCTCCGTTCAAATCGACAGCGAGCGCCCTATATGTAACAAGTGCATAGAGCGTGCGTGCATTAGTGTAAAGTTCTTTCTGCAGTGCTACTAATGAGTTTCTATTGAAGAAAATTAAATTTAAAAATTTAAATCTCGAGAATAAAATAAGTATAACAAGCAGGTATAATTTAAAATTAGTTACGACGCGAAAAGTGGAAATTTTTTTCTGAGGAAAATACTTATCAAGCTACCTTGTGCATGTCTTATGCCAATAAACTTTCTTTAAAAAGAATAGTGCGCTCGCTGATTTTGCATCCCACCTGTACGGATACTCCATTAAATCTAGAATTTACAAGCTTGCAACCAAGGAAGGTCACAATATCCAAAGAATAATGCAATCTCACTCAATGCAAGTGTGTACTGAAACGTCAAGGTCTCACGGATAAAGGATTTCGAGGAATGAGAGAAAGTTTCGATGAATTGGATGGTAGTCTAACTGGCTGCTCATACTGATCATAGAGAAAGAAAAAGTTTCTCAATCAAGTAATTCAGCCTATCCGTTTCTCCGATATCACACAAGTGGTCCGATAGACAAGAATAAATGGAGAACCAAATGACATTAGTTTAACTTCGCGAGTGATTCCACGGTCGGTGTCGCATCCAAGGTTTTCCTCATTGAGTCCTGTCTCCCGAGAGGTGGCCTACTTAAACGGAGGCTTTTGAATTGAATGCGTCGGTACGTGGGAGTGAATCCACTAAGTCACTCGAGGGATCAACTGGCCTCCACAGCAGTGTACAAAAGCCGAGCAGTCTTCTAATTTATTAACTCTTGTAACTTTTACAGACCACAGAAAAATTCAACTTCACCACGATCCGGGTTTTGACGGCTCAGCATCATCATCAGGTGATTATTAATAAATTTTTGCGATGGAGTACCACATTTTTAACGAAGATCGAGTTTTATTCTTACAAACAGTACCTAACACCTGCCATGGGGTACATTCAGAGAGACCCAATAGGTTGCTTCGCGCGTAAAGTTTTTGCGTGCATCAACCATATTTATCGTAGATTCCTGCGGCGCACATTGAATCTGGGTCGGCACAGTTAGAGATTAAATTTGCAAGGATTTTACAATAGTTTCATATCCGTAAAAGTCAGTGTTTTTTTTATGAAAACGTTGGAAAAAAAAGTGGCGGTTTGGGTGAGGATGTCATAGGCGGTACTTTCCCGAGACAACACATAATTAGCAGAAAATATATCTGGATGATTTTTACGATACGCTACCACTTTTCGCGATCTCTTATCTTCACTCGAGAGAAAGTTCAGCCCGTAAATACAATTTTACGACGATTCTCCTTAGACAATAAGACATTTCCTAACGGTTTGTGTTCGATTAATACCGTGATGCATGCGAGATGCTGAACATGATATAAGTACTTAAAAATGACGATCTAGGCTTCATACGCTTCATCAGATAAGAAGACACGTATCTCATGATGGGTATCAATGAGAGAGTATTGCTCATTAAGCAAAACTTATCTTACTACTTATATGAATATACACAAATTTTTGGCAATAGTTGAAAAGCACAACGGATATTCTATATTTTAATGATTTCACAGAGGAACTACGTGATGGAGGAATTGAGTTACTTGGGTACCACTAAGACACGGGAAAATTCAGATCATTCGAGATTTAGTACGACGCACGATACAACTAGAACTCTGCCCTGCTAAGGCAAAAGACAGTTACTGATAAAATTGCACATTTGATTTTGTTATTTTCAACGTTGCGGACTTCAAAAAACGAAGCAAATAAAACATATCTACAGCGGTTCGCCTCATATCACGGTCTGCTTTCGCGATATCTACAGCATAAATGTCAGTTTTCTAGGCCAAATAACAGCAATTACAAGTCTCTCTCCCAGAGAATCTCATTACATTTGTTCCCTTATGGTTCTTCTTCTTGCACTGACAATCCAAGCATTAACTAAAGCTTGTACAGGTGGTCTCTTCAAAGATGGGCTAGATGAAGAATCGAAGATGAAAACTTTAACAAACAATAACCAACCAATATAAAAATAAGATTCAGATACAACAAGGATGCAGTTATTGGATTTTAGCTTAGTAGGCTAGAACTGATAGAAGCGACAAAAGAAGACAGACACATTGCCGAACTTTAAGGTAGCACAGGCTTCACTATGTGAGTCAAGACAAATACTAAGTTACACATTCTTATTTCTTCAATTTTAATAATCCAGGCATTCGCCGATGAAATGGGAAACACATAGAATTACAAAAACAAGGTACAACATATGCAGATAATTCCACGAATATATTTTTGATTACCACATTTGTCCGGTCATAGAAGCCGACTGCAGCGCCATTTGCGTGGAACCGCCGCATTTCGACTTCAAATACGGCAGATAACTTTGTAAAATGGTTGGTAAAATGCCTAAATTTTATTTATATTCATCTTTAAAGTACTTTTTGGCTTTAAAAAAGTTTTATCTAGAAGCTTAAGGATGCAACTCTCGTTAAAATTGACGTTTTTCTGTTGAAATCTGGGAAATCTCTATTGAAACCCATGTTAAAATAGCAGCTTTCAAGGCTAAAATACAGAAAAAGAAACCGAAAACACTATTTTTTTATAAGTTCATAAATTGCGCATCAAATATATTATATTTAAGTTCTCTGAAAATCTGGAATAAGTGACCTAGAGGCCAAAGCCATTTCAAATTTGAGTAAAATTCTTTCTTACTACGCATAATTAGTGATTACAACAAAAAACAGCGCGACTCTATCATTAAACACATCATTAACATATATTTCTTCATCATTTCCGCCCTATTTTTCCCCGTTTTCCATGGCTGGTGTCCTACATCTTGCCGCACGTTTCTGCGGTGTCTCACAGGGTACAGATTTGCCCTGCTAAGCTTAAAGACAGTAACTGCATCATTCTTGGTTCTGAGTCCTGGCATGCTAAAGTTTTCACTTCGAGTCTTCGACTCTCCATAGAGTCCCTCTTTGAAGAGATTACATGTTAATGGTAGTTTGAGCGAAATATCATTTAACCTAGAAATCAATGAATTTGGTCTCATTTTAAAGAAAAAGATCTCACCCTTCTAATGACACCAAAAATTCAACCCCTTACCACATTACTTTCGGAGTTATTTGCCAAAAAATACCAGCCCTTTTACATGTGAAATGGTACGTGTATGCACTCCAGAGAGACATTATTTACAAAATAAGGAATTTCTAACACCTAGATATCGTAGAAAAACTAACAACGTGTAATTTGTATATTTTCACAACTATTTTTGAAAATTAATCATATTGTCGCTGAAATAGGTTCTTGGGTATCACAGTAAACCTTCCATTTTGAAGGAGTTTCTAACGCACCGCGCGAAAAAAATGAGTCAAGTTAAAGACTTTTTTAGATATTTTCATTTAATAACTTACAATTTCTGTCATGTAAAACTATATTATTGCACCATTAATAATGCAACATTTAATTCCTGTGTCCGGCAGCTGGTTAAATTAAAACGTATAATTCGAATATGGTATCTATTATAACTAGGGAACTATCTCGCTCGGACTACCTTAAGTAGTCAGTTCGTTGCCAATTGCTTAGACTGTCAATTCGGGAATTATAGAGTGACGGTTTATCATGAGGGAACAAGAGTAGGTATTGAGATTCTCGGAGAGAGTGAAGTAGTTCCTGTTATCTGGCAAGAAAACTAAAATGTATACCGTAAACATGGCTAGTGCTGGAGATGATACTTGATACAGATACGTGATATCTGATACAGATACAGTTTATTTATTTAGTTTTTTTATATCCTTAAATTTGGAAATAACAAAATTAACTCAATATCTCAAAATGAGTAATTTTGTCGGTTACTGTCTTTTGGCTTTGCAGAGCGGTACTAGCATAAAAAGTCTACATATTCGGATTACCTAGGAGCCATTTGCTCTCTTTTGCTCTCTTGCTGTGATTTGTTCTCAGAACCATCGAATATTAGCGTTGCCTTAAAAAAAACTTATGCACCTTCTATCTTCCATTATGTCTCTGTTACATTTCAGCATACGTCAGTATATACTAGGGGTGAGCCGATATCGATAACCGATAAATATATCGGCCGATATCAGCATTTCATAACATCGGTATCGGTTCGATGAAATAGCCGATAATTAATAGGTATTACTCGGAACGTGCGTAAGTATACATATTTCGCTCCAAGTGATTTCCGAATTTCACCTGTTTTAGCGCAAACAATTGATATCAAAGTACCGCAAGGAGGCGTACAGTATTGATGAGTAATTCACGAAGGAATGGAGTGGCATTTGTTGAGTTAAAACTTCAGTGGAAAAGTTTTTATCAGTTCAAAATAAATAGTCATCTATCTAACCGTGATCGCCTAGAAGAAGATAGCATCATGTCAGATGTTTGGAAGTATTTGAAAAAGAACATGCGAGACCCTAGTCGTGCGTCTTGCCAAATATGTGGTATGCTTGTGCCTCGTGGTGGGAGTAGTTCCCGTTCGTATACCACGACAAATCTAAAAATTCATCTTAAGAATGTTCATTCAAAAGAAATTGAGGAACGGCAAAGTTTTCGGCTCAACCTGGAGCACCAATATTCCATTCTACGCCTCTGTCTCCGATATCAATTTGAACGTCTTGGAATGAAGAACTACTGGATGACCCTCAGCCTTCATCTTCAAGTTGTAGCAGTAATTCTGTAGAATCAGTGCCTTCCTCATCATCTGCGGAAACTACTTCCACCACAGCAAAAGAAATGCGACTTCAAACAACCCTGGGAGAATGCTGGAAAAAACCACTGACCAGAAAAGACTGCCTTTACAAAAAGATATTGGAGTTAATTGGTGGGATGCTGATTGAAAACTTCCAAACATTTAGATGGACTTTCTAGTGCAAATGATTTACTATTTATGTAGAGTTTTTTCTTTGGTTACTAGTTTGTGTAACTTATTAAATTGCGGCTTTTGAGTTGTATATCGGGATCGCCAATGTTGGAGTACTTAATAATATATTATGGCACCTTGAACTGATGTTTATATTGAAAGTATATATTTATAGTGTATATAAACATTCTTCATGGTTTCGTATGTACTAAATAAAAATTACGCGCAACAAATAAAAACATATATACACTCAAGGTTTCATCAGGAATAGGTGTGTACTCCTCCAAAGAAGAGCCTACCCACTTAAAGAATATATTTTTAAAAATATCTGAAATCATAAATAAAAACATTGTTCTTCAATTTTGAGTCAAGCAACTTCAAATATGTTATTTATTTTTAGTAGCGACAATTGGAATTAGCTCACAGACTAGCAGTCACCGCAGTGTGTTAAGTAAGTTGTTTTATGTTAAATTTGAAAAAAATGACGAAATGCTAAAGAAAGCTACAGCACTTTGTGGTAGGATAGAGATTGTGTTAACATTTTTAAATATTTCTAATGTTAAGCCTACATAACCTTTTACTTACAATTGTTTTCTCTTTTCCTACCAGGTTTCATAGATTTGATCACATGTTTGGAGCCAAGATTTACTGTCCCGTGTAGACAGACGTTTTCCCGGTCAGTGATACCAGAAATGTAAAGCAGGACATGGAAAAATGTCATGCAAAAAATTAAGGAGGCAGACACCATAACATTTACAACAAATTTATGGTCATCTCACTGTTGTGATGATTCTTTATCCTTGACTGGACATTTCATCACCAAGGACTATGTTAAGACAAACTTGTGTTTAGAAGTTGTTCCTTTCAGACCAACATATCATACAAGTGAGAACATAGCTGAGTTTTTGATTGCAACCCTTGAGTCTTGGGGTATAGCGAAAGAAAGTGTCCACCATTTTATCAGGTACAATTCTTTTAACACGGCAGGGGCATTTAATTTTTGTGAGCTTCCCAGTTTAGGATGTGCAGTTCATACACTACAGTTGGTAGTTAGAGAATCTGTGCTCAATCAAACCCAGGTTGCAAATTTTTGTGCAAAGGTTAGAAGAGTGGTGGGTGATTTTAAACATTCATTAAGTGCTAACAAACTTCGCAAGACTTACCAAGAAAATAATCATGTTCCAAAACACAAACTGATTCCAGACCAAAATACAAGATGGGATAGCACATTCCTCATACTTGAAAGATTTCTTGAGCAAAAGAAATTGAAATGTGGTCTAGGGCCCAATTTAAGTATTACTGAACTACCAAATCGTCAAGAATGGGAGCTCTTAGAGAATATCGTGCCTTCCTGAGGCTGTTACGATCTGCAACACTGAAACGAGTGATGAAAGTTCCAAAATGTCTATTGCCAATATCATCCCCTTAAATCGCAGTTTAATTGTGAACATCAGTTCGATGACTTGCCACCATACAACCCCATTTAAATCCCTTCGTCAATCTTTGTTACACAACTTGCGTAAACGGATCCATGACATTGAAACTTCGCCAAAATATGCACTTGCCACACTTCTAGAAGCCCGTTTTAAAGACTCAGTATTTTCCAACCCCGAATCCAGAGAAAATGCCAAAAAAGGCCTTCTTGAAAAGCTCAATAGTCTTGACTATGAAACTTGCAGAGAAGAGGAGATGGCGAATGTTGGATCAAATGGCAAGGCATATCCTGTTACTACTAATTCATCCAGTTTCTGTTTTTACAGTGTAATCCTTCCTCAAGGAATGCAGTCTAAAAAAACACCAGCTGGTGAGTTCATGAGTTATTAAATGGCACCACTGATTCCATTAGAAAATGATCCTTTAGAGCATTGGAAAAATAAAAAAGAATATGTTCGTCTTGCCAAACTTGCAAGAAGGTACCTTGCAGCACCACCTGGATCAGTTGCCTCTGAACGTTTGTTCAGCACGGCATCTTTGACTTCCTCAAAATCAAGGGGATCTCTTAATCCAGAAAAGGTTAAACAGCTTGTTTTCTCGCACAAGAACATGTATATAAAATAATTTGTGTATGATATATTAAATAAATTACTCGGTTGTTCTAGATATTTTAACTTTTTCTGTATACCATGAATTTGATGTAAGGGATTACTTTTTGCACCAACTTGTCCTATTCCATTGAATTTTTTTTCATTTGAAAACCCAAATGCAAATTTTTCATTTGTTTAAATACTACATAAAAACAGCGTAAATAACCAATTCCATTTTTCCATTGTACTTGTCTCGAGAATAATCTAGGTTATCACCCATTAGTGACTATTTTATCACTTTACAAAGAAAATTGGGGTGTCAGTAATCATTATCGGATTATCGGTAGGGCATTATCGGTAAATCGGATATCGGAATATTCTGATATCGGCTCAACTCTAGTATATACTCTGTGGTTTCAGGCCCGATGGAGTGGAAACGGAACCTAACTGCAATATGAAAAAATAAGCAACTCCAACTGTGATAATATTTATTATTATATAATATATTATAATAAAAGTTATTACGACCGGTTTTGCTTTTTACAGCATCTTCAGACTTGATGAAGATGCTGTAAGAAAGGGAAACCGGTCGTAATAAATATTATCACAATGGAAGTTGCTCATTTTTTCATATTCCAATTACGTCAACACAGCTATACCTTCATGAGTATGTTCGTAGTGATACTGTGGCTTGGTACGAGCTAACTCAATGCATGAAATCCAAAATATTAATTTCTCTCGTAATTTATGGAAGGAAACTGCCTTCTACTACAAAGCTATTGATTTTAATGTGCAGAAATGACACTTGCGGCAGTTTTATGTACGTGGTGAACTTCAACTGTGATAATATTTATTATTATATAATATATTATAGTAACATTTATTACGACCGGTTTTGCTTTTTACAGCATCTTCACACTTGATGAAGATGCTATAAAAAGCGAAACCGGTCGTAATAAATATTATCACAATGGAAGTTGCTCATTTTTTCATACTGCAGTTACGTCAGTACAGCTATACCTTCACGAGTATGTTCGTAGTGGGGGTTATTCATGCGTAATTTTGTAAGTAACAGTCTTTTGGCTGAGTAAGGCAGCTAAGTTGTAGATTTGGATGTGTAATGGCCAGTTGCAAGAAAATTTAGTTATGGCTTTCATAGTTATAAGATCCATAAAGTTATAGGTCTCATAGATATATTTCGGATGCAGGAACACCTCTACTAGTCACATCACTTATTAATCAATAGTTAATAGCTTCTAATTGTGGATCCAATCTTTTCCGGTGGATAAGATTTATGAAAGTTTAGCCGGTTAATAATTTCTAATGCACATTATAATTAGTCAGTAAGAGTAAACATACTGGTCATTTGTCTTAAAACAACTCATTTATCTAGTAATTAAGTCTCCAAGTGATTCATTGCGCATCCGCCATCTTGGCAACTTACGGAACTCAAAACTCCATTCAATAACTTATGAGACCAATAAATTTATCGAATGTATCTGCAACACTTATTGAGTGGTTTCCACGGCTTATGGGTCCCATAAGTTTATAGAATACATATGTGTCGTTCCTGCAACTGGCCATAAATCAGGTAAACTCGGCGATAGAGCCGTAAGGAACTCACCTAGCGACGAGACCGCCCTCTTCCGGAGTGTCCATCTGCGTCGTCGCGGGCCTCTCTTCGTCCCCGGGGGGCGGCCTCCTCCTCCTCCGGCGGGGGGCAGCGGCGGCTGTCGGGGGGCCGCGACACCCGGCCGGGGGGGCAGGGCCGAGGCCGGCTCGAGCGGGGCGATGAGGTGGATGAGTGGGGGCGGGAGGCCAGGAGGGGCAGGATCGAGTGGAGGGGGGTGGGGAACAGGAGGAGGGGCGGGCAGGAGGCGGGGGGATCGGCGGGGGCGGCGGCGGAGAGGAGGAGCGGTCGCCCCCCGGAGGCGGAGGTTGCGGGCCGGAGGAGGAGCCTCCAAAGGGTTATGAGGATCGCGAAGCTGGAGTCGCTATGTCCCATGCAGGGCCGGGCCACCCTCGGCCACCACTCCCCCAGGCCCTGGAACAGAAAAGTGAACTTAAAAGAATGTACCGAAGAAGCGAAATATTTCCGTGATGCATAAGTGAATACAATTAACTTCTTTTCTGGTTGGGTATAATTCGGTACCTCGGACAACACGCATATGTTTACGTGAATATAAGTTCGATGGTACTTGGATAGCCGAAATACATTTAACCATACATTTAAGGTAGATTGAGCGAAATATAATTTCACCTAGAAATCAATGAATTTGATCTCATTGAAAAAATACTTCACCCTTCCAAAGATACCAATATACCTATCAGCCCCTTGCCAAGCTACTTTCTCAGATTTTTTAAGAAAAATACCACCTCTTTTGCATGGGAAATGGTACGTGTAAGCACTCCAGAGAGACCTTATTTGAAAAATGAGGAATTTCCAGTACCTAAATCACGTCAAAAAATGAACATTGAGGAGTTTGTGAGTATTATCCACTATTTTTTTAGAATAAATTATTTAATTAACCCAGTATTTTTTCAGGATCGTAAAAACCCTTCCGTTATGAAGGATTTCAAAGTACCGTGAGGAAAAATTAGTCAAATCAAAGACTTATGCAGATGTGGAGGTAGATTTCTCGGGTTTCCATCCGGGTCAAAGGAGTTATCTCCGACATGTTTCGGCAGCTTACTCCGTAACCGTCTTCAGGGATGAAGACGGTAGCGGAGTAATCTGCCGAAAGGACTTCATCCCTGAAGACGGTATCGGAGTAAGCTGCCGAAACATGTCGGAGATAACTCCTTTGACCCGGATGGAAACCCGAGAAATCTACCTCCATAGCATTCACCGGGAAAACCTGAAATCATTCATCACTTATGTAGATATTATTATTACTACTTAGAATTTTGGTCATATTTAAGTATTTTATTGCACTTTCTCCCCCCCCTTTGTTGTATGGTAGTTACACATGGGTATGTCAGTATACACATAAGAGTAGAATGAATGCCGTGGGTATGAGTTATCTGAGGAGTGTTTGCGGCAAAATTAGGATGGATAGGGTCAGGATGAGTGGGTAATAAATGAATGTGGGTTAGATGCTCCAGTAATGGACATATATGAAAGGTGTGCTTCGTTGGTTTGGCCATGTTGAGAGAATGGATAAGAGTCGAATAACGGAACAGATATATAAGAGTGAAATGAATGGTGCGAGAGGTAGAGGTAGGCCGAGAAAGTTGTGGTTGAATGTGGTTGAGAAAATTCTTAGGAGGAGGAATGTTAGGAGTCATAAAAACAGGAGGGCGTGTATGAAACAGTGTATGGGGGTAAATGAGGCAAAAGAGGTTTGCAAGGATAGGTCAGTATGGAGGAAATTATTGAAGCAGAGTTAGGTGTACAAATATGTATTCATGAGTGAAACTTTGTGACTGTGCCTACCCCGGAAGTGAACAGCGTGAATGGCATGTCTTTGTGTATGTATCAATAATGCAATATCAAATTCATGCTTCCTACAGCTGCAGAAATTGAAACGTGAAATTCGAATATGGTCTCCATTACGTCCAGGGAACTATATCGATCAAACTACCTTCAGTATTCAACCGGTATAAGGTAGGGTTTGCTGAGAGTCAGAGAAACCCCCGATTCTCAACACTTTTATGGTCCTATCTACCTCCAATATTTTCTTAGTTGCCTCACTATACGATATACCCTTCTTCATCTCGTCCATAAAACCAATTTTCTTTCTTTCCCTTCCCTTCTTTCCCGACATCCTTCCCTCAATTATGTTCTTGAGCAACCCATCGCCACCTATTATTAACTACTTATATATATATTAACGAAGACGCGGACTTAGAATTTTCTATCATCAGACCTATTCAACGTTTATTGATGGTGCCAGGAGTGAGGTTTAGAACTAAGTCTTAGAAATTACACTACATTTCACTTCTTGCCAAATGCATCACACAAATGTCATACCTATTCTGTGGTTGGAGTAAGTATGAAGTCCTTAGAAAAAGTAAAATACTTTGAAATTACTATAACTTTAGAAATATCGCGAGGGACACATAACATCTGCGGCACATCATTTAAGACATAAGTATTTAACACGCGCTTAATCGGAAGGCCGTCGGCTGAGAAAGTAAAATAGAGGTTCTACTTCGCTCTGGTTAGGCCACTACTTGAATACGTCGCGAACATTAGGGACCCTTGACAAAAATCTTTAACCAAAAAATAAATAAAATACAGAGAAAAACTGCGCGCTTCGTTAAAAAAAACTGCTACGAGAAAACATACAGTGTGTCTCAGCATTTAAAGGGGTTTGGTTGGGAGCCGCTAGGGACTCGGAGGCTACAGGCTAGGCTTAGTTTGCTGGAGATTTGTAGAACAGTTGCGTTTCAGAGCGACTCAGAGAGTGCCATTTTGACGCAAAACTAAATTTCTAGGTCCGGCAAAAACGAAAAAATAGTGAGATGTATTGCCGAACCGATAGGTACAAAAATTCGTCCCTCAAAGACCACCCATATTTACTTGACCATTTCAACTCCAAAAACATTATTCTTCATATGTTTACACGGTTGGTGTCCTAACACTCCCTGTCATACGCCCATGAGGCTCACTGGGTAGAATGTATATGTAGAAATTACTTCCTCCAGTTTAAGAGTCGAAATTTCTTGCCATTTCGTGAAAACCTGGATGAATATTCACGTTGAATTTACTTCTAAACTGCCCTCTTCTTGATTTTAGTTATGAAAAGATTTATTATATACCATTATCGGTATAAACACCTTGTCAGGTCTTCGATTTTCGCCAGCGTATCGATGTGTGTCTCGCTCTTCGTCTTCCACAGCCCTGAAGTTGTTGGGCGATGTGGATATCGAAACGTCGGGACAAGGACCCTAAATCAGAGAGCCATTCCGTTTATTTCTTTCATCGGAAAATAAAACCTCACCAACATTTTGAAAGAAATAGTTAACGTACAATACAATACACGTTTAATCATGTTTCTTCACTTCTAATTTAACTAACCAGAATCCATTGATCTTATTCCTCGTGGTACAGATTGGTTTACCTATCCTATTACCGCGTTGAATGGCTCATTCATTGGACGTTCAATCTTAAGACTGATTGACTGCAGCCTTCACTCTTCCCTATCTAATGCTAGTTCCTTACATCCTGGTATCTCTTCCTATATGCTTTCCTAGTGTTTGGTCCATGAACCTATTCCTTGGTCTTCCTCTGGGGACTTTTCCCTCTATTTTGCCTTCAGTTATGTTCTTCAGAAACCCATTGTGTCTCGGGGTGCGTCCAATCCATTTTTTGCTTATTCCCTCTATGGTGTTCCATATGGTCCTATCCTTTCCCACTCTTCTATACACTCCATCATTTCTTATTTTTTACGTCCAAGTTATCTTTAGCATGTTCCTCCAGCACCAGTTTTCGAAGGAATCTATCTAGTCTGTTCTGGTCAGCTTTAACAAAGGTCCATGCTTCCAATCCATAGGGTGCCACACTCCACACGAATGTTTTCACACACATTTTCTGCATTTGTAGTCCAATTTTCTTTGAGAACAGTAGATGTCTATTTAACATCAACGCCTTCCGAGCTAGGGTTTATCTTTGCTTGATATTCCTTGACATTCTTCCATCTCAAGTAATGGCTCTTCCGAGATAGGTGAAGGAATCCACTTGTTCTAATTTCTCTCGTCTCAGGGTGACTTCTACTTTCAGCTTCTCTCTTCCGCACTCAAGGATTTTAGTCTTCGTCTTATTTACTATGGCATATACTACGATTTCAGTCTCCGTCGAGTACCCCTACCGGTGATATACCATATTTAACTAAGCTCTGGACTTAAACATCACAAACATCTTAACAAACATCTGGACTTAAACATCAAACACAACAGTGAGAAAATAAGGTGTGTCCAAAATGAAAGATGTCAAAAGTCTACGTCAAAGGTCAAGAAATATAACATTAAGAGATCAAACATAAGCCTGTGAATGAAGATAAACACGAGGGCGGGGCCTTGAGACTCTCAAGGAGCGGGAAGGCCAGGAGAAATTAGATTTGGGGAATGTAAATTAGATTAGTTGACATAAGGCACAGTAGGACAGCCTACCGGTGGATATGCAAAGACGCAGTACGCAGCTTCTGATCGCTCCAAGAGAAACAATAAAAAGACACGGACGAAGAGTTTCTGAATTACGCCTGAAGGTGTAGAGTTCACTTCACCTGCATTAAAAGCTCTGTCCATGTCTCATCCACTCTTTTCCTACGCTTTCCTAGGATTCGTAAATTTTATAGGTCTGAGCGACGTTTTTTTATTCATATATGCTCACTACGCCGCTCTCTTTCGGGATTGCCAAAGTCGGAAAAATTTAATTCACAGTGATAGTCTAGGATATGTGATTCTGATTTAAAAATGTCCTCCACACCCTAACTATTATTTGTATACCACTTTTACTTCTGCGACACTCCATTCTGTCCTTTAAGTGGGTCCAAAGTTAGAACATTGCCTCACTGTTTTCATGGTGATCACTGATGATGCGAGGAAAGGAGTTTTCTCATCTATCACTAGGCAATGGACCTGTCTTATTACGTCACTCCCATTAGTTCTAGAGATACAGCGTAAGGGTTAAAATAATATCCTCTGTGTCGCACTGACACTCACCTGAGGGGAGTTTCTCTAGAAGCCCAAGCCTCGCGTGTAGCCTCCCAAGTCTCTACCGGTTCGCTACCTTATCCTTCAATCAACCGTTCGATACTTTCTATACGTCTTATTCATGTTGAATGAGATAAAATGAGAAGGCAAATAATACGAGGTATTAAGGCCTTTAAATTTTATTTTCAGTGAATAATTGTTAAATGTGTACTCAATGTGCCCTCTCAGCATTTAATGAATGTAAAACAAAACCAGGCACGCTTCCAGTAATCTCATAAAAGCCAGTTATTCGCATTTGACCGTCAAAGAAGTATTTTAGGTATCATTAGGCCTGCAGAAGCAATGTAGCAAGAGATTTTTGAGATACTTGTGCGCCACACTATGAATCACCAAGAATTACCAAAACGCACAGTTATTACAGGCTTCCGCGAATCACAAAATATCAATCAATAATAATAATAAAGAATAATAAAATATAAAAATCTTTGAGTAACCAGATTGAAATGTACATTAAAGCATTTCTATCGAAAAAACAAATACCAGCATTCGAAAAGATTTATTGAGGGTGTAAATGGAGTTACAGCCGCCAGTCCCCATCATTAGGTACATGTAATATGAATGAAGCGGGCGTTTAATGGAAGTTTGGCGTTGGAATAAACCATTTAAATGCTCTCCTCATCCATATTCACTCATACATTCACGCGTGCGCTTCAACAGGTACCTAATGGTTACCTATAGATCGAGAGTCCTTTAAATCATGCACGCGGGCGTAAAAATTTACGTAAATTTCATTAAAGGATTTATACAGAAATTCACAATCGGTATCATGGAATTTAGGAGGAACCTCTTACACGCCCCGACTGAGATCGAATATTTAACATCCTCGGCAAAAGTAAAAATAGTAGCAGTAAAATCTTTACAATTTCAATATGAATTTCACTCGATTTAGATATGTTTTTCACAAGTTCATCTAATAGTATAGCCAACAAGCTTCAGAGATATTTATTAGTTCATTAATTTATTAAGTTTGTAGCAAGTGGGAAATGCTCAGGGTGGTGATATACAAATAACTTAATTTTATTAATTATTTACACATTATTGAGGTAAATGGAGGCATTACGTCATCAAGCTGTCATGACAACCGAAATAGCAAGTATATTGGTTACCCCACCCTTTCCTTACTTTCCTTTGGATAATACGACGGAAAGGATGACTTAGCGGATGTAATGCAAAAATATTCACCATCTTTTTTTATCTTTAGGCAAGTTATTCTTAAAAAAATACATTGGTTATTTTGAGCTAAGGAATCCATTCGATTTTACCATAGTTTTCATTCGGAATGTGGATTATTTTTAATATAAATAAATAAACAATACATTTACAGAGAATGCATATAAAAGAAGTACATCCATGCTGGTATCTAGTGAACTATCGATGGAAAACATCGTGAACTTGATAGTTAGTGCGTCAGCCTGTTGGCGGAGGGGTTAGGTCCTCGACTACTATACCTGGGGTCGCGGTTTCAAGTCCCGCCTGGTTGGGTTTTTCACCACCCAGGGCATGGATGTTTGTCATGTCCTGTTGGCCCGGTCCCTGGAAAACCTGATGACAGACTCAGCAGCCTAATGGTATTCCAGGGACATACGGGCGAACACAATCGTCCGAAATGCAAAAATAATATATGCCTAGAAATATTTTTACATCATTCTTTAGCACAATTCTTACTTTATAATATGTATTAGAGTCAAAGGAGGACATCGAGCATGCAAAAACCAAAATTTCCTCCTTAATAGCGTCTTAAACACTTTCAGTACTCCTATGGCCTTACCTATTACCTAGTCCATGAGTGATATTACGTAGTCCATGTACTAAATAAAATACATAGGAGAGCTGCACGATTCGTCAAAAACTGCTGCGGCTGTACAGAAAGCGTTACACAGATTTTGAACGATTTAGGGTGGGAGCCGCTAGAGACTCGGAGGCTACGCGCTAGGCTTAGATTGCTTGAGCAATAGAGAATGAATATCTTTCAGAGCGACACGGAGAACATCATATTAGAACCACATTATATCTCCAGGTCCGACAGAATCGATAAATTAAGAGAGGTATTTTGCCGAACGGATAGGTATGGGAATTCGTTTTCCCCCCGAACAATTAAGGACTTTAATAAATGCTAGGCGGAACTTTGATTTTTTTTGTTGACGGCTGGTGTCCTAACACCCCCCGCCACACGCCTTTTGAGGCGGCTTGCGGGGTAATATGTAGATGTAGATGGCTTACCAACGCATACCTTGTAGCCTGCCTTTGAATCATTCCAATTTTTTTACAGTACGTTCAAATTCCCACACAGAAATGACGCACTCGATAAGGCATCTTACAAGTATTTTGAACGCCAAAATTTGCGATATAATACTGATTCATTTGAGGTTTCACGTGACCCATTGATGTGACAGGGCCAAGACCACATTGAACGCATTATGCTCCATGATCTGGAATGTTGAGAGTTTGGCACAGATGGAATCGGCGAAATTGGGTTCACTTCTTTTAAATTCGAACTGATGTAAGGTGCAGTATCTCATCAAATCTCGATAAATGTACACGGAGGAGAAATGGAAAGGAATCCAGTTTTAGTCACGTAGCGGGTGCTTTCTCAACTCTGGGGTACACCTGTAGACATTTAGTTTCAATATAACGACTCGTTTTCGACCGATTAAGGCAGTTTAAGCGAATATATCATTTCACCTAGAGATCAATGAATTTGGTCCCATTCTAATGAAAAATATCTCACCCTCCTAAAGACACAAAAATATCAGCTACTTACCTACTGAGATTGTAGACGAAAAATACTAGTCCTTCCACATGGAAAATGTTCCGTGTATGAACTCCAGAGAGACTTTATTGAAAAAATGGGGAATTTCTAACAACTAGATCTTGTCAAAAATTAAAAGTTCATGGTTTTTATGTTTTTCCACTATTTTTTGGAAATAATTCATATTGTCACCGCAGTAATTTTTCAGAATCTCAAATAACCATCCATTGGGAAGGAGTTTTAAACGTACCGCTAGGCCACTACGAGTCAGATTAAAGATTTATGTAGGTATTTTCATTTCATTAATTAGAATTTCAGTCATAAATATAAAATTATATTATTGTACTGTTAATAATGCAATATATTTTATTAATGCTTCTTACAACTGCTGAAAGAAAAACATATAATTCCAATATGGTTTCCATAATGACTAGGGAACTGTTTCGATAAAGCCACGTAAAAGTCAGGTTGGATTAAAACATATTCGTGGACCCCAGAAGTCAAGGGGTCTAAGTGACATGTAAAAAAATATAAGTTATGTACAGGACTTGGATGTGAAAATATAAATCTTTTAAGTGGTAAAGGGATCCAAGTAATTTTCTTGACAGGCGATGCTATCTAGGGTAATGCCTCTTAACTACTTAGTGG
Source organism: Ceriagrion tenellum (assembly GCA_963169105.1). Classification (NCBI taxonomy): domain Eukaryota; kingdom Metazoa; phylum Arthropoda; class Insecta; order Odonata; family Coenagrionidae; genus Ceriagrion; species Ceriagrion tenellum. The sequence continues at coordinate 87,825,039 of OY720634.1, forward strand.
GTTGTACCAAACATTTTCGACTTTGACTTAAGTTTTCTCAAAACAACGATTTTGTTACTTAGACCCCTTGACTTCTGGGGTCCTCATTTATAAACGCCATCATATATCGCCATAGTTTCATGACTTCTATTTTTCCTCGCTACGATCTCACCACACACCTAGGTATATCTTTAACCTAATTTCATGACGACACAGCGAAATTCTTTTCACTTCTCTTATCCGCTCACTCAAAGAGACCATCACGCCACGACCTTGGGAATAATTTAAAATCGTGGGTCAAAAGACGGGTGTATTTGTGTAATTATCCGGAGTCGAGTCAAAATATATTTATTCCACACCAAACAAATACAAATATAACAAAAACAACGGTTTGGACCCAGCTTTAGGCTGTCGCCTCTACAGGGTATAATACATTTGCCCTACTACGATGGTAAACCCGAAAAACCACCGTCAGGTCACCAAACTCAACAAAACAAGCAGGAAAATACAAAACAATTATCCGGAATGTGATGAGCACATTTATTTGTTGTAATACAGCCTAGTTGCAAAAGTTTCAAGCAGAGTCCAAACTCGCTATATACTAGGGAACATGACTCGAGGCGCTTAAGTTTGAGTACTTTATACACGAAGGAAGCTTGAGCTTTGACACCATACCCAGAAGTGATGACATATAAAGAGATCGAAACAGATGAATTTAAAGTAGGATATGAGTACAACTAGCAAATAAAATCTCTGCTTGCAACGATACAGTATAGTGATGGACTGAAGAATATTTTGATAAATATTCTTTTTCGCTTTAGTAAATTTCAATATTAGTGATTAAAATGTGCCATTATTACACGGCGTGAAGTTAGCGCCAGAGCAAAGCGATACTCAATATACTGCGTACATGACCCATTGATGTGACATTGTAACTAAGCTGGGAAGGAGTTTTAAACGTACCGCGTGAAGGAACTGAGTCAAATTAAAGACTTATGTAGATAATTTAGTTTAATTACTTAGATTTTTTTCTTACACAAAAGTATATTATTGCACCGTTAATAATGCAGTATTTAATTCATGCATCCTGCTGCATCTGAAATATATTACAAAAAAATCTAAAACCCGAAGGGTAAACAGTGTAGGTTCCCTTAGTAATTATATTTTACAGTTTTTGAGATTCTCGAAATATTTTTTTATTATTTAAATATCTCTTAAGGATTTTTATCAATTAAGTTTGAAGATTATTGATTATAAAAAATATCTTTCATAAAATGAACAACTCCCCTCGCTTCGCTCTGGCGCTTATTCGCCCTTAAGTCACGCTTTTCCGTGGAATAAGTAGCACATTATTAAACTGTGCCGCGTAAACTTCACTATTATTACACGAAACTATACTTGAGTGACGCTCGAGTAATCGACAACTGTTGATTACCAATCAACTCCACTTTCTCAGGCGAGATATGGTAGAACAGCATGATGAGTAAAAGCTCAAACGATTTCGTACTGTCTACTAATTTTTATTTCACCTCTTGCTACACGTGTTTCGACTGACTAGCAGTCATCCTCAGGCAAGAGTGACAGGCTAGTCTTGCCTGAGGATGACTGATAGTCAGTCGAAACACGTGTAGCAAGAGGTGACATAAAAATTAGTAGACAGTACGAAATCGTTTTAGCTTTTACTGTTGATTACCAAAATCATAATTCATTAATATCACAGCTTGGTGCATGGTGCGCGTTGGATTTACGTATCTAAATACATATAAATTGAATCATGAAAACTTGATTTATAGCCAGTTACTAAAACTGATTCCGCTAACTTCTTATTTTTTGACTCATTTCTTATATCCAGACTACACAGTTTTATTATTAATTTTAGAATAATTAAATATTAACTTATAAGATCCACCGTCTACATCATTATTATAATCATATTATAACACAAAAGATTAATTTGAATTTACATCTGTTGTATCCTGTACGCATAAACTAATACCTGAATTTTCCAAAACTGGTAATATTTGTTACAGTGATGTTACTCGTAGAATTTCATTAGATTTAAATTGAGTTTTGTCGGTGGAATTCCTACTAACGTCAGCATTTTTATTTTATTCATGTGATTGGACTCGATAAATTGGACTTGATCAAATGTGGACGAAGTTGACATTGGGATAACTTTATCTTCTACCACATCATAAGCAGCATTTGTAAGTAAGGCTAGTTTATTAAAAACAATTCAGGAACTTGTTGTACGATTGTCTTACAATAGATAGCTCAAATTCTACCCACATGGAGTGAGAAAATCTTGGAATGAGATTATCACAAATATACTAAATATTCATATATTTTATGACTATCGCATTGGTAATCGGTATCTTTTAATACTTTTCTCGAAAATGTAAACATAATTAGTTTTTTCAGGATGGAGGTATTACTACTGGGTACACAGCATTATGATTGTGCAACATGCTTTAATTAAGGTAACAATGGAAAATATATTTCTCGTACCATTTCCATTACGGCTTGCACGTTGAGTCCCAACGCATGAACAGAAGCATTCAAATGATTTGAGATCCAATAATTGTTTTCGACTCAAAATTAAAATGCGCACTCAATGACCCATGATTACAGCTCCAGCTACTTCAAATGTGAATGCAAATTTGATATAATTTATGATATTTTTGACGTCGACGCCACTGGGGTACAAGGCAAGTGTTTCGATAATTAGCAAGAGTACAAAAAAATTAATGATAACATTTACAACGCCACGTATTTAAAAAACACCCGACCCGGGTTTCAACGCTTAAGCGTCATTTTCAGGTCCTTCGAGGCCCAAGTCGTGGAAGTGAGGTCTTGACGAAACATTAAAAACCCGAAAATAAAGGGTGTGGAATGATACAACTCTGGAAAAGGTTATCACCGAAACTCTCCGCAACAATACGCAATTGCGCTCCGTCTCCAACGTCGTCTCCAACGTCTCCAACGAGGCACTTAGTTGGAACACGCAGCATAAAATGAAAGACGTTTCTTCAAAAATCAACGGAATATGAACCTGAATATGAGGCTTAGTTTATTGTTCACCTATGTCACATTCCTATTGAAAATTTATTTTAAATGTAATTTAGCTTCAGTTGTTGCATTTTTATATTGTATATTGATGGCATAGTTAATTCCTGTCGCATACCATGTAAATTATGTTTTGTAATTCATTGTTTTTCTTACTCTTATGAACAAACTGCCAATTGATTTGTTACTTAACAGAGCCGTAATCAGTACCTTTTTTCATGCCCCAAGGGTGCTCGCATATATAGCAAATAAATCTTATCTTCTTCTTAAGCATCGAAACCCGGGTCGTGTGCTTTTTAAAATATATATGTGGTGTGGTAAATGTTATCATTAATTTTTTTGAAATGTGGAATATCACAAGGTTAAAAAGGAACTATGTACAGAGGTACTATTTATTAGCATGGGTACAGATTGAATTATATACAAGCTATTTTACGGCGGAGCTATCTTCAAGCCTAAACGATGGTTTTCTCTCACTGTGACGTCCCGCTCTCTTTCCAGTCTATGGTAACGCGGTCACGAGAACGAGGTAGTGATTTCTCTCCCACGAAATTATGGAAACCCGCGGGGCGATTCCAAGAATAACCTTTAGCTCTGGATGAGGAGGAGGACCAATGCTCCACTCCAGTCGGAACGGAAGAGGGAACAGACAAGAACAGGAGGACGGGCGCCAAAACTCGCCAAAACTTGGTTTAGGAGCGAAATGCGGTTTCCGCAGAGGGGTTCAACTTCCGAACCCACAGGAATGAGGTCTGTCACGCCACACTGAAATCATATATCGAAAGCATGAAGGATTCCATTTGCACAGGGGGGGGGGGCGCAAATTCGCTCATCTCAACGGCGGTTATAAGTTTCCTGGCCGACTACAACCACTGCTGTAATTATCTGAGGGGTCGGGGGAGATGATTCGACAACTCCTCTTGTCGGGGGTGAAATTGCGCGCCTGTTTCACGGTAACGCGGCTGTAACTCAAAGCGTTCGAGGGCAACGGATTCAACCGTCCACTGCGCGGCTCTGACTTCCATTCATACAGTCTGCCTTTGTCGTGCTCAAAGTGGTGAGGTCGGAGCTTGATTTAACGTAGTCAACGGAAACGAAAGCATGATTGCAATTATAAACATCATTTACGCATTAGAGCACGAGGCTGGAAATATAATGTAACATTCCCACGCGTTTTGTCATGAACATGGCAAATGGAAGAACGACAACCCCACATAATTTCGTGCTCCTTGAGAGAGAGTGATCACATTTCGTGGTAATACAGGGAAACGAAACACATCAGCGATGCGCCATACTTACAAATTTAATCATCAATTCAGGTACTTTGAGCGAGATAGTTCCCCAGTCATAATGGATACCATATTCGAATAATTAGTTTTTATTTCAGCAGCGGTGGGAAGCGAGAATTAAATATAGTATTATTAATAGTGCAACAGTAAACTTTTACAAGACTGGAATTCTAAGTAATTAAATTAAAATATGCTTATAAATCTCTACTTGCCTTTTTTTTCGAACACAAAACCTAAACTTTGGACATAAAAAAGTCCTCCACTCCACATATGCTTAAGTCCTCATGACATGATCGCGTAACTGACCAGTGAAGCATTTTTTTCTTCGTTAAATCCTATTTGGGAATGACTTGTAAATTATTTTTTTTACTCTGTAAACTATAACTTGTACCATAATGGAGTCTTTTTGCTAATTTATTACACGTATTCTTGCTTGCTGGATTATATACTATTATTGATACTAATGTTAATGTTATAATAATGATTGTATTGTTTAATTGATTTTCCTTTTTTTTTCATTTTGTTTTTTTTTCATTTTTGTTTATCTCTTCACATACCAAGCGATATATTGTGGAAATAAAAGGATCTCGAGAAAAAATGTTTTTATATTTCTATATATTTTGTTCTCACACGCCGACATAGGTTTTGACAGTACTTATGCCATAATCAAGTCGGAAAAAGTAACCACATAAGTAAGTATCAGGGGAACATAAGTGTTGTTGAAACCTAGGACGGTATGTGAGAATAAAATGCGTGTAAAAATAGCAATGTTCTTTTTTTTAAAGTCATGTTAGCTTCTATCTATTTGTTTGTTTTACACATAGTTTTGCCAACACATTCCTCTTTTATAGTGTATTTTGCGATGAATTAAATTTATTTATACCAATAAGAAGTGAGGAGAATTCCTGAGCATCTTTGGAAAGCGAAATATAGAGACGATAGTCTGAGCCGAGTCAAGCTTCCGCTCCAGATGCAACGGAGCACCGAGAAGCACGCGTCCTGAGTGTTTGGTGGAGAGAACAGGAATCTCCAACGAAACGCTTCCGAACGCATATCGAGCACCTAGAATTCGCGTGGGCAGCAAATTGAAAAAAGAAAGGAACGGGGAAGGGAAAAAGAAGTCGAGCATCAAAAACATGGGAGACTGGACAGTTGGCTCTCACCGAAGCCTGCTCTTCCAAAACAGGAACGGACAAAAAGAGAGAAATAAAACGAATCGAAAATAAAAAATTAAAAAATACGTTGGGTGAGGGAGAAGGAAATACTGGGAATCCTGATTCGTACTTTTTCCTCAACTCTCCTCGTTGCCGCACGAAGAAATAAGCATCGAAAAAAAACAACAAATGCTGCACGAGCAGCGTTCATTCCGCGCAAACGCGGGGAAGCAAAACGGTGATTGCCGACGGACGGACGGAGACCGGCGGCGAAAAGATTTCCCTCGACGTGGACGACGGGCTTGCTGTGACGGCAAAAGAGCCGAATGCGAGTTGCGACCAAGGAAGTGTAGTGTTGTGGGCGTTCAATCTAACAAACGGCCGAGAAGCGGTTCCCTGAGTTCATTTTCATAAAATTATCGCGCATTTAATGTGCTTCCTACGATTTTTGTGTGTGCACAGATCTGCTCGAAACTTTATATACGTGTACGAAAATTTATCACACTAATTCAGTACATGTTAAAAGAGATCATTCATCATTCAATCCTAAGATTGGTTGACTGCAACCCTCCACCCTTTCACATCTAATGCTAGGTCCCTCACATCCTGGTATCTTTTCATATGTACTTTCCTCTTTATTTGGTCCATGGACTTTTTCCTGGGTCTTCCTCTGGGGACTTCTCCCTCTATTGTGCCTTCAATTATGTTCTTTATAAACCAATTGTGTCTCAGGGTGTGTCCAATCAATCTGGTTCTTTATTTCTGTATGATATTCCATATGGTCCTCTCCTCTTCTACTCTTCTGTACACTTCATCATTTCTTATTTGTTCCCTCCATTTGATCTTCAGCATCCTCCTCCAGCACAAGGTTTCGAAGGCTTCTAGTCTGTTCTCCTCAGCTTTTCCAATGATCCATGCTTCCGATCCATAAGAGTGCTACGCTCCACACGAATGTTTTCACATAATGTTTCCTGGTTTGTACACCTATCTTCTTCGAGCACAGCAGTTGCCTTTTAGCCATGGACGCCTTCTTACCTTGGCCTATTCTCCGCTTGATGTCCGTAGTACATCTTCCGTCCCACGTGATGGGACTTCCGAGATAGGTGAAGGAATCCATTTGCTCTAATGTGTAAAGAGATACTTACCTTAAATTTAAAACTGAAGGTGGATATTCTTACTTCGCATTCTCAAATTCGTGTATTTCATCATGCTATCTATAGAAAAGTAATAAATGAGCAGGAATAGTCAATATGGTAAATACTTTGGCTGTCAGGCTAAAGTTTGATGACGCAAAGCCTCTCCATGTACCTCAAAGGTGTACAAAAAGTATATAATGATGAACAACAGGAGCGGTTAGGGAAGACGAGAGTTAGGACCAGTAGTAAACCATTCCTCGGACTGATAACTGCTGACAATTAGAAAACATATCACACTATTTTACTACAGGAATCATAGGCCGACTAAGAGAAGAATGTACTGTGCAAGGCAGAGAGAACATCCATGCCAATATTATGCCAACGTCAAGGAGATGTCGCTCCACACCATTAACCGATTCCGACAGAAGTGAATATATGTATTTATAGTTATAAACATTTTGAATATAAAGCCAATACGCATACATGTAGAAAAAGAAATGACGAAATGAAAATGTAGAGAGCTTAATGAAGGACAAACACACGAATAACGATCATTCTAAAATGCAAGAAATAACCACGGTAATGTCACTCTTGTAAGATTATAGCACGATGGAAAATGCAAGGATCAAAAGTGCGGGAAATTTTTATAAATACTTTTACCGTCGTAAAAATGTAACTTACTGTCTTGCCGTCTCTATTCCCCAAGAAGATATACTTTTGTCCCAAGGCTTTGGTGACTAGAACAGGCTACTTACTCAAAGTATGAATCGAACAGCAGCGTAAGTTGAACTCCGAGACATTTTATCGACCGATGTGACGGCATGCGATTCAATGATCGAATTGAAAATCTTAGACAAGAAAAGCCACGACAATAAAATGTCGCACTGACCTCCACGGATAACATGATGGTTGGAAGGATAATTAATCAGGGCTGTACCAATGTGATAACAACATGCCAAACGTTAAATTAAGCCCGGCGGAGATATGTTAGCAAACGATATTTGCACGAATTCTGAAGACACGATATTTTGTGGAACCAAAGCATCACCGATGAATAAAAAAATACATCAAATTCATTACCGCCACTATCACCAGCAAATTCATCACAATCTCCATCATCTTGCCAGATGATGCTGTAACAAGAGAAACCCAAGTTGTGACAAATATTTTACCCTTGGAATTTGCTATACTTTTTGATTTATCAGTAAAAATATTTGCATTTAATTTCTCTTCCGTACATAAAACAAGAAAATTGGGAAATGAAAGAGTCAGCTATGTCACAATACGTGTTTCACTAAATAAATTTCAGGGAGGGTCGGTTGGAAAATCTTGTTTGAAGTCATGAAAATGTAAACAGCTTGAACCTGAAACATAAACTAGAAATCCCCTGTCTAATACAGTTTCTTTAACCCAACTTTCCCAAAGCAGAAAAGGAAAATATTTCCTCCGCTAAAAATATAAAGGCAAATCATTATGATTGAACTTTTATACTTCTCAGTCGAAGAAGACATTAAACTCATCACTCCAGAATGCAACGACAGATAATTCAATGTTGTTTAAACCTTCATCTCATTCCGGATGAAAAAGTGGACGCTTTAGAAACAAATAGCAAAAGGAAACTCCACCAATCAACCTTGAACTCGACTTACTGCCGTGAATTTCAATTAAAAACAAACTTCCAGCGGCTCCCGAGGTCGTCTTTTTTATTTCACTGCAAGGGCTGTTACAAGACTGACCGAGGCGACCCACGCTCAACGCTCATTAGATGCTATACAGTCCACGATACTGCGCATCATAATAACCCTTCTGCACCGCGGGTAGCCGCACCGCGTTCTCCGCCGTAAATATCCCTGCCGCACGTTTTAATGAAAACTTAGAGCAGAGGGAAGAACCGGCGTTAAACATTTCCCCTTTAATGTGGCTGTTAAACAATAATCCATGGGCAGTGGCTAGAGTTAATGTGTACTATTAAATAGAATTTTCTCTGAATATAACCCGCGGGAAAACTATTTAAGTAAAACATTTTCCTGCCAGCGCACTTTTTGATGTTTTTAAATTCATGGAAACAATTTTACACGAAAATGAAGAAATGCATCCCTGTGATGGAGGAAAAATACAGAGTTCAAAGAATAGGGATAGGATGAAAACACTATGAACCAGGAGTAGGTGTCACGGTTTAATTACCGACTTGACAAAACACCATTTTTTACAGTAAACTCTCTCAGTGCAATTTGTTTTCATTGCAACCTAGGAGTACTTCTGAGGTTCGACTCTAATATTGGATGAAGCCCTTCGAAAAATAAAAAGGTAAGAGGGCTTTATTTGAAAATATTAACGAGAAGTTCACATTTGCCATCATATATTTGTTTATTCGTCGACTACAATATTAGTTTTCATAACAATTAAATATTTACATATTACTGTTATGTGATAACAGAAAGTCAATCGTAGTCAAATTAACTGATTGTGGCGTTACGTTTTGGAACCACGAGAAGGAATAACTCTTAGCAAAAACGACGTACAGTTCCACAATGTTTAAATGCTGTCTACCAATTTCGACGTCTATAGCGACATTTTCAAGACAACAAATGAACCATTTGTCTATAAAATGACCTATAGACGTCGAAACCGGTAGACAGCATTAAAGGAAAGTCAAGCTTCATTAGTTATGAAAGTTTTATAATTGTTGAATACACAAGCCGAAGACACAGACCAAGGTCACGGGACGACAAAATTATTCCGATGCTGAATATCACAGAGATCCTGAAGTGAATTGATTCGTTAATCTAATCACTCATTAATCGAATCAAGAAAATCTGTATACATGTCATCGAATTATAAGTCAAATGTCCTGAGGCGATCTGTTAAAATAGCAATTTATTGCCAATAAACAAAAAATTTATCATCCAATCATTTACGCTTTTTTCTAAACACTTGACTAGCACTAATGAGATCCATGAGCCACGAAAATTATCTGTGTTACTAACACAACTAAATCATTGCGAGAATAAAGGAACAAAATGAATTTGCGTAACATTTACAACGACAGTAATAATAAATGAGACAATTAATCAGATTATTTAGTTGAATTTTGCAGTGAAAATGACCAATATGATTCATTTAAACGATATCTACCACAACAGTAATTATAAATAATGGATTTAATCATATTATTATTTCAATTAATTATGTAAACAAACAAACCATGTGATTATGGAGTCATAAATACTCTCGATAAGTTGATATCCGACAGGTTCTCCCGCTTTTTCCCACTGAAACAACGGGAATTTAGCTTCAATACCCCAGAGTTAAAGTTCAACTTTCATAGCACTTTCATAGCGACTTTCATAGCGACTCTCATAGCAATAAAAGCAGAAAGAAAAGTTTGGCATCATATCCTAAGACCTAAGGCGGTGTTTCCGGTGCATGTGTAGGTTTCTGCAGAAAAAATGATTTATTTTATTCCCTCGAAAATAATAAATTATTAGGCGAATGTCCTTGGCATCCACTTACACAAATCCCTGCGGCAGGTCACGGGTTAATATTTACGCGTATATTTAAATGAATTCCTTCCAGGAAACTCGAATAATTGATGAGGATCGTCCCAAAGTAGTTGGCGCTCATAACATACGTATCACATATGTTCTCCCACTTTTCCCAAGGCATCACCGCGAATTTAGCTCCCACACCCAAGAGTTTAACTTCAACATAAGCCACTCTTCCAGTTAATTACAGCAGAAAGAAAAGTATTGGCACATATTCTAAGATTTTAAACAGTGTTCCCGGATCAAAAAAGGGTTCCCTAGCAAAAATAATTGCTTTGATGTCGTCAAAAATAATACATTACTCTGCTAATATTCTTGACATCCACTACCAAAAATCCCTGCGGCAGGTCGCGGGTTACACATAGATTTAAATTAATGCTTCCAAGGAAACTCAAAGAAGATATGAGAACCACTCCAAAGCAGTTGGTGCAAAAACAAACTTATCGTTTTAAAATTAACCTCGTAAAGTGGTCGGCGCGCTAATCGTAAGTTATTGGGTAAACATTTTGATTACTTATCAATAAAGTAAAAAAAATATTTTTTAACCACACTACCTGGGAGAAAAACTAACTACATGTTGGAAATAACCATGCATGTTGTAATATATATGAAGCAAGGATTATCACCCCAGTAAAAGCATTATTATGGCTGGTTTACGGCGCAGAATTCGGAATCCAAGCGAAACTCACGTGCATAGGCGTGTTTTTCATTCGGCATGACGCGTTGATGTTTATTAGGAACTACTACAGCAATTTGAAACGTTATTTCTCCCTTGAAGGGGAAAATCTGTATACATGTCATTGAATTATAAGTCAAATGTCCTAAGGCGATCTGTCAAAATAGAAATTAATTGCCAATAAACAAAAAACTTAACATCCAATCATTTACGCTTTTTTCTAAACACAAGGACTAACAAGTACACTCATCCAAAGTTTCACGCCGATCTGTACTTAAACGAAAATCGCCCCAACCATCGCGGTTGGAGAGTCTCTAATTTTATCATGTTACTTCCACCAAAGTCCAGATTATTTCAAAAACGCATGTATAGATCAATGGAATATGGCAACTTGACCGCAAACGTAGTTAATTTAGCGAGGAAAAGACCGAAATATAGTATATAAATACATATGCAGATTTTTGGCGTTTTTAATTAATAAATACGTGAAATCGGTCAAAGGTGGTTAAATTTCTTCATTGATTTTTTGTAAACTATCAAAAGATATTTAGAAAACTCATGATATTTTTGTGCGGTCAAGGTAGTCTCAAGCTAAATTTTGTTGATTTATTACTCCAAAATGCATGGCAATATGAGATAATGGTTTATCACTATGTTTCTAAAGTAGGATCACAGACTCAAAATATGAACATGATTAAACGTTTTCCAACACCCGATCAGTTTAAAATATAATTTCAACGATCATAACATTATTAACAAGACCTTTGATTCATCATACCTGGTACCACTCTATATACATCCATGGTATCCTATCATACCTATTTCTCATTATTTTCCCTTCTAAAAGATCCTAGGAATATGCGCCATGAAAAAGTCATTTGACCGAGATTCGAACCCGGAATCTCCCGCTTGCTGTGCAGATCTGTCAGCTAGGTACACTCCTTAGCCATGGTGAACTTAGTCGGTAGATTATGCAGACTAGATGTTCGCGTCTCTATGTAAGTTTTTCGCGGTGAATTCACCCTTGGCGTATATACACCCGTGCGAGTGACTTTGTACCAACTTTGTACATGCAATCTTGGAACACTTCTAGAAGAGCCTTCATTATAGCATTTTAACGTCTAAATTAACCTTATTAATTAATTGCCCCATCCCCTTGCCTAGTTCCATCTTGACTTCCTCAAGAAACCTGCTTTCTTTTCTACGGTGTCTTATGGAGCTGCGCTCACCTAACTCACAGGTCCATCGCACATATGATTGGACAGGTGAATTGGATTGGGCTACCAATTCCTATGGCCCGGGTTCGAATTCCGGAAGTGATAGAGATTATTCATTGAAATATTTATCCCTACTTTTGAGCCACGAGAGGAGCGAATCGGGTGTAGCACTTCGTACTTGGTACATGGGAGATAAATTACACAACCAAGCCATTAACTGTAGAGAGTGCATATAGTAACTGCGAGCGACTGCCTACTGTCGGTGCAAAAATTATGGAGATTCGAATTTGGGCACAGATTAAAAATGAACCATAGTATTTACATGATTCCAAGTTACATCAAACTTTAGCTTTTTCTTTTAGCGTTAAACGAAGATAGTCAATTATTTTTACAATGCACTTCCGATTTTTTATCGGAAGCGAATAATAAAAATGCCGGTTTTTTGGCATTTTCGAGCAGAATGCTCTTTGTTATTAAATAATGAAGAAACATGAAGCTTGATCGAGATGAAAGCGTTAACATCTTGTAGGCAAATTATTTTTAAATGTATTTCCACACGTTCAGCTCAGTATAATTTTCCATAAAAAAGTTATCAATTATATGAAAAAAACTTTTACTTGGTCATGAGTAGTGCTGAAAGCAAGACTTCAGTCTTATTTTAAAGCTATTTACAGAATTATTTATAAACAATTACCATCGGTAACACACATGGTGATATCGATTTGTAACGAGTCAATAAATAATCGAGTGTTTTAGCGGGCTAGAGCTATCGGTAAGCCGTCCGTCTTCGTGAGAGGGGTGGTAAAAATTTGTTTATTGTTGCCAAGTGAGGGTTGTAGGTGGAATTCGTCCATTTATAATGTCTCCAAACACGTGTCTACATAATTTTTTATCCAACATTACCTACGAAAGCATTTAAGACCCACGCGACAGAAACGACAGCACAGAAGAAAAGCATTGAAAATTGTGTTTAAAATATTTTCTCCCGCACCTCACAATAAAACTGCGCCAAGGATTTAGAACAGGTATTTTTCAGAGCGACACACACAATATTATCATGACATCTCACTACATCTCTTGGTCTGATAGAAGCGATAAAATAAGAGAGATATATTGCCGAAAAGATGGGTACAAAAACTCGTGCTTTCCACGTACAATAAGTGACCAAAATAAAAACTGAGCTCCACTAAATACACTCCCGTAATACACAGCACCATTTAATCCCCAAAACTGTATTCCTTACATCTTTCCACGGCTGGTGTCCTAATACCCCCTGCCACATGCCCGTGCGGTGGCTCGCAGGGTAGTATGTAAATGTGGATGAAGATAAAAAGTAGCTATATGTTGTTAACTAATCGGACAGGGAATTCATGCAAAAAAAACGTGCCCGAAAACTTCCATAACATCTAATTTTTTTTCTACCAGCCCCTTTCTGATTTACCTAGACGACCCAGTCCGTAACACAACTAGGTCTGATTCCGTGTATTCAATCAACAAGTGGCCTTGGATATGCGATTGCAACGCAAAGAAATGCAAGACAAGAAGTCGGACAATTATGGAAACTGTATGGAGTATATACCACATTTAACATTAATATAAAAATCGATCGAGGCTATGAAAAAGAATGTTCCGTGTAAAGCGGCCATAAGAGAGAGCTATGTACAAGAATGTGCTACCATACAGAACACTACTTAAGATACAACTAAAAAGATACCTAACGGTTAGTACTATTAATGCACCTAATAAATAGTACTACAAGGTACTATATCATGCAAGAGCTCTATCATGCCGGAAATTGGATAAGAGGTAAGTTGCTAATAATGATGTTAAGAGATGTTACACTTTATACTTTTGACAAAGGCACAAAATGCATGTTCAAAGCGGGATTCGAACCCGCCTAAAATGTTTTTCCACGCTGTTTTGCATAAATATAAAACTACAGATGTTCATATTCAGGTCAGGAGACTTTTGAGGTCACTCTCTTTCTCAGGGACAGCTGCTGAATCCTTACAATTCCGGCACCAATAAAAACCTAACCGCCCCAACCCTGATTCAAATCTGTTCCATCCCAGTCCACAGCAGAACTCAACAAACTAAGGAATGCCACTCTTTCAAAAATATCGACAAAAAAAGGACATTTTTTGAGAAAGAAACATCGTCCCCTAGATGGCGAGGACTAAAAATTTGAACGCGGGAGCTTGGAAAAAAACCATATTTCGAAAGTTTGTCAAGTCGGAAGCAACCCAAGTAACTATAACAGAGGGGGATGCAATTTATCGGGAGGGTGGGTATACCAGACTCGGAAATCAGGAAAGAGAGACATTTTAGGACCACCTCAATGCCGAGGAAGAAAGAAATATCGTCAACATTAGGGGCGTTTCCTTCAAGAATAAACTCACTCCATGCACGATCATTTCTCTTCTAAAGTTCTTCATAATTTCTACGTCCCTTCTTAGCGTCGAATTTCTTTTACCTTTCACCTATAGAATGCAAGCGGGTAAACTTTTATGAAATAACTATTTGCGAATCACAAAATCGGGAGTTCCACTTTCTACCATTTCCGTTGAACTCCTTACGTTGCACCTATTTGCCTGTTCTACCTAGCTCTATCACTAGTATAATAGGAATGTCATCGGAAGAAAAAGTAAAAGAGAGATACCACGTCGCTCTGGTTAGGCCACACCTCGAATACGCCGCGAGCATTAGGGACCCTGGTCATAAAGATTTAACAAAAAAAATTAATTAAAAAAAGCACCACGCTTCGTAAAAAACTGCTACGAGCGAACAGTAAGTGTTTCACAACTTTTAAAGGGATTGAGGTGGGAGCCCCTAGAGACTCGGAGGCTACAGGCTAGGCTTAGCTTGCTTGAGAAATTCACATCTGGCGTGTTTCAGAGCGACACAGAGAATATTATCTTGACGCCTCACTACATTTCTAGGTCTGGCAGAAGCGATAGAATAAGAGAGATACACTGTCGAATAGGAAGGTACAAAGACTCGTTCTTTCCGCGCACAATAAACGACCACAATAAAAACTGAGCTCCACTAAATACACGTCAACATTTCACTTCCCAAAACCAACGTCTTTGCACGGCTGGTGACCACATACCCCCTACCAACCGCCCATGCAGCGGCTCGCAGAGTAGTATGTAGATGTAGATCTATAGAAAGCACGCGGGTCTATTTTTGTGTGAAAACTATTTGCACATTTAAAAGAGGAAAACCATCACCAATAATTTGTTTTGACTGGGTCAACTCCGAACAACGAGACCTGACGAGGAGTTAGGTAAGCAAAGTTTTCATTCAACGGGAGCAAAATATTGAGCAATCATGATCAGAATCTAAGACAAGAAACAATTTTTTTTAAGCTATCCGGGACGGATAGCTTAAAAAAAATAAGAGGCGGATGATTTTTTTTCTGTGGAAATACGAACATTAGACACGAAAATTTACTTTTCCGCCGCGATTTTCTGACATTCATATTTCAGCCTAAGGAAAAGTCCGCAATTGTTACTATCTTAATAAGTCCCGCAGTTCTTCAGATCCTCTTTCAGATCTAAGAATCGAATCACTCAACTACCACTAAACCTGGACATAGATTGGGTGCATGATATGTACTAATTTTTCCCTGTCAAAGGCAGTCAGGGCTTTCTGTTCGCTCTAGATCACTGCTTACAGTTTTATAGCTTTTTGTTTCTTCAAACCCACCTCACTGGGCAGCTCATGTCAGATTAGACGTGAATCAGTGCAGGTATGCGAAAAAAACAATAACTTCGATAGTCCTATACACGATTGCTGTTGTTGAGCTTATTACCATATATTTAGTCAAACATGTATAGTTATAAATCACAATGCGGCAAAAAACTTTCCTTGTTAGCATGTCCTGTGGACGAATTTGTTAAGTATTAACGAAACGCTACATCATAGGTGTCTTTTACTTTCATATCGCTACAGATCTGTAATTTTACGAACGTTACGCCCGCACGCCTCGTTCCATTCATCGTAGTTTGTGAGTGCTAAAGTGCGCTGATGTGTTTCGACCATTGAGTAAATGTTTATTTAACCCTTTCACAGCGTATCTAGTTTTCAACAAGCGTTCTTAGAAAAAATCATTTTACAACGAAAAAAAGAAAGTCCAATTCGTATTCGTATTCTTCAAGCACTCACTTGGTTCGATTATACCGAGATATATATAGAGATTGCCACTGCCGTGTTCACATTTGGAGACGTAGTATGAGAGACTTGGAGCGTCAGTCGCGGCCAAAGAAAAAGTAAATTCAGGGTCGTAGACTAAAGTCGATCATCGCGGCGAAGCACAAATATCGCGGTGAAAGGGTTAAATAGTTGCTATTTAATTTTACCAAATTGTAATGATACTTATGTCAACGATATATCAATTGTGGTATTTGGAGAGGGCACTACGTCATCAACCATAAGCCTGACAACCGAAATCATAACCATATATTAGTTTTACCAGCTCTTTCTTAATTTCCTTTGGATAGCACGAGTGAATGGACGAATTAGCATTTGTAAAGCAAGAATATTGACTATATGTTCGAAGTTTCAGGCGATTAACTCTTTATAGGGTGATTCAAAAGTTTTTTCATGATTACGGAAAGTCAGAACTATTATATTTTTCAACATAGATACATGAAACAAAGATGAAAATGTGCAGATGTGTGTCGTACTTCAAATGGTGGTCACAATGAGCATTTGTATTGATAACAAATAAAACTATGTATTTAGCAACATTTTCATCTTTGTTTCATGAATTTAAGTTGAAAAATATAATAGTTCTGATTTTCCGTAATCATAACAAGACTTTTGAATCACCCTGTATATATACAATTGGTTTCTTAATGGTATGGATTTCACTCGATATCATAGTTTTCGCGGGAACACGGATTATTATTAATCGAAATAAGCAAATAATATGTGACAGGAGAATTTTATGTTAAAGAAGTAAATGCATGCTGATTTCTAGTAAGTTTCCGCAGGAAAACACCATAAAATTGCAAAATTGGCGCGTCAGCCCGTGAGCGCAGAAGGAAAATCGGGGTTAACTAAGATGGCTGAAGGGCCACGCCCCCGGCACAGCTTTTAGCATTGGCCACCATAGGAAGCAGCCTCTCCATTTACCTCAATGGTTTCGACCCACGCAGACATCAACACATTGCAATGAACCATACGTTTCAGAGGCCAGGGAAGGAGGATTGTGGGGGCTTTTCCACACGGGCACTCTCCGGGCCTCCAATGCGGGTGGAGGCGACTCCCGCCTTGGATCGAGAGAACTACTTTGAAATAAAAGATCGTAGGCTTTCCCGGCGAATACTATAGATAAATAGTTCTCGGGTTTGGCACCGGGTACGGTTGTTTAACGCCAACGTTTCGATGAGAAACTCACTCATCGTCATCAGGGCTAAGACTGATTGATAAGTCAGTCTTAGCCCTGATGACGATGAGTGAGTTTCTCATCGAAACGTTGGCCTTAAACAGCCTTACCCGGTGCCAAACCCGAGAACTATTTATCTACTTTGAAATAGTACAAAATATTTCTTTTTTATTTCTTATTTAAACACTTCTATTTAAATACTTCTTATTTAAAAAAAATGAGAAGAGGAATGAGAAAATATTTTTAAATGGAAGGATGAAAAAATAGTACGGAAAGAATAAGGGTAACTTGCAATAGTGGACCAAAAAGAGTGAAAGGAAAACTTCATGATTTCCACGGCACATTCGATGCAGCCGCAGTTATGTTCACCTAAAACGTTAATCGGAAAAGGTCTAAAAACCATTGAGGATAAACCTTCTTTCATTTAGTTCTCTGCTCCAGAATAGTGCAAATTATCATCCTCTTTAGATCAATTAAGTGATCATAAAATAAACTTTTAAACTTTAACGATTTGCTGTTATAAAAATGTACAAATTCTCCACTTTTATTATTTTTGTACCATTTTTCCCCTTCCTTGCCACCTCCTGACCTCAGCCCACCTACCCAAGAACCATATGCCTAAGCTCGCGATTCCAGGCTTCCTTTACCTGGATAATGACACAAGTTACCGATACCTCGGACGGTTTAATAAATATTCAGCAGAAATTTAAAAGTATTTCCTATCAGACGTAATCTGCCACTCATTTCCTCACCTTGATGCCTAATACTTTAAAATTTGAATGTAACTGATGCAAAGGAACGTCTGATTACTCAGTAGTTTCAGGCGTGACTAGTAGTAAATTCAATTTCAATGATTCACTGTTTCCTTATAAGTTTATTTGCGTACCAATTATTTCAACGCATACGAAACGCGTGTTCAGACTTGCAGTTCCTATTTGAAATCTATGGAAATATCCAGAGTTCTTTTTCGAAATTGCCAGATTAGCTGTTAAAAAAATTATTATTCGACCCGCCCACTATGCATCGCACTGATGACGACTCGTGAAAAACTTGTTAGTAAATGTGCCCACCAGAATAGTTTCAATTGAGCACCAGAATAGTTTCCTTTGATCATCAAAACATTAATTGTGAAGCCGAAAGGAACAACGCTGATTCCACATGAGTTTATTTAGATACAACTTGCTTCAACGAACATGCGCATTCAAACCTAAATAAAATCTATGGAATTCAAGTTCCTAAATAAAATTCTATGGAAAAACCTAGTGTTCTATTTCATCATTGTCAGATTAGCTATCATAAAAATTATGACTTGTCCCGCCCACTATGCATCACACTGACCCGTGAAAAATTTGTTCGTAAATGTGCGCACCAGAATAATTTCCCTTGAGATACACTTTGATCATAAAAAATATACTCACAGGCAGCTAGCCTACTCACTCCGAGAGCAGGGGTGTGTACCCGCCCCAGAGCTGTCAGCTAGTCTAAAAATAGCTCCTTGGTGAAAATGTTTTTTTTTCATTCACTGTTCTACTTTGTTGAAACCACAACCTAAAAATGATCCATTTCATCTCCAAATAACTTACACCTTTGCACGGCTGGTAACCTATCACCCCCTGCTACAAGCCCAAGCAGCCGCTCTTTTGGATCTTATTTAAACTAACTAAATAAACTCCTTTTAGTTCATGTCTCCATTTCATCTCCAAATATCTTACACCTTTCCACGGCTGGTGACTCAACACCTCCTGCCACACGGCCAAGCTATAACAATCCAAAACTACTACCAAATAATGAAGACGGAGATTTCACATTAAACGCACCAAACCTCACTCTTCTAGCTCAAAAATCGACAGAGAAAGAAACAAAACGGACACGGAATGACTGACACGCTTCAAAATTAATATATATATATAGATACTGAAGTCGAAAAAAATGTCCACATAATTATATCAAGGTACAACTTACTTCAACGAATGCGCGCATTCAAACTAGTAGTTACTCAATAAAATTTTATGGGAATACGTAGAGTTATTTCCTATCATTTCCAGATTATTCGGCCCACTCACAATGGATCACACTGATCATGACTCGCAAAAAAAAACTCCATGAACGTGCACACAAACCTAAGCATTGTGCTGCACGACGGCGATACCCTTTGATCATCAAGAAAAAATAAAGAGTGAAGTCGATTCTCAAATCCTCACCTCTTGGTTCCAGCCGAGGCCTCCGCAGCCGAGTAGATGGCGGGAGGGGGGCGACGGGTGTGGGGCGGGCGGGGGACAGGAGGGGGAGGGAGGATGGACACAACCTCCTCCACCTCTTCCTTCCTCCTGAAGACCGCGGAAGGACCTTTTCCGTCTCACCCGAAGCAAACCTCCCGGAAGACGTCCGACACCCCCAAAAGCACCACCGTTCTTCCACCTCCCACGTGCCACGGTATAGAAACTTATACCGTCGGGCACCCCTCTCTATGTTAATCCCTCTCTCTCCATACCTGGGCCCCTTTCCCCCCCCTTCCGGAGTCCGAAGCCTTCGAGACTACCACGGGGGCGACCGACCGCGACGCCGTCCGCAAGCCTTCTCGACGAGAGCGTCGCCGGCGTCGTCGTCCTGGTTCCCACCTCCCCCCCCCTCTTCCTACTTACTCCACCCCCGCCCACCGATGCCGATGGCCACCAATGGCGGAGCCCCGTGCGAGACAGACACACACCTACCCCTCTTTATCCTCCCCTAGCTTCCCCCACTCAATTCCGACACCCTCACCCTTCCCTCTTTGGCATTTGAAAACACCCCACTTCCCCACCCTCATCCCTGCATTTCTTCCTTTTCTCCTCCCCACCCCCTCTACAGACCCCCAGGATCGCCACCCACCGCCCCCAACTGTTACCCCAGTATCACACCGACCCACCCCACACACTTCGACTCCTGTTCATTTCTCCCCTTCTTTAAGTCTTTCCTCTCTTCCTCTTACACAGCGACCGCTGGAGGAGGAATAGGGAACTTTTCGGAGCGGTAACTTAACTCTAATTTTATTTTTTTTATTTCGAAAAAGAAGGGTGGAAATTAAGTGCCTGGGCATGGTTAATTATTCGGGTTCAAGAGAGCTAAGTGTTGACCTCCCGACCGTGAGGCGAAGTTTCGTTTTTTTTCTCTCTCTCGCGAGAGAGAGAGCACAAAGCAGGAGGTGAGAGACGAATGGATGATCGCGACCCAATTCACTAATTCACGGAGCACATTGAAGCTCGCGGGCGGGTTACTCCGTGGTCTTTTACGACTTTCAACTCTTCTGAATTCGGTCCCAGTGCGACAACTGAGGTCCCTTGCGCCCCGGGGAAGGAGTGAATTGCAATGCATAATTTGGGAATTATTTCTGAGTAACCTTGCGTTGACATTATCCTTGGCTTTAGGCGGTTGGAGGGCGAATCGTGAATCGTTGAGTGCACATTTTGATAACTTTTCACGTCAGTCGAAAAAAAAATCCTTGGGACAAACTTCACATAAATACATTTATTCATGCGCTGGAAGTATCCATTGAGGTATATGGAGATGGCGCTTGCTATACTGGCCAAAGCTAGAATTACCATAACTTCTAGAAGAACCATAGCTTATCTTGGAATTACCTTAACTTCTGACATATCGTGGGGATTCCACATACAGAACATATATGGTGCAGAATTAAATAAACTAGGTTTTGTTAAACGTATAATAGGAAGGTCCTCGGATGAAAAAGCCAAAGAGAGATGCTACTTCGCTATGGTTGGGCCACACCTCGAATACGCCGCGAGCATTTGGGACCCTGGTCATAAAAATTTAACCAAAAAAATTAATTAAAATACAAAGGAAAGCAGCGCGCATCGTTACAAACTGCTACGAGCGTACATATAGTGTCTCAAAAGTTTTTGAGGGTTTAAGGTGGGAACCCCTATAGACTCGGAGGCTACACGCTAGGCTTAGCTTGCTTGAGAAATTCAGATCTGATATTTTTCAGAGCGACATCGAGAATATTATCATGACTCCTTACTATATTTCTAGGCCTGGCAAATGTGATAAAATAAGAGAGATACACTGCCGAACAGATAGGTACAAAAACGCGTTCTTTCCGCAAACAATAAGCGACCACAATAAAAATTGAGCTCCACTAAATATACTCTATAATACATGTCACCATTTCATCTCCAAAAAGCTTACACCTTTACACGGCTGGGGACCTAACACCCCCTGCCACACGCCCATTCGACGGCTCGCAGGGTATTATGTAGATGTAAATGCTGAATCTGAATCTCGTCCGTCAAATTCGTTAACCCTCATTTTCCTATAGCGCTTTCGGATGAACGCACTAATTCTGCAGTTTCACTATGTTTACCATCGATAACTTACTAGAAATCAGCATCCACTTGCTTCTTTAATATGTAATCTCCTGACGCATATTGTTTATTTATTTACATTGATAATTATCTGCATTTTCGATGAAAACAATTGTAAAACTGAGTGAAATCAACAGCATTACGCAGCCAATAAATGTCTCAAGAGTTACTTGCCTTAAATTTCAAATAGTGGTTGATATTCTTGCTTTACATCTACTAATTCGTACATCCAGTTGTGCTATCCATAGGAAACTAAGGAGAGAGCAGAATAATCAAAAAATATTATTGTTATTTCGGTTGTCAAGCCTCAGTTTCATGACGTAATGTACTCTCCATCTACCTCAATAGAAATTCCCATTCATATCGAAATATAAATAATACAAGAATTATATTTTCAAAATTTGGTCTCATTTATTGCGAAAACTGAGGCCCTTGCGCCATGGAGGAGTAGTTAGGAATTGTATCTGAGAAGCCTTGTGACTTTATAGACTTTGGGATGCCCCGTTTACATTATGGCGCGGAATTCGAAGTTCAAGCGAAAACCGTATTTAAAGACGTATTTTTGTATTTAGAATAATACCTTGATATTTATTAGGAACCGTTATGATAATAGGAGCGTAAGATTTCACGTCTTGGAGAAAATTTGTACAGACGTCATCGAAGTAATTCGAAACGTAAGTCAAGTGCAACAAGGCTCCAGTTAAAGATGCATATAATTGCCAAGAAACCAAATCGGTAAGGTGCAATTTTTCTCGTTTTTTATCAATACATATTACTAACGAGTACTCATAAGCAAAGATTAACGCCAATCTGTACGAAAACGAAAATTTCTGCGACCACCAAAGGCAGTCTGAGGTAAAAAAATATCGGCCATTTACCGTTATATTTTTTCGAAGCATTTGCCAATAAGGCGACCAGTCCTCCATGAGAAGTGGTGCGGGCATGAACTCCAAGGATCAATATTTAAATATAGAAGAATTTCTAAAGCCCAAATCTCGCCAGAAATTTATAAGCAGGTAGTTTGTAGTCATGTGCTATCATTATCATCACTGGATTGATTATAAGATGAATGTTGAGTTGAGTTATGAGTAAAATTCATCCATTAATCGTAAGAGTGGTTGACTGCAGCCCTCCACCCTTCTCCATCTCATGTTAGTTATCTTACCTCCTGGTACTCTTCCTATACGCTATCCTCTTTATCTGGTCCATGGACCTATTCCTGGGTCTTCCTCTGGGGACTTTTCCCACCATTTTGCCTCCAATTACGTTATTCATTGTATCTCAGGGTGTGTCTGCTAATCCACCTCGTTTCTCTCTCCTTTTTAATATTCCATGTGGTCCTTTCCTCTTCTACTCTTCTGTATACTTCATCGTTTTTTATTTTGTCCGACCTTTCTATAAAGTATCTTCCTCAAGCACACGGTTTTGATGGCTTCTAGTCTGTTCTGATAAGCTTTTCCAATGGCCCATGCTTCTGATCCATAGAGTGCTACGCTTCACATGAATGTAATCACATACTGTTTCCTGTTATGTAGTCCTATCTTCTTTGTGCACACCAGTTGTCTTTTTCCCATTAATGCCTTCTTACAAGGGGAGTGTCACTTAGCCGGGTCTCAGATTTTATTCAAAGTTAGTAGTTGTACAGACCGCTGTATGTGGTTTATGAATCACCCCTCATATAGGGTTATATAACCAACAGTTTAAACGAAAATGGCCTTTAAAAATTTCAAAATTCCCTTTAGATGAGCCACCCACATAACTGACAAGCTACGAAAAATTTGAATATTATTAAGAATCATGCTTGAATTGTAAAAATATGAAGACAATATTATAAAATAATTATAGAAAATGGAAATCATGTGTATGAAGGAATAATGAAAATACGTCGTGAAAAGATAAGGAAGTGATATAATAAGAAGGCTGCCTTCGACCGAAAAAAGAGACTAAGCCTGATATAGTGTATGCAAATGAAAAATTTGCGCAAAAATAATATTTCGAGTAAAAATAAAAAAATCTTGACTGCATTATAGGATGCCGTGAAAGAAAAACTAAAAAAACAGCGAAAGAAACATACCCCGTATTGGAATCGAACCCGTGTCTCTAGACCGGAGACGAGCACGTCAGCCACCCGTCCAGCTTGTCAGTTATGTGGGAGGCCCGTCTGAAGGGAATTTTGAAATTTTTAAAGGCCTTTTTTATTTAAACTATTGGTTATATAACCCTACATGTGGGGTGATTCATGAACCACATATAGCGGTCTGTACAACTACTAAGTTAGAAAAAACACTGAGACCTGGCTATCTGACACTCCCCTTCTTAGCTTGGGCTATTCTCCACTTGATGTCCATTGTACTTCTTCCGTCCCACGTGATGGTGCTTCCGAGATAGGTGAAGGAATCCACTTACTCTATTCGCTCTTCTCTGAGAGTGACTTATGCATTCAGCTTCTCTCTTCCGCATACAAGGATTTTAGTCTTCATCTTATTGATTTTCATGCTGTATTCTCGGTGAACTTGGTCCATGGCGTTTAGTCATCTTTGAAGTTCGTCGCGATTTCCAGCTATGACTGCGATATCATCTGCGAAGCGGAGCACGTTTATTTCTTCTCTGTTTATCTTTATTCCGCTCGGTCCAATTTCTTGTGCTACTCTTATGGCCTCCTCCAAGTGCATGTTAACAGTCCTGTAGAGAGGCTGCATCCTTTTCTTACTCATTTATCAGAATTCGCTTCTATTGGTCTACCGTCTTTCATTCGCATTGTGATGACTTGCTTCCTTTAGTAGTTTGTAGATTATTCTTCTAGTAGGTTGGAATTTTCAATTTTTTTAAAAGAAGGTCATCAACTCATCGTATTAATTATTACAGAATCTCAAAAAAGTAAATGTTCGATAACGATGGTGCTCTCAGCGAGTGGAACGAATATAATTAGTCAATTTAACGTCTTTTCTTCGTAATTATAGTTTACTACTTAGAATTTCACAAGTTTTAAACGTAGTTTTTGTGTTATAAATGTTTGAGTATTTGGTAAATGTTTCTTATGTTCGCTTCAATTTTAAAATAAGATGTGAAAATGGTATATATTATGGATAGGAAAAAATCACGCTAAAACTAATTTATTGAGAAACGGCAAAGGGTTTGCTGTTTCACCACCGATCTCATGGACGAGTAGCTGTCACAGAGAATCAACAGAGTGGTTCAAATTGATACTCTGAACGCTATTTTATGTAAGGACATTTCTGCACGCACGAACAGTTTCTTGACGTAATGCCCTCTCCAATCTACATTACAGAAGTTTATTGACTGTACCCATCCCAAAAGGTAGCGGCGAACAGGTAATGTATGTATCGCATGAAATTGAAATGGTTTACTTCAGTCAAACCTTTTTCATGAAACTCCACAAGTATTTTCAAAAAGTACCATTTTTTTGCAACGTACATGTTCATACAGTCCAACGAGCTTCAATCCCACCAGTACCCAAACCTTAATTTTTTTCTTTGTTTTGCTTCTCCTTAGGTATCGCTCCAAGAATTTACTCGCCCAACACGGAGCTCCGTACGGCGACGGATAAACACATATATCGAGGTACGTGAAGTGTCCCTCGTCAAACGTAACGCCCTCGGTTTAATTCAGAGTACTGAGAGACTAGCCAGTCTCTTCCGCCGTGGAGACAGACAAATGAGGGAACCTCAAAGCGAGGAAATATCTTCTCCCAAGACTAGACTTCTTCAAGGTGAACATTTAACATTTGCCTACGAACTTGGTTAACGAGGGTACCATTTTTAAAGTGAACATTATCACCAAGGGGAAGGCAAAGTAATTCACAATCCATTCTTATTTAAGAGCGAGTTGAAAAAATCAAAACTTTCCGTCTCCGATGGCGGTACGCCGTGACAGGATAAAGACCTCGCCTTTCTTATCCTGATGTTCCGAGTCCGAATACCGCATGGATGGGCTTTCCTTCCTACTGGGCATGGTTTTCTTAAAGCTGTAACTTAGTAATTCCACATTGCCCACGTAACCTGATGATGATTTCATAACTCGAAAACTAGGCCGGTAATAAAGGTTATGTGGAATTACCAAGATACAACTTTATATCTCACAATTTTAAGCAAGTTTGACAAAGTTTCGTCTGACTTAACACTAGGACGCCCGGACTTTTCAACATCATTCAACGCCCAAAGCGGGTCATTATGACCCACTGTAATTAATGAAATTAATCCTCACTTTGCGCTATTAAGTTTACATTTTTACAGTTTTTACTACAATGTCACTCTTTCTCTTCACATTCATCGATTATTTCACTTTATAACTTTCATAACTTTGACAATATCGATGATTTATTGATATATAAACTTACGACATTTGTGTAAATTTATCGTTTTTTCCATTTTATTTCATTTTTCTTGCTTATTGTGTTATAGCTCAATATACTACGAAGACTTTCCACATAATTTAATACATATCTATTATTTTTCAAACTTTGGTTGCAATAACTAAGTTCAAAATATTATTTTTTGGTCGAAGTAGGAATTTTCCCGAAAATCTACCTAGTAACTAAATTTGGGATTCTTATTATTGCAGTGATGCACATGTATAAATCTGATAATCTGATAATAGTCCATATGTCATTAAGGAGCTATATTGTATTCTCTGCACTCTAAAATAGTTATAAGGTTCACTGAGCACTGCCAACATATTAATTACTAAATATGCCATGAATCGACCGGACGAAAAATGAGAAGGGTGGAGATACGAAGTGGAAGGAAGGAATATGAGAATATTTTTGAAAGGTGATCCAGGCATGGAAGGTAACCGAATGAGGAAGATAGGACAAAGTGGGATGAACAACATATGCAGCAGAATAACTAATAAACACTAATAAAAAAGAAGTTTTGGTGGTGATACAAAGTGCAAATACATAT
Organism: Ceriagrion tenellum; assembly: GCA_963169105.1. Classification (NCBI taxonomy): domain Eukaryota; kingdom Metazoa; phylum Arthropoda; class Insecta; order Odonata; family Coenagrionidae; genus Ceriagrion; species Ceriagrion tenellum. Next base: position 87,851,776 of record OY720634.1, read on the forward strand.
CTGGGTCAAAATGACCCGTATGGGCGTTCTAGGTAAATTCTAAAAAAACTAATGTACGGATTACTCCAGGAAGCTGAAAATTTTTGGACATAAGCCATGTTAAAATGAATAAAAGTCACGAGAGGAAATCCTGCTTTAATGGAAAATGAAATAAAAAAATGAATTTAAAATCACGTTTGGGACAAAATGACCCGCCTGAGCGTTCTAGTGTTAAACAGTTTCCTTAGAAGTACTTCATTTTTTCAGCTCTGCTCACTGTTGTAAAATTCCTGACAGAACTATTTTCAGGGTCGGCCTTTCTTTCGTTAGTTTCTGATTGGTCACAACGCATTGTTATATATTTTAATGATGAGGTTGACATTAACACAGCTCCGTTAGAGGTGAGACGCACGCAGGTCCCTGATATCCTCCAAATGAATGAACATAAATTGCTTAAAATTAGTTTGACTGACTGAAGACAAATGAATTCACCCAGAAATTCACATAGTATTAAAAAGAGCCAAAATCAATACAAAATTAACAAAGACCTAATATTTTCCTCGTTAAATTAAGCACGAAATAAATAATAAATATGAAATTGCTTTGTTTGAAACTCAGCTACGGTTGATAAGTTTAAAAATTGGACCATACTGATCTGGTAATATTTCTAGTCGAAGCAATAACTTATATTTGCTAGTTGTTACATTGCTTCAAAATTTACTCATCGATTCCCCCAACCATAGCAAATGAGCGTTCCTTTAAAGTCAACCTCGTGGTTCATAGTTCACTCGAAACATGATAATGGGGAAAAATAGGCGACCATAGGTCCTCTGAGAAGCGACGAAGCTAACGGCCTCGCGTCTGACGTGACCAAATTGCTAGAGACGAGTCTATACAGTTCACCGGCCGACTATCATTGTGCAAGCCACGTGGAGTCGAGTTTGAACAATGATTAAAAATGAACCATGGTACCTACATGAATGCGAGTTACATCAAACTTTAGTTTATTTTATTTTGCACTTAATCATGGATGCCGATAACTTTTACAATGCACCTCCGATTTATTATTGCGATGAGAATAAAAAAGTGACCGTATTTTGGGCGTTTCCGAATGGCACGCTCTGTTTGGCATTTAATAATGAAAAAGTTTGATCGACATAAAACTGTCGTAATGTGTAGGAAGAAAATACTTAAATGTAAACCCAAGCTCTCAGTTCTTACAAATGTGCTATTAAAAGTTGTTATCAAGTTTATAGAACAATTTTTATTTGGATACAAATAGTACTGGAAGATCTTTATCTCGTTTGAAAACTCTTATTGAGTAATATTTGAATTTAATTAACCATTTAACAATTACCATCGTTAACACGCATTTTGAAATCGATTTTTAACGAGTTAATTAACTATCAAGTATTTTAGCAGGCTAAAGCTGACGGTGAGCCGGCAGTGTTCGCGAGAGGATAGGTGAAAGTTTGTGCTTTGCTGCCACTTGGGGACTTCTTCAGGGCAGTGTGTCGGGTGACTGAGACTATATGAGTAACAAGTTACCCCGAATACCCCAGGAAAATCCTGCATCTACACAAGCTCCGCAAGCATGCTGACTGCAAGAACATGAAAGGGAAGACAAAAACACGCAGCTGCGCAAATCAGCTCTGGCCAAATACACCAGCAGAGGATTTTGCTACGACATGAATTTCGAATAGGCAAAATTAATCGCTATTGAGAGCCGTCACTATCCCAGACTCATCAGGGAGTCCATCGAAATCGTGAAAACGACAGAAAAAATAAACAGTGCACGAAAGAGGGTTTTTACGAAGAAAGAAAGAACAACTAATGAGAGAGCACCTGACTGAAAATTAAGATCCTTTATAAGGCGGACATGAACACCTGCGTCTTCACTTCAAACTTGAAGAAGGTATACAAAAGTAACTAATTGTCGTGGGGTACCGGTCCATTCACACAAGACGTCATCTACGTACCGAAAACATTTTAAATACATTCATGAGTTTTTGAGTCAAACAGTCTGGTTTCCAAATTATCCAGAAAGATATTAGCCAACATTGGTGAGAGAGGACAGCCCATCGCCAACCTCGACTTCTGGAGGTAAATCTCCCCATTAAAAATGAAGTAGTTTTGCTTCAGACGCAGTTCCAACAAGCTCTTAATATCATAGAATACCAATTCCTCACAACCAGAGTTTTTCACCAAGTCAAGGGTTTTAAGGGATGATTCAGATACAGGTACTGAGGTGAAAAAATAGAAACATCAAATGTAACCAATTTAGCATCGGGAGGTGGGTTAATAATTGATACTTAAGCTACAAGTTCCAACGAGTTTTTTAACTATATATTGGGCCTAAAGCTGAATTAGTTCTCAGTAGGCTATTTAATTTAACGGAAAATTTGTGGCAGTGGGCCGTGACATGAGATGCTACAGGTCGATTGCGTGGAAATCGTACAAGTGCTTATTTTCAAACATGGAAATTCAAAGTTTCCACAAAGTTTGTGCCAATACGCTCTCTTGTGCAGAAACAGGTAGTAAAATGCTACCGGAATTGTAGTCAACGGCAATGTAACTACAAGGAAGAGATCCCAAAATACCTTCACAGCATAAAAACAGCCGTCAGTTAAAGCAGTCGACTTTTTTCTTCAACATGGTACACTATGTTCCCCATTTAAGGCATCCCATATTGGTTACATGAGCAAGGTCAGATTGAACCCTATCCATCCTCCAATGAAACACAGCAGACGCGTTGATTCCGTTCACCCTTCCTACCAGGTATCCACGTAATTTATGGTCCTCTCCCACACATCCACACGTTGCCTTCTCCACCCCAAGCACGATCTCCGGTTACTCCAGGATGAGAGGATGCATTCTCAACATTCACAGAATAACGAGCACTGGACCACGCCAATTTATTTTCCTCGAGAGTGAATCTTATCTGGTCTGATTTCCCGGCGGTCTGGAATGATTATTGGGTAGTTTGGTCACTAAAAATGTCTAAGCTAGCCATGAGCTGCCAGAAAAACATTACAAATTGCTCGCTTCGAGGAAAAAATAAACATTTTCAAAGATGAATATGTCGCGTTTACTCTCATAAGGACCCTCTCATACCTCGTGAAGTGGAATGTGAAAAGACACGGTAGTAAACTTTTTAAGTTAGTTAGAGCGAAATTTCATTTCAACTGGAAATCGATGAATTTGGTCTCATGTCATAGAAAAATATCTCACTCTTCCAAAGATACGAAATTATCAGTTTATTACGTGACTATTTTACGAGATTTTTGACGAAAAATACCGGCCCTATTACATGGGGAAAGGTACGTGTATGCACTCCAGAGAGACCCTATTTAAAAAATAAGGAATTTCTCACACCAAGATCTCGTAAAAAAATTGGCAGAGTGTAGTTTGAACGTTTTATCGATTATTTTAGAAAATAAATCATATTGTCACCACAGTTATTATTTCAGAATGGCAAAAAAAACCTTCCGTTGTGAAGGAGTTTTTAACGTGCCGCGTGAAAAAATTGAGTCAAATTAATGACTCATGAGGATATTTTTATTAATCATTTGTAATGTAATATAAAAGTATACAACTGCACCATTAATTATGCTATATTTAATTTATGCTTCCTGCGGCTGCTGAAAATTAAACGTTTAATTCAAATATATTCTCCATTATGAGGGACCTATCTCGCTCAAACTACCTTCAGTCTTAATACCATTAAATCGTCTTTTCGAATACACGTTCACATATAGTCTCCGAAAGTTGAAATGTCAGAGTATCGTACTCGTTCCCTCGGAGCAGAATATGATATACATCCTGAATCTCGGTAGCGGTAAGCACTTTCGTGTAGATAAACAATACTTTCAAATATTTCTCAGCAAGATTACCCTCGAAGCAAAAATCGCCGTGTACAAAAGTGTACTTCTCCCCACTTTGTTGTTTGGCATTGAAACATAGGTATATCAGGATAGACATAAGATTAGACTAAACGTCGTGGGTAGGAGTTATCTGAGGAGTGTTTGCGGCAAAATTAGGATGGATAGGGTCAGGAATGAGTGGGTAATAAATGAGTGTGGGTTAGATGCTCCAGTAATGGACATATATGAAAGGAGTGTGCTTCGTTGATTTGGCCATGTTGAGAGAATAGATGAAAGTCAAATAACGAAACAGATATATAAGAGTGGAATGAATGGTGCGAGAGGGAGAGGTAGGCCGAGAAAGTTGTGGTTGAATGTGGTTGAGAAAATTCTTAGGAGGAGGAATGTTAGGAGTCTTAAAAACAGGAGGGCGTGTATGAAGCAGTGTATGGGGGTAAATGTGGCAAAAGAGGTTTTCAAGGATAGGTCAGTATGGAGGAAATTATTGAGGCAGAGTTAGGCGTACAAATATGTATTTATGAGTGAAACTTAGTGACAGAGCCCACCCCGGAAGGGAGCGGCGTGATTGGTATGTCTGTATGTATGTAAGATTACCCACACTTTTTCCACAAGCTGAAATGTTTAAACTGGATCAAAAAACAGTTTTAATTGAGCAAATTTCCAGATTCCACCTAATTTTTGACAACTTTTCGACATTTAATTTCATGTACGTAGAGTATTTTTTGATTTCGCTGAAATTTAGCCGATGTAGGTACTTAGTCCTAAGCGTTCCACGTTGAATCTTCTCTTCCATACTTCCCTCGATTATGTTCTCCACAAATGCTTAACAAAGAACACAATTTAGGGCAAAATACGCATTCACAATATTCTCCTAATAATATTAGACATATTTTATCTTTGGCGCTGTTTTAGAGACACGAGATATATTACTGCTCTTGTAAGATGTAATATCTGGCGTCAATTTGTGAAAATTTGTAAGCCTCATGACGAACAATAAAACTTTTAATTATTTATCAAGTAAATTATTATATTCTTACATTATTAAATAAATATAATACATAATAAAAAATTAAAATTAATACATGAATATGAAGTGAAATCGATGAATAAACAAGTGTGAAAATAGTAATATTTTTATTGCTCATCATGAATATTACTATTCGTTTATCCACGCCGGTCCAAAGTTCATCCGCACAAAATACGCTTATTAAAGCCTCGTCTCGCCAAAATGATACGATGGCATATTGAGCGCCGGGCGATGTATTCGTGAAATTCAGATGGGCCAGCGGGAAAAGCACTCGAAATGCAATATTCTGCCCGTCACTTGAGACGTTAAACTGTTTAATCCACCAAGGGTCTTTCGTTACGAGCGGGCTAAAGTACGCTCCACTTCTCATATGGCCTTGAACCGCTCCCAGGAATTTAACCAAGCCCCAAAATTAACAGTGCACTTATCCCAAACGGGGCACCTGCTCTCAGCTCTGAGTTGTCTCCCTCGCTGTTCACGCAAAACAAGAGAGATGGACGGATTTGAGGAGTCACGTCTCGATAATGAATAAATTTAACGCGACTAAACATACATATGAAAAAGAAAATTTTATTTTTCTATTTCCCAAGCACATTTGTATATTAAGGCCATGAATGGTAGAATATTCAGTAATGGACATCGACCGGAAATGGCTGCTGAAATCCGAACTTATTATTTATTATATTTTATGCTAACGCTTAAGATTTTTAATGAGTAAAAAAAGTGCTAACTACAGAAAGGTACGATAAAGCAAAGCTTACGATAATAACATCGAATTTTGATGCAATATATGCAGCCCAAATCCGTTAACATTCACGATAGTATTTCGCCCACTACATCCTCTATTTTCAGAACACGTAAATCTTTAATGCCATGTCAAGGTTTGCGACGCCATTAATTTTAATTGCAAACTTTTTATGATACAAATACTTTTTTCACTCCACTGTCACTTTGTGGAATATCTATTTGAATTGTTTCAATAACAAAATGGCATTGCCACAATATTCGATTCTACTTTGAATATTTTTAGCACGTTATCGACGGAATTTTCTATGTCACCGACTACAAACGTTCCATAAATTTAATATGCAACGTATATCACACACTCCGCACGCCGTCACACTTATTTCTTTTGCAGACAGCGGAAAAAAACATTCCCGGTAAACCATTTGACCGCTGAATTTTAACCACTGACCTATGTAAACAATTTGACCACCTAGAAGAGCCACAGATGCCACATTCTCTTCAAAGTTAGCCTGTCACCCGCTACTTTTAACCCGTCTGGACAATATCCATGCCAAACTATTTAAAAACGTGAAAATGGACATGGGCTATCGTTAAATAGAACGGGTTGACCTCCCCAATGGCAGAATGAAAGGTGGTTTAAAGTGAGTTTGAGCGACCTATGTAAACAATTTGCCATGTTTAGTTTAAAACGGGAACCAAATTGATTAATTTCTCCTAGAAATTAATCAATTTGGTTCCCGTTTTAAACAAAAATAATTTCCTTTTCCAAAGGATACCAAAATATCAGCCCCTTAACGTACTCCTTGCAGCGATTTTTCCAAAGGATACCAAAATATCAGCCCCTTAACGTACTCCTTGCAGCGATTTTCGATGAAGGATACCAGCCCTTTCACATGGAGAATGGTATGTGTATGTACACCAGAGACACCTTATTTTAAAAAATGAGGAATTTATAACAACTAGATCTCGTAAAAAATTAACGAAGCGTAGTTCGTGGGTTTTATAAATCATTTTTGAAAATAAAATTTATGTTACCGTTGAAACATTTTCCGGATCACAAAAAGCCTTCCGTGGGGAAGGAGATTTAAACGTACCGTGAGAAAAAAATTAGTCAAGTAAAAGACTCATGTGGATTTTTTATTATAATTATATTTATTATAATAAATATTTTTTGCTATAAATTTAGACTTTGATTCGTATAAAATTATTTTATTGCGCCGTTAATAATGCAATATTAAATTCATCCTCCTTACAGGTGCTTAAATTAAACGCAAAATCTTACAATGTTGGTAAATTCAATAGTGTCAGGCGGAAAATGATGGAACTCCTCCATGATGATTGAGAAAGGAAAAGAAATGGCCCCCTTGATGCCCCCCCTTGATGATGATACCTTGTATCGAAACCGGTCGCCTTAATAAATAATTGTGGAACCTGCCATTGCTTATCTATTATGGTCTCAATTATGACTAGGGAACTATCTCGCTCAACTTGTCTTATGAATTCGCGCTGCGACCATCCATGAATTAAATGAGAACCCATGAGTTAAATCCTGATAGTATTCTTCAAACACTTCTAACCAACCCGCCAAGCACGCCCGTCTAGTTGGTAACCATCAGAGAATGTTGCTGAAGCTCAATCAACTTCGGTGAGTTTGTTTGAAGGTGGCTGGTGGAAGGTGATGCTCTTCGACGTGAACCATATTTTCGAAGATTTTGAACGGAATACTTTGTCACAGTTCTTCCGTGGGGATAGACAATTAATATCTCAAAGACTGGAAGAATATCTACTCATACGTGATTAAAAATACAGTGAAAAATCATTCGAATGGACTGGGATTGGATCCCAGTCCCGCTACGAACACTTCGACCAACTGAATTACACAGGCATCCTTAACCATTTCCACGCACTATTTGAGACCATAATAGTTGCGATAGATCTAACCTTCGTATCACCTGTGATAGACCACTTCTATGAAATCTTGGTCCTCACTAGATAGAGAAGACTTCCTACTTCTGTTGAATAACTTACGATTTTCATAAACAACTGACATCACATGAAATTTCCGACACAACTTTCTATATGGTTTAATACTATGTAGTATTATTTATCTATCGCACTAATGATAGGAACCAGAAGTTTTATCTTAACTAGTGTGCTGCATGTTTACATGTTAGCCTACATAGCGCTCTCCTAGTTTATGATCCTATGGCGCATTGTTGTCCCGACTGCCAGGCCTGCGCCCAGCGGCCGAGGGAACGTGCGTGGTTCTGACTTGAACTGGGTTGAGTGCTGCAAGTCTGGCATGGCATATTATTTAGCATTTCGGTCACATAAAATTGTTTAAGTGCACCGTTAACAATTTAATATTTAATTCATGCTTCCTATAGCTGCTGAAATTAAAACGCATACTTCGAATGTGTTCTACATTATGATTAGGGAACTATTTCGCTCAAACTATCTTAAAATTATTTACTAATTATTAAGTAGGCCCTAGACGAGCAAGCTGCTTGATCAAACGGTTCAGTCAATCGATTGACGCGTGCTTTAATCAACCCTTCAATCTTTTGATCAAAACTCATTCTCTGTTGAGTTTCCGACTCGAGAAGTGAAGTGTCAGTCGTGAAGTGTCTCTGAAAATGGTTTCGAAGACAGATTTGGCCTCTCTTGCCTTGACATTGGTTGTCCTCAAGCGGAAGAAACAAGTTAAGAGGAAACGACGTTGGTCCAAGGAGTGGTATAAAATGAGAAATTGCTTCACTCATGGACATTTACTTAACGTTCTGCTCGATAAGGAACCAGAAGACTACAGGAACTTCATTAGAATGGACCAAGAGAGTTATGATTTTTTACTGAAGTTAGGAAGGCCCAAGATAGAGAAGAAGGATACAAATACGCGTGAAGCACGCAACTCAGAGACTTTCCTTCACATTAAGGTACCTAGCCTCTGGCATGGATTTGGAAGACCTGAAATTCATGTGCGCCATTGCTCCTGCTTTTTTTTGCGAATTTCCAAAACTTTAAGATTCAGTTTCCGCGTTTTGAGGGAGCGATGTATCCTCCATGGTCGCCGGCGAGTGACTGACGCAATGCTTGATCAAAATTGGTCTAGACCGTCCAGCACCCTCGTCAACCGTTTGAGCCATTCAAACTTTCTATCAATCTCCGTCAACGCTTGGCTCAAACGTCAAACGGGTTCCTGGACGTTCAACCATGCTTGATTCAATCGATTGACTCCAGCTTTTGATCAAAATGACTGACCGTCTAGGGCCTCCTTTAGAGTATTAATTTGTGCAAGTCTCAAGTTGTTATACAAGTATCAAAATAATATTTAGTGGCAAAAATGATTGTGAAACACTTAGTCACCTCGAACCCTCTTGAAGGTTAAAAATATAATGGCTCTCATGACTTCTTCTGTGACCAAGAGTTCTCCTCCGTTTCATAGCGCCAGTAACACTAATTCACTGAACCGGATGGCGTTTAATAATTCTTCTATATTCCGTATGATCTAGCCCAGCGCGTGCACTATTTATGCCTACCTCGCGTTAATCGATTTTGATAGAGGATTCTATCGCCGGTCAAGACCACGCGCCCGGGTTCAGTACCTACATTTAAAAAAATTATCTTCGTCCATATGCCTCTTTAGAACTGACTGCAAATTATTTTGAGAGTCGATATGACTAGAAACCCAAGCGACACACCTTTCACCGTATTCCGCACATGTAGATGAACCAATGCAAATTTCATGGAGGCTTTAAGGAGCGAGATGTAGTCACGAGTTATAACGAATTCAACGTCAAATTACAACCGCACTTGTGCGCACAGCACCACCGTCGACGAGATCTGGCCAGCATTATATTCACTGGTTTTCGCTGTGTTAAAAATCCGAGGAAATACGGACCTGACCGCGCAGTAACTCCTCAGAATTCACAGAATATCCCAAATGTGTGAAAAAACTAAAGGCGACTCCGTAATAGTAGGTGTGCGGCCATTTCTCAGAGGTGTTCCCTGATATCAACCTTTGCCCTGACGGCCGAAGGTACGAATATGTCTCAAGCCTGTGTATTATCTTCGTCCGTGTAAGTTGCTCGCTCGTCTGTGTCCTTTCTCGAACTCAGAGAGAACGGTGATTAAGCTCCATAGTCGTGATTTTTAAAATTTATCTTCACTATCTCGAATACAGCAAAATGGGCCAATTTACGTCGGGTGACTAACAGTAACAACGGACGAGACACAAACCGCCACCGGGATCGACAATGACCCCAGACGGATGATAAGGGAAAAACCCAAAAGAAAAAAGAATGGGGCTGGCCTAAGACGGAAATACGAGGAATAGAAAGGGGTTGCAAATACTGAAAGGGGATGAAGCGAAACTAAATGGTAGATGGAGGGATGGTGCTCTTCCAAGCACCGCGTACCTGATTGCATGATGTGGTCCTCGATCTAGGCGATCCAGACTTCAGAATACACACTTAATAGGGCATTGGCCATCTTCCAACACATGTTTCAGTCTTTCTCATCCTCTCTCTGCTACCTGTCTGTTTTACCCGTCTGTTCCGACCAGGAAACGATCTGACGTGCCCCCGGCTCGGGAGCGCCAAAAAACGGGCAAGAGAGGAACTATACAAAATAAGCACGCGGAAAAAACTTGCCGCTAAACCTAGGGAAAGAGTACCGTATTTCCCAGCCCACAAGACGCACTTTTTCTATTCCAAAATGTGCTTTATAATCATCCTGCGTCTTGCGGGCCGAGGGTATGACTTCGTCCTCTAAGACGCGAGCTGATTCGCCAGGAAAGATACTGTTAAATTTTTTTTCGCATCAGGCATAGAAAATGGTTGCATTCATTAAAAACGTTGATAATACCACCGTTTTTGAGCCAGTCGAAAGCAATAGAGTTTGACAGAATCCTTGGCAGTACATCGTAAAAAATTTCTAAATAAATCGTACGATCGTAGGCAGAAAGTTAAAAGGGAGACTATCATAAAGTCTTTTAAAAGGCGAGGAATTAGCAATGCGCTAGATGGACGTGAAGATGACTTTATGTATGAGTGACGCCTCCAGCAAAAATAACTGCGTATGTGATTTTAGCAGTGGAGATTATGAATTTCTGAGATTATACGATGAATAAATGCTATTATATTTGCAATTTTAAAATATGACAGTTCCGTTTTCTTTTTATAAAGTATTATCATTAAAATAATTTGATCCTCTTTTGTCTGATCGAAGTATTTTTCGTAAATTTCAATCTGATAAATCACAGTGCTTATTCTAGGAGTATTTTTCGTAAATTCTAATCTGATTAATCAGAGTGCGTCTTATGCGCCGGTGAGTCTTGTAGGCCGGGAAATACAGTAATTTAAGGTGGCCGGAGCGATTTTCGTTTATGAACTGATATACGTGAAACATTTCACTCATTGGTACTCATTGGTATTATCTAGAGATAAAAGCGAAAAATCGCATGTTACCAACGTTGTTTCTTGGCTAATTAATGCTATTTTAACATGTAGCCTTATGACACTCGTCACGTATTTCGAAATAACTCAAATGCATGTGTACAGATTTTCTCGTGAATGTGAAAATACACCTTTCATAATATTTCAATGGTTCACATTAAAAACCAAGATATGATTAAAAATACGTAATTATGCCCGAGTTTTGCTTAAATTTTGAGTTCCACGCCATTATCCAAAGTCATAACTATGCTTTAATTAAGACGAAAATTTTTAAATTCAACCCTTGCGGCCTTGCGGCTTGCGTCATTCATATTACAACATGTATGGTTATTTCCAATGTAAAAATAGATTCGTAGACCATTCGACACTCAATGCCTACTCAAACCACCTACTTTTCCGCTTCCGGATGTTATCCAGAAGCTTCCTTTCGAGGTTCTTGGGATTTTCACTCACCAACCTGCATCCCTTCCCTCCTTCCCGCCGCTAATCATAAGCCCCCTGCACTCAACTCTCATCCACCGCCCTATATCTCCCAAACCCCATCTTCCCGCCTTCTACTTGTGTAAATCAAGAATTGGACTTTATGCATAATTGACGTGATAAGGATGTACCGCAACGAAACCATGGTCGCTGGAGAATATACACTATCCGTTTCAAAAATGCGTAGCCCGAGTTTGAAACGAATAATCTAAAAAACAACTAAGCTATTTCTGTTACCTTGAGATCGAATTGAAGCACCTTAAATTCTACGTTCATTCTAGGTTGTACACATTTTTTAATGCCGACGCAAAAACAGCCCATTTATCGCGCTCCAAAAGGAGTACAGCATTTTTGGTGCTTCGTTACAACGTAACTAGAAGAGTGGCAACATTTTCCCGTTGACACTTGCTAGCAAATATCTTTAAAATTAACCGTATGAAATTATACGACCTAAAAATAATCCATTTAACTATAATCTAATAATTTACGAAAGTGCATTGTCACCCAAACAGCACCCCGCGACAATCGACGTTAGAACCATTTTCAAGGCCTTGTCTTCAATGTAACGAATCTACTATGGCTATAAAACTTGGATAGCCAGTGTATTTTTTTTTATTTTGTTAACATTTATTTCGGGAAAAATACGCTCCAAGGAGGCGGAAGCATGTCTGGAAGTGAAAGGGAGACTAGCGCGCTATTTCCTAGTCAGAGATACGTTCGTCGCGCGCGTGACAGATTCCTTCAAGCTCGAATTATACATCCTTTCACCTTCGGGTCACGCAATTTTGAAACTTACAGAAACTGTAGTATTTTATTTACCCTCATCATGAATATATTCTACTTCGTCAAGCCTGAGTCCGCTTTTAGCCACCCATTCCCTTGTGATAGTGCAAGTGTAATTTTCGCGTGTGTTTGTCCTTGACGAAGTCGGCGAGCGTGATTCCACCCCAGGAGCCACTATGTGTAAGCGGAGTGTGCGCGCTGTAAGTAGGTCACTGGCGTGAGAGTAATCTCCGTAACCCGCTAACATGACTAGTGCTCCTCTTGAACGTGGTTTCTGCTCCAAGTCAGAAACATACTAGCCGGTTAATCGAGAGAATACCATGTCGGCTTGTTTGCAAGGTTGAGAGCTTCATACTGCTAAAAAAACTACTCAGTAGGCAATTCCTCGCGCGCCTTACGAACAACCCTCTGCCTGGGCCATAGCCTTCGCCTCTCCCTTTCTCTTCCGGGCATACTCATGGCAGTTCAGCGCGCTCTTTTTCCAAAATATACGTTAATCGATATTGATTAACCAACGAATTCCTTTAAGATATTATAAGTGGATTCATGTGATGAACTCGATAGCTTGAAGAAGGTCCAAATGGAGGTTTTCAGAGATGTGCGGAACGGAAAATAACGCAGTCTTGCAATTTCATCAATAACTAAAAAACTAATGCAGTAAATAATATGAAACTACGTATGATTGTTAAGAAAGATCTTGCTAAAATATTTGAAAATGAAATTTCGATATCTTGATCCGTGTTGTTATTACGAAGCCGAAAATGTGATGCATCCGTGCGGTACCCGGACAAATGCGCTCAAGTTAGGTTTTTAAGCGCAAACTGAAATAAATATGAACGGTAAAATGTTTTGTATACCTTCACTAAACGCAGAAATAACCAAGCTTTGTTTTGATGTACTTCATTTTAAAATCGATTGAGCAACCTTTGAGATATTACTCTTCAAAGTCGCGTGACGGAATTTTGCAACGGATATTAGTTGATTGATACCCAGGCGCGGGTAAATCGCTCAACGACCAAACCCTCACCCCTTATTGTTCCTGAAAGGTATTGTTTATGGCTTTTGTAATCACTACCTTTATCATATAATTCTATATTAAAATTAACTATAAAATTTAACCCATGAAACACCCAAACGGTATTCAATTGCGTCTACTTGCAAGAAGGACTTATTTTGGTCCTTTTTAGGAAATCACCGTCTTCAAGAACACGTACACATTTCCGCTGTCCGCCGCTTCTCCAGAGAGTATGATATGCTGGATGGATGTTACTGGATGGTATCATCATCTGATGGGTCATTATTTCGTTATGGAACTCCAAGATTCAACGATCCATTTTTACTGAAAAAATTCTGCTTTTTCCAGCATAGCATTCTGCTCCTTCATAGGGAATAGATAATTTGATGACGGCAATCGAAACATATGATTTACAGGGTCAAAAACATTCAGGAAACTACACACAAAGAAAATGCTTGAAATGCCAATTAGATTTAAATGTCAATTCATATAGAATACAGGAAGAGAACACTAAAGAGCACGTCACATACGATGCTTGATCCAGCACAGGGTTTAACGTGCAAGCCGGTACTAGACACAGAGGACACTTTTATATGACTGAAGTGTAAAGTAATCAAATAAATGTACCTATATATGTCTTTGACGCATTTTTATGTCGCGGTACGTTTATAACTCCTTCACAATGGAAGGTTATTTTTGTGATCCTGAAAAAATTTCTGCAGCGATTATATAAGATTTTTTAAAAATAGTTGAGAAAACATGAAAACTACATACTGTTCATTATTTGACGAGATACAGGCGTTAGAAATACTTCATTTTTTAAAGAAGGTCTCTGCAGAGTGCGTGTATGAGGGTAAATCGATAAAAAAATGAAAAAAAGAATTATTAAGCACGATTGTGTAAAAATATGATAAAAAATCTAAAATTAAAGATAAATCTTACCATCGTTCTAAAAAAGGAAAAAAAGTATATTTTCTCAAGTGAATGAAAATTTAGCCAAGAACTGGAAATAATTTTATTCAACTGAAGGAAATTAGTCACACGGTGATAAAAACCACAACGAAAAGCGTGGGGCGCTCTTTCATTATCGATATAAACATAAATTCATGAAATATGAAGATTTCAGTATTCAATGGAATAGAGGGCTTCCATTTACAATTTGTAGAAAACCTTTAAATGAACTTAAGGTGCAAAATATAAATGAGGTCGCGCCCCATGATTTTCGTTGTGATCTTATCATTGTGTGGCCAATGTCCTTGAATTGAATTTTATTATTTCCAGGACTTGGCTAAATTTTCGTGAAAACTTGAGAAAACATAATTTTTTCTTTTTTAGTACGATGGTAAGATATTTCTTATTTTAGATTTTTTACTGATTTTTTCAGAAAAGCATGCTTAAAAATTCTTTTTTATTTTTTTTATTTTTCTACTTTTTAGATTTAGTTAATAAATGGTTTAAAAAAACAACAAGTTGTTTCATAATCCGATGTTTATGAAACATAATGGTTATGGAAACATAAGAATGGAAACATAATAAATGAATGAAGTGAATAAATGAAAGAAAAAAATAAAATGAATGGAAACATAATAAAACAAAAAACATGAAAAAAATAAAAAAGAATTTTTAAGCATGCTTTTCTGTAAAGTTTCTGTAAGTAGAAAAAGTAGTAATCATCTGATTATGAAACAACTTGTTGGATTGGATTCTTTACCACTATTCTTACTCGATTCATAAATCGGAGCGAATGAAGTGTTAAGTACGTAGGGTAAAATGAAGTGGTAACCATGGACCTATGTATCCATGGAAAAGCGAGTTAAAGAAAAGCATGTAATAAATAAGTCATAAGCGTCAGCATTTGATCATCAGCACCAGTCGTAAAGATTTCATTGGGAACGCTTGGAACTTCCACCGTACAGTCACGACTTAGTCAACGGTGATTTTCATCTGTTCGGGCCACTGAAAAATCATTTGGGCGGCAGATATTTTGAAAATAATGATGCCGTAGTCCAAGAGGTTACCCGTTGGCTGCAACAAAAAACAAAAGAATTATTTGCTGCCAACTATCAAGGAGTTGTAAAGAGATGGGATAAGTGTCTGAATGTACAGGGTGAATATGTAGGAGAGAGAAATACATTTCAGAAAGTCACTTTGATTAATATTGCCTCTATCCAGTTTTGAGTGTTACTTTTTTGACTTAACCCTCGTACTTACCTTTTTCCATGCAAAAGGGTGGTATTTTTCGTCAAAAATCTCGGGAATTAGTTCGGTAAGGGGCTAATATTTTGGTTTTTTTGGGAGGGCTAATATTTTGTTTTTTTTTAGGAGAGTGAGATATTTTTCCTTTCCTTTCCTTGAGACCAAATTCATTGATTTCCAGGTGAAAAGATAATCCGTTGAATCTACCTCGATAGTTCCCAGCCTACCTAAATGGGGCACTACGTGATCCAAGAAGACTCCAGTCGGGTGGGTCGAGTGGCAAAATTAACCAAACGTCACATAACGAAACATCAGATACATTTGTTTTTAATTTACTTCACGCATATTACCCTTCAATGTCAACGCTTCATTTTTTTCTGTCCGACTTTCGACAGCCGGCGAAATTCAACCTAAAGGCGGGAGGGTGCCAAAAAATCCCAAGTCTGCGCATCGAAGCGCGTGACTTTAATTGAATTAAAGGGCTCAGCTGTCCCACTTCGTGCCCTTCTTAGAAATACGAGGTTGGGAGGGAGAAGTCGACGAAAATATGGGCGAAGACTGTGCCTGCCATCCCCAAGGAAGGAAGGAACGCAAGTCCACCGGGGTTAAAGTGAGTCTCATAAAGGGTAAAAATCCCTTAACACTAGGACGCCCTGACTTTTCGACATCATTATTCAACGTCCAAATGGAGTCATTTCGACCCACAAAAATTATATTAAAGAAGCTAGCTCTTACGGCTTGTATACAATAATGAGGATAAAACTCCAATAGCAGTGAACAAAAACCTTTCGGGGATAATAAGTAGGGGGAAAGGGAAAAGTAATTGAAAGACTTAAGCGTTAAAAAAATCCGCGCCTGGGATTCATTACACAAGTACGACACACATTCACACGATGCCTTAACGTTGCTCTCTCACTCTCTACCGAATAGTGTTTTTCTAACGAGGAGATAACCAAGGTCAAGAGAAACACTAGTGAGATACACACAAGTAAGTGGTTTACGGAGATTACTCTAACGCTAGGGACCGACTTACCACGGCCACACCCCCTACACTTATTTGCTCACGGAACTGTTAGACTCACTTACTGACTCCATGAAGGACCCACGCACTCACACAAAATCACTCAAATTAAAATGGAATTACTGGCTTATGCCACGAATTACAGATAGTGGTTTTAGCAAGTATACGGAGTTTGTGTCCACGGATCACTCGACAGGCTCAAGAAGCAAAATCTAGTCAATACAAACTCTGCTGACTAGTATTTTTCAGACTCGGGGTTGATACTTTGTTCAAGAGAAACACTCAATAATTAATTAATTAATTTCTCACTTTACCATCACAAGATAATACTTTAATATTATTCCAATAAACCAAAATATTTTCACTTTGTTACTGTCAGAATGCTGCTAATTTTCACGAGTTTTTGAGATATCAACCATCAGAATTAGTACCGGAAATCAAAACATTCAAGTTATGGTCCACTAATATTTTTATTATTTACGACCCGGGTTTCGTCACATAATGACATCTTCAGGTACAAATATTATCCCACATGGGTATATATACAAGACTAGGTGCAGAGGAAGGAAGGGAAGGGGGGGAAGGAAAAACCGTTGGAGCGTGGCGTAATGGGTAAGGGGCAGGTAGGAAGGGGTCGGGGAGGGGGAGGGAAGCGTGGGGCTGATTGGAGAAAATACCGGGCGGCGGGAAGGGCGGGGGGAGGAGTGGGAGGGGAAAAATAGGAAGAACAAACATACATTTTTTTCTAAGAAATTCGAAAAAAAAAATGTACACACAGGTCGACGGTGATTAGCAAGTCCAGGCTATTGATGAGAGTAGGGTTCAAATGGAGTAATTTTTCCCGGTAATTAAACCATCATTGAGCATCAACAAAGAGCCATCCTCTCCATTTGAACTGTACTCTCATCAATAGCCTGGACTGTCTAATCACCGTCGACCTGTGTATACATTGTATTTTTTAAATTTCTTAGAAAAAATGTATGTTTGTTCTTCCTATTTTTCCCCTCCCACTCCTCCCCCCCCCCTTCCCGCCGCCCGGTATTTTCTCCAATCAGCCCAACGCTTCCCTCCCCCTCCCCGACCCCTTCCTACCTGCCCCTTACCCATTACACCATACTCCAACGGTTTTTCCTTCTCCCCCCCCTCCCATTCCCCTCCTTCCTCTGCACCTGATTTTGTATATATACCCATGCGGAATAATATTTGTACCTGAAGATGTCATTACGTGACGAAACTCAGGTCATAAATAATAAAAATATTAGTGGGCCATAACTTGAATGTTTTGATTTCCGATATGGAGAGGTTCCACAAAGTGAAGCCTGAATTTATTAGTTATAGAATTCGTACCTATTTATTATTTTCTTTTTTAATTTTTATAATATTTTACTTGGCAAGATTTGAAACTCTATATAAACTAAAAAGATTACCAAGTTTTCCCGAAACTATTAACTCAATTTGTTGGAATTTTGTCGAAATTAACTGGATTACAATATTTTGTTCTCTAACTACACAGTAATTTTCCGGCAAACCTAAGGCAATATGCCCAAGGTTTTTTCTTTGTTGTTGCAACAAAAGGCCTTCCTTTAACAATGTATTATATGATTTACACATGAATAAATTCAAAAATTAATTTTAATTTTTAAAGCAACGTCTTGACTGTTTCTTGTTCATACATTTGACACATTAGTTTTATTTTATTCTGACACGCTTCTAGCAGGCCGCCTTCTTGCCGAGTTAACATTTTAAAACTGTTTTATTCCCTGTACAGTTCTCTCTGTTTAGCCACCTCTTTCGTTTTGGACTTATTCCTTTTTCCAAAGATGGCATTTGACTTCTACACTTATTCGCGTAATTTTTGTGGATTTTTCTAACAAGTCATTAGATAAAATTATTTTGCGAAATTTTCTTCCAAATGGCTGTCCTGTATACAACAACGACATTTATAGCTGCCAGGTCTTGGATATAAAGACAATAGACTGGGCACCTCCTTGATTGACTGGCTACTGCCTTGTTATTTTGTAAAATCTTCAACCCCACACTGCAATGGATCAGGAATGTACACTGGAATGAAGAAAACTCACATTGGTTTTCTCATTTGGGACCCTAGTCATAATGATTTAACCAAAAAAATACAAAGAAAAGCTGCACGCATTGTTAAAAACTGCTACGAGCTAACATATAGCGTCTTTCAACTTTTAAAGGGATAAAGGTGGGAGCCCCTAGAGCCTCGGAGGCTGTTTAGATGCTCATGTTTAGATGCCATATACTGATAAAATGTGCACCTAGCTTTGGTAGGTATGGGTTGTTCGTCGATTATTATATTCGGTCCTGGTTACTATTGATGTGAGCAATTTTCAATTTACTGGCTTCATAAAGACGATGCCAATATAAAATAGAACACGTTTTACTGCCCGCTGGTATAATTTATTACAATGCTTGAGCGTCATCTTCTGGCACAAAAGAGTCCTTTTCTTAAGACGACGCACAGGCGTTAAAACGCGTTGCAATAAATAAAACAAGTTGGAAGGACACTTTGCAGTTTTTACTCATATAAAATTATATGTCACCACATTTTACTCAGTACATTTGAGCTTGGAGGGAACCAATGTGAATTTATCAGTCTGCAAGCGATTAGATTCTGTTGATTTTTTATCAAACGTTAAAAATATCGTAATTTCACAAAAACGGTTCCGAAACATCGTGTTCAGAAAATCAATCATCAAGGATGTGACTATAGAAAGTGATTTTTTTACATCTATTCACCCCACGACTATAAATGATTCAGAGTCGTCTACACTTGCGTTCATACTAACTTATTGTTTTCAAGGATTCGGTGCGCCTGTCTCAAAATTCTCTTCTCTACATATCGATAAAGCGACGGCGTATTCTATTACTTGCAAGTAATAATATTTGCACTTGCTACTAAGTATGTGCACCAGTATACCAGCAATACTGGTAGTAAAAAAAGTAACTGCCAAATATTCCCAGTATCGCTAGACAAAAGGATAAAAGGTTAGGGATTCGAATTGCCGAAAGATATTTGAGAATGTTTTTGAAAGTTTATACATTTTTATATATTTTTTCACATATAATGTTATTTTTATATGGAGATTAAGGAAATTTTATATATAAGTTCATGGAAGATACCAAGTGAATAAGGCAAGACAAGATGGCTGTAAAACATATTCATAGCGGTAAGAGAAGACGAACCTAAGTAAATAAAAGAACTTTTGATAAGACTTAACACGTAAAACCCAAACCTGGGTCAAAATGATCCTCATGGGCGTTCGTCTAAAATAATTAATGAATGGATTGTTTCAAAAGGATGAATTTTTTGCACGTTAACACTCTACAAAATGAATAAAAGTCACGAGAGAAAAATCTCGAGAAATTTTTAAGTATGTTAGTCGACAGGTAGTAGTTGATTTGCTCCCTAATGCTCGTTTCTTAATCTGCCACGTAGTACCATTAGTGACTCTTGCATCTCGCCTACCTAGTACATTAAAGATTTAGTCAACAGTTTCTGTAGCACTGGTGGCATGCCAATTGCAGTGTATGTTGGTGATATATCACCCCCGGCCAAACACCTTGAGGTGCCCTGCAGGGCAATATGTTGACGTAAATCTAGATGTACGCGCGCTTGGCGGGGCTGTAACACTACGTCATCGGAATACCGGTTTATGACGTCACGGAACAGTGTCGCTAAGGGAAACAAGACGTATTTCCTCGGGAAATTCGTTTTTTTTCATAATTTGACGATAATCATACATATTATTTCTCAAAGGTGTTTTTTTGTCACAACGCTATAATTCCCATAATTCTTCATCAAAATTAATGATTCAAACATCGTTGTAAAGCTTATGTTCCCCACTATTGACGAAAAATAACACAAATGGCTTAATTTTTTAAATTTTTGTTAAAAAATTTAAAAATTAGGTTTTTGTTAAAAAATGATGCAATGTCATCTGTTGACAATATAATCAACTGATATGTCGGCTGTGGTTACGTGCTTAAAGGACTGTAGGAGGCGCCATCTATTAACACATCGTTTAGTTAGATTGCTTACATTCTACATGCAATCAGTCTGACCGTTTACCGTTTACGTTAACGTTATGTATCTTTAACAGGTAGAAGATCGAGAAGAAAGAAGGAAGAAACAGGAAGAAGCTGCATACTGTGCGAAATATTCGCATGGGTTAGCTAGTATTGTTGAAATAGCCTTTGCGGGAGACAATGGTCAAGTATGATTTGATCCTTCACCCTGAAATGCATATAGCATAGAGTGGCGAGATGGTGTGTTGACGTCAAGCCACCGTGATCTCACTTGAGCGTGACTTATTTCAATTTCTGCGCAATATTGAAGGGCAATTATTAATGTCTGCGGTATAATTCCACATTTTTTTACACTCGAACAAGAGTGGCCAACCGAGAAAAACCTGCAGGTTTTTTTCGAGTGAGAAAATTACTCAAGTAACACACCAAATATACTTTGTAATAATATTAGATGAAAAAATTGTCTTTTGTGATCATATCAACTATGTAAGTGACAAATCAGGATGTATTTAGTTTAAAATGTCAAATCTAAAGTACTCCTCGTCTCATGACTCGAAAACAGTGATTAATCAATGTTTAGCTAAGGCCTTAATACCAATGTTTTGACGGTCTGGGGTAGTACAAGCTCCACCTCGTCGAGAAAGGTTATTACCTCACAAGATGAAATGACAGCACATTTCATGGCCAGGGGGAACAATGCAAGAGAAATGTACAATAATCTATTTTTGTCACCATTACCAGAACTGAATAAAAATAGGTTAATTTGTGACAAATTCTTCAATAATCCGATTTTATAATGCCAAAAAGAAAAAAACCAGGTTTCTTAGTTCATTACACGGTAAATCTAATTATGACCGAGTCTTAAACCAATGCCCTACCCAAAAACCCTCACCCTATCCAATACCCTATGGTTCGGACCCAGTCCTTGTGTGGTCAATAGACGATCTCACGGGATTAAACGCATAGCGTGGGTGCCCGGGGATCCGTATGGTGAAACAATCCTTTTCACTATTCAATTCTTTGATAGTAAGTTTTTAAAAAAAGTCCGTGTCATTCATCCTGACACACAACTGCAACTAATGAACAGATTGTTGGTACCCAAGTATTTTCACCTCCATAGCAAGAGGTCTTCGGTACATGTGGTCCCTGGGCTGTTAAATGAATTACCCCTGGAAATGAATGCTAACAAAAGCATACCTGCTCTTAAGGAACAATTTAAAGAGTAGCTACTTAATTTAAGAGTCTTAAACCAACAAAGCTCAATAGAAAATTTCAACTTTAAGGCACCTGCTGGCAAGCCCTTTCGGCTGATTAGGACCTCAAATGCATCACTACCTTTTTTCCACATAATCAATACATCCAAATCCATAAAATCCAAACACACAAATATTAAACGCAATATATATAATACGCAGTCATATAATACGCACATAATAAGCAAAAACACGCAGCCATATAATCCAGAAATGCAAATATTGGACGCAAGCACATGTAGGTTATGTATTTTACCTCTTGAGGATTTTTTTCGTTGTATAAACTACTTCGAACAATAAGACGAATATATTGTATTCTCATTCCTCATTGAAGCGATATAGGCTCTTCACCACCCGATAGACTTTAGGATCATCAATTTAACACGCTAGAGAACTTTAAGCAAAATTTAGCAGTCACCACCTTTGCCCGACTTAAAACTCTCAATTCCGAAAATAGAAGGTATATCCTGGACTCGGTCCCACTTCCAGCCCAATTCGCAGGATAGCAATCCATTATTTTTTCCTACCGCGCCTCAGTTTAGAATGCCTGGATCGTACATTTACACTCGCCCAGCAAATTTGATTATTTTTCCTGGAGTAGTATGATATCGTCCGCGCGCGCTAGATAAAAACAAATTTCCCTCACTTGAAAGAAATTAGGATCAAGGTCTACGATTTTTTTGAAGCTGGATTGAAAAAATTAAATCATATCGGCTCTCACAAAATAAAATCACACTCCGATATAAAGAGGCATATGAACGAAGATTTTTTAAACGAACTGCACACGGGCGCGTGATCCTGACCGATGATAGAGTCCTCTATCAAAAATCGATTATAGCGAGGTAGGTATCAAGAGGGCACGCGCCGGGCCAGATAATTTGGAATACAGCGGAATAATTGAACGCCATCCGGTTAAGTGAATTTTGTTACCGGTGCTATGAAACGGAGGGGAGCACTCTATCACGGAAGAAGTCATGAGAGCCATTATTTTTTTACACTCAAGAGCTTTCATGGCGACTAAGTGATATCATTTTTTCCAATAAATATTATTTTGGTATCTGTATAACAAATGAAGACGTATAAAAACTAATACTTAAATGACTAATAACTCTGCTCTGCTACCTTAAAAGTGTTATTAATCATTTAAGTATCCTACTACCTTAAAAGTATTAAGTATTCTATTCTTAAGTATTCTCCTACCATCATATTCTACTCCCTTAAAAGATTGCACTAACGTCCAATGACAGAACATGACGAATGAACGTTGTTAAGGTACAAGTACATAATTCCGCGTCTTCGCTTATTTCACGGTAGATATCTGCATCGTCTACAAATTATCTTAATTTACTGCTAACTCGAGAACTTAAGTCATTAATATAAATAATGAATAAAAGAGGGCCAATCATGCTTCCTTGAGGAACACCGGATGTGACTTCAACCATGTCAGAGCTAAAACCGTCAATAACTACTTTTTGTTTTCGATCACTGAGAAGGTCTCTAATCCAATTCACTATTTTTTTTATTAGCTCTGCATGAATGCGATTTATAAATGAGTTTTTCGTGAGGATTAAGTGACCCTGTCGATTGCCTTATTGAAATCGAGGAATAAGGCGTCGGCTTTTTAGTAACCTGATTTTAGGGTATCATGAAGGAAGAGCGCAAGCTGTGTTTCGCAGGACCTGCTCTTACGGAAGCCATGTAATAGGTTAAGTTTATCCAGGAATGCCATAATATTGCTAACGATAATGTGTTCGAGGATTTTGCATAAAAGAGATGTTAACTATATAGGCCGATAATTTCCTGGGTCGCTTCTATTTTCTTTTTTAAATATCGGTGTGACGTTGGCTATTTTCCAGTCTTGGGGCACCTTGCCTTCGGATAATGATTTGCTAAATATAATTCCTAAAAATGGTCCAATCTGTGGCGCTAACTCTTTGAGCACGCGTGCAGGTATTCCTTCCGCACCTGTGGACTAGCTACTTTTAATCGAACACAGTTGTTTAGTTATTCCATCTAGCTGAATTGTTATGTCCGCCATCGGCTCGTTAAAGTCAGGAATGTTTAAGTTGTGTATCGTGTGGTCCTTAGTGAATACACTTTCGAAGTGGTGGTTTAACAAGTTGGGTCTATCGATGCTGTTGGTTACCACTTTTCCGTTTGTATCCAATAAAGACTACTGGCGAAGATTCGCTCTGGAGCTCCCTCGCTTAATACCAGAATAACTTGGAGTTTTCATCTAGCAATCGTGTTTGAGCGTTGGACAACGTAAATTTCTCTCGCCGCAAGTTCCACTGCTTTGTTACCTGACTTAATAGAATTTTTATATAGGTTGTGTAATTGCCTTTGTCTCATGAGCTTTCGCCTTACTTCGTGGTTATGCCGACGAGGTTCTCTACTCTCCCGTTTGATATTGTGTGGAATATATTCCTTCGATTCGATATCGATTCCTTTACGTAGTAATTCCAAAAAATATCTCCGTGATACTTCGGTGCTCTCGTCCTTCATTGCGGCTACGAATTTCGTGAATGAAGCTCCTAACATCTACCCAAATTTTATGCAATCGCATATTTAAAATAAGTAGACTTTACGTTTAAATTTTACAGTGGACTCTACTGTTGTTTTCAAAGTCGTAAAAATTAGTTTATGTTCACTCATGCCTTCGAGGATATGCCTTCCGTGTTTAATCATTGTAGGGTGACTAACAGCTAAAAGATCTAATATTTTACTACCTCTCGTAGGTTCGTTAACAACTTTTCTGCATTGTGTCAACTACACTTTCTACATTGCGCCAACAACTAAAAAGCAGTAGTTGGCGCAATTTAGAGGACTCTGCATTTGACATATTGGTAGTGCCCTCTATCACAGTTGCTGTAACTACATCCTCAGCATCGGCATCGTCGCGTCTTCATTTGATATAAAAGAGGTGCTACAGGAAAAAAAGATATTTTACTTTTACATCGGTTGTATTTAAATAGAATCATCAGACGCTTTGAGGAGAGACGCCTCCAATATAATGTAACAGTTCCATTAGTAACAATTAGACATATTTGGCGGGTAAAATGTACCTCGAAAACGGTAGAAAAGGTCCCGAAATATTTCCGAGTCGTCTCGGGAAGAAAAATCTCGGGAAAAAAATTCGCATTCACTGCGTCTGGCAAGCTCCCCTACCTATGACACAGAAGGAAAAGTGCCAGATCCGAGCTCCTTATTCTCTTAAATAAATTCTAATTTGGGGAGGTGAAAGACCTCTGAAAACACCTCTTAGAGCCCTGAAGATGGACTCAATGATGCTCTACTCCCAAGTTATGGAACAAAACAAAGCACATGCCAAAAGTCACGATGACGCATCATTCGAATCTTAAAAAATACATGAGAGATTAACATTAAGGCAAAGCTACTTTTCAACTATCCTCCACTATAGGCATATATAATTTCCCACGTTTACTATAACTCGTGCGTTCGGAATGTTTTCACGAGATAAATCGGAAAAGAATATCGATGATTCCATACCTATCGAAATGTGTGAATGAGAATACCTACAGGAATTTTGCACATTTCGCATCCTTAGCAAGCCTGCGACTACATTGATTTTGTTAATAATTGGTATTTTAAGCTGAAAAAAATGAAATAGGATCAAATAATTTGCCTGCTACAAAATACGATAGGACGCATCACGATAGGAATTCACAATCTAATAAACGTGCAAGTAATATGCTATACATCGTATCGTAATAGATTATGTAATCTATCCAAAACATGCTCTATTAATATATATTCACTCAGGCAAAATCGTTTTAATCAGCTACGAAGAGAAATACATAAGAAGTTTAGCGTTATTAAAGAACAAATTTTATTCACCAAACTTTTACAATACCACAATTATATAAAACAAGAACGACCAGGGTTCCGACGAATGATCGTCATCATGGGTCGTGTCTCTTTTATATAATTTTGGTATTGTAAATTTTTTTAACCATAGATCTCCACCAAGTGACTACAGATAGAGTTTTGTAATTAAAAGACTTTCAATCATCCGTTTTCCAATGTTTAAATGATTTTCATTATAGCTTAATAATTACCTTAATTAAGCACAACAGTTCCACAAGATGATCATAAAAGCGTCATCTACGCATCTTACGTTTATAAAACATCTGCTTTTTGTCCAAGCTCGTACTCCTTGCCAGCTGACTTTGAGATTTGACGAACTTTTAAAGCCATCTTCCTTCAAGGCGGATTTCGAGGGGGGTTTATGCGAACTAGATGTTCAGGCCTCAAGTCTACATTGTAGCACATGAGACGAAGTCGTGCTTATAAAGCCACTGCCGCGGTGGATAAACCCAACATTGTCGTTATTAAAACGACGAAATTGACAAATTTCCAATCATAGCATTTAACAAATGATGTGGTACGAAGTCACTCGCACGGGTGCATATACACCGGGGTTGAGATTCGTCATGAAAAAATCATTTGACTTGACCGGGATTCGAACCCGGATCTCCCGGATCTCCTTCGTCTCATGTGCTACAATGTAGACTTGAGGCCTGAACATCTAGTTCGCATAAACCCCCCTCGAAATTCGCCCTCAAGGAAGATGGCTTGGTGGTGTAACTGGCCAACACACCTGACCGGTAACTGTTAAAGGTTTTTTTTAAAATTACTTACACTACATTTATTAATAATTTACTTTTAGAATAAAAATGAATTTTTATGCTGACGTGAAAAATAAAAAAATGTAAAAATGACGCACAAAAGCATATAGCAGCAAGAGTACGTAGACACGAAAAATCTTCGGAGGGAGTGTAATATACTCCACATACATTTTTTGATGAAATAATAAAGAAAAAGCAATCACTTCACATGACAGCGAACTGTGGTCTTCGCTGATAGATTGCTAGATTAATTTCCATAAAGAAACAGAAAGCGGCGATAGAAAGGTACAAATCGAGAAAAACTTTCGCACAAAAACACAAGCCCATTCTAACGAGACACACTGAGAAGGATGGACGTGTCGAGAGGACTTTTCCTGAGCCGATCGTGGTGTCGTTTGATTCATCGACGGCCTGGAGAGGTAGAGTCGAAGCGTTGGTTTCGTGATAATCTTCTTGAGTGAGATAAGACCAGTTCCAACAGGGTACATCAAGGCACGCTTGGACGATCTCATTCATCTTCCGCCACCAACCTCTTCTGCAGTCCCTCCCCCTCCAAAGAGTAGCTTGGTATTTTTCCACACATATCGAACGTGGGGTGACATTGGTTTTAGTACGAAAAAAGGTAAAAGAATATTCCCGCACGAGAATTCTGTGAAAATTCCTTTAAAAATATATTTTCACGGAATTCTCTCGGCATTTCTGAAGAATTCCCCTAAAACGTGGGGAAAAACCTTTTTGAGAAACTCAAAATTATTTCCTAGGATTGTCTCCGGAAATTATTTAATGAATTGCGTAAAAAATCGTTAAAAATTTTGCAGTGAATTTGGTTCACCTAGTTTCCTTTTAAAAAAGCCTTATTACGGTGGAAAAATGGAAGTCATATTCACTATAATAGAATATAATTTTAAAGAAGAAGTTTCCACGTTTTCATGTAGCTGTAGCAGTCATAATTTCGTTAATGCTATGCTAATTTGGCAGCAGAATATTGACGTTTAAAGAGCTCACTTAACTACCGACAACTATGGAATCTACAATTTCATCTACGCAAGAACATGATGGGATATTTGTACATCAAATGTCCAAAACACGAGTCATGTCGTAGGGGACCACCGTTCCGGAACGTCAAAAGGTTGAAAAATACGCAGTCGCAGCATTAAAAAAAAAAAACAGTTATATACATCAATAGTTCTGCAAATCAGGTAAGTCAACACATAGCAAAAACTTAATTCAGAAACCAGGAAAGTTCAACAAATGAGAGAAATCAATGTAGCTCAAAACTCAAAAAATAAAGAAAATAATGTGGACTACTCTAAGCTTCAAAAAAAATTTCTAGGTGACTTACTAGATGAAAACCCCAAGTCATTCTGGTCTTATAAGAGTCTGGTCATCGGCAAACCTTCGACTGCTGAGTCATTATTGGAAAAAGAAGGCAAAGTAGACAAACACAGAATAGATAAAGACAACCTATTAAACCACTAATTCGAAAATGTACACACAAAGGATAACACATTATACGAGGGCTGTTCAAAAAGTAATGATAATAGAGACCTTGAGGGAAAATGTGCTGCGAAGAGTAGCCATGCTGCATACCATCGTGTAACCCATTCTGTTTGCCATCTATAACAACCAATTTCAAGTCGATCTGTGCAGTGAATGAACGCATGTGACGATTCGCGTAACATGTTTCAGATATTTGCCTACCATGTCCAGCATGGATGAAAAGTTAGAGCAACGTTGTACCGTGAAATTTTTCATGAAACTCGGGAAGAACCAAAAAGACGAGTAAGAATTATTAACTACGGTGTCTGGTGAAGATTTTACACACCAGATGACCTTCTACAAGTGGTATTAAGCGTTTAAGGATGGTAGAGAGAGCATTCCCGACGAGCTAAGCGAGGGGCGCCCTTCATCGTCTCGAACAAAGTTTGTAATGAATACAGCTGCTAATATCGTCCACGAAGAACGACGAAGTACAAGGAATTAGGGAACTCGCCACATATCTAAGCATTTCAGTAAGCAGCGCATTTTTGATTCTGCAATATGATTTGGCCATGCGACAGGTCTTGCAGATGGATGCCTGCTAACACCGGAGCAAATTCAAAATTATCTCTCGGCATGCGTGAGCGGCATAAGGTCGCGCACACTGTATTAGATTTCTTGAATGCTAGAGGCATCGCAACTGTGCCCCACCTACCGTACAGTCCAGATTTGGTCCTTTGCGACTTTTGGCTCCTCCCCGAAGTCAAGTTTCCGTCCAGGGGACGGAAATTCAAGACCAATCATGAGGTTATCAAAGCTGTGGAGGCGCGGTGCCAGGAGCTCGAGAAAGATGATCTGGCGTTTGTGTTAAAAAGTGGCAGGAACGGTGGCAGAAGTGCATTAGAACAGAGGGGGGTTACTCCGAAAAAGAGCATGTAGATTTGGACAACTGAATAATTTTTTTACCCGTGGAGAGTATTTATCATTACTTTTTGAACAGCCCTCGTATAATGCAGATATTCCTGTCATTTATGATCCGATGGCTGATATTATTATTTAACGTGATAGACTTATTAACAACTTATTCGATTCAAAGTAACATGAAGCTAGATCCAGAAGCAGTACCTGCACATGACCTCAAGGAGTTAGCGCAACAAAACCTAGAAATCATATCAGGCAAATTATTATTAGAAGTTAAGGCACCTTGAAGACTTAAAAATGGCTGACGTAACACCAGTACTCAAAAAAGGAAACAGGCATGACCCAGGATATTACCGGCCTACATCATTATCACCGCTTTTACGCAAGATTCTCGCACACATGGTTGTTAGCAATATTAAGACCTCCCTGGTCATTCGAAACTTCTTCAAAGGCTTCCGAGAGGGTAAATCCTACGAAATACATCTTGCATTCTTCCTTCACGACATCCTAATATCAGATGAATTGAAATAGCTAGAAGACGCGACACTCTTTGATTCCCAGAAAGTATTCGTCAAGGATCCTGACGAAACATTTACATTAAAGTTGTATTTTCGCGGAGTAAATAAAAAATAAAGAATTGGATACGAGACTTTCGGAGTGATAGCAAGCAAAATGCGCTATTGATTGAGTAGGTTTTATGCCCCCAGTCACACGCTCATTCGGAGGTTCGCAGAGTAGTACGAAGATGTCGACCTTCATCTGGTTTTCCGATAGCAAAGGACTATCAACAGAAAAAGCCATACTTATTACAAGTACAGTAGATTCCGGTTAATTCGGCCACCGGTTATTTGGGGCAGCCGCTGAATTGGGGCAAGTCTTGAAGAACAGAACCCAATTGAAGAATATCCCTGTGTTTTCTTCGCTTAATAGGGACATCACGCCGCTTAATTGGGCCATGCATTGGCGACATTGACTCTAAACTTGCAAGGAAATGGAAAATTTTTCATGCCAGGAAACGGCTTTTTAACATTCTACTTCTTTCAGCTCTTCTTATTTTCCATATGGGTACCTAATTCCTGCCTTTAAAGCTCTTAGACCAGCCTGTAGGGGATCCGGATTCCGTTTCCGGACCACGAGACTTCATCCAGTGTCGTTTCATTTATTATGGGAGTGGACTCAGGAGGTGGTGGTTGGGCTGTAGGCGTTGGGTCAAGAGAAATAAGTGTTTTGAGGATATAAGGGTGCAGGCAACGGCCTTCAGTTTTGGCTTATTGCCAGTTAGACATGGGATAACAAGAAAGGAGTGGAACATCCGCGGTGAAGGTTTAAGAGCAGGTAGGGGCGGATCACGTCACGGAAATATCACGCATATCATTCAACATATTGAACCCATCATTTAAAGATTATATAATCGTTCAAAATATCTAGTAATGTCATTCATTCTGATTTAACATTCGTCGAAAAATAGTGCTTTCCCGGCCAACTTAGCGAGTGAATTGTTCGCGGGTTTTCAACCGGATCAAAATTTCTGGTTCTTACCCTTCAAATGCCAACTCCCCCATGATTTTAAAGAGAAGTAAAGGTCAGAATATTACAAATTGGCTGTTGGGAGGGAAAAATTCCTTACCATTTTCCCTTGCCCTCATGATTTTGTTTGTAGCTGATTTCTGGGCATCGAAAAATACGTATTCTAGTTACTCTCTGTTAAGTTCCATTTTCTCAGCCGGATCTCAATGACCTTCTTTGCCAGACTGTCCAAGTATCCATAGGCTGTGCCAATTTGTTTGTCGTCGTCGAAAGCGATGGAAAAGGCAGGGATCTACAATCGCCCATTTTTTAATATAAAGTTTTCCGATACTTTGCTAGACCCTGCTTTAGGTTGTGCTATACAGGTTGCTATCTATGCTTTAGGCTGCGCTTCCATCTGAAATTTTATCAAGGATTTATTTTTTTGCGTCTTGCACACATGCCGCAGTACCTATGCCTGCAAACGGGAGCGAGCTTCAGTCACATATATAGCTGGGAGCGCTATGCTAGTTATGAGCATCAATGAGAAGTGATGCACGATTTCTCGGGCGGCCGGCCGAGTATGACTACTCGGTGAACGTTATCGAGTGTAGCTGTACTCGGCCGCAGATTTCCGTTAACTCCGCCAGAGTGCGGGCTCTCCACCCAGTTCTACGTCAAAAATTTGGCATGAGAAATGACTCATAAGCAGCCGACCGATTGTGGCCGAGTACGGAAGCCGTTTTGCAGGGCTCTAGCCACGGAGTAGGATA
Organism: Ceriagrion tenellum; assembly: GCA_963169105.1. NCBI lineage: Eukaryota > Metazoa > Arthropoda > Insecta > Odonata > Coenagrionidae > Ceriagrion > Ceriagrion tenellum. The sequence continues at coordinate 87,882,995 of OY720634.1, forward strand.
CATCTGGCAGCTGCGAGCCGCCGAATGGGCGTGTGGCAGGAGGTGTTAGTACGCTATCTGTGTGAAGGATGAGGTTTTGGGAGGAGAAATGGTTAAGTGTACAAAGGATGAGTTTTAAGTGGAGCTCCGGTTTAATTATGGTCGCTTCTTCTGCGTGGAAAAAACGAATTTTCGTACCTATCAGTTCGGCATCCTATCTGTCTTATTTTATCGCTTCTGTCAAACCTAGAGATGCAGAGTAGCGTGAAAACGATATCTAAACGGAGTCTAGCGGCTCCCAACCTAATCATTTTGAAAGCTGTGAGACACTATATCTTCGCTCGTCGCAGTTTTTATCCAAGTGCGCAGCTTTCCTTTGTGTTTTTTGTATTTTTTGGTTAAATCTTTCTGCCCCGGGTCCCAAATATTGGCGGCGCATTAGAGATGTGGCCTAAACAGAGCGAAGTGATACCTCTCTTTCACCTTCTCATCCGAGGACCTTCCTAATATGTGCTTAATAAATCCTAGTTTCTTTAATGCCGAGCCACACGTTTTACATGAGTGTTCTCCAAGACATACCTATCTGAAGTTAAGGTCATTCCAAAGCATTTCACATTTTTTGCGGACTTTATGCTTAATGCACCCACAGTGTGCGTATGGCGTTAGTGTGATGATGGTGGATGGCTGATATTATATGTTAACATAGGAAAAATGTTATCTATTTTTTTCATAATGTGGCAAAATACATAGAATTTTATGCAAATTGATACCTCGCACAAACTAAGGACCAAAAAAATGATAAGTAAGTTGAATGAACATTCTCCATCTGTACCGTCCTTTGTGCCGGGCAAGTGGGGCAACTGCCCCGGGCCTCCGAGGGCCTCGCTTTTGGAGGAACTCGGTAATCACAGGTCGGAAAAATATTACGATATAAATCTGGTGTGACCGCCACATTAACGTATCTGATATTGGTTGCTGTGTACATTGATCGTCGCTCTTTGAATGTATATGCGTAACTTAGTGGGATTTAAGATTTCGTGCCCTATTTTTTGTAAATTAAAATTTATTAGTTTGTTGATGAAAAAGTAAGGCACATTTAAGATAAATATATAAAAAATAATAATAAACCACACTGCGAGTTGGCTTCTTTATATAGGGCTCGAAATACTACATTTCTAGGGCACTCATGGTTGCCCAGGTCCGCACCAATCACGGTAGTCACAAGATATACATTCCCGGGTCTCGCAAGCCCTACGGGTGGCCCCGTGCCAGAATCGAAAATGGAGAGTGGCACATTAACCCTTGGAGTGCCAACCGACTTTCTAGGTACTACGCTAAAATTGCCGAGGCATTTTTGCTGATTTTGCAGTAGTTTAGGAAAAAAATTATGTCTCAAATACAAGTGAAGGTAAATATTCATAAACTCAAGGAAAACTTTATTATATGTGGTTTCACCTTTTTAATATATTATTTGACGATTTGTTTTAAAAAATATGAGTTCAGTAAGAATTTATGCCATTTTGACGTATTGGGGTAGCAAAATCTAAGTAAATTTTATAAAAACGTAGCACATGTAAAACCAAAGGAAGATAAACGCCAGTGGTCAATTTAGAAACTACAAGGGTTAAGCTTCATAATTAATCTGCATTTAGGTGCCATCTGTGAACAATCAGTGAAATACCAGCATCTAAGAGTGACACTGCAGAGACTGACTTTTCGCGAGAGACAGGAGCAGCGCGATAGCACTCCTCGGCACTCTAAAGGCCATGTAACCCGGCACGATTTCCTTGCGATCCCGCCGAGCGCGATGTAGATCTCGACAACATCGACTATGTGTTGTTTGGTGTTTCATACCCCTCGACGCTGTCTCGACTAGCAGTCGATGACCATGAGACGCGTCGAGTGAAGTTGAGAGAGCCTCTACTTTCATTCGATCATTGAGTGCAAGTCACCAATCACAAAGCCTCGATCCGTCACGTGACCGTGCGCGGAAAACCTGGATGTATGGAAAACCTGAAAAGGCAATTATTCACAAAGATGGCGTCTAGTCCACTCGTTGTGAAGTGGTCCCAGGAAGAGTAAATTAAGTCAATAGACTTTTATAGCGGTAAGCGAAAAAGGTAAGTTAAAGGGTTAAGGACGAGGAACCTGCCAATGACCAGGCCTTAGTTAGACAGAAGTCTAAGGACTGAAGTCGTTGTTATACGAATAACGAATTTAGAGCATAGAACTAGTAATGAAATTACCTTAGGCCTTGCCGAAGCTAAAATACCCTACACCACTTTCAATTTTGTTAAAAAAAGAAAAAGGCGTGGTTTTGGATCGATCCAACCCATTTGAGAACTGTGCCGCCTGTAGATTAATAGGAGCTTATGACCCAAATTTCAGCTCGATATCTCAATTTTTACTGCAGTTATCGTGCGAAGAGAGAGACAGACAGACAGGCGGACATAGCTAGATTGACTCGTAAGGTGATGCTGATCATTTCTATATAGACTTTTCCATACCTGCCACGCCCCCTTCAATGCGTTACATTTCTGCTGTGACAAAATCAATATACCCTATCCACGTAGTGGTATAGGATATAAAAATGCTCGTGTCAATCAAGAAAAACCATAGTAAGAAGACTATCCGTAATGAAAAATCTAGAGTACAATGATACACATAAATAAGAAATTTCAATAATTCAAAGTACTAGGTAAAGTATCGTGCTTCAAGAGCACCCTGTTTTAACACGTAATTATTACCACGAGAAAAGAAACTGTCAACGAACGGGATTTGAACCACAGACCTTTGACATTCACGGCCAATGCGCAGGCGACTACGCCACCCATACTTCCTGATTTTTCAAAGCAATTTTGTTAAACAAATATTCTATATTCCGTGTTTGGAAGATAAAAGCGGACTAGATTTCTTCAATATCAGACGCAAAATGAGTTAGTTGTAAGTAATAATGAGGCTATAGGATGTCTAAGTGAATAATGTCAGAGAAATTAAGCGGTTGGCAGAGAGAAAATGGTAAATCTCCGCTTGCGTCACACACTTTGCAACATTTTTCTCCGAGAAACTCCTGTTTTTCACAAAAAATACAGTGACACAGTTTCCTACAAAATAAACATAGTTTTAGAAAATATTTGGAGAAAAGTTGTGGAACCACTGGTTTTTAAAGATATTAACCTTAGAAAATTACCAACTTTCGTCACTTTTCCTACTATTTCGACGCCATTTTCTCAGTTTCACCGGAGCTCCAGTGGGGGAAAACTAACTTATTTCACTTCTAAAAAAGGCACTTAAGTTCCCGAGCAGGTGATATGAAATTTACCTTATAAACAAACCTCTTGCCCTAACCCGACCCTTCGGACCGACCCCTGCAGGTGATATATTATAATATATTTACAGGTGCGTATTATATTACTAATTACATGGAGCTGAACCTAGGGTGGAAAGGCCACTTATCGACGGCAGCGCCACGTAGAGGTCACGTGTGGAAACAGTAATGGCGGAAGGAAATATCTCACCTCAGAGGTTACAATTTTTATTATCTCTCGTCAAATTACAATTTTCGCAAAGTAAAGATATTACAAAAAATGGGAAGGTTGGCAGTTTATGTGATGTAAATTTTGTGGCGATGCGTGAAGTGGAAAGGGTGGAAAAATATTTTTTTTAATGGGTGACACAAGTGCAGATTATAAGAATCGGAGACACAGAGAAAATTATAGCCTAGAGCTGCAGCAAATCCTACCTTCCGACGGATGACTATTGATTCCATAGATTAAAATAGCATCGTTAAGGATACTGGCTGACAGAGGAGAAATTATAACAGTAATTTTGCGCAGTGACATTAACGGAACGGAAGGGTGGTAATGAGACTGACAAGGAATATGACCTCATAAGGAGCAGAAACACTGGACTCTAAGCAAATACGATGAAAATAGATAGCAGACGTGTGATGGGTGGATGCAGAGGAGTATGGAGGAAGTGTGGTACACAGGAATGAGAATTGAAGAAGTAATGGGTCCTTCATCGCTGTACTCCCAACCCATACCAACCTGTCTTATTCGGCAGACTACCTCAAATAATAACCGTCCAAATCCCATTGACATGGTGTGAATTGATTCAAAACTCCACAATTGCAATTATTACTCATAATCAACGTTAACTGGTCCCAAATGTATGAAGAAACATTAAATACAAATAAAAGCGTTGTACACATGGATAAATCCGACGCAGACAATATGATTTAACGTCTGCCAAATATAGAAAAGAGCAATGTTAAACCTTAAGACCTCACCGTAACTACAACAAAGAAAAATAATTTGGTAAATGTTCGCGAAGCAGGATCCACTGATTTTTCTTCATCATCTGGACGTCCAACAGCCATAATTTATGCATAGTTTTAACCCTTAAGGTGGCTTCCAGCTTAACTATGAGAGTCATGACAAATACTAAATTACACCGTTTTATTTTTTAATAAAATGTTACTTTCCCTCATGAAATGGGTTACTATCAAAAACCAAGATTTAGGTACAAAATATGCAAAGTATTCCACGAATATGTTTTCAATGGCCACATTTGTCCAGACGGTCCAGACATAGGAGCCAACTGCAGCGTCATTGCGTGAAACAAATGTTTGGCAGTTAAAGCAGTAATTCTCCAATAACTTAAAAAAATAAGCAGATAACTATATTTTATTTTTATTCCATTTTTCAGGACTCTTCGCATCTTAAAAATACCTACCTTTAATTCTAATAATTAAAAGCTTGAATGTGCTTTCCGTTCAAAATCAAGCTTTTCTGCTGTATTGAAAGCAATTTCCATAAGAACCTATGCTCAAAGTCTCCTCTTTGAAAGAGGGGTTACGGTAGAACTAGTCAGGAAACCCAATTTTATTTTCACCTCACTTTATAAAAAATGTTTCAACGATGCTACATCCAAGTTTTCCAAAAATCTGGAATAAGTAACCCTGAGTCCAAAGCTACTTACTTTAAATCATGCATGCGAACATTTACCAAAAAGCTGGTACTCACTTTTTAAGAAACGTTGCAAGGGCTGCAGCAACCATTTGTCTATCGTTGACATTGGCACACCCCTCAAGTATTCGTCTTCACTGATGTACAACCAATGGTTCTAAAGACAAAACCTTTCACGAGGCTGAACTCCTTGTAGAAGGCACTAGTAATTAAAGAGTAAGTCGCTTTTAAGGTAGTTTGAGCGAAATAACATTTCACCTGGAAATTGATGAATTTGGTTTCATTTTAAAGATGATTATCTCAACCTTCCAAAGAAAAAAATATCAATATCACCCCATAACCTGACTATTTTCCGAGATTTTTTACGAAAAATATCAGCCATTTAACATGGAAGATGGTACGTGTATGCACTTCAGAGAGCCCTTATTCGAAAAATGAGGAATTTATAACTTCCAGATCTCGTAAAAAAATGTGGGTAGTATATGTTTTCTCAACCATATTTGAAAATAAATCACATTGCCACCGCAGTAATATTTTTAAGATCGTATAAAATCTACCGCAGTGAGGGAGTATTAAACGTACCGCGTGAAGAAAATGGGCCAAGTTTCAGAATTTTAGTTATTTTTCTTTAATTACTACGAACTTCAGTCACATAAAAGTATACTATTGCATTATTAATAAAGCATTATTTTATTCAAGCCTCTTACAGCTGCAGACATTAAAACGTATCATTGAAGTAAGATCTCCATCATGACTAAGGAACTATCTCGCTCAAACTACCTTAAGCAGAATGGCACTTATATCAATGAGTTTCGACCGAAGAGCATTAGAAAAAAAGAGCATGGAATATTAGCATTAAAATTAATACCTGCCGACTTCCATGAGTGTTGATCGTCCAGCAATAACAATATAACTTCAGTGTAGTCCTCCTATGGTATATGTTATATCCCATGGTTCTTATGCTTGTCGCAGAAATGTATGTCGTGTCCACGAGTACTTCTCAACGCTCACCAGACTTCTGGCTGCTTCGTCGTCTCCTCGACGCCACTATCCCCTCATTTGTTTGCCGCATTCATTTGGCAGTGGCGGCATTTTTCGAAGCTTAGGCGAAGCTTTCCCGACGCGTACACATTTCCTAAGTGACATAAACGCATTCAAGTGCCGTGGTAGTGTTTCAGACATTCATCAATAGTCCAGAAGGGGGACTTAAAATGGAATATACCGAATGGATATGACGGTGATGTCAAATTTTCATTACTTTATCGACTGTAGGTACCGGTTGACGAATTTATCAACTACGTCTCAATCGCCAGTAGATATTTACACGGCTCTCAACCCAAATTAACCATCTTTCTCCGGTTGCGAGGTCATAAAAAATGGCAAAAATGGTAAACACGCGCTTATTAGGCTAACAATTGCACAAGAAAGAATGATACAAGAAAAAGATGAATGTGTATGGGAAAAAAATTGGGCAACACAGGGTTGAGAACGTTTTTTCATGAGTCAAATTTCCGATTAATCCTATTTTTCAACAATCAAAGGAAGCCTTAGGCTTACAACATAAGTCTCACAGCCCGGAATAACATTGAAAAATGAGAGTCCTCCAATATGAAATGTATAGGGGTCAATAATGACTTTACTTTTATATACTGAAAATAGGCTTTTCTACCTCTACAATCCATGGAGGAATGTTGAGGGTGAAAATAAAACAATATTAGGATTAAGTTTTGTTTAAATCAGGAAAACATTGGAGAAACTTTTGCTTTGTTCACAGGTAAAATTCTTCCAACAATAGCCCTACCTTTTCTCCTTTCCTCCATTGTTTCAGCTGCCAACAGTTGAACGATTCACAGACCATCTTCCTCAGTGAAATGTCCTCATATAAACTTTTCTTTTTTGTCCAACTATAATTTATTCCACTTCATTTCCCAAATATATTCTCCTACTCCTTCAGCGACTTCTTCTACTCTCCTACTTTTTCAAGTTTTGAATGATAATTTTTGGCTTGAAAAGTTACTAAACTCTGACTTTAATGACAGCATTCAAAATTCTGTCTCTAAAGAGGGTTCATTGAATGGACTTGCCATCTAATAGCACACAAATAGCTGACAACAGTCCAGTTCACAAAATTCCTCCAAATTATTTGTCATTGCTTCTACTCTCACTTTTCACAGTGAATGACTTATGTAACAGTCTCAAAAAGTTGAAAATTTAACTGACATATACATGCATTTTCCATGAAAGTAGTGAGGAAAATTATTTTTAATTTATTCCAATTATTTAAGGGGTATTGGTCCTAACAAATTTTAAACTTGAGCTTAAAAATCAGTCTGTCCTGCATCATATCATAGATTGTTTTCACTTGCTCTTCAAGAAATAAAACCTCTTGTTTTAACTGACTTAAAAGTCATAACCAAAGATGGTAGATATAAAATAACCATGACCATGTATATGTATCTTAAGGACACTATAGATTATAGTAGCATTATCCCACCCCCATGTTCCATATTTTAGAAAATACAAGTAAAACATATAGCGGGTGAAAAGAAAATCAATTTCAATTAAAGTTATTGATCAATTAACATCTCATCATGTTTTACCTAGTGAATGTCTCATTTCTCAAGTTTTTTTTCAACTTTCATACATAAAATTGGAGAAACTACATAGATACTCCACTTAAAATATTAAAGGTGAGGTGTATTTTGAATAAGTTATAGCAGAACATTCCTTGTATAGCGTTTGATGTATTTAAAAGATTTTCATGATAACATGTAGAGTTCAGATGTCTCCAGATAAACAAATCTAGAAACCAAAGGCTGGTTACATCTGGTATTGCTTCTGAAAAGTGTCACAATGGTTGTCAGTGATCTAGATAGCTACATTCCCCTTCTGTCTCTCCTGTACACAAAAAAATTTCATACCCAAATCAAGGTGCCTTACACCAATCGAAATCTCCACCTGAATGCAATATATTTACCCCTGATACATAGCCCTTTTCACCGCCAGTGAATTCCACATGGGTTTTGGCTGAAACTGTTAAGGCCATTTTCATATATTTTTCAAAATTGTACTTTTTAAATTTCATATACATCAATGTAGTTTTAATTCCACTTAATAATGAAGTATTCTAAAGGCTGATGCAATGGAACTTAAACATGATGAAAGAGCTCTTTTCAGTTTTTCACAGAGACACATTTAATGCAGCAGACTTGGATGTTTTTTGTAATTCTTGGTAATGATAAAAAACATTGAAACCAGATGCTTGATGCATTTAACAGAAGAAAACTGAAAAGAGTGCCTCTTTCATCACACAAATTCAAATTTTACAGATCGTTATACTTTGGTGAGTTGAACAGTAAAAATAAACCTTGGATTAAGATTGAATTTGGCTATTAAAAACTAATAAATACCAATACTTAAGCATATAAAATGCAAATGGGAAAAAAAGTTAAGCCTTCAGCAGTTTTCACACAGTCACCAGAAGTGGATAAATTGCCCCACTGGCAGCTTATTGGGCTAAAAGGAATGGTTTTTTTCAAGAGGATAAAATGCAGGAACTGACTTCATCTAAAAATTTCATACATATATTTCTTTCACTCAATTCAAACTTACAACAGTAACAGGTAAAACAGTATCACATAATGTGCAACTCACTCAGCTTAACCGCTTCCTTGCAGCCAGTAAGAGCTATTGACAAAAGGGCATTTTTGATAGCTATAACAAACCCCCATGCACAATCAGTGTTCACTTCATAAAAAGTTTGAAAATTCTTATTCCAACACGGAAATATAATAAACGATAATAAAAACTCATTCACAGATACATTATCATGAAGCAATTATGTACAATATATTTAAAAATCATTGACAAAATCACCATCTTTTTCGTTTTATCAAAACACTCCCTTTATCCTTTAAAATAACCACATGCACAATGTATCTGCTGTTACATGTGTGAGTGTTGTTTCATCCTAGGGAAAAATTCTGGTAAGATCCAGTGGCATCGAAAACAAGATGTGGCCAAAACCAACTGATAGAAAGTGGAATCTTAACATGAACCCTGGTGATTGATGCTAAAGGTATGACAATATCAACAGTTTGAAATATCTCAGAGGCCATACTTGAGTAGAATCTATTAGGAAACTAGTTACAGTAAGTTAAATCCAGTTGATTCTGTTCTCATCATTGGCCCTGCTACATTCAACAAGAATTTTCCCCAGGGATGTGACATTGATTCAAGATGCTGAACATTTTGGGTTGTTTCCAGAAACTATAGACAAAGTAAAACACCATTCCGAGAATAAATGGTCCAATGACAAGTCTTTTAAGCAAGGCAAACCCTGAGAATACAAGTCATTCCACCTCCTTTGGATTTCAAAGCTAGGGGCTTCATTATTTTTTTTACACGGCCAAAAAACAGCAAAACGTGAATTCATTGCTCGTCAACCAGTTGAGGAAACAAAGCTCAGCACTATGTTACACAGGCATACCCAAGAGAGCACAACCTGGGAATACAACATTCACCCTCGACAAAAATTCTCACTCTCATTTTAATACACTACATGCCTATCACCTCACTAAAATGATGTGCAAAACATTTTTTCCTTTTAATCTGTACATGGAGCAACTTTTTTTTTTTTACTTCCCTATCATTTATGGTTTATACTTAATACATTTCTAGCATTTATAACCTTTTCTCCATTAATAAATACTAACTTAAGTGGTTCCTAAGTACTACCAGGGTAAACAAGTGATCCTGATTGGAAGACTTAGTGACATAAAATATGATTCATACATACTAGGTCTCCAATGTTGCTTACGTGGAGTATCTAACGTTACAGATTTGGTGTCAAATACCTTCATGTGTTTCCTAAAATGAATTCCATTCATGTTAGTCATTAGATAATAATATGCCTTTCAGAATATAGTTATATAACAACTTAAGGGCACACATTACATTTGAGGCAAAGGATGCGAGTGGGTTTCTACAGAATAGTATAACTGAAATATTAATATCACTAAGAACATAAGATTGCAGCATTAGTAGCACAGAGTCAAGTGAAGAAGGGTAAGAAGTACATTATAAACATTTATGCGTACTTAAGCAAGAAAAAGGAGAGAGAGAGAGAGAGAGAGAAAGAGATAAATTTAAGCAAAGTTTTTCATATTTTTTTCAATTTTAAGTATAAAAAACTTCTCCCTAGGAAAGAAGTCTTAACACCCATCAGAAAAGCCAAGTACAAAGTTGGCTCAATCTACAAAGACTTGAAGATACATTTTTTTCTTTACATCTCTGAAAAAATAATGAATAGGGGAATTACTAGTTATGTATATTACAAGTGCTCTTTTCCTTTACAAGGGGTTACAGCTATTTTGATCACAATTTATAAAACTGAATTCAAGACAGTTATTTTGAGGTTCATGAGAAAAATTTTCCACTAGATACATCAACTTCAGACGGGCTTGCCTCTCGATAAAGTCTAGCAGTACCAATCCTAGAAAAATTTCTTTTTCAATAGCAATAGAGATAAAAACATATATGTATGTTTATACATGTACATTTATGTATATATGTATATATATTTATGTATGTATACATACTTTCACACAGGGTCATTCCACCCATAATGACAACACACATCAAGGGTTTGCACATAAATCGGAAGACTCCCACATGCACACAACAAGAGATTTAATAATAAAAAAACATACGAGCCTGGAAGTGAACACTGATTGTGAAAAGCCGTGGCCACAAGTATAACTAATCACTCACATAGCACAACACACACACAACTTTTAGATCCACGTACATGAACAAATAGGGGACAATGCTTTCATTACATTATTTTTCTCATCGTCAAAGTGTCACCGTACATGAAATACCCATTTCCCTTCGCACTGATGTAAAATTTCAGGTAAAGGGCAAAGGGCATTTTTCAGCTCATGTAGTTTTTCATTATTTTATCGATTCCCGCAGAAAATTATGGGAGAGGAGATATCTTAGTAAGGTGTGTGGTGGTCGGCGACTGTCTTTCTCTTCCTAGCCGCACACATTTAACCCACAGACACTCGAAAGGAAACCAGATATATGTACACATTCATACAATCACTTGATTCAACTGGGATAGATGGCTCTCCCACACCAAAAGGAAGTTATTTATAGAAAGGGCAGAAGAGACTTTAGACACTTACAACTCGTCTAAGTAAATTACGGGATGGGGCATCGCAGGAAAAGCTTTGTCTTGTTGCAGCCAAAGAAATGGAGAGTAAAAAAGTAAAAATATATAAAGAAAAAAAAATTTTTTTAAAGCAATAAATAATATTACAATAATCCCCATTTTCCTTATACAAATTTTCACCTACTGAAGAGGTAATTGTTCTAACCATTAATGTAAGTATTTCACCACAACGTGAAACTTTTCAAGTTCCAATAAAAAATCAACAAAATTCAAGTCCTTATGCGTCCCCAGATTCTGAGTATGACCAAGTATGATATGGACAATAAGCAAATTAAAATATAAAGCATATATCATCAGGAGGTCACGTTAGTGAAAGATTCTCAGTGTTAGTGCATGACGAAATGCTTATGATATCAAGGCTATATCATGGAATAAGTACAATTCTCAATTAATGTTGCATTAATGTGTGCTCCATGACTTTGGAAATATATTCGATGCTAATGATGATGAGTTTTCTCACGAAGAAATTCATGACAATCAAGTGAAAATTGATATCAATTTTATTATTTATAAGCTTGAATTAAAACTTGGGGTCAATATTTTTGGCATGTAGTTATTTGGTTAGCTTTATATTTTCCCACAGTTAAGAGGAATAATTATGGCAAATAATACAGCACACAGCTTTAATATTTTCCATTTATGAAGTTGCTGATTGGATAGGGAGCATTATTCAATGGCAAACAAGCACATTGAAAATTTTCTTGTTCAAAGAAAACATTCAAAATAGTGACAGATCATTCATTGAATTTCCATAAAAAATTGCTCGTGTGATTGAAAATCTGAAGGCCATAAACATGGATGGCATTAACTTAAATGGGTAATTATGATAGAACGATTCCTGACAAAAAAATTCTCAAAACATTAGCAGTTAAAACAATAACTAATTGCAATAATTCATCAAATTATATTTATATTAAAAGTCATTTTGCATACCAGGTTTTTAGAATCAGCAGAATGGTAGTCATAGCCAATCAGTTTTTTATGGTGGTGATTCAATACTGAAATACTTCTCTGGGACAATAGTTTAATGTCATAACATGTATTTAAAATTATAAGCTGTTATACAAAATACTGCTTGTGATAAAAACTTAACCAAAGATAATAAATCAAAAGCAAGCTTTTCATACCTGATTATGGAAATAACACCAATGCCCCATTCAAGGCTAAAGAACTTCCCATGATGCCACACACAAATACCTGCAACCTCTCCGACATTTTAGCAGGCAAAGTGTATTTTCTCATTCTCACACAATAAAGGCCATTTCACTAATACGACACATCTTCTCGCCAGACAAGGTACAGCTTCTATGATAGGAGCATTCTCTCATCCTCTTCATGAAGTCATTAGAGTTCCAAAAGCCCCAGGTTACACTTTCGATCACACAATTCATTCACCTAAAACCTCTCATGATTTATGGAGACTCGCAAAAAATATCCATGCATACGCTCACACTGAAACAAGACACACTATAATGTACAATACCTGCTACCTTTTTTTCCTCTTAAAATCTAATCTAAAAATCATTTTTCATGCAATGCACTGCAACTAACCCTTTCAAGAGTTTATTTTTTCATCACCCCTTTCTTATCTTTTAAATAATGGGCTCATCAAAAGAGTCCAATCATGGGACACAAGTCAAGGTTTCAACACTAGCTTACTTTTTTTTTGTCCCAGAAGGGAAGCCATTGGTTCTTCGGGGGAAACAAAAAAAAAAAGAAGACTCACTAACCACACTCTCGGTGGCCATTTTGTTAGACACTTTTGTATGCAGCCAACTTGTTAGCACTTGTATGCAGCCTTTCCATCGACACTTTCACACAATCATCCCGTCTGCACTTATTCTTCGTCCATGTTCTCACAAACTTGCAACATAGGTACTCTCAAACCCGGTTCGTTTTCTTTTTTTTAATGTATTACAGTCAAGATTATAAGCAAACATATTTATTCTTCCCACCCTCTGTTATGGTCAAATACAATAAAAGAGCAGAAAGTAGAACAGTGGAATGGTAATGAAGGCTATTATTTATTGAACCTTTCTTTTGAACCTACGTTGGCCTGGTTGATTTCTCTGGAAAACTTAACGATAAATCATAAGTGGCAGAATTACTCTATCAAATTTAATGCGCATGTTGAATTAGATAGCAGGAATAGTGAAAGATAGATACTGAAACAATAAAAAAAAATAATTTGCAATCCATGAAGAAGGCTGTAGAGAGGATAGTGCTTAGGCAGAGATGAGAAAAAATGCATCCATGAGACATTTCACTCAAAATGATGTAATTTATGTAGGGGGAGAGCTGCATTATTCATAATTTTTCTCACTAGACTGCATGGCATTAGAGGGGATCACCCCTTCGTAGAGACCCATAGTACACACTTACATATAAACCCCAGTCGACGAATTATGACTTGATTGCACAAGGTCACACATCGGTAAACTCATTACCAACAATATTAAAATCTGAGTGAACGTCCAAACACTCAACATTATATCTTCAGTCCTCACAATCACTAACTAATGCTTAAATAAAAAATATATGCAAAGGTACTGAAAATCACGACGCATTCGTATGAATTATTGATAAAGGCTCTCACCCTTCTACACATTTTCAGATATATATTATAGACTCGATTTGATCATGATAGGGAGTGGTTGAATGGATTAGTGAAGCTCTGTAATGGTATAATGAATACATCATCGAGAAAGACGGCAACAGATGAATCAAAAGATTCAGTTGTAATGACGAAACAGAGTTTCCCCTCATCTCTGCCCTCCACCAGGGTGGAATCAGGCCAAAAAGGGGAAAGCGACATCTTGGTACAGAATGAAAGGAAAAAGGCTCTCAGAGAGTACTCTCATGGTAATGGGGGATGACGTGAACAGGGCGATCGGATGATTTATTTTTTTTCAGGCGTTCTGGGGCAAAGATGGATTCCACACAGAGTCAAATGAGAATTCAGCAGACACAGGACACTCGCGGTTCTCTCAGTTTCCATTGGCGTTTCTCGCTATGAAAGGATTGTTTCGGTTGTTGGGCACAGCGGCATTAGCTGCGGAAGCTGCATCGCGCTCTGTACCATAAATTTTGCCAGCCTTCTTTGCCATGCTACCAAGCAGTTCCAGTGAGCACTTGTGTGCAGAACGTAGTGAGAGAGCCCATTCTTTCAGTCCAATTTCATCCTGAGGGAAGTATAAACAATAATTATGTAAGATCTAGTGCTTTTCCATGGTGAATGAATGATATGAAATTTTCACTGGCCTCACATCTGTAAACCCTTTGAGTGCGGCAGGATGTGATATCACATCATGGTTGTCTTCATGCTGGTGCTGGTGACGAGATATCATGTCAACAGTGCTGTGAGTCTTCCAGCTTTCACTAGGGAACTTTCACCAGGCCCCCTAGTGAAAGCTGGAACACCCATGGTACCCATAACGTGATCATCATACGGTATCTATACTGTCTTCAGCATCAGCATAAAGCCAACCATAATGTGATATCACCTCATGCCGCACTCAAAGGGTTAAGCAATAGGTTCAAAAGCTGAAGCTTTCACTTGGTGGAAGGTCAACATTGTAGTAAGTCAAAACTTTTAACTTCCACAATTTTATCATTGAATCTACAACTAGTTTAGGCAGTTGCACCAATCAGCCAAAGTATGTACAGTAAACTCCCGTTTATCCGAAATGATCGGGACGGCAGCCGGTTCGGATAATGAAAATTTCAGATAAACCGAAGTCCCATGTGAAACACCCCAAATTGCATCAATACTGCGAAATATTATCATAAAACATGCGTACATAAAATGCTATTTATATGGTTGTGAACAAGCCTACATGTTTTTGATTGAAAAATTTTTATTGACGAGTTAAAAAGGCACCAAAGTATGATAACGATATGGTATGACAAATAATTAATGGGTCGCCATGGTATTCATTGGATGAAGATCGGGTAGGGGCAGTTGGATTTTGTTCGGATAAAGCGGATTTTGGATAAACGCGATTCGGATAAACGGGAGTTTACTGTACCTGAGAGTGTACCTGAAGATGGCGGAACAGCCAAAAATAATTGTACATTCAATAGTAAAACTGTGGAAGTTACACAGTTTGACTTAAGTTAAGCAAAATGATTTTTTTCACACAGAATCTATTATAAATTTAGGCATGAACTAATCATGGAATGTTTGTGGGGGTATTGTTTGAAAGGTTTCAATGAAAATTTCTCATGCCATGACAAATGACAACCAAATTGCATGCATGCTGCCGTATTGGTTTTAACATTTTCTCTTATTTCAAATACCCACATTAGTGTAGTAATGGCAATGGTTTAAGTGCCATAAATGACTTAGGACTACTATTGCCTTTCACATTTAATCCTTCAGTAGCTATTGATTGCTGAAAATTTAAGTTACTGGAAAATTATGATAATTTTCCAAAATTACTGTAATTTACCATGGTAATTTATCTTCAATGAAAACTGCTGTAACTTAAATATCTCTAAATGCCACACTCTTTATCAAGATCCACAGCAGCCTCTTCTTTATATCTCCTAGGGTCCCTGTCATCAGCCCCCTTACATTTCTAAACACTTGCTCTACAACCTCAAAATTAGGGAAGGGCTCACGCTTTCCAATGACCCCAAGAGTGGGTCAGGTACGAGCAAAAATAGTTGCTCCAATAGGGTCACCTATACCAGATAGGTTGAAGGGTAGGAGCCATATAAAAGGTAGGGAAGAGATGCCCTTGTAATAGAGTGGGATGAAAAAAATCTCATTATTATTCAATGAAAAATGTGTCTCTAAAGTTGCATGGCTGGAGAGGGAAGAATTACGTAAATACAATTAATATAACGATGTATTGACAGAGTATCCACAGGTAATCAGTCATCCTTCAAGGCCAATTAATTAATTTTTTAAACATTGAAAATTGATATTTTTTCCTAAAAATTTAAAACTAGAAGGCCAAATTCACAGACTAAAGATATAATTTCACGCATACTTTATTTCACATAATTGTTACCTCTCCAGTAAGGCAACTTTTGAGATTTACACATTTTTCATTGAATAAAATTAAATTTTTTGTCACACCCTGTCAAATACCCTCATCTGACAAAGTGTAAAAAACTCAAGTCTCTCAGGGTAAAAGGTGTAACTGAAGAAAAGCTAACAGAACCACAAAAGATGTGATACAATAGCACTATACTTACTGGATTTGTGAGCACAATTTTTGCATCCCGAGAACGAACCACAATGCACTGCTCACTCTTGACGTGAACCAAATCAGCGCTCACTTCCTCAATCTGGTCCATAAAAATCAATTCCGGTTTCGTGCTTCCAGATTCCGGATGCAGTTCCAGCCGATTGGGGTAGAGTTTGGCATATCGCGTCTGCCATGCCGAAGCAAATGGACCACCAAGCTTTTTAATATACCCGTGAAGAATGCAATCAGATTCTGAAAAAAATACATGCTGTTTCAGAACTTTTGTCATCCTAAAGTCATGCCACACTCTTATAAATGGCTGAAGGGTGCTTGTTGAAAGAAAAATTTGTGGGGAAAAGTATAAAACACAAGTAATAAAGGTTGGTTAGCTCAAATCACAGTCATTCAGCAGAAATCCTTGTTTACGCAAAAGAAATGCAAGGTTATAAATCTTGATAACTTCACAGAAAAAGACATTTTCATGGCAAAATATAACAAAAAATTTGTCTGTAACCAACTAAACATCTATACCATCAGTGTACATGGCCAATTTTCCAGTCTTAGGATTTTGCATGGAAGATTTTAAAGAACACATTAAAAAATTCAGAATATGATCCATGAACCATTATGGTAGTTTGAGCCTATGAGTTTCCTAGTCATAATAGAGACCACGTTCGAAGAATACATTTCAAAGTCAGCAGCTTTAGGAAGCATGAATTAAATAAGTTTTAGAATTATAATAGAGGCTTGGTCAGAATAGATTGAAATCTG
Source organism: Ceriagrion tenellum (assembly GCA_963169105.1). Lineage (NCBI taxonomy): Eukaryota > Metazoa > Arthropoda > Insecta > Odonata > Coenagrionidae > Ceriagrion > Ceriagrion tenellum. The sequence goes on from OY720634.1 coordinate 87,900,151, forward strand.
ATGGTTCGATAAGTATGACAAGAAGAATTTTTTCATTTAATCTTAACTTAGAAGATAACCTCCATGATGCTACTATGTAACATTTTAGCATTGTCCATATTATTGTATTTTTTTCCATTTAATCTTTCTATGTATTTATTAGCCTTTTCTCTGCAAATTGTAATTTTGATGTCACTTCATCATTGGTATTCTTTATATAACTAGCTTGTCTTATTTTATCTTTATCTTACTTATCTATGACGTAGCCATGCAATTGTACTCTTGCTAATTGGTGAAATAAAGTATTATTATTATTATTAACTTGAAAAAAAAAACACTGGAAACAGCTCCTGATGACCAGAGCATATTACAGGGTGAATGAATTTCTGGAATCTAGCTGCAATTGCTTTACATCAGAAAATACCTGAAAGCATTTGTCTTTTTATACCTTTTTATATATTTTTATTTAATTTATGCATTTATATGCTTTTTTGTCCTAGCCATTAGATGATTTTTTGTTACAGAACCTATAGAAGTAAAACAATACATTATGTTATGACTAAGACTATTAGGGGTTCAATGACAGTTAAAAGACATATGGGATTATCCAGTCATTCTAAAAGGAATAAATTGTATATACAGTCACCATACCTAATTGCTTGGCTTAGAGAGTATCTCAGGAAGAATTAAGTCCACATTCTGAATTAAGCATGGCAAATTGACTATAGACTCAAGTCCATCTTTGATGGATGAATGCTTGGCAATGCTAATCTGTAAGATTTTTGATTGGACATTGATTCAAAACATAATTGTTATTATGTTAAGATTAGCGACCTCAAGAATATGTCCAAGCAGTGAGCTCCGCCGACAGGCAGTCAGTCACTCTCCATTTCCAGTTAGCTGGAGTTGTTTCTTGTCCTATTTGTACTTAATACCATCAAATAAAGACTTGGTAACTAGACGTGACTAGTTATTGCAGTTTATCAAGTAATTTTGCCACATGTCACGTGCAATGTAAAAAAATGACACCCAAAATGAAGAGTGATTACCTCAAATTGACATTATCATAGTATAAGCATGCTGCTAGTAGTTTTAGAAATCATGGTTGTCTGAGTTCAACTATAATCATACCTTTTTCATCCGTGTCAAACTTAAGCTTTTGCTTTGCTTTACGTTTGTGTTCCACTTTGTCAGCTTCATTATTGATTGTCTCAAAGACAGTTTCTGCTACTTCTGCTTGCCATCTTTCTGAGATCACCAAAGGAAAGTTTTTGTATAAGTCCTGGTCAGCATCTGTCAACTAAAATGAGAAAAATTTAATTAATTCAAGTATTTAATTTAAGTTCTCCTCATCCATCTTGCTAGTATATAGTCCAGTTTGGATAGGATTATCTAGGACAGCAGTCACAGATGAACCTACATTAAGGCTCAGCATTTTAAGTAAAACTTTCGTCTATTTCAAGTTCATACAATGATAAAATTTCTTTTTTCATATCCAATCAACAGTCTAGCTGTTTTAATAAAAATGGCTAAATACTGGTTGTTTTCAATGACTGTTTTAAAAGTTATAAATCTTAAATCATTGAACAGAATTTTAGAATGATTTTGATTTAAATTGTTAACTGTAATGAAAATCTCAAGTAATCTGCAGATTGCAACATTCTTTAATTTAATATTTTTAATTTTTGCTTAAGTAGGCACATTTTCAGCATTTTTGATAAGTTCCAAGCATATCAAATAAACCTATCACAGTAATAAATTATCATTACATTGAGAAACATTGGATTGTGTTGTGTTACCCTTCATTGTTTTATGTAATATGAATTCTGATGAAGCTACACAGACATTTCTTCCTGCAAGCTAAATAAAATATTATTACAGTTATATATTAAGTGAAATATTTAAAAAGTTACTCACTTTAATTCCTTTCGTATCTTCTTCATCAAAGGAACCAATATCAAATGCATCGGCTGCATTAACCTCCCCTCTCGGAGGTATGAGCGGAGGAGTGTACTTCTGCAGATAAACCTGCTGCCAATCAATGCCAGCAAAAAATGCATGGTCCTTAACTTCGTCAGCACTGTTCAATTGAAAAGAGAGTAATGCATTTGATCAAACTGCAATGAATTCATTAGAGAAGTCAAAGGTCATGAATGCTGACTAATGGACTACATATGTAACAAGGCTGCCATAAATGTGTGGTAAAAATTCAAATCATTTAAATTGTAATTTATCATACCAACATTACCATTTGAAAGAAGGCATTTATAGATTCAAAACTTGAAGGTTGGCATTGTGGTAAATCAAACTTTGTGTCTTCCACAGTTTTACATATTAACCCTCTTAGTGCTGACCCCTGCCAGCGGTTCTAGTGAGAAATGCAGAGGGTAACTAGAATGAAATGTATCACTCTATAAAATAAATATTATAAAGTTATTGTTTAAAATATCCATATGCAGTTTTTCTTATTGCGTATGCATTGAATTAGGTAATAATAAAAAAATGCTTATACTTCGTACAAAAAATAATTGTAATTATATTTGCGTGCAAAAGTTAAACAATATTTTGCCTATGAGCCGATATATATCGGCCCGCCGCACTTTACGCCTGAGATGCCAAAGCCGATATATCGGCCCGCCGTACTAAAAGGGTTAATATGAGTACAGCTGGTTTCAGCAGTTATGCCATCATCAGATACAACATTATTATACCATCAGGTACAGGTAAATGTACCCTTTTAAGGGTGTAACTGCTGAAACTGGTTGTATTCATATTAATAAAACTGTGGAAGACACAAAATTTGATTTACTATAAAAACACTTCTAAAGTGCATACTCAAATTAAGAAAAAAATAGCCTTAGCAAAACTGTAACTCAATGAAATACATCAATTGCATTGAAAAAATATTCCACACAAAGGATTATTAAGTTTAATGTTATTTTTCAACATAAAATCATGAAAATGCAGGTAGTTTACATCTTTCAAATTATATAAAATCATCAGTATTGTCCAAATATACCCAAATTTCAACCTATTCTGGTCATCAGGCAGAGAATAAAAAAAGCATCAACAACAGGCAACTTCCAATCATTTCTATGGCACAAATGATTGGGGTATGCATAGAGATTGGGGTATCCATATGGGGCAGTCAGAAAATTACTACAGTAATTTCCACAAATTACTGATGTATTTTTCTTTATTTAACCAGATTTTTTTTATATTTACCAAGGTGTTTTTCGATTTTTGCCACAACCCCTGAAAACGAACAAAATTTTCAGGAAAATCCACCAGCATTTCAGATATTTTTCATGCTGATATATTTAAAAAAAATTCTTTTGAAACATGTCCATATACATTTCATACAGACTGAATTATAAACTAGGGCAAGCGCAACTCATTTGGGGCATATTTTTACTGATTGAAATATTTGGGGGAGGGGGCAATTGTTTTATAGGTTTGCAAGAAAATTTCTCATGCTATGACAAAAGAAGACAATTTTGTACATTATGCCAATTTGGTTTAATTATTTTTTATTTCTAGATCATTATTGTAGCAATAATGATGGCTATAATGCCTTCAATCACTATTGCAATTTTCTATTCCATCCAATCCTTTGCTGACTACTAATTGCAGAAAGTTCAAAATTACTGGAATATAACGCCAATTTTTAACAATGACCATAATTTACCCAGGTAATTTATCTCAAATAAAAATTAAGATAATTTACACATCTAAACATCCGCAGTCACAAATACAAGTGAAAAGATATACACCAAAGACGGTGAAATTTACCATGAAATATCATTGGAATCGACTGGGATTCGAACCTGGATCTCTCAATAGCCCATCAGGTGTGTTAGCCAGTTACATCACCAAGCCATCTTATTTCACAGTGAATTTCAGCCAAGGTTTATGGAAAAATTTGTCTTTTCCCCTGTCAACATTCTATCATATGAGATGTGGTCGTGCATGAAATTCCACAGTCATTGAGCATAAACTCAGCATTCAGAGTTGCGGAACACACAAAACTGGTATCAGTGACATACTCATGAATCAGTATTGGGGAGGGGGAAAATTTAGAAAAATATGTAGCAAAATTGTATGATTAGCTAATTAAGACTGCAGCTGCAAATGTGGTGTGTATTTTGCTAATATTTAAAGATTTCCGTGGTGCCAACTTCTTGAGGACCACAAAACTTGCAGTTTTTAATGTCTTTTTCTTTAAATGAGGGACTTATTTCTTAAAAAAGTTTCTCAAACCGAAAAATTAGAGTTTAAGAATAAAACAAAATAGCTTCCTCTCCAGAGCCAGTTTTTAAAACCTATTCTAAATTTCTTGGAAGAGGGGGAGAGGGTTCTAATACCATGGACCTCCCTTCAACCATCTGGGATGCGTCGCTGGTCAACTCAGAATAGAAATAACAGAAACAAGCAAATGTCTATTGGCAGTCTCTGAAGTTACATGCGACAGGACTAGCTTCCTTTACAAATCCAGGGCATTTGCTGATTTTTATCAAGTCAGCCAGAATGCTTTCTTAAATACCAAAGTTCAGGATAATATCACTTTTCTGAATGCATTGCAGCCTGATGCATTACTGACCTTAAATATCAGAGATTGATAAACAAGTATTGAAAAAATCTAAAAGGGACTGGTGTGCCTGGTTTTGATCAGCAAAATGCTCCTCACTCGGCAATTCAAAACTAGCTACTGGACATTTTTGGCTGGTACAGACTTATAAGAAATCAATTTTTTCGTTCCAAAGAAACTTGCCATTTTCAACATACAGCAAAAAATGATGAAATAAAATAGGACTCTGACATAAAAAAATCAAATTCTTGCATTTGTTATGCCAAAGTTAATAAATTTAATGGAATAAAATACATGGTTGATTATAATGAAAATATTGCCATAAAAAGATCCTAGGTAAAAACATTTGGTCGGTAAATACTCTGAAAGACTAGTATTTAATCTGGAAGTAATCTATAAGTAGGGACGGGCAATTCTGAAAATTATCATGGTATGTAATATTCCATGGTATTTTAATATGGTATGGATTACCATGGTATTTTACGAAATTTACCTGAGCCCATGAATATTACTGTAGTTTTCGGTAATATTCCCTTCAGTCTCAGACATTTTTCATACCAATATATTACAAACATATCATTTTAAGTCAAGTCTATATACAATTGATAAAATCTAAATTATTAACCCTTTCGCTGCTGCGAATGTAGCAGCTACGTTCCTACCCACGCTACCGAACTTTCTTTTTCCGCGAATGCTATTCGCCAAGTTCATTGTCATACAGTGTACTAATCCCATCCCGGGAGCTTTAGTGACTACTGAGTCGCAGGTTCAGCGAGAGGCATACTTTCTGTGCTGACAAGGGTTACCGTTCACTTTTTCTCTGCACAGGGGCTGGAACGTCTCTGCAGTTTGACCGCAGTGAAAGGGTTAATAAAGGCACGTCCAACTCATTTGTAGAATATTTTTACTTATGACATATTTGTGAATATCATTTTCAATGCTTTGAATGAAAATTTCTCATGCAAAAAATGGAATGCCAAATTATGTGTAGGCTGCCATGTTTTTTCTAAATTTTCTTTATTTCTAATGCATTAATGTAGCAATAACAATGATTTAAATGCCTTTAACCCTAGGCACTGGCTTTCCTATTAAAATCTCCAATAGCTATTGATTGCAGAAAATTAAATTATCCGAAAATTACAGTCATTTTATAAAATTACCATAAATGACCATGGTAATTTACCTTAAATGAGAATTATGGTAATTCACCCATCTCTAGATATTACTCTTTCAGAGCAGCAACAGTCCAGTCCCTGGTAAAAGTGAGCCATTCAGAAACTGTTCATGAGTCATTCCTAAAGTGTTTCGGAAATGTGCTTGGACTGTGAATTGGCCCAAATGAACTGTTATGTACCAATCAGTTTATCCATTTGTGAAATGTTCGTAAAGCATTCAGGAAGCATTCTAGGGATATTCATGAGACCTTTCCAAAACAGCTATGAAGCAGTCCCAAAGCACGCATTACATTTCCAAAACATATCATAATTATACATAAAACATTCTGGGATAAGGGTGTGTGTCCTAATTATTCTGTTCATTAGCTTTTCATGAACTGTTCATGTAAACCGTACAGGAGCAGTGCTATGTTCTGTTCAGCAGTAGTTCATGTAAACTGTGCTTGAAGTGTTCCATTCAGAAGCTGTTCACGAGCCATTCATGGACTGCTGGCAGAAACTCAGCTCACAGTTCCTTCATGTCTCCTGAACTGTACACACAATTAAAAAAGCATGAGCACAGCTCCTGAACACTTCAGTGAATGGCTCATTTTCACCAGCGATTTCAGGGTAATTACAAACCAAATATTTTTACCTTTGGTTTATTATATTCAGATTTTACTGCATTTCCCACCCAAGTTTTGCAAAGCACTAAACTAAATTTTACAAGTACTCACCCACGTCCTTTGCAACCCAATCTCTTGTCAATGTCTCTTTGCAGCAAGCCTTCTAGGAGAGATCTGAGCTCTTTAGAAAATGCCTCAGGCAGCTCGACATTCTGAAATATCATCAGAGGGAAAATTAATTACACAAATAGACAGCACATGCTAGAGAGAAAAAAATTATACTCCAGTGAAAGAAAATAAAGAGACTTTTAGCATCTAAGGAGTATTAAGATACACAATATCAAATACTTCTGATATTGTAATAAGTTTTACTTCCACAATGAAACCTTGAGGCTAGGTTGGTAGTAAAATGGAAATGCAAGATCCTCAAGTACAGGTGTCACAACCCAATGATGATCTCATATAATGTACAATATTGAAAAACATGTCAATACATCAATTAGGTATGGCAATCAAATGCATACACAAACATGAAGGATAGAAGAGTACCAGAGTAGGTATTGGCTTGATGAAGAAAGGTGCTAAAAGATGATTAACAACCATTCCAACATAAATTTCATAAAGAATACTTTTGCTGAGGGGTACTACATAACAAAGAACTTAAAACTATAATTATGACAGCAGGATGGTTTTTAGCAATGCTGCTTATTGATGAATGAACTCAACCATACTACCTATCCAGGCCCTTTCAAAATCCAAGTCAGTCAGTCAGTCATTATTCAGACAATGTCAAGAATGGTAGAATACTGAGTCTTATCAGGATAATTCAATATGTCTCTTTTCTCCCAATTACATCATCAACAGCTCAAAATCTAAATTTGACCTTTTATTATGAAATTCCACATAAAACCTCACATACACTGATGGAAACATAAGTGGTTTATTTTCTCTTTTTTCCCTTGAGTATAAAATATAGCTATGACCCTTAATGCACTGAGTGGATTCAAATGTGAAGACAGAGACCACTAAATGAAACTAAATGTGTACGTGTTTAATAACAGGTTTGAAACAAGGTTTGCAGACATAAATTCAGGGGCATTTATTTGCACAAACATTGGAAGGAATGATAGAAGCCAGATAAATTGTTTAGCAAAATAAGCATGAGGAAGCAAAATAATATGCAGTTTCATTTTTCAATGCAAAGTTAAATCTCAGGCAGATTCATAGATGATAGTGGGTATTCATCCTTGAACATTTTTACCGATCTTTAATCTCAATTCAAAAGCTATGTTTACTTTACAGGTTACTTCAGCTATTCTCACCATATTCAACTATTCTCATAGAAATATCCAGAGACTAAGTCTTGAGCAGAGTGGCTTACATATCTAAGGAAGGATTAAGATATTCAAGGATGGAGGATTGGTGACTCAAATACCTGTCACATATGCTTAGTGATCGGAGTGACCCCTGATTGAAAATGTTTCAACTTTCTCGTTTATTTTATGTACTATTTCGCAGAGAAAGAACATGAATATCATTTGCTACAGAAAGCTGATTCACTAGTCATTGAAGGAAAAAATCTTAGTACAAATTATACTTATCATGTTTTAGCTGAGTTTCATCGAACAGTGGAGCTAAAAAAGCACTGAGATTGGGTGAAACAAGATTTCAAGAAATCAGAGGAAAAATTAAGATGTATGCGATTCAACACACAAATTCCCTAACTTCCTTGTAATAATATTGATATCAACCTCCCAAGTTCCCCTTTACTTGACAACCCAATATATGGCTGAGGCAATTTGGGATTATTCTGGAAATTGATGGGTGAGGGGGTTCAATTGAGACATTTCCTCCATACTATCAGCCTTCATGAATGAATTAAAATTGATGGAGAAGCTCGAGGCCATTCACTAATGGCAGGGCCAATAAATACAGTGCCAAATCTGGATGAAACACCTTCGAAGATCTAGAACTTGAGAGCCAGTGCATATGTATAATCATACACAAACTGTCATATACAGTATTAACATGAAATTTCGTTATGATATTACGTTATAAAGCCATTGATAATGGTTCAATAAAGATAAAACCAACTCAACATGATATTTATTTATTTATCTTCACTATCCCGAATACAGCACAATGGGCCAATTTACGTCGGGTGAATAACGATAACAACGGATGAGACACAAACACCCATGTCCTGCCCAGGAAATATTCTACCCAGGCGGGACTCAAACCCACGACCCTAGGATTAGCTGGCGAGGACTTTACCCCTCCGCCACCGGGGCCAACAAATCTTGACATGTAAGATTTATATATAACTACCATTTCGAGCTCACCCTTCAAGAAGAGTATATCTGGAATATTTTCATTGACTTTCAATATAACCTACCTATTTTTAATTGGTGGTAACCTTTAAAGGACTGTTTTATGCTTTCAATTATTGAATCCTCAACCCTTATGAATCACTGGATAAAATACTTTATGGAAACATATAACCCAGATTTTCCTCAAGAGAAATGACATGCTGAACATTCCACAGGCATGAGGAATAACTTTTGACACCCAATTAGATACATTTCTGGTACATAGCTAATGAAATGTAGGAGATACAAGCAAAGTGCCACATGATGAACAATTTCCCGATGAAAACACTGAGAAGTCACATACTATTGAGCTGATGTAAACTTTCTATTTCTTCTATTCCTAAGGTTGAAATTCTTACAGATTGATGTACGGCTGCAAAATAAAATACTATACAGACTGAACTAAAACCAAATAAAAGCATGCAGCAGAGTGCATTTTAAAGTTGAATAGAACTTTTGCTCAGAAAAATCTGGCTTTAAAAGAGTATGGTGATAGTTTTAAGTATGGTCACAGATATGAGATTAACTACAGGTAGCCAGAATTAGAAATTTTGAGGAAGCCAATCAGAGGTAAAGATTTTTAAGAGTCAAAATTGGCCAATCCATTAAAAATAAATACTTAATGTAAAAAGTGGGGGTTTGATGCTGAGGAACTACCCTATTGTGTTGGCCACACCAGATGAGATTCAGGCTTTTAAAGAAACAAATTAAGTAATTTCTCACCGCCGTCTGTGTCCAACAAGAATGATTGCATGGATGGCATAAGGATGAATGATTAATGACAATGAGCGTTAGGTAATGACTTTCAAATACCAAAATTGTCTTCGTATGAAGTGGAATGAAAGCCATTAACAAATAATTAGTCTCTATAAGGTTATTTACCTTGAATTATGTAAGCTTCAATCACCTCAACTGCAATGAAGTTGCTAACCAAAGCAATATCACCCCTCTTCACACCATAACATAATTTATTGAGTCAAAAAAATTTGAAAACATAAAATAAATTGATTTTTTTAACCACATGATTACTATGTATAAAATTACTTCTCGAACAATTACCCTTACACTGCCCATGGCTCATCAAATGTCCATTGGTGTCAGTGCAAAAATAGCCACCAGTCTATATGTGTATATATTGGTTAAGAAGCATCAGTTTATTCATTTTTCTCATTACATGGAATGAGGCGCGAATGAATAATTATTCATCATTCAGGCCTCAATAAATACTCATCTAAAAACCTCATCCCTGAAAATTTTACTTCAGAGGAAATATGTGAATCACTAAGTCATTTATAAAAACCACTAAATATTACACAAAATAGCTTGGTATTCTAAGCACTTTCTAGTTGAACTTTTCTGGTAGTGAAAGGGTTCATCATAGCCACCGCAATAGAATGCCTGTGAGGCATATTACCTATGAATTTGATCAATTATTTTATATGCTCCCACAAAAAGTGACCACAGAGGTGTCATTATTGCTTTGATTACTTTTAGAAAGCCTACCACAACTAGGAACAAATGAAGTTTAGAGAACTGATCAATTTAATAAGCTCCCAGATTTATCAATGATGTTAAGCAAGAATAAAATTCAAGGCTAGAAACATCTAAAATTATTCTATATTATTACCTCATGGAAAAACTATACTCGGCCAAGGTCATGTTAGACTGATCAGCACTATTCACCAAATGAATAACAATTTACATACATGGAAATGCCAATCACACACTATGGGGGAAGCTGAATCCAATGTCAGTGCAGAGAAAGCAAAGGCTAGGAAGTGATCTGTGATGAGTCACTAGGAATTAAATGAGGCTCTTATATAGTGCAAAGCTAAAATGTGGCGATACCACCACTAATGGCTCTCAAAGCATAGAGTAAATATTAAAATTATCTGACTTCCATTAGAAAATAACATTTCCACCATAAAATTACTAGCATTACAAACTTTTTAAAGCATATATGATTGATTGAAGCATGGACTACAGTCAAATGACTGGATTTTCAGCATGACAGAATAATTCAAATGAGAAAAGCAACCCACCATTGTTAGAGTCATTCGATCTATTTCATGCTTATCCTTGGTTTTGTGTTGTCTGAATGGGGAGTGGCCCTTTAGAAGCTTGTACAACATGCAGCCAAACGAGAACCAGTCTGCACTTGCATCGTACGCTGTTCCCTTAGATAACACTTCAGGTGCCATATATCCATGAGTTCCTCTGCAAAGAAACACAGCATTTAATTTGATTAGGAGGTCTCCATTAGAATACAAAACAGGAATACAGTAAGTCCTCGATTTACGTCGGAGACGCTTGTTGAAGAAGAGTGACATAAGTCGAAACAACGTAACACGGATCCAGATATTTGTGACCACTTTGTTCCCATGATAAATCAAGGCGTTAATTTCAAAATTCCTTTTTTGCCTTTAACCAGGAAAAAATAGCCATTTCAGATGGGATGATAACGTCTCAGTTATCAAAAAAACGTAAGCATATGCACATATGGTCTATTTTATTAGCATGAAGCAGGGAAAAATTTTCCGATGACCCTTGTCAGCATGGATGTAACATCGAATCAGACGTAAATCGAAACGATGCATACTGAGGACTTACTGTAGCAGCAAAGCAGGTGGGAAAGAAATTAACTTCTCATCACTGCAAATGACTTAATCAAATAATATCATTCACTGCATTTGATGGCATTGAGGATGAGTCAGTGTCATGGGTGCACCACAGTTTTGAGGAGCATTGTTTTGGCAAAAAAGTAAAAGTACAGACACCTACTTGATAATATATGTATTTTTATTTCCAAGATACATAATTAATTTCTTCACAAAACTATGCATATTTAATTCAATTAGTTTAAGTCATATGCAGAGCTTCATGTTACAGAGTAAGGCTGACAACCTTCCCCTAGAATCAGCATAGACCTAAAGATAAAATATACTCACACACTGGCATGAGGTTTTTTCTTAGAGAAGTCACAAGCCAGTCCCAGATCAGATATTCGCACATGACCATGCTCGTCAAGGAGGATATTCGCAGGCTTTAAATCCCGGTAGACAATGTAACGACGATGCATGTGTTCAAGGCCTTAAAAATGAAAAAAATCACTTCACTACCATAGATTATCTGGCAAAAACAGGCAAACACTATTCAAACAGAAATTCTTTGTGTGTTTTTTTTCAAGATGAGAAACTCAGCTTAAAATGAGACTAAAATTTTTACCATAATCCCTCCTCCAATGAATAATAATTCTACTACCCATTCACACCCTATATGTTCTGATGTGAAAACAGTTTACACAAAAGCTATTGAAATTACAGTATTTTCTGGCATTTGAGAGGCAAGGATGCATAAAGCACATTATAGTTTTGGTGCAGTATTTTGAGAAAATACACTTTTCTGTTGCCCTTTGATCCATTTTGGTCAAACTGTGAATATTTTTTTTCAGAAAGACAAGGACTAATAGTGAAATGGTGTGACCCAAGACGACATTATGCTTTCATTCACTTGGCTGAATTGAGACATTCCTATCACACTGATACAATAACTTTTCTGTTAAGGAAAGAATTCTGGTAAGCATGAGTGCCATAAATTGTAAATATTGACAGTTGTTCAAACAAAATTTAAACAAAAAAGTCTTAAACAACACTGAGTAGAATCAACAACAAGTTTTCAAAATGCAGTTAACTGGCACTATGTACCCAAAAGCTGGTTGTTTATAGACTAAAGCTGACCATGGGATCATTTATAATAGTTTTTAGACTATTCTGAACTAGATATTTACCATGAAAGATGAATATTTTTTCTAAGGAATTCTTTTGGGGGCCAAAAGAGAATCTGATAATCCAGAAAATACAGTAATTACACATTTATAAATACATTGTTAGGTAAAAAGAAAATAGGAAAAAAATATTGAGGTACTTTCATGTTAGCACACTTTAAATTGATTGATAAATATATATAAATTTTAACAAAAAATTGCTGCACTTCAGACAGTGAAAGCACTTCATAAAAATATACACGATAAAATTCACATACCAAGAATAACTTCTGCGGCATAAAACTTCATTTCAGGCTCATTGAATACCCCATGCTGGGAGAGATGATAGTGCAGATCACCACCATTCATTAGGTCAAGTATGAAACAAAGTTTGTCAGGGGTATGAAAGGCATAGGTCATGCAGACAATGAAGGGACAATCCACCTGTGGATGAAAGGAGAACATGAACTGCTATATGTTTTCCTGAAAAATAGACCAACATAATAATATCCCCCCTGAAATCTCAAGAATAAGCAATAAACATTAAGTTGGCATTGGAATCTTAGAAGTTTAAGCACAATGCTGAATCTACATTGTACTGTAAAGTGAAGTTTGATTGTTAAAGGGGAAAGAATGAAAAGTATGCCAAGGCTAGCAACTTCATAAAGAAGATACAGTACAAGTTGACACTGTAAAAAAAACAAAGATATAATCTTGAAAACATCATAGGTTCAGACTGTGATACAAAAAAAATCTTCATGCAGTAGGTTAAAAAAGAGTGTATGGTTTTATTTAAAAGCCACAATCTAAGAGAAGGAATTTCTGGTTTGAGAGAATTGAGAAAATAGGGTAGTTAAATGCCACGTTAAAAATAACAAAAAAGTAAGAATGCATTTTCTCACATAACATGACAAGTGTCACAACAAATATACATCTTGAAGGGATCAAATTATAAAAGTCAATTATAATAATTAACAGAGGTTGTATTTGAGGAATGAGACAAACAAAATTGATAGTCTACACACCAAGAAACTAACACCTGAGTAGTTCGTCGACACAACACAAATAATTTCTTTTACCAAACGTTGAAGAGTTGAGTACTGTCAGAGCGGAAATGAAATTGTTGGGAGAAATCCAATAGACACAAAGCACAAGGAGAAAGTACCGAGGAAAATATAAGAAACAGTATAACTCTGAGGACAGCAAAAGGGGGAAAAATGCGATGTACAATGGGAAGAGGACGGACAATGGAAGGCATAGTGTATAGGAAGGAGAGAGAAAGTTAAGCACAACATAGTTGCCTCCAAAGGATGTACTTATCGGAAGAAATGACTGGAAATGTTTAGAAATGGCCCTCATCCAACTAACACAGCCCTATTATTAGTAGATTTTGCATACAAATAATAAAGACAAAATTCGTTTGATTGCCAGTATCTCTCAATTTAGGAACCTAGTCAAATTTTCAAAAAGTCAAAAAGAGGAAAGTCAAAATTTCCTTTCCTGATTAAGAACAAGATATTCATTTCAACAATTTTTTCATTCAAATAAACTATATCGAAATATCAATTGTCTGTCCACATCTCAGTGCATTTTTTAATCACAAAAGAAGGCCCTACATATAGCAGTAACAGTTTAGGTCCTCATGTTTTTCCCGCTCTTGTTCGACTTGCTGGAGATCACTTGCATCTGATTTTTGATAACTAGCAAATCAGAAGCAGTGCATATTATTTCTACAAGGGTTTCCGGTGTGTTGGTGTATTTTGCTGACTTATATCTTTCACGCTGAAACACGAAAGTAGGTGGAGCTTAGGGAAACTGAAATATAAAGGGCACTGTTCACCAGTTTGGTCTCCTCATCTGTCCACACTTAATTCCTCTATTGAAAGAATACAGCATAAATTCCTCAGACTGTATTCATCTCGCAAAGGAATACCCTACTCATCCACTAACTACCTTGAAATTCTTTTATCTGCTGGTCTAAACTCACTGTCGTCTAGGCGAAAATACTTTGACATGATCTTCATTTATAAACTAACCAATAACCTAATTGACTGTCCATCTATACTGGAACAAATTAATTTTTATGTGCCCCCTAGAAACCTAAGATCTACTGATACTTTCCAAACCAACTGGCACAGAACATGTTACGGAAAAAAATGCCCCAATAGATAGGGCTATGAATCTATGCAACAACTGCAATATAGATATTTTTACCTCTTTCCACAAATTTAAAATATCTGTGTATCAGTGCCTGTGTCATTTAGATATAATTTATTATGGTAATAAATAATCCTAACTATCTATATTTATCTACAAATGTTCTCTTTTTTCTTCTTTTCTCTGTATTTATTGTATATATATAATATTTTTTTTTGTTTTTAACAGATTTTTAATGTCTCTCCTATCCTTTTATATATATATATATATTTTTTTTACATTATTTATGATGATAAGTATTTAAGAAATTAAATTGAAAAATCTGGTCTATTGTATTTTTATGAATGAATTTTTTTTTTCTTTTTTTGTCTGAAGCGTATATATTATTATATTTTTATATTATTTATGATGACAAGATTTTAAGAAATTACAATGTTAAATCTTGACTATTGTATTTTTATGAATGAATTTTTTATTTTTTGTCTTTATTGTATTTATTGTATTATATTGAAACTGACCTTTATATATTACATGATTTAGGTTAATTGATTGTATGTGCAATTCTTTTTACAAGTCATTATTTGTTTTATGTACTTTATGTATTTCAAGTGAAATTGGGTTTAATTACCCGTGAATAAAGTTTATTATTATTATTATTATTACTAGACAGCTGGGTTTTGAGAGAGCTCTTGAAGATTGTAATGCATTAAGTCATACCTACTTCTCCACTAATAAATCTGATTGGCTGTGCCTCGAAATGCTAACCAATTAGCTTGCGATATTTTCGTAACCAAGTGCATCTAAATCATGCACTGTTGGGGATTTTGAGTCTGTTGTACCAACCACGCAGTTAATATGGTTATGAAAAAGGGACGCTAACTCCAGATAGATAGTTCGGATATTTGCACCATTTTATAAGGACTCATTTCGGGTCGCAGCCAACTCCAACCAGTCTAAAGCCTTTCATTAATATTCCCGACCGGAATCCCTAAGCTAGTATCGTCAAGTGGGCGACACTTCAAAGATGAAGGAAATAGGGGCATGCCCCAAGCCGTATAGTAGAGAAACAATGATATAAATGAAAGTGGCAGAAAAGTCAATCCAGTTACAGTCTGATGCCATATTCTCATTACACTCTCTCATGTAAAAGCCAAATTATAATTTCATTTCTGACTGGAGCTGATAGGGCTTCTGAATGGAAAATTTTGTAGCATTCGTCAGCACCATTTACTCACGCCAAGTGACTCAGCCAAGGAATTGAAGGCTAATGTGGGCAATTAGGATGAAATAATACACAGAAGAGACATTCCTACAAAGGTGAGCAGTTAAATAACCTCGGAAAAAAAATTTATGTAGTGGTGAAAGTATGACAGGTCCATTGATGAACACAAAAGATTTTTTATGGCATGCTCATGAAGCAAGGACAGACTTTAAAAAAAAACAATATAAGTCACTGACATAAAGGAAAATGATGAGGTGCCTATAATGTGTAGGATTGACTACTGCCATTGAGAGAGATGGAAATGAAGGAATATGCCAACCACAGTGTTACTCCATTGTTTTACTGATTTTTATATAATTGTTTTACTTTTTATACACTTTTGGCTGTTTTGTTGACACTGGTAAGAGTATCACACACAGGATTGTGGCAGAAGACATGGAGAGGTTTATTCAGCTCTGATTCCAGCTCTTGTACTAAAGAGAAGTTGTTCTGTTTGTAACACTGATTTTTATCAGGGACTCTAAAGCATTAATTTTTCACCAAAAGTTTTCAATTTGGCATCAATTTCCTTCATGAACAATGTATAGCACATAGAACAATAAAAAAATTGCTGAACTTATTGTGGGAATTCTACCAATACAGGATGTGGGAACTGAAGTAAGAGGCAGGTGAATTAACATTAAATCATTTGAAAGCATAATATAGCATAGTTGTAATATTCAGGTATGCACTAAGCAAGGTGTGGCCCCACTTATATTTTTAGCTCATTGGTGAAGCATAAAATCAATGCTTAGCAGCCTTAAATTGAATGATAATTCATGAGAACGTCAAACATTGACTACAACAAGTCAAGGAAAATCTTCATCTCTCCCTCCAGGATATCAACTCATAGCATTCCTTACCCTACCGTCCAAAGGATAACGTTTTTAAAATAAGTGCAAATGACCTAAGCTGTTGGTCGCCTCCCAAAATCCAATCCAATGAGAAAATAAATCTCTTAACACACTGAGTCCTCCATACAACTAGAGAAGCAATGCTGTCTCAATGAATATAAAATCTGACACATAGGTATTTTCAAGATCAAATGTTAGAGAAATATCACAGACGTGCAGAGAATAAAGGTTCTTGCAAACCAATTTTAGGGTGGTTGAGCATCACTGGAGATGAACTCAATACTCACCCCTGTACTGACCAAGGAGAGCATTATCCTTTCATTTAGAGCTAGTGTCTCCCCCTGCTTCATTTTGATTCTCTTCTTGTCCAAGCACTTCATCGCATACATTTTGCCTGTATCAGCTTTCCGACAGCCATAGACTTCACCAAATCCTCCCCGGCCAATGATTCGATGCACACTGAAGTCATTCATTGTTAGCTGCAAAAAAAAACAGTGATTAGGCTACAAAAACTAATCTACATTCATGAACCCATGACTGAGATATTACCATACAGTGGTAAAACAAGAGAGTTATTATGGATTAGAATGTCTAGCATTAAATATACAGTCAAACAAATAAGTGAGGTAGAATTGGAAAAAATAAAATAATGCAGAAAATTCTAGGACCAGAATCTGAGGATGGAAAAAACAGAGAGAAGAATAGACACAATGAGGAGGAGAAGCATAGCCCTATATGGACACCTGAAGAGAATGGATGTGATAACACAAGATAAAGAGCATGATAAATTAATACAAATCATATAGGCCAGATTATGTACTTTAAGATGGCATGTAATTAGAATGGATAATGCCAACATGCTCTTGAGAGTATTGAAGGCCCAGCCATAGACCAGAATAGGTAAAGGAAAGCCTAGACTTTTATGGATTGATGGAATAAACAGCAGCACTATGCTTCCGGATATCCAAAATTGGTGGGCAGCTGCTTAGGATAGAAAGAAATGGTAGGAGATTGAGGAGGATGCCAAGACTCAGAGAAGGGGTGTAGAGCCAGAGAAAAAGAAGAAGCCAAACAGAGTAATTGACTTCTTTGACAAAAATAAAAAAATGCAAATGACATCCATCACGGAAGTCAAGGCAGACCAAAAGAAAATGACTATAACAAACAAAGAAATATATTTCTGAAATAAAATTTCAGGAAAAATTAACAAGCCCAGGAAAATATTCTTGCTAGTATAACTATCAGGGTTTCCATGAGAGTTGGTGGTATCCGGCGATACTTTGTGGAATTTACTAAACATTTTGAACAAATAGAGAAAACTTTGTTTTTCCACAATGAATTTAGTGACTTACAACCATGGTTTCGACAATCAACGTCATCATCAGGTGATGACATTAATCGTCGAAACCATGGTCGTAAGTCATTAAATTCATTGTGAAAAAACAAAATTTACCCTGTTCATTCAAAATATTTCCAGGAGTGTACAAAGAAGGAAATAGGTAGGATATAAACAAATCAAAGAGAAGAGTAACATACAGATAGAACAAAAAAGTGATAATCAGGGATAAAAAAGGAGAAAAAACCATTTCCCGAGAACCCTACAACTGTACAAACTACCAGTGGTTCATAGACAGCCAAAATTTATGTTAGAAGTAAAGCTACAATATATTGGACAATTATCAATATAATAAAAGTCCATTCCACATGAACCAGAGAAAATGAGGAGAAAAGGTACAGTTGGAAATCTCTAATTTAGAATGCCTGGTGGATGGAATTCTAATTATTACCAGAGAACTTAACAGCAAAAATCAAAATACGTATATCATGACTATGCCTTCTTGCTGGAAACATAAAAAAATTAATTCCACAACTCCTAATAAACTTTGAGCTTGATAACAGAGAAAGATCATTTGGAAACAGAAGATCAAATCTCGCTTACTATTAATTAAGAAATGTAAAGCCACTGATCAAATTATGGTGCAATACATATTGCAGGCCATAAAATTAAAAGTTTTTGCAAGAACTTAGGGAAAACTATAGAACTCAATTCAATTCAATTTAAAATAAAATTTGATGCCATTACAGGAAATATCAAAACTCAACACAGCATCAAGCATGGTCATATTAAAGACTCACCTGAATATTTAACTCCAAATTTTTCCATTGACAAAACCTTGTATACTTGTCACTGAAATGAAGAAATTATTTTAGAAAATAATTCTGAGATACATGTTTCTGGTACCTACCTAGTTAAGGGTATATTCTAAAATAGCACACAACTCTTTAATCATTAAACAAAGATAGAATATTAAATAAAAAGTTTCCTAGGAAAAAATTACTATTTACCAAGATCACTGGTGGTGTCATATAACACTACCATAGAAATTATTACTCATAGACATGCAAATATAAGGGTTAAGAGAAAGGGGACATGTATGAACCAATTTTCAAGAAAAAATTGACATATCTACATCTACATACTATCCTGCAGGCTGCCACATGGGCATAGGGCAGGGGGTGATAGGGCACCAGCCATGTGAAGATGTAAGGGATAAGGTTTTGGGAGGTGAAATGGTGACATGTATTGTGGGAGTGTAGTTAGTGGAGCACTGTTGTTATTGTGGTCACTTATACTGCACGGAAAGAATGAGTTTTTGTACCTGTTTGGCAACATATATCTCATATTTTATCACTTCTGTCAGACCTAGAGATGTATTGGGGCATCATGATAATATGCTGTGTTGCTCTGAAACACACCTGTTCTAAGATTCTCAAGCAACCTAAGCCTAGCGTGTAGCCTCTGTGTCTCTAGGGGCTCCCACCTTTAATCCTCTAAAAGTAAACATATAGAGTAATAGAGTAACAGCTCAATAAATTCTCAATGGGCATTAAGAATTAACATATTAGAGAAAAAGCCCAAGGCTAGGTCAGGTGATCAACTATTCCCACATGGACTACACTTGAGCCTGACTAGGTTACTCCGAAATACACGCTTCAAGAGCAGTACAAGTTTGAATCGGCCAGTGGACTTCAGCTAGATATCTTTGTAAGTATTTTCTATGGCCTTCTAACATTCCTATACCTTTTCACTAACATTAACCGACTTATTTTTTTTTTAACTGTCGTATTTTACAGACTATAAGATGCACCTCAATTTTTAAGCAATTTAAAAAATTAACATTTTTACCATTTTTAATATGAATACCTCTAATTTTTTTCCATTGCAAAACTAGCTACTAACAAAAATATTGTACTGTTACCGATAACACAAATCACTTTCAATTCAAGCTCACTGGCACCGTAGACTACAATGACGCATCATAGGCTAGACAATGTTCTCGGTTTGTGATGACGGGGCAGGAGGGAGACAGCGTTAGCAAGCTTGAGAATCCCCGCAACTCATGTTCGTCACATTGGTGCACTGCTGCTACCAGTTGAATCCAATGTTGCCAGATAGAGATAGGTTTCCTGCAGCATTGAATATATGGCCATTTTTAAGACTGGCGGGAATTTTAAATCAAACACTGGACATTTTTATATTAATTTTGAGTATAAGTAATGTAAAATAGTAAAATGCACCTGAATGTTGGAGGCAATTTTTTGATGAAAAAAGTGCGTCTTATAGTCTGTAAAATACAGTATTAGGACTTATCTTGAGATTGAGTAGACAAAACCACTAAAACTTGGCAGTCTGCATGACTCAAGACAAACAAAACTGCTCAATCTCCAATGCCTTGACTGATAAAAAATCAAAGCGTTCATATATTATTTTCTAAAAGCATAGTGTCTGCATTATTTGGATAAAATTCAAATAATTTTGGAAACCAAAATCATGACAAAATAAATTTCCTCTTCCCAATACTACTGTAGGGGCATGTACGCAAGTCAAGTCGGGATATCCATGTGCTTGGATAGCAATTTTTGGACACACATGAAATGAGTATTGATCTGGTTTGGTGGAGAAAAAGCCATTTTTAAGTGTTTTAATAGTTCAAAATAATATGTAACATTGCCCAGGAGACACAAAAGCAATCATATCCTGATTAAAATCCCCAAAATAATAAATACAATACAAAATAACTCCTTTTTCAGTGAAACAACACCAGACAATTTCATTATAAGGTACATGAGTGTAATGAAAAATTGAAAATTGCCAGGGAAAAAAGTTTCCTAGACTGGGTAAGACACCACGGACCTTGACTCTTACCAAGCCAAAATACAGACCCCTATACAACTAAGAACTTTCAGGAAGTCTTTCCCCTTCAATAATTTTTAGCACATTCTTGGCCAATGTGAGGTTTTCTCTGGATTAACAATAGGTTATGTTCACATCCTTGTCAGACTCATATTTACAGCATTGAGGCAGTTGTTAAAATCTTGCATTAGTTACAAATATATTTACAAATACATACCTTTCCAAAAACTTTTTAAATGGTTCCCCTCTCAGATGATTAAAAATTTCTTCTATATAAGGCTGAAAAAAATTGAATGAATCAACCAGGATACCAATGATTTCAAGCCAGCACAAAGAAATTTTACAATCAATTATAAAATGTTAGGAATTATGGTTTTAGCAATAAAATTTACTCGAGCCTAATCTCATGAGGTGCTGAGAAAATCATGACAACATTTGAAGATCAAGTTGTAACAAGAAAACCATGGCTTACCTCAAATAAATTAACTGGAACTTCATTCTTCATTAAATACTTCTGTACATGCGCCACAGCTTCTTTCGAGTAATCCTGTGAACAAAGAAAATGCACAATAAATGAATCAAACTTAAATATTGACATCCTTATGTGACAATTTTTACTGTAAAAATAAATCAAAAAGTAATTCTACCAGTTAATGTATTTATTTAGAAAAATTAGGCTATCTCATGATTTATTTCTTTTTAATCTCACACAAAATATACAAAGGCTTTCACAGCAATCAGTTTTGTCTATGGATATCAATGGATTTCATCTTTATGAACCATTTAATTCTATCAATTTGTAAAAATATAACTGAATAAAGTTGAACATTATGCAAATCAAACTGTTTTAAAATGATGAACTGATATTTTCCACACTGGGTAACTGACCAGAAGACAACACTTTAGTCCTCAATATTTATCTCCAACAACATCATTTCTATAATTTTTTAAGTAAAAGTTTTCTGCTCTTTTAAGGAAGCCATGCTTTATTATCAGAATTGTATAGGTGCTAATCTTATCTTCTAAACTACATTTTCTGCCACAAGAGAAATAGGTTTTTAGTAGCCATTAATTTCTGGAAATTCTCAAATTAGGCCATTATACCATAGGTAACTAGAGAAAAGATTTTGTTTATCACTCATGGATTCTCATTTTGTTCAAGATATATAATTTTGTTTATATGTACTAGGATATCTCATAGAAGGGCCTTGGAGTTTAATCCAAGTGGGTGATTGAATAAAGATTATACATGAATCAGTTTGAGCAAGCATTCTCACCCAAGAACTCTTTGACATTTGAAAACAATGTGATTTTTCTGTTTGCCATTATTTCAAATTATGTGCATATCAAAACTTTCACCCAAAGAGGTCAGTGTGGGATTTCCTACAAGGATGCACTAATGTACACACATTTTAGCTTAATTTTAATGGCTTCAAGTCCATTGAAGTGACTATCAGCTCAGCAGAACCAATCTCATGAGAGTGGTATTTCATCATTTAGTGGAGTAGACCATTTGCAGTTTACATTATCACTAGGAAAAAATTATTGAAAATATTTGGAAATGACAAAATATGGTGATCTGAGGATGGAGGAAATATAATTGCAGGTTATTCAATACATTTTATAAATATTTCATGGTATCTCCTACACGAATAGCTATTAAACAGGGTACAGCAGCATAGTTTGTTGCAGCAGCATAATTTTTCGTAGCAGCAAAATTTGCATCAGAAAAGTAAGCCCCAATGGAAAATGCATGCCGAAGCCGTTGGTTCGTCCAACACATTCTCAGTACTAATGTGGAAAGGAGACAAAATTTCCTGACCCACCTGTTTGGATGAGACTATCTGTAACCTCTAATGGCCAAACCTTGCTTCTTGGGGCTCAATTCAAATCAGCAAATTATGCTGCAGCACCCTGTATTTGTGTTCTTTACTCAATATAAACTCAGCCTAAACTAATCCAATCATCCCACCATTTTTTTCCCTTGATCAAGGAGTATAGACTTGATCAACAAGTAAAGTATTTGTGTTCTTGACTCAATATAAACTCAACCTAAACTAATCCAACCATCCTACCATTTTGTTTCCCTTGATCAAGGAGTATAGACTTGATCAACAAGTAAAGTATTTGTGTTCTTTACTCAATATAAACTCAACCTAAACTAATCCAACCATTCTATCATTTTGTTTCCCTTGATGAACAAGTAAAGAATGATGCGTTCAATTGATCTCTAAAACTCATTCCATAAACTTCCATATCACTCATATCATCACTTCATAGACCACTCCACATGGACTAATCAGAGATTTCAGGATGCCTTTGAAAGAGGACCAACTCAGCCCAGACTGGCCGTATTAGTTCACATGATGTATTGAACAAATATGAACTGACTAGATCGATTTGAGATTCAAGTGTAGACCTAGTGGTTAATGTAAATATTAATTTTAGGGTAAGTTCTCTCCATTTTTCCTCCAAACTTGTAGACTAAGGGAAAACATAATATTGCTTCATTTAAAGTATGTTGGCATATACACTTTTGGACTTGGGAGAGAGCATAAGCATTCAAATTTGTTCATTTGCTGAAAGAAAACTTATGTCATCAATCCCTAACGGGCTTCCCTTTCTAAAGAGGGATGAAACCAATGATGTTTGATCCAGCCAAATTCATAACCCACAATATTACTAATGAAGATGTCATTATGAGACGAAACTCGGGTAATAAAGAATAAATCTATTCAGTGGACCATTACTTGAATATTTTGATTTCATAACCCACAATGAATATCTAATATACATGAAGGAAGATATACATTCAGTAAATATATTACAATTTTGACCCCACTGGAGGGAAATGGAGCCAATGAAATCGACACCAACTACAAATTGAGAATGGTCGAAAAATTTATAAGTAATGGTTGCATAAACAAATGACAACTCAAGATCAGATGGGCTATATTTTGAAAACTACTGCATTATACTAAAGATCTGCCTCATGGGCCAGTGGTTCACGGAAATAAACGAAATAATAATGATATATTTAACATCTATTAATCAGGTGGAAAATGGTCAAAAAATGTTACCCTCTGAGACGAAGATGGTAAGTTTTATGTATATATATATATATATATATGCACTTAGGATCACTTAAGTGACGAATATATAAAAGTTTGCCAGAGGAAGGCAGACGACAAACACAGAAAACAAAAAAATGATGAACACACTTACAAAGTTTCTTGATATTTCGGTGCCACTAGCACCTTGGTCGCAAGAGCGAGAAGGGATAACACCCGAAACGTCTCTAAGTAAGACTCTCTCTTTACTTTCGTCTTTTTACCCCCTGTAAGTTTCCTCTTTAATTGTGTGTATATATATATATATATATATATATATATATATATATATATATATATATATATATATATATATATATATATACATCCCGCTATCATTTTGCCGTCCTAACACTCTGCAACATTTTGGCATCCACCAGAAATATTTATGTATATTGCTATTTTATCGCGTATGTAGAACAACCGAGTGATTTCCGCCCTTGTGTACTATTTTGTTTTGCGACAACTATTTTTTTACAGGAGATATACGTGCACCTTGAATCCGTACAGACAGGTAACATTTTGGCATCCTTTCATAACCAATCATTATGGCGTCCAGAGTATATTTTTTACATTTGATCATCAATTTGGAATCCATTTTGTATATTTACTACCACTGCGATATCATTTTGCCTTCCAGCGCTGTTGCCAAATTTATCTATCATGGAAACTTCGCTCTCGCTTGTCATTTTTGCAGTTTATAGCTGCTATTGCATAAAATGGGTGAACGTGTTGCACTTAACTATTAACTACTGTTGACTAAATGTACTACAACTGCCAAACAACGATTATAATCAGCATAGGGGTAAACATTGTATCACTAGGAGCATACTTAGCCAAGTTTTATTGAAATCAATATCTTTTTTGCTCCTCATTCATGTATTTCAGTTTTACTTCGGTATGCTATAAACACGCCTAGAGGAAAGCGAGAGAGGAATTTGACTGGCGCAGTCAACTAGGTAAGTCCGCGGTGGCATATCACGCAGCACTGTGTCACGAAATCGATTTGCAGGGAAAAGATCGAAGATTTTCCCAATACTACACGAAGATTCTTCCAATAAAACTAGCGGACACGGTTTAAGCAACATGCATACAAATATTTCTCTCACAATGCACTTGCTATTCTAATAAGGATTTGTAAATCAATAAGTTTCCATCATGTCACATTCCACCAAATTCGCCGTTTTATTTCATTATGTGTGGACACGCGATATCCGTGAATGACTATCAAACTGTTTTTATCATTATCCCAGTAGTTTCGCGTTTCAAGTTTAAAATAGTTGTTCAATTTAATTAAAATACAATAATTTACGTGAAAAATAATAAAAAAATGAAACACAAGCGGCTGAAAAAGGGGTCAATTAATCTTCGTAAGTTAGAAAGGGATTTTATATTTGCTGGCATTACTTCTATCACTAAAACACATTAAAATGTTACCATGAAATACATGAGTCAATAGAATGCTAAATTATATTCTTTTTCCTTATAAAATGCAATAAAAGAGTAATTTAAACTTCATTTAAGAAGAAGAATGCCAAAACCCTTGCTTTTTATAAAGCCAAGGACACAACGTGTTTATCGTATTGACAACGCGATGACGTGGGCCGCGAATCAGAACTTGTATAATTACGGTGGGGGCTCAAAATTTAACTTCACTTTTCACAACTTCCATGACTCCACAAAAAATATAACTATTCTAATGTTTATGGGACAGCAAAGACGGGAAATATCTCTTCCTTGAAAAACTGTGGCTTAAAGAAGAATTTATAACCTAGAAAATTACAATTTACTCTACTATCCTTTAGTTGGTCCGAAGGAAATCCTTCTCCCTCCTTTGCTTATCAAGTAATGACTGATTAAGAATTTTGATAAAATTCTGAGAAAATATGAAAGAAGTTTCCAGTACTAAGTGGAAATATTTTCACAGCATATAGTGAAGAGCTACGTCTAAGGGAAAGCATTTTTACTGGACATGAAAACAGGAAGATAACCCTAGGCCCTGAATTTCAAAATATAATAAATAATGGGATGCTGAAAGCAGGTGAGGAACAACTTTTATTTGTTTCCCTACTGCCACTTAAAATGCAATAGGGTGCCAAATCTCGTTAAAAATCTCACTTCCTGCATTACCTTACAGACGCATTTCCACAAAATCGTGGGGCGGGAGGAGATAATCCGGGGGAAAGATTTCATAATGGCATAAGTGTTAGGTAATATAGATAGGCTCTGGTAAACTCTAACAATGGAAAACTACTGCCGAGGCTTTAATAAAGAAGATTCAATTCCGCACAAAAGAAAAAAATTGACAAGCGATAATTATTTTCGCGGTAAAGGCGGTTTTAAGTTGGTATCTTTGAGTACATTGTCAGATTTCCGTTAGAAAAAAGTTTAAAAACCACTTACTTTACCCCCATTATTTGGTTCTTTACCGACATCCTTTTCCTTAAAATCTCAGTTGCTGGTGTATCTTTAGCTGGAAAATTGTTCGAGGATTCAGTAGCTACCGATGCCTGAACTTATGGATAGTGAAGAGTAACGCAGTTTTCAAACCTTATTGGCTGAAGTAAGATTAGGATAAATTGTACATATAATTGAGCCAAAGGTTTTAATACCATCAATTAAAGTCACCTTTCTATGAGGATAAACATTGGAAAGCAGTATCAATTAATTCGGGTTTCACTTCTGCAGAGAGGAAAATTTTTGTCAATATTCAAAATAAATACATTGGCATTGAAGGGGTTATGCAGTTTATTTCATCACTACTGCAATATAATATTGGATTATCAACTAAATATGCCACTTTGAGGAAAAAGCAAACACCTTTGATTTAGAATTAAAGACTTACAATAAAATTCTCAAGATCAATTAAATTTACAAATTAAATAACTGGTCTTGTGGATCAAAATCAGTGGTACAATTTTTTGAGGCAGCAAAGAAACCGCAAAATTTGATTTAAAAAAATGTACTGATGTATTAAAAAAATTGAGTAATACAAAAACTCACTTTGGGTTAACTAGTATTTCAAAACTCTGTTAGGCTATTTTGCCTTTGAAATTTACTTTTACAATATCATTGTACATAACTAATCCATCTTTTTATATATGTTTTGTATAAAACTTTCATTTTTAACCAAGTTCTCTTCTTCGGGGGTATTTTGTTTTGTATGTGTTTCTTAAAACATGATGCCACAATATGTTTTTGCTCCTCTGTCCATGGGACGAGTATCCTTTAAGTTTTTTTCGAAGTACAAGGGGAAACATTTGGTGATCTGGTTTCATTCCCTTTTTCTAGCTCGAAACTTGAGAATGAATCATCGATTACATCGCTCATATTTCTATCATCATCATCATCTTTTTCACCTCCATCATCTTCAATATGGATCTCATCATTTTAATTAATGTATATTTCGTCGAGGGCAATGCCTTTGAAATTGGATGTGTCTCCATATCAGGACGTCTACACATCGGGTTACCGCTGCTATCTCATTACTCATGGAGTCCTCGTGGAGTTCTGTTATAAAATGAAATGAAATCTCACTCCACTTAAAGAGACGCGGATTATTTTACCATGAGAGCGAACGGTCAGTTTACCCTTCAATGCCTCATTTTCTTAAAGTAACCTTAGCCAGGGAAAAGTTCAAATTTCGTATTCCCACGTGTATCGCATTACTTTTTCGTGCCTGTTTTCGATACAAATGACTCGTGATTCAAACCAAGAGGAGTACATACGGGAGGCCCCAGTTCGTCCCGTAGAAGCTTGATTTATATTGCCAGGGAAGTGTCTCCATATCGGGTTTCATGGCTATCGCATTACTCATGGAGGCAGCTCTCGTATTAAATGAAGTGAGATCTCACTCCACTTATAGAGACGCGAATTATTTTACCATGAGAATGTGCGGTCAGTTTACCCTTCAATGCCTCATTTTCTTAAAGTAACCTTAGGCCGTTTTCGAACTTGGCAAATCTAGCATCTTGCCTTGAAACCTAGTACGCATCGAAAGCTATGACGTCATGGACGCGTCATCACCATGCGCTTGTTCACTAGCTATCGAGGAAAGATACCAAGTCAACGAAAAAGGAGACTTGCTATGCTTGCTAGGTTTTAAGTTCGAACTCGGGGTGTGATAATATGGGCTTGTACGGAAGATAGAAGTGAAGAAACTTTCAAATGGATACTATTTTATCATTACTAAGTATAATTGTGTGATATTTATTATTTTTTTGCGGAAAAATTGATGAATTCGTTATATTTAAAGGCTTTTCAAATGTGAATATACTGATAAAAGATAGTTGTTTATGTGTGTAGTAGTAAGGCCTAATAGTTGTGTGAATAATTCCATACATTGTAAATGTACCGTCCTTGTTTACTTCATTGAACCTACAAAATCTATCTTCCTTACTGTGGAAGGAAAAGAAATGAAATAATGATGAAAGAAATTATATGAAAGAATTATGGTCCGATGGAAAGTACTCTAAGGTAGCCATAATTTCATTGGCAGCATTATTGTTAGCTAACGAACATAATAATTGTTTATAACGTTAACATTGGAGAGGTTTTCACAGCATTCATCAAAGAAGTGGGACAATAAACCTTCAGAGTAAATGTAATTTGTTTTCAGCTTAATTATGTTAGTTACAACGCGCGTATTTATCAGTCAACAGTCAGAGATCATAGGTAGTTAGTTCGGAGTGTAATGCATTAATATATTGTTACGTGTTTTTTCATATAGACAAAAAATATGATAGTGCCTTTTTTGCATAAAGACATTGATTGTGATGAAATACAGTGAGCGATACGTCGTCCACTTTAGCA
Organism: Ceriagrion tenellum; assembly: GCA_963169105.1. Taxonomy (NCBI): domain Eukaryota; kingdom Metazoa; phylum Arthropoda; class Insecta; order Odonata; family Coenagrionidae; genus Ceriagrion; species Ceriagrion tenellum. Next base: position 87,929,019 of record OY720634.1, read on the forward strand.
GGCGCAAGTAATCGAAGCATAATAGTTAATCACCATATTATGGTATAAGAGAATTATTTTATGCATAATCAATAAGATTTTAAAAATAATATTCTATGTTACTTTGCCGTATAAGGTTGGGAAGCATTTTAAAGAAGTAATCCACTTCAATCACCCACAATAATTATGGACACGGATAGCGCTTTTTGTATGTTTTACGAAATGAAGGCCGCATGGTGTCTCTTCCACCGTAAAAGGGCTACGAAAGTGTCAAGTCAAGATTCTACCCGGTCGGTCTTGGGATCAAGTTAACTTGATATCAAGTTAACTAGGCGTTTGCCAAGTTCGAAAACGGCCTTAGCCAGGGAAACGTTTAAATTTCGTGTCCCACGTCTATTGAATTACTTTTTCGTGGCTTTTTTCGATACAAATGACTCGAAATTCACACCAAGAGGACTACATACGGGAGGCCCCAATTCATTTCTTAGAAGCTTGATTTATGTTGCCAATTTGAGCATATTTTAATTGTTTTTTTTATTTCTGCAGTGGGGCGATGAGTGCAAGGCGATCCATTTATTTTCAAATTATAAAACAGGATATTTGGACTCGCAAGGAAGAGCTTTGAAAATTTATGAATTCGATAGATTATATTATCATGAATGTAAATTTTGGTTAACAGCCCTTTTCAATGTGAATTGGGTGACAGCAGATCTAGCGGTCGACTGGAGGATATTTAAATATTCGTCATTTACCCCCTCATTTCACCCCATGATATACCATGCGGAATTGACGTTGACGAGAACAGAAAAAATTTTTCTGAAAAAAGTATCTAACAATTTTTTCTGGCGAAAATGAAGGAGGCTGATAACGCTGCTGGAGTGCGTTTACAGGTGTTCTTTTAACGTTCCTGTGCGTTCTTTGGCGTTTTCATAGTGTTTATTGATGTTCATCCACGTTAATCTGTGTTTCCCTCACTGTTCTCATGCGTTCGTAAACGCTGTTCCGAAGACCTAGGTCTGAAACGCCCGAGAAAACGCCTACTGAGAGTGTTTGCATTTATGTTCTGGAACACTCAAGAACGCTGTCCGACTGAGCTGTCATGGAACGCAGATGAACGCTGCAGAGAATGTTTTGAAACATGTTGGAACGCTCCAAAAGCCATGATGCAGTATTACTATTTTGATGGCAAATCCATTGTGAGAATAACTTCAACTCCACTAACAAATTTATTGTGAGAATAAGCTTCTGAGAAATAACAAAGCGCACCGAATCCTCAAACATCAATATCTAATAGACATCTAATGGATATCTTTTAGCGGTCCATCTTCATCTGTGCATTTAGTGAAAACACAGCCGTTTTCTTTCCGGTAGTCTTCAAGGGAATAAATGCATCCTTTCTATTTCTTTGTGCCAACCCACACAGCACAAAAATCCAAATCCGTCGCTTGCGAGCCGTGAATTCCGGGTGTCTAGTTTCCCAAATGCATATTCAATATTGATAATAAATTAATAATAGCATCCATAGTGTGGCCTAACGCGGCATGAAAATTGGGTCAATCTCATTTCTTTCTCAATTCTACTTCGAAATAATGTATATTAGAAAGCCAATAATAATGTGTTATAAAGAAAAGCCGTATATGCATCCCTGACGTCAGATATGAGCTTATAAATCATCAGCCTTAGGTCATAAACGTCAGCTATGTTGAAATCGCGTATTAAGAGCAGAGCCATATCTAACGAAGCGACTACACTCTTTATAAAGCATAAATACACTTAGTCAATCCAGATATGAAATAGAGTAGTGGTAGAATGTAAGTCTCCTGCGTGAAAGGTCTTCAGTTCGAACCCCCTAGCCAGTAAGAATTTATTCGATGTATATGATTACCGTTATGCGAAGTAATAAAATAATAACTTCAAAGGTCTTTAAGGGCACAAAGTTTATTTATATAAGTAATTTTATTATGACAAATACCCAAATTCCAAGATGAGTGCCTAACGTTCATATTACATTATGTTGATGAACGCTCTCATCACCCCAGACAGGATTTTCTGAAATGAACGTAAACGCTCTAAAACGCTGAAGATTGTGACCCACAGGGCGTTTACGAACACTCGAGAACGTAGCTAAACGCTCTGTAGTGGTTTTGAGATCACTCCAAGGCATTCACATTTACGCTCGAGAACAAACTGGGATGGTGTTCTCCGCAGTTTATGAACACCTCCGTGGTTCGTTCCTAAACGCTCAGAAAACGCTCTCATTTTCGCTAGGGTTAGCACATGCAATTATTTTCAAATTTGGTTTTTCAAAGTGTTTCTCTCTTCCCTAATGGGAAAATAGAAGTATATACGGAAAAATCATATATTAACGAGCAGCAAATGTTGAAATAATATCCATTCGCTGATAAAAAGTTTCCGCACCCATTCTTTCCATATCGTTTGAAATACTGATAAAAACTAAATGTTTACAAGTGTTAAATGTTTCCCTCTACCCTCCCTCTACCTTCCATCCCCCGCCCCCACCTTTCTCACCAACACGGTCCTCCTAAGGGTTTTCCCTAATTCTCACCATAACCGCCACCCCTCACCTCTCTCCGGGTTCCCCTCCCCCCCCCCCTCCTAGCACCCATTCTTCCACCCCTCTCCAACCTCCCCCAAGACCCTTCCAGGTATATATTTGCTTGAATTTTAAAATTTTTTGTACTTGAAAATGACCTCTATGTGTCGAAACATGTCGTACCAAAAAAATAAATCAGTGGAAGGAAACGAAGTCGTATTTTCATTTGTGAATATCAACTTCCACATAGTTGAGCCTGATACCAGTGAACGTATAAAAACTAAATGTTTCTTTCATCTTAGAAAGACTGCCATCGTTCATTGCATTAATTGTTAACTCAAAACGAAGTATTCGCCTTTAACTAGTCAAGAAAATCTGCGAGTGGTTACAAGTACAAATTTGAGAGAAATGGTACTGTATTATACTTTTTGTCGAAGGTAGAGGTAGTTTTAAGAAAGAATTAGTCGTATTCTAGCACTATTCTTGAATTTCCGCACCAAGTATTAATATAAAAAAGGTGGCTTTCCAGATACACAATCCATTATTTTTCTACTTAATCACCTGAAAGAGTTATTCTTGCGCCAACCTGTTGCGGTCCCATGATAACAATAATTTTGTTATTGAAATTACCGTTGCGCAAGTCCACTTAATTGGCTTTGGACCAAGTAAAAACTGCAGCGGTAGCGCCGGACGACGATAACTCCGCTACCACGCACTCCACCGAGGCATCAAACCTCGAAAGAGCCTTGGGTGAGAGAATTGCAGAAAGCCGCGAGGTAGAGCGATGTTGCCAAACCGAGGACGCCACTTGCTGCGCAGAATGAACGGAGATAACCGCGACCAAGTTATACGCCGCATTCAGCGCCACTCGGCCCGGAATTATGCTGAACTAACAATATACGAAATTTGTACATACTGCCAACAAATTGGCGTCCATACTAATTTTCGGAAATGGGGTCTACATGATGTAAATAGTCGATTCCAGTGATTTTTACACGTTTGTAATCCGGCGTCCGGTATACGGCAGCCAAATTACACTCGGACGCCAGATCAAATGCAACTTGCTCATTAACGGGTGCCAAAATGATAGCGGGATTTATATATATATATATATATATATATATATATATATATATATATATATATATATATATATAAATCCCGCTATCATTTTGGCACCCGTTAATGAGCAAGTTGCATTTGATCTGGCGTCCGAGTGTAATTTGGCTGCCGTATACCGGACGCCGGATTACAAACGTGTAAAAATCACTGGAATCGACTATTTACATCATGTAGACCCCATTTCCGAAAATTAGTATGGACGCCAAATTGTTGGCAGTATGTGCAAATTTCGTATATTGTTAGTTCAGCTTAATTCCGGGCCGAGTGGCGCTGACTGCGGCGTATAACTTGGTCGTGGTTATCTCCGTTCACTCTGCGCAGCAAGTGGCGTCCTCGGTTTGGCAACATCGCTCTGCCTCGCGGCTTTCTGCAATTCTCTCACCCAAGACTCTTTCGAGTTTTGATCCCTCGGAGGAGTGCGTGGTAGCGGAGTTCTCGTCATCCGGCGCTACCGTTCCAGTTTTTATTTGGTACAAAGCCAATTAAGTGGACTTGCACAACGGTAATTTCAATAACAAACTTATTGTTATCATGGGACGGCAACAGGTTGGCGCAAGAATAACTCTTTCAGGTGATTAAGTAGAAAAATAATGGATTGTGTAACTGGAAAGCCACCTTTTTTATATTAATACTTTGTGCGGAAATTCAAGAATAATGCTAGAATACGACTAATTCTTTCTTTCAACTACCTCTACTTTCGACAAAAAGTATAATACAGTACCTTTGCTCTCAAACTTGTACTTGTAACCACTCGCAGATTTTCTCGACTAGTTAAATACGAATACTTCGTTTTTAGTTAACAATTAATGTAATGAACGATGGTAGTCTTTATTAGATGAAACAAATATCTAGTTTTTATCAGTATTTCAAGCGATATGGAAAGAATGGGTGCGGAAACTTTTTATCAGCGAATGGATTATTATTTCAACATTTGCTGCTCGTTTAAATATGATTTTTCCGTATATAATTCTATTTTTCTATTATGAGACAAACACTGAAAAACCGAATTTGAAAGTAATTGTATGTACTAACCCTGGCGAAAATGAGAGCGTATTCTGAGCGTTTAGGAACGAACCACGGAGGTGTTCATAAATTGCGAAGAACGCGCTAAGAACACCATCCCAGTGTATTCTCGAGCGTAAATGTGAACGCCTTGGAGTGTTTTCAAACACTCTACAAAGCGTTTAGCAACGTTCTCGAGTGTTCGTGAACGCCCTGTGAGTCACAATCTTCAGCGTTTCAGAGCGCTAACGTGCATTTCAGAAAATCCTGTGTAGGGAGTTGAGTGCATTCGTCAACATAATGTAATATGAACGTTAGGCACTCATCTAGAAATTTGGGAATTTGCCAAAATAAAAATATTTAAAAAAAACTTTGTGCCCTTAAAGACCTATGAAGTAATTATTTTATTACTTCGTTTAACAGTGAGCATATACATCGAATAAATTCTTACTGGCTAGGAGATTCGAACTTACGACCTTTCACGCAGTTAACCGGAAAGAAAACGCAGACTACCGGAAAGAAAACGGCTGTGTTTTCAATAAATTCATAGATGAAGGTGGACCGCTAAAATATATCAAAGATGTCTATTAGATATTGATGTTTGAGGATTGGCTGCGCTTTGTTATTTCTCAGAAGCTTATTCTCACAATGGATTTGTTAGTGGAGTTGTAGTTATTCTCACAACGGATTTGCAATCAAAATGGTAATACTGTGTTATGGCTTTTGGAGCGTTCGAACATGTTTCAAAACATTCTCGGCAGCGTTCATCTGCGTTCCATAAGAGCTCAGTCGGACAGCGTTCTTGAGTGTTCAAGAACATAAATGCAAACACTCTCAGTAGGCGTTTTCTCGGGCGTTCATGTGTTCCAAAACAGCCCAGTCAGATAGCGTTCTTGAGTGTTCCAGAACAGAAAGGCAAACACTCTCAGAAGGCGTTCTCCGAGCGTTTCAGGCCTAGGCCGTCGGAACAGCGTTTACGAACGCATGAGAACAGTGAGGGAAACACAGATTAACGTGGATGAACACCGACAAACGCTATGAAAACGCCAAAGAACGCACAGGAACGTTAAAAGAACACCTGTAAACGCACTCCAGCAGCGTCATCAGCCTCCTTCATTTTCGCCAGGGAAATTGTTAGATACTTTTTTTTAGAATCATTTTCTAGAAAAAAATTTTCTGTTCTCGTCAACGTCAATTCCGCATGGTATCTCGCGGGGTGTAATGAGGGGGTGAATGACGAATATTTAAATATCCTCCAGTCGACCGCTAGATCTGCTGTCACCCAATGCACATTGAAAAGGGCTGTTAACCAAAATTTACATTCATGATGATATAATCTATCGAATTCATAAATTTTCAAAGCTCTTCCTTGCGAGTCCAAATACCCTGTTTTATAATTTGAAAATAAATGGATCGCTTTGCACTTATCGCCCCACTGCAGAAATATAAAAGAACAATTAAAATATACCCAAATTGGCAACATAAATCTTCTACGGGACGAATTGGGGCCTCCTGTATGTAGTCCTCTTGGTGTGAATCTCGAGTCATTTGTATCGAAAACACCCACGAAAAAGTAATGCAATAGATGTGGGACACGAAATTTAAACGTTTCCCTGACGAAGTCCACTAAAAAAAATAAAAATGAAGCGATGAAGGGTAAACTGACCGCTCGCTCTCATGGTAAAATAATTCGCGTCTCTATAAGTGGAGTGAGATCTCACTTCATGTAATACGAGAACTGCCTCCATGAGTAATGCGATAGCCATGAAACCCGATATGGAGACACTTGCCTGGCAACATAAATCAAGCTTCTACGGGACGAACTGGGGCCTCCCGTATGTAGTCCTCTTGGTGTGAATCTCGAGTCATTTGTATCGAAAACAAGCACGAAAAAGTAATTCGATACACGTGGGAATACGAAATTTGAACTTTTCCCTGGCGAAGCCTAATATAAAATAATGAGGCATTGAAGGGTAAACTGACCGTTCGCTCTCATGGTAAAATAATCCGCGTCTCTATAAGTGGAGTGAGATTTCATTTCATTTTATACGAGAACTAACTCCATGAGTAATGCGATAGCAGCGGTAACCCGATATGGAGACACTTCCAATTTCAAAGGCATGGCCCTCGACGAAATATACATCAATTTAAATGATGAGATTACTATTGAAGATGATGGAGGTGAAAAAGATGATGAGGATGATAGGTATATGAGCAATGTAATCGGCGATTCATTCTCAAGTTTCGAGCTAGAAAAAGGGAATGAAACCAGATCACCTAATGTTTCCCCTTGTACTTCGAAAAAAACTAAAAGGATACTCTCCCCATGGACGGGAGCAAAAACATATTGTGGCATCATATTTTAAGAAAAACATACAAAACAAAATACCCCCGAAAAAGAGTGTGATAACCTTAAGGAAAAGTATCCAGAGGTCCTTGACAACAAAACGTGGTTAAAAATTAAAGTTTTTATACAAAACATTTATAAAAAACTGGATTATTTATGTACAATGATATTATAAAAGTAAATTTCAAAGGCAAAATAGCCTAAGCAGAGCTTCGTAATACTTGTTTAATCCTTTGAGAGTTTTGGTATTACTCAATTTTTTTAATAAATCAATACATTTTTTAAAATCAAATTTTGCAGTTTTATAGCTACCTGATGAAAAATTGTACCACTGATTTTGATCCACAATTTAATTTGTACATTTCATTGATCTTGAGAATTTCATTGTAAGTCTTTAATTCTAAATCAAAGGGTGTTTGCTTTTTCCTCAAAGGGGCATATTTAGTTGATAATGCAATATAATATTGAAGTAGTGATAAAAAAACTGCATAAACCCTTCAATGCCAATGTATTTATTTTGAATATTGACAAAACTTTTCCTCTCTGCAGAAGTGAAACCCGAATTAATTGATACTGCTTTCTAATGTTTATCCTCATAGAAAGGTGACTTTAATTGATGGTATTAATTTGGCTCATTTATATGTACAATTTATTCTAATCTTTCTTCAGCCAATAAGGTTCAAAAACTGCGTTACTCTTCACTATCCATAAGTTTAGGCATCGGTAGCTACTGAATCCACGAACTATTTTCCAGCTAAAGATACACCAGCAACTGTGATTTTAAGGAAAAGAATGTTGGTAATGAACCAAATGATGCGGGTAAAGTAAGTTGTTGTTTAACTTTTTTCTAGCGGAAATCTGTAAAATGTACTCAAAGATACCAACTAAAAACCGTCTTTACCGCGAAAATAATTATCTTTTGTCAATTTTTATCTTTTGTGCGGAATTGAATCTTCTTTATTAAAGCCTCGGCAGTAGTTTCCCATTGTTAAAGTTTACCAGAGCCTTAGTATCTATATTTACTAACACTTATGCCATTATAAAATCTTTCCCCCGGATTATCTCCTCCCGCCCCACGATTTTGAGGAAATGCGTCTGTAAGCTAATGCAGGAAGTGGATTTTTAACGAGATTTGGCACCCTATTGCATTTTAAGTGGCAGTATGGCAACAAATAAAAGTTGTTCCTCACCTCTCTTAAGCTTTTCTGCTTTCAGCATCCCATTATTTACTATATTTTGAAATTCAGGGTCTAGGGTTATCATCCTATTTTCAGGTCTAGTAAAAATGCTTAACATTAGTAATGCTTAGTACTAACAACCACATTCATATCTTCTCAGCGTTTTATCAAAATTCTTTATCAGTCATTACTTGATAAGCAAAGGAGGGAGAAGCATTTCCTTCGGACCAACTAAAGGATAGTAGAGTAAATTGTAATTTCCTAGGTTATAAATTCTTCTTTAAGCCACAGTTTTTCAAGGAAGAGATATTTCCTGCCTTTGCTGCCCCATAAACATTAGAATAGTTATATTTTGTGTGCAGTCATGGCAGTTGTGAAAAGTGAAGTTAAATTTTGAGCCCTCACCGTAATTATACAAGTTCTGATTCACGGCCCACGTCATCGCGTTGTCATCACGATAAACACGTTGTGTCCTTGGCTTTATAAAAAGCAAGGGTTTTGGCATTCTTCTTCTTAAATGAAGTTTAACTTACTCTTTTATTGCATTTATATGGAGAAAGAATATAATTTAGCATTCTATTGACTCATGTATTTCATGGTAACAATTTAATGTGTTTTAGTGATAGAAGAAATGCCAGCAAATATCAAATCCCTTTCTAACTTATGAAGAATAATTGACCCCTTTTTCAGCCGCTTGTGTTTCATTTTTTGATTAATTTTCACGTAAATGATGGTATTTTAATTGAATTGAACAACTATTGTAAGCATGAAACGCGAAAATACTGGGATAATGATAAATACAGTTTGAGAGTCCTTCACGTATTTCGCGTTTCCACATATAATGAAATAAAAGGGCGAATTTGGTGGAATGTGACATTATGGAAACTTATTGATTTACAACCCAGTATTAGAATACCAAGTGCTTTGTGAAAGTAATATTTGTATGCATGTTGCTTATACCGTGTTTTAAACCCTAAACCGGCTAGTTTTATTGGAAGAATCTTCTTGTAGTATTGGGAATATCTTCCATTTTTTTCCTGCAAATCGATTTCGTGGCACAGTGCTGCGTGATAGGCCACCGCGGACTTACCTACTAGACTGCGCCAGTCTAATTCCTCTCTCGCTTTCCTCTAGGCGTGTTTTTAGCATACCGAAACAAAACTGATATACATGAATGAGGAGCAAAATAAGATATTGATTTCAACAAAACTTGGCTAAGTACAGGGTGGGGCAGAATGGACTCCCTGATTTGAAATATTATTATTTATCTCCAGGTACTAAAATCAATTTTTGCATGTCAAAAATGTGTTTTCCCAAACAAATAATAATCCTTTTTCAGACAAGAGCAAATATATATTTGTTTCTTCCCACAGGAATTGAATTAAAGATGGGAAGTCATTTTAAAAAAAAAGTCCATTCTGCCCCACCCTGTATATTCCTAGTGATACAATGTTTACCCCTATGCTGATTAAAATCGTTGTTTGGCAGTTTTAGTACATTTAGTTAATAGTAATTAATAGTTAAGTTCAACACGTTCGCCCATTTAATGCAATAGCAGCTATAAACTGCAAAAATGACAAGCAAGAGCGAAGCTTCCATGATAGATAAATTTGGCAACAGCGCAGGATGGCAAAAAGATATCGTAGTGGTAGTAAATATACAAAATGGATTCCAAATTGATGATCAAATGTAAAAAATATACTCTGGACGCCATAATGATTGGTTATGAAAGGATGCCAAAATGTTACCTGTCTGTACGGATTCAAGGTGCACGTATATCTCCTGTAAAAAAATAGTTGTCGAAAAACAAAATAGTACACAAGGGCGGAAATCACTCGGTTGTTCTACATACGCGATAAAATAGCAATATACATAAATATTTCTGGTGGATGCCAAAATGTTGCAGAGTGTAAGGATGGCAAAATGATAGCGGGATGTATATATATATATATATATATATATATATATATATATTTTTTTTTTTTTTTTTTTTTTTTTTTTTTTTTTCTCTCTAAGAGGCCAAACTGGATAAAATGAGAAGAAAATATGATTCCCAGGGTATACCCAGGATCTGAAATAGGGATCATGCAACAACAAGGAGTAGAGGGGAGGGGTAGGGGCAAATGCTTTCCTCCATGTTTCTTTTAAGTACTCAAGGCTAAGTAACAATTTTGTCTTCCATTGGGCACTTTGCCATACCTGCACCAACATGAAAAACAATTCGACACAATTTTTTCAATTCATTAATTCCATTTATGTTTCTGGATTTCATTTCCGAGCTACTTAGGGGATAGTTTCTCTAGGGGGGTGCACCCATGGCAATTATGACAAATATTATGTCACATTTATTCCTACTTACATGCGAATGAGCCAACAATTCCTTCATGATGAAGTTGTCGTAGATCTCCCTCGCGAGTTTCCGCCTTTCATCTGAGGACTCGAGTTTTTCATACCGCTTAATCTGCAAGAAAAGAATTGAGAATATTAAAATAAAGAAACCAGATGGCTTTTTTGAAAACCTCAGTGGCCAGCACAGTGTCCATGGCAGGCCAAAAGAATTAACTCGATCACCAGTAACACAAACACTATCCCTCTGTTTGAATGGGTTTACTCCATTTGGGTTTCAGGGCTGAAATGTATAATTTCATGCCCCGTACAGACAGGATTCCAAGCAATAAACCTCATTTTACTGTTCACCAGCAAGAAACATTCTATGAACATAAAAAGAACAATGTTCTTTTAGCGTTCACCAGAGTGAACAGTAAAAGAACCCACTGAGGAATTGTGAACATAAAAGAACATAAAAAGAACATTAAAAGAACAGTGGAACACAAAATGAACATAAAAAGAACACTTTTTCTGTTATAGCAGTATATAACTGGGAATTTTCTTTAGATATAAACGCTGGAAATTTTCTTCATTATTTAGTTAAGTGAATTAAAAGCAAATTGAAAATGGATTCAAACAGTATTGAGATTCAATCCCATTTTCCAATCGTACACATAATAAATTTTGAATATAAGTTATCTAATGATACTTTAGAACATAATGTGTCATTGCTGCTTGATTCCTGAGTTAATTTTATATGCATTGATGGTTTATATATTTTAAGAGAATAATTTCTTTAGCTTTTGAGAGATATTAGCTGAATAGCAGCTAGAGTAGTTGCTGCTTTTCTTCCATTTTTTCACCTCATACCAGTGCATTTTATCGTTCAAGAGCTTATCAAAACAGGTGGGCCTAAAACGGTAACTAGAAAGAATTACCAGCATGGATTTCGAAGTACAGAGATAAATCACTTCAAGCAACAGAAACTCCTCAGTTGGATTCCCACCTTCTTATCACCACTAGTCTTGCCTTGATTAAACCCTTGACTCAAATCCAGTCTTCAGCATTTAATTAGTTACCTGTAAACACATGTCTAGGTAATTGACTTGCCTTTAAATTTAATTGCTGACAATTTCCTAACGAAAAATTTTTATGATCCACTGACTTATCCAGAAATGTTCTCTTATTTTTCCTAATTTAAAGTCTTCCATTTCCCCATTAGATCTATCTTTTGCTGGTAGGTCTGCATCACCAATTAGCTCTTTGTCCCCACTTCCCATATCTCAACAGTATCAAGGTATGCAGATTCTCTCATTTGAGCCTATAGCCATATAAACAGAGACCCAATGCTCTGGTTTATCCTATCATATCTGCAGGTTCCGTTCAAGCATTAATCAATTATTCGCCGATTTCATTCGAATAAAATAGTCGCAGATGTTGAAGAGGTTCTTCAAATAGAGGCCACTTTGGAAATTTTGGCAAGGGGGTGCTAAGTAGGAGTCTCAAAATCCCCGAGACGCTACCAGTGGTGACGATTCGGTAGACAGTAGCCGGAGTAAATTGGCTACTTGACGAAAACGAAAGGATGGCATGAGCCTCGACGTCGACGAATCAATACGAGGGTTGTAACCCAGACGAGAGGAGTAGGCAGGCATCATCAGGCCTCATCCTGCTCCTGCTGGTAGGCGACGTCTCCGGTTATGAATTCGACAAGCTTCCTCGCATCTTATCATAGGGAACTTTAATTCAAGGCGTTGGAATTAGCGCAGATTAGAACTCATCACGGTGGTGGACGAGAGAATCCTCAGAAGGAACTTATTGGCGCAATTTTACGTACATCAAGGACATTGAATGGAACAACTTGCGCCGGTGAAACATTCGGTAACTGTTGGTATGTGACAATTTCTCGCGGTTAAAACCGACGCTCACGTAAAGAGCTGCCCTCTATCGGCACCAATGTAACTGTTTTTCTGCTGTGATTAGGCGCTCATTCAAGTTTCCGGTCAACGAAAACCTATCAAGCTCTTTAGTAAGTTGTATTAGTTTTTCATCAATTATAATCTGTAGCATCCAGTGCGGTTTGAACTGTTATTCAGCAAATACCCAAGACCTGAGCCGTGTTTTCCAACATTAACCTTCCGGTAGGTATTATTCCGTAGAGACACAACAGTTACGGACGTATATTTTGTGCATAGTTCACGAATTCCTTCCAAATAAGTGCTTAAAAACGTAAGACTTTCACCGCAGATAAATTAAAACTTAGCAATTTCCAAGCTTAACGCTTTTACGGGAAATCGACACAAAAATAATTCTCGCGGGTGCAAATATTGACCCCTTCTGCTTTTTAACCCATTAGTGCCCGTTTGATTTTTTTTTCAAAATATACAATTTTTTTACCTGAGTTACCTGAGCCTCATTGATTTAACTTTAAAGTGCTTATGTTTCTTGATTCATCCACCAACAGACCTGTAGAGAAGGGGGAGATCAGGGGCGGGAGGCAAAATCCCTGGGGCCCGGGCCAGGAAGGGCCCGTGCCACAGTGATTGTTGGTGTGTAAGGAGGGAGCCCGCTTACCAGCATCACAATGGACTTGCCCCCGGGCCCAGCTGGGCTCTCGGCGGCCCTGTCCACCAATACTAGTTTTCAGTAATACCTCTAGTACACGAGTACAAGTTATGAGTACTAAGTACACGAGTGCTTAGTACATGAGTACTTAGTACACGAGTACTACCTCCAGTACTCAAATACTACTACCCAATAGTACTTCCAATAATAATACTGAAATTCGTGAAAAAATTACACGTGTACTTCCCAGTACTTTTTTTTCAATACTTCCAGCAGTACTTTTTCGTAAGGGTGCACAGCAATACATTATGTCATTTCTCATGAAATGCAAGAAAACACTCTGGGTGCAATGAAATATTACATTTGATGCAATGATACACAGTTCTTTTACTGCAATGAATGCAAACTTTGTACTTCGAAGATCCTTTTGTTATTAAATGGTCTAAGTGATCTATTCTAATTTCTTCATTCCCTGTTGTTGAGTGTTTGAAACCACGACCAGCAGATGGAGATCCAAAATGTTTCATCAAGTAGAGAGCGCATTCTCGTCGAAATTGCAAAAGGTCAATTGCGCTGCCCACATGCCTATGTAGCAACCAACCCTGAACACAAGAAGGAGAATTTTTTGTTCTCGATGCAACTTAAGTTGCTCGTGGGCTTTAATGGGTTAAAGCACATCAACTCTGCTCCCGATCTATTTTTGAAGTATGCTGTCTAGTGTGCAGCGTCTGAAACACAGGTGTATTTCCTATACCACGTTCAAACAACTATCGCACGTAGGATGGTCCGTGCGATGGTAGGCTGTATAAGTAATGTGAATGCACGTTCGCACCATTGTAAGCCATAGTTTCTAAAGCTGTCACTTTACAATGGTAGCGCTAGCATCGCGAGCGAAAACCTGAGATGATGAATGGCAATAATGAAAAAAAATCAATCATCGAGGTGAAGTATATGGGGTTACTTTAATGAATAAGCTAAGGAATACAGGCACCAAAAAGCATAAAAATGCGTCGTTTTTTTAATAAAACATTTCGAAAGCTTCAAATACCATAATAATACGGCGTTCGTTATTTCGTGCGCTTGCACTTGCCTTGTTCGTCGCAGGGCAGCTGAGGGCAACACTGTGCCCCGTTAACACAACAATCATACATACGTAGTTCAGCACCATTGTAGTCTGAAAAAGGATTCACAGCAGAAACGGCGGGGCAACGGCAGAAATATGTCAACCTCAAATAAACTCAATTGAAAAGGGCTGCATTTTGGTGTCACTTACTTTTCCAAACTCCGTTCCTTCAGAAATAATTCTATCTAATATCGAATTCAACTCAGAATCGATTTTCTATGGCAGTGCAAAGGCGCCGAGAGTATCGAAAGAGGTTCAACGATTTAGTCTGGTCACTCGGTAATGAGGAAATCCCCGGAAATGAGATTGCAGAGACGAACTGGCCACAATGCGAGTTCTCAGTGATCAGATTGGCTCAGAGCCAATTACACCCACAAAACCGGTCTCAGCAGTGTGTGAAATCAAAACACGAGCGACAGCCAAAAACCTTCGGAGAGCTGAAGCATGGAAAGAGTTTAAAATCACTTCAAGCGAGGAAAATCGGACTTCATTCCTGCGTTGTGGAGGAAGCCATACACCATCGAAGAGTATAGTGAAAACAAATTGAAAAAGCATTAAGAAGTAATAACACAAACTTAAAAAAAAAACATTTTTATCGAAGTTAGGTCCCGGTTTTTGAACTTCGACTAACATGATTAGAAAATTGAATAATGGCCGGTTGCAAGAAAATTTAGTTATGGAATCAATAGTTATGAGATCCATAAAGTTATAGAACTCATAAATATATTCGGGTTGCAGGAACGCATCTATTAGTTACTTAACTTATTTACCAATAGTTACTAGCTTCGAATATTTGATCTAATCTTCCACCGCCGGACGTTACGAAAGTTTAGTCTATGAATAATTGATAATGCACATTATAATTAGTCAGTAAGAGTAAACAAACTGGTCACTTGTCTGAAAACAACTCTTTTATCAAGTAATTAAGTCTCCAAGTGGTTCATTGCGCATCCGCCATCTTGTCTACTTATGGAACTCATAACTCCATGCCATAAGTTAAGAGACCAATGAATTTATTGAATGTTTGTGCAACACTTATTGAATGGTTGCCATGGCTTATGGGTACCATAACTTTATGGAATACATATTTTACGTTCCTGCAGCTGGCTATAAGAGGTATTAAAACCGTCCGTTGATGTATTGCAGCCATATAGGTGTATACGCCATCACAATATGTGTTTTTCTTAACCAATGGCAAAGAAACAACAATTTATTAAGTAAAAAGCCATTTTTTTACTTATCCGTCAATAATGGAAGGCAGCTGCAGAATGAAAATAAAACACGGTCGCTTGAATAAAAAATTTGTATTCATTGGGTTTTAAAAGTTACAAATGCACAGGGCATAAGATTCGGCGAGCATGGAGTGGCATTGTTGCAGGAGAAGCAGAGCAAGATCCAATATTAAATCATTCTGAAAACGTGGGTACCGTAAACACAAAACCCTTATTTTCTCCAGCAGAAGAGATCCAGCCCCGAGCTCGAGAAACCGAATAACCCCGTATCCCAGAAACACCGCCGTTCACAATATACAATACTATTTTCTCGGAGTATTTTCCTAGGATCTAGGGAGGTAAAACTAAGGCACATGCCCCGACATCCAGAAAAGGTAAAATCTTTTTTGCCTAGATCCAGGAAAATACTACACCGACCTTTTTTCTTTCCCTTGCATCTGGTTGGAAGCAGAGTGCATTCTCCTTAAAGATGAATACTAGCAAAATCACACACTGAGAATATTTTACACGATGGCACAACACACTTCGTTCAATCATTACGAATACGCTCGCTGAGAATTGAAGACAATCACGTCGTTACATGAAACTGAGACATTTATATCTCTCAAGAAACACGCAGTATTTTTATATTTAGGGCATACACACTAGCCAAAGCAATAAGTGCCCAAACATGGGCATTTTCGTTCCGCGGCAGTTTCTACAAAATTCTCCAAACGCCTAATTTTTGTTTTTCTGCTCAGTTGTTCAAACGCAACCCAAATGTAGTCTATGTAAATGAAAATTCCGGTAGAAGTACATTTAAATTGAAGGCAATTTTCCCTTGAGCATGTTCAGCCCGTGATCAATCCTTTGTGTAACGGCAGCACGAAACATGTTTTTTACTCATGCTTACATACATGGTAACAAGATTTTCAACCGGGGGTAATTAACTTTATCTCGTTCTCCTTCACTATTTTGCTAATATTTCATTGAAGATAAAAGTGAATAACTCAACTATACGTATAATTAACTTGTCTCAAAACGTAGCTTGAGCAATTTTAAAATTACATACTTCACCCTTTGTTTCATTTTGGCACACACATGAACGGATTTCATGAGTGAACACATTTAGTTTCAGTCGAGCATTACAAATTCCGGCGGGGAATATTCCTCAAGGCTAGAACGTTATTATGACATCTAAAGAAATTAATTACGCTGAGTAACATGGCTGTTAAAATTACGATAATCTAGAAACAGTCTCCCATTTTTTCCTGGATGATGCATTACCGGAATGAAAGCTTATAACCACACAAGGGACCTCTATGAGCAAAAAATTTCCATACGGAATTAAATTAGAGCCATTATATTCGACATTTTTCATCTAAAAGGTCAGTTAAAACGCACGAGAGGCGAGTCTGCACGCAGGCAAAATTAAACTCAAAGTGGAATGGGAAATAAATACTATTTCCGAAATTACTGAGGGCAAATTACGCGCCTACGAGTCTTATATGTCATATCTCCCTCTCCTATTACGCGCTTTATTTTAATTAAAAGGAAACGACCGGTCACAGTCTTCACCGATTTCCGCCAGAATGTTTTCCAAGTCCCTTGGGATTATCATTTCAACTCGTCGCTTGTCTAAATGTCACCAAGGCACACAACTTATCCGACCAGATTGATGCTTTTATGAATAAAAAATAATCAAGAGCATCCAGTTTGCGGAAAATAGACCAATTAGGACAACTCATCCAAAATAAACATAACGCTGAATCTACTATACCACTAGTTTTAAAGTAGCCCCAACACCATATACCCTCCAATATTAATTAAGCTCTTCACAGCCAGATTCTGCCACTATTCGTATCTCCGAAAGGGGCTGTCCATAATCCACGTAGACAAAAATAGGCCACTTCTTGACCCCCCCACCCTCCATTGTGGACACTCGTAGACTCCATCCGGACCCCCACCGGCACCCCCTTTGGTCCACGAAGATTTTCTTTTTTTGGGGAAAAAGCTGTGAAACGGGTAATTCATTAAATGTCATGGACTATCTGTAATTGAAGGCTGATTTTAAGGAAAGGTAAGTAAAATAAAAACTACTATTAGAGCTACTATAATCTGTCATTTACTACGCCCATTGTCTACGTAGATATCCCTCCAACCCCTCCACCCCCCAACGTGGACCTTAGTTAACAACCCTCGTACCACCTCTGTTTGGTGGCTACGTTGATTATGGATAGCCGCAAACATATTCTCCTAATTCTCAAAATAACAATGATTCTCCTTTCTAAAATAGCCATCCACACTCTGACATCTCCAAATTTCTCTTCCATTCACATTTTCAACCCCCTTTGTGTGATATTCCACAATTTCTCAGCGTAATCACCGTGCTCATTGAGGTACAGTCTTATTATTTTACGAGTATTGAAGACACTTATATACTATCCAAGGCTTCCATTTATTTAAAAAATTCTAGGCAAGGCATTTGGTGCTCCATTAATGTTACATTTCACTGAACCATTTCGTCAACAGTATGCAGTCTAATGTTATTAAATACTAGGTTTTGATTATAATAGCTACATCACATTTAAATCTGCGTCGTCTGTGACTGAGGGAAGTATTTATATGCACAAGAAAGTTACGAATTTAAATAAAAAAACAAAAACATTAGATAGGGTAGAGATAAAAGAAAAGGTTGAATTTAGTATAATTTTTACGTAATACAAGACAACAATAACCTGAGAAAGTGTTTTAATATATAGAAAAGTTGACAGCTATGTTAGGTGTTTCATAAATATGACCACAGCCTTAAAATATTAGACTTGGAAAATTAAAATTATGTAGCCGATACGGTGAAAGGAGATGGGTATTACACGGTTGTGTAAATATGAACGATGGTTTGTAAATAAATTCACTTTGTAATGTTCCAAAATAGTTTTTCTCATTCTGACCTAGGTTTCGACTCGAAGTTGAGTCATTATTTCCATGAAAATGACTTAACTTGGAGTCAAAAACTAGGTCGGAATAATAAAAACTATTGTAGAACATTACAAAGAGAATTTATTTACAAACCATCGCAATGTTGTTACACCAAGTGAAGCCTGAGAGTTTGATATATAAATACGAACGTGCTGAACGACGTTGAGGCCACGGAGAAGAAGTACAGCGTTTGATATGTGGCTCCACAGATGCACTATAAGAATCTCTCGGGTGAATCATGAGACGAATGAAGATGCCCTTTACAGAATGTATGATCAATCTGGACTAACATGGACAAGAAAAACTAATATCGCAAAATCTTAATGCGATACGAAGCTAAATATCGTCTTCTTTTGTAAGCTTTCCAGGGGAAGGTCGAAGGAAGACAAGGCTATGGTAGATGAGCAATAACCCAGATTTCCAATCTGAGAAAGTTGTACGGAGAAACATCAGTGGAACTATTCCAACTGTATTAAGGAGGTTGGAGGCCGAATCGTGAGTCATTGAGTGCACATTTTAATAACTTTTCATGTAAGTCGAAAATAAAATTTCGGACCATACTTCACGGAAGTACATCTACTTATACGCCGAAAATAACTATAAATATCGTAACATGCATGATGGAAGAATCACCTTTAAAATTTTCCTCGCAGTTAAAGCACTGTTATGACTTGGGTTTACGACTAGATATTAGAAATTTAAGCGTAAACCGCGTAAAAATACGTATTCTTTCATTCCGCTTGATACCTTGATATTTAATAGGAGCATTAAGGCTACGTGCTAAAAAAGCATAAAACTGCTAAGAAACTAAATCAGAAAAGAGTGTGTTCCCTCCCTCGTCCCATTTGACCTGGTCGTTGTAATTGTCTCCCAATCTTCTTCACCGGGTACTCCCTTGTATTCACCGCGTGTATTTCTCACGAATTCTTCGAACCGTATCATAAAGTTCATCTATTTAGCGAGGTGCTCGTCGTGACCTCCTCCGCCTGGCTTGTTTCAACCATTCCTATTTCGTACTCACAACCATTAGGAGCCACAAAAAATGACGGGATCATGGCTGAATGATCGGGAGGCATGGCTGAAAACAAGAAGATTGTAAGATAGGAAAAACAACTCGACCATTAAACAGGCGCCGGTGTCGCGGATCGGACGGGGGACAAAGCCCATGAATTCACAAAAACGTCGTTTCCAGCCGGAGAGAACAATGGTTGGATCCACCTTTTTGCTAAACTCCGCGAAGTTTTCACGTTGCATTTGGGCCGACTCTATTGGGAACTGGAAGCCATCGCGAGAAAAGGAAGCAAAAGAGTAACACGCAGCAGTGGGGGGAAACTATAGGAATGCGAAAACAGCATACCCTCGTCCCCCTCCAACGCTCGGTTCGATCGGAGGGACGAATGCAGAAATTAAGTCCCTGGGTCGAGAACCCTGGGAGAAAGGCGATGGAAGCGAAGGCGAGGCAAAATAGACGATTCGTATCGTTCGCACGATTGTCTTAACGGGGCAAGTTAAATGGTGAAGTCGGTCGATAGCTACGGAGAGTAACGGCAACAAGTATGAAAGGGCCGATCGCCCGCTGGGCCGTCGTCCATTGTTTCCGCGGGAGAAAGAGCACGTGGCAAGACAGGCGGGAAAAAATAAAAACAAAAGCGAACACGGAGGCGCAAGAAGAAGGTAACTGGAGTGGAAGAGGTTTCAGCGAAGGATATGGGGAGGAGTAAGTTAGTACAGTTTAAAAATTGCGATGATAACACTTTATAGCAATTAAGATTCTTAATGAAGGATAACTCGAATAATAAACAATTGAAATATGCCACGTTGGTGGCGGATAGAAAAAAAAACAGAGACACAAGTTCAAAAACACACGAATCGGCTCCTTAAAATTCGACGGCAGGCTGAGACCACCTTCCTTCAAGGAGAGATGTTGAATGGCAATGTCATTGTCAAATTTGAATGTTTTTTCACTTGTTTCCGTGTTTTTCATTCGCCGCTATCTTGGAATATTTCAATGATATATCAGATTAGGTATTTAGAGAAAGTATAAAAGAATGATGTTCTTCGCAGTTAATTACGTTGCATTCTGGATTTGGGAGTTATTAATCGTTTTTTTCCTCCAGGGGCATACATAGCGTAGCATACTTCCATTCTTATGAAGCACATCATTTACTTGTAGCTGAATAACCGAAGACGCTGCGTCACTTTAGTGGAAGTCAAACATCAGTGACATTCTCGATTTATACATATTGAGGTAATTATGACAGTTCTACAGTTCACAAGGCAAAAATATCCATCCTAACTCACTTAAATCATAAAATTATTTTTAATCATTACTTAATTGGAAAATTGAACCCAGTAGAGCGGCAAATTGTATAAACGCTAGTGCGATTGTCTGAATGACGGAACGAAAATTAGCACCTGCCCTAATTCCATCCAGACAAGTATACAATAGATAAGGATTATGAAAGGATTATGATATTAGGAAAGAACTAAGGAATGACAAGCCTTTGCTTGTCATTTCATAGCTCTTTCGTTTGTAAAATAAAACGTACAATATTAAACGTCCTTAAGGAAGTTCTTCCCTAAGGGGTCACTTATTCCAAATTTTCTAAAAACCTGAAAAGACCATCTTTGAAGCGCGTTTAATAAACTGAGATTAAATTAAAAAGGGTTTCCATTCCATTGTAACTGTAATTCAGCCTTGAAAGAGGAAATTTTTAAAATGGGTACTTATGGAGACTGCTCATAGTACAGCAAAAATGCTAATTTGAACGAGAAATCATACTCAAGCTTTTGATAAAACCTGTTTATAAGATGCAACTAGGCCGGGAAAACAGTGTAAGAATTATATCTAGGCATCTCAACACCTTTTTTAAAAAGTTATTCGCAAATTACAAACACTCTACGGATCGGAAGCATGGGCCATTGGAAAAGCTGACCAGAATAGACTAGAAGCCTTCGCAACCAGGTTCTGGAGGAGAATACTGAGGATAAAATGGACGGACGAAATACAGAAATCATGAAGAGTAGAGAAGAGGAAAATAGGAGAGGGCCATAGGGGACACCATGGAAAAAAGAAGAACAAGATGGTTTGGACACACCCTGAGACACCATGGGTTTGCGAAGAACATAATTGAAGACAAATTAGAGGGAAAAGTCATCAGAGGAAGACCCAGGAATAAGTTCATGGACCAAGTAATGAGGAAGGTACATAGGAAGATATACCGGGAGGCAAGGGAGCTAGCATTAGATAGGGAATTGTGGAGGGCTGCAGTCAACCAATCCTAGGATTGAACGACCAATGATGAGCAAATTACTGCCGTAATAGAACTCAAATAGCATCAGTTCCACACAAATGGCGCTGCAGTCGGCTCCTAAGGCTGGAAAAATGAGGTCATTAAAAATATATTCCTGGAATGATCTGCATATTTTTATCTAAATTTTGGCTTCCAGAAGGTAGCCCATTTTATCAGTAGACGAAGGATATTTTAAACTAAATAAATAAAATTGTGTAACTTTGTATTTGCCTGGACTTACCCAGTCAAGCCAGAGCCACCTTAACGGTGGGTAAAGCATACGCAGGGGTGCCAACGCGGGAGTTAAGGGCGTAAGTTTCGCCATTGAAATTTTGGATTAGAGGGAATTGTGAAAAATTATTTAAATAACAAAGGTGGAAAAATAAATAGAAAAATTAAAAGCTAGACGATGGAAACGACAAACGTAATCTGAAGCATACTAAATATTATTTTTGGGGCGGGGGTAAGATTTCGAAAAAAAGATTTTCATGAAAGTAGGAAAAAAATAACATATTATGAATAAAGGATAGGTTTCTTTGGGATAAAAATAAAGATTTTTCTTCTAACTTAAAATAATTTTCTTTTTTAAATATTACCTTTTGATGATACTATTGTTTAAATTTATTTATTGTTTAAATTTATTTAATGATTAAATTTAAATGAAGAAAGCAGGAAGGAATAGATGAAATAAATAAAGTATTATGCAAAAAGGATAAGATTTTTAGGTTATAAATAAAGATTTTTGTTTGAACTTATAACCATTTCCTTTTTCTTTAAGATTACCTTTTAATGGTAGATACTATTAATTAAATTTATTTATCATTCAAATTTAACACAAGAAAGCCGGAAGGTATAACCGAAATAAATAGAATATTATAGAAAAAGGATGGAATCTTCAGGTAAAAATAAAGATTTTTGTTACAACTTATAGTCATTTTCTTTTTTTTTAAGATTACCTTTTAATGGTACTATTATTTAAATTTATTTATTATTCAAATTTAACAAAAGAAAGTGAGAAGGAATAACCGAAATAAATACAATATTATACAAAATGGATAAGATATTTAAGAAAAAATTAAGATTTTTGCTGTAACTTATAATCATTATCTTTTTTTAATCTTACCTTTTAACGATCCTAGTATTTAAACTTATTAATTATTCAAATGTAAAACAAGGAAGCTGGAAGGAATAAAAATATTATAATTAAAGGATATGATTTTAAGGATAACAATATATATTTTTATTCTAACTTATAATCATTTTCTTTAGTTAAATATTACTTTTTAATGATACTATTGTTTCAATTTATTTATCATTAAAGTTAAACACAAGGATGCCGGAGGGAATAACTGGGTTTTAGCGGGGGGAAGTTGGAATTTGGTGAAGGCTTTGTGCTATAGCTTTTGAAGGGGATCGGCAAACTGTACGCACTTAGATGTAGATGAAGGGACTTAGGGGACGTGCATAAACTTCGTTACAAACTTGGGGGGTAAGTGGGTCGCCTAAAAACCTACGGCGGGTAACGAGCGAGAAGAGGAGGTTCACTCAAAGTAACGTAGCTGTTTCAAATGCAGCCCTATCCAAGAGTCTTTCAATTAAATAACTATAATCCAATATTGGCTCATGGCGGGATAAGGGAAAATGTTGATTGAGGATCGTTAGAAATTATCGTTTTTGTTAAACTTCGTGAGATTGATGGCCGATTTTTAGAATTTAAAAATTACTATTACTTGCCCAAATTTAGATTAGATACTTCTATTATGTCTAGTTCGGCTACAGTGTGTCCTCGATTTACGTCCGAGATGCGTGTTGAAGAAGTACGACGTAAAACTGAATCAGATACTCTTGATCAATTTCATTCTATTATTTAGTAAGGCGTTAATTTCTAAGTTCCTTTTCTGCCTCCATTCAAATATAAATAAATTTAAACGACTTAAATAAGATAAGATAAATACAGCAAGTCCTCGACTTACGTCGTTTCGATTTACGTCTGGAGTCGATATTACGTCCATGCCAGCTAGGGACGTCGGAAAATTATTCCCGGTTTAATGCTAATAAAATGGAAAATATACTCATATGTTTGTGTTTTTTGGTAATATCAATGTATATTATGACCTCTATTTACGTCTGAGAAGCGTGTTGAAGAAGTTCGACGTAAATCGAAACGCTGTAAGACTGAATCAGAGACTAGTGACCACTTTGATTTCATAATTTACCAAGGCGTTCATTTCTAAGTTATTTTTTGCCTCCATTCAAACCCAAATAAATTTAAACGACTTAAATAAAATAAGATAAATGCAGCAAGTCCTCGACTTACGTCGTTTCGATTTACGTCTGGAGTCGATATTACGTCTATGCCAGCTAGGGACGTCGGAAAATTATTCCCGGTTTAATGCTAATAAAATGGAAAATATACGCATATGTTTGTGTTATTTGATGATATCGATGTACATTATGTCCTCGATTTACGTCTGAGAAGCGTGTTGAAGAAGTTCGACGTAAATCGAAACGATGTAAAACTGAAACAGATACTCGTCACCACTTTGATTTCATTATTTACCGAGTCGTTAATTTCCAAGTTCATTTTTCTTGCCACCATTCAAACCCAAATAAATTTAAACGACTTTAATAAAATAAGATAAACACATCGATATTATCAAAAAAACACTAACATTTTCACACATTTTTCCATTTTATTAGCGTTGAACCGGGAAAAATTTTCCGACGCCCCTTGCTGGCATAGACGTAATATCGAATAAGACGTAAATCGAAACAACGCAAGTCGAGGGCTTACTGTACTTTATTTGTTTGATTTAAACCTATCCCTAAAAATTAACTCACTCAATAATTGAGAAAATATTTTTGAATCGAAAGTTTCATTTGTAGAGACAACGCTACATGTCGGGTGGAGGGGTTGGGAAAAATACTACGGTTGTCAACGAAGGGAGAGTAGAAAGGGTAAAAAATCACCAAAAACTGTTACGTAGTTTATGTACGACCCCTTAGTACGGACAGGGATGGGAGGGAAAGGACAAAAGGGCCTGGTACACAGGCAACAAAAGCCGGCCTCGCGCGCGCACGGGAAATGCGTATGAAAGGAAGTTGGTAACAGTTGTTACCGCGGATGGGGGGGGGAGAGCTTTTTTTATAAAAGGCCCCACGACCTAGGCCTCGTAGTGCCGTGACATCGACGCGAGTCGGGAGGGCGAAAACACGCACCCAAAGCTCGCAAAATTTGCATACCGCCGATTTCGGCCCGGTCTGTTTTCCTCGACAGCGTCCGCGGCCCTCCGTCGGCGGCCTCGACTGTTCGGAGCACATCACTGCGTCGCCCCACTAGATCGACCGACTCTTCTCGTCCGGCGACATACTCTGGGTTCCGATGAACTCTTCTCGGTCTCGGCCTCGCGATCAAAGCGGGACGGAAACACGACACGTGCCGAACGAAACGTCGCCATGGCATGGAAATCATTTGAAGCCACTAATTCCAAGCCAATACGTATCCATTCATTATGACACATTTCGTTGCTAGTTAGTGAGCCAAAACTAGGGACAAAAATGCTACAACGCGTGGAAAACCCGAAAAATTCCTATGCACAAGAAAACCGTGGAAGCCTTCGTAACAACAGGTTTTAAGGTGGTTGGTGCGACTTTCGTTTGTGTGCATATTTGCGCGAAAATTTTCACTTGCGCACTCATAATTATATGTGTAGATTATTAAGGTATATTGAGAGGGCACTTACAATGCTGACCGATGCTAGAATCTGAAGCCAGTCTGCCATCTATGTTGGCCCTCATTTTCCTATAGCGGTTGCGGGAAAACGCAATAATTTCGCAATTTTACTGTTTCCCATCGATCACTTACTATAAATCAGCATGCACTTATTTCTCTCATGTGGATTCTCCTCGCATTTATGTATTTATTAAAATAAAAACACAATCCTCATTTCAACAGAAAACTACGAGGGTAAGTCAATAAATAAGTCGCAAACGTCAGCATTTCATCATCAGAATCAGTCGTTTCATTGAGACAATTCAATGAGAGCGCTTGGAAAGTCCACCGCACAGTCTCCCAGTGATTTTCATCTGTTCGGACCCCTACAGAATCATTTGGGTGGCCGAAGTTTTGAAAATGATGATGCCGTAACCCAAGAGTAATTCTCGTAGGCGGTGAAAGAAAACAGAAGACTTCTTTGTTGCCGGCATTCAAGGACTTGTAAAGAGATAGGATAAGAGTCTAAATGTACAGGGTGAAAATATATATATATATATATATATATAAGTTTAAGTGTGATCGTCTCTTTTTTTGTGTGTCTATCTCCTCCATCCTATCCACATCGTGTATATATATATATATATATATATGTATATATATATATATATATATATATTTATAAAAGTGAAATAAATTACAGGGAGTTACTTTGATTATTATTGCCTCTATCCAGTTTTGCGATTTATTTATTGACTTACCCTCGTATATTAAAATTGAGTAGAACCCATAGCAAAAAGTAACCAATGTTGATTTCATGAGTCACTTGCCTTAAATTTCAAAATGATGATTGATATTATTGCTTTACATTCGCAAATTCGTCCATTCCGTCGCACAATCCATTGGAAAGAAAGGAAAGAGCAGGGTTAAACAGTATGGTTGTTGTTTCGGTTGCCAGGCTATCGAATTATTTCGAAATATATGTCAAGGGCCATAAGTCTACGCGTTAAAATAGAAGGCCGCAATCATCGGATATATCGTCTCCGAATGATCGGTTACCATTTCTCATCGTATAATTCTTTGCATTCACTTTATAAATTTCTTCCATGTTCTTCTATTTCGAATTTACTGAAAGATCAAATTAAGGTGTGTGAATATCCATGATAAAATATAACACAACAATAGTAATATCCACACTTAAATATACTACTTCAACCCCGACCATGGTTTCGACATACTATGTCATTTTCAAGGTGATGGGACAGACACTCTCAAATGTATTTATACTAGAGCGACCAGAGCCTACCTTGTACCTACTAAGGTAGCTACCTTGGCTTTGGTCGCTCTAGTATGAATACATGTGAGAGTGTCTGTCCCATCACCTTGAAAATGACATAGTATGTCGAAACCATGGCCGGGGTTGAAGTAGTATATTTAAGTGTGGATATTACTATTGTTGTGTTATATTTTATCATGGATATATCGCATTTCCACCAATTAAAGCCTGAAACGATTTCATAAGGTGTGTGAAGCTCATTTCTGCTCGGAATATTAAACATTTTAGGTCTAAAGATGAAGATCTAATTACGTAAAAGTCTATCCTTTGATAGTTGAATGGATGAGACGAAAACTCAATAAGAGTTTGATGACTTAGTGCCCTCTCCGTGTACCTCAGTAGCGTAGGTAAAGGCGAGAAAAATTGCAGTTCATCGATTTAGTTTCTTGGTAATTAAATGCTATTCTATCACGTAGCCTTATGGCACTTGACATATATTTCGAAATAATTCGATCACATACGGGCAGATAGGTATCTCCTAATCGCGAAAACGTGCGTTTAATAATATTATGATGGTTCACACTAAATATCAAGGTAACATGCCGAACAAAATCACGGTTTTTGCTTCAGCAAGCAGTACTCATCACTTGCACTCATTTTTTCTTCCCAAATTCTGCAAAGTAGAGTAGGAGAGGAGGCAGGGATTCGGCCATGGGAAGTCGTGACGGTATTAATATACTAACATATACTGTGCAACCAAAACTACAGCGTACTAGCGTGTTTCATTGTTATCCAGTTCATTGCCTCTGTGTTTGCTGTTTCCCACTCGGCTGTGTTTTATGTCACCGTCGTCTGTCTCAGCGATTCCTGGTCCAAAAAATAGGAGAGCTGTGCTGCCCACGCTCGGACTAATGATGTGTAGGAAAGGATTATATTCCGTCTATTCTTTCGGAGGCGTAAAAACACGTCCGGAAGGAATTTTGTTTTTGGGCTGAAAGATGGATTTTTTCCTACTTTCCACTCACTCGACAGCTAATCATGACGAATAAATAAGGGGTATGATGGATTCAGTCAGCTGTACGCGGCGAGTGGAAAGTGCAGAGTAATTAAAGAATAGCAAATATTTATCCGCGAAATGCGTGAATGGGAATTGCATCCGCGCGTAGTCAGCAGCGTGAGTCCGAGGCGAAGTTCGATTTTGTGGAAATTAGGCCTGGGGAATAAATTATTTTACTCCATCGGGATTCGAAGCCAGATCTTTCAATTGCCAATCGTCCCTTTTGTCAGGATTTCTCCGGCTAACACGCCCGACTTTCAGTCAATGGTTCGAAACTTAGTCCATTCAAAGGGTTTATTTTCACTTCCGGATTTCCTAATTTTTTTGCGACACTTACATATTTATTTTTGCTGATGTGGGCAGAAACAACTATGGATTACGCGCGTTAAATCTGTAGTTTTAATTAATGGATAGCACTCTTTGGACAGTGACTGTTAGGCATGATGATCTCAAAAAATAGTAATCAGAGATATTTCCGCCCAATTTGTTCATATCTCACACCAACCTAGGTTCAGATATCACCACTTCATTTTCAAGGTATTTTCCAATATAGTGATAGTATTGTCTAAATCTAGGTTGGTGAGAGGTATTAAAAATTGCATGAAAACATAACTTATTTAATTTTTTTGAGATCATGACACCTGTAACCAATTTCCACAAGATATCGCCTGATTCGGTAAACTTTATTCAAGTAACTCTGAGCGTATACCCTCAAGGACAGTTTTCAATTTGAATAATGATAACAAAAAAGCGTAAAAAGGAATAGTGAACTAACCCCTGATTATTTTACTTTCTAATTTAAAATGTAATCATACTTAATCGCAAACACAAACAATTTTGGATGAAATATCTCTTTTAAGAAGTAAAATTTATTGATTTTTGTCAACTTTAATTATGCAAGCACCTCGAAGCTACCTACCATGAACTTTGCTCGACAAGATTTTTCCCAGACCCGTTTAGTTGTCACAAAATCAAGGCTGAGAATAAAACGTGATCTTTGCTAACGTTGTGGCACTCCATCACAATATTAAATAACCCGTGAAACTGTCACAGGCCACAGAAAAATTCACTCATTACCTCGACCTGGGTCACGATGTCTATACATCACCATCTCGGAGGAGTACGTACTAAATCGGATTCACACGTGGTCGACGTTCTAAGACGTCATCTTACGATGATGTATAGACATAGAAACCCGGGTGGCGGTGGATTGTGAATTTTTCTGTGGTCTGCAAAAGTTTCACTAGTTATTCAATAAATCATACTTCTTAAAGAAATGTTTCATCCAAAATGTCTTGTGTTTGAGATAAATCATGAATCCACCCAACATTGGAAAGTAATCTAATCAGGGATGGGTTCACTATTCCTTTTTCCGCGTTTTCGTTTTCATCATACAAAATGCAAACTGTTCTAGAAGGTGTATGCTCAAAGTTACTGGAATAAAGTTTGCCGAAACAGGCGATATCTTGTGTAAATTGGTTACAGGTATCATGATCCAAAAGAAAAACTAAGTTATATTTTCACACAATTTTTACGATCTCTTTCCAACCTAGGTTTCGCGATACTACCACTATGTATAACAACACATTGAAAATAAAATAGTAATGTCAAAACCTAGGTCGGAATGAGATAATAACTAATTGTGTGGAAATATAACCAAGGTTTTTTAATTGGAGATTATGATATCTCGCAGTTAACATCCTAAAAGTGCTATACATTGATTAAAACTACAGATCAAAAGCGCGTGATTCATAGTTGCTTCGGTCCACGTCAGCAAAAATAATTCTGTAACTGTCGCACAAGTCTACGAAAAAACTTGGCAAGTTAATAAAAAAAATCAGGACTGTTGAGACATGGAATGGTTTTGTTGATTTGTCTCTTGGGAAAATGGACACCCGGGTGTAATTTGAGCGGTCCTTGAGTGTGTGGGTTTGCAGCGGAAGTCGGGATGTTCCAATCGGAGTTGCGTGTACAGCGTCCCGGAAGTGGAGAGCAGTAGATGAAGGGATTCGGCGCGCCTTTGGTTCGGTTCGACCTTTTCCTTCTTTTTTTTGGACACCATGACTCTCTCCCTCTGTATCTCCTGTTTGGAGAATTTATTTCTCCCTCACAGCGGACTTTGATGTCATCCGTTCACTTTCAAGTCCTCAAAGTGTGTGTGAGAGAGAGAGAGAGAGAGAGGGAAGAGAACTGGGATCTCGTTCCGGACCGATGTCGTCGGTTTTGTACCCTCGGGATTGATTCAAACGTGATTTTAATTAGGACGCCCTCCTGCACACACAGTCGGAATTGCTGAACCAACCATTGTAGCGGAGTGATGCCTGTCACTTGATTTCGTTGACGGAGGAGTGCGTACTGAATTGGATTCATCCGTGGTCGATGTTTCAAGTCGTCACCAGTAGTATAAAAATCTCAATGTAAATGAAAAACAGACCTTTTGTTTTTTGTAAATGAAAAAAATTAATACGCAGCAACACCTCTATCTTACTGACAGCAGTCGTCCTCATGAATGTATCCGTATGTGGGAGGTGTCCGTTCAGGTAGTTTGAGCATAAAATCATTTTAAAGAAAAATAACCCACCTACCCAATGATATAAAAAATTCTACCCCTTACCACATTACTTTCGGAGATATTTGCCAAAATATACCAGCCATTTTACATGAGAATTGGTACGTGTGTGCAATCCATAGAGACATTATTTCCAAATTTAGGTATTTCTAACACTTAGATGTCGTAAAAAAACTAACAGTGTGTAGTTTGTACGTTTTCTCAACTATATTTGCAAATTAATCATATTGTCACCGCAATAGGTTCTTGGGTATCACAAAAAACCTTCCGTTTTGAAGGAGTTTCAAACGCACCGCGCGAAAAAAATGAGTCAAGTTGAAGACTTATTTATATATTTTCATTTAATTACTTACAATTTCTGTCATATAAAAATATATTATTGCACCATTAATACTGCAATATTTAATTGATGAGTTCTACAGCTGGTGAAATTAAAACGTATAGTTTGAATATGGTCCCTATAATGACTAGGGAACTATCTCGCTCGGACTACCTTAAGTTAGAGGTGAGACCAGCACATCGATACGTAACTTTCGGCTTCATGCATCAAGGAGGCCTTTTAATATCAGAAAGGAATCAACAACAGAGGAAAAGGTGTTTCGTTGAATTGTTAAAAATACATAAATTCCCGCTAAAATAGAAACAAATGAAAACTAGGAAATAACACAAATGTTAGTGTAGTAAAGCACATTTTTAAAAGGCATTGATATTTGTTTGCTCATTTGCTCAGATTAAGGCATTGATTTTTGTTTGCTCATATTATAAACATTTCCTCAAAATTCAACTGTAAATCAAACAAACATCTTATTGCATCATTATTGCCTTTAGCAATGCAATATTTCATTCATTGCTCAATTTGACAAAATTCCTTCTGGTCGGGGTGTTCTTGCCTTCAAGTGAGAGGGTCCGATTGTATTCCGTGAAAGGGTTGGTCCAAGCATCTCAGTACGGGATTCGAATTCTGTCCGTAAGTTGGAGGTGTCCGTACGGAGAGGTTTCACTGTATTTTTCATTATTTAACTTTGACAAACATCATTCTATAAACAAAATTAAAATATTTAATCTTTTTGTATGGGTATAAAAGTTAAATCTCTTATTGCTAAGCTCATGGTTGATATGGCTTTGCCCGTCGGCAAACAATCGAGAGTGCTTAAATATCCGCTGTCGTGCATTGATTTCCCTCGATTTCGTTGAAGCAGTTGTATTTTATTGGATTAATTCGGGATCAATGTTTCAAATCGTCACAAATATTACATGAGCCTGCCCAAATGAAACACAGCCTTTTGTGTGTTGGAGGTAATGAAAAAAACAGCCGATTTTTAACCTTAATGCGTACCTTTTGTCGTGCTACAATTATTTTATCCTTTTAAATGCAGCATAAGTCCGCAAATTTTCGTTTTTAAATTGATATTTCGTGGTTAAGTTTTTTTACATTTTAGATCGAATCAATTTATTCAGTTTTTAAATATTAATGCAAGATAAATGATTGGTTTTGATACCATAAATCCCATACGTATTTGACCACCAGATCTCGGAGTTAATTTTCAATTAAGTTTGATAATGTGGGTTTAGAGCGGGATAATTGACTTTGGCTCAATTTATATTCAACCGGAAGGTGAGGCGCTCTTTACACACCCGTTGTGCCTTTAGGGTATGTCCAATCCATTTGGTTTTTCTTTTCTGTATACTTTTCCGTAGGCTCCTTTCTTCTTCTACTCCTCTGTAAACTTTATCATTTCCTATTTTGTCCGTCCATTTTATCTTCAGCATCCTCCTCCAGCACCAGGTTTCAAAGGGTCTGCTCTGGTCTGCTTTACTAATGGTCCATGCATCCGATCCATAGAATTCCACGCTCCACACGAATTTTTTCAAGTGCTGTTTCCCAGTTCCGTAGTCCTATCAATGTTGAAGACAGCAGTTGCCATTAAAAACTAACACTTCCAAAGCTTGGGCTACTCTTCGGACGATGTCTGTAAAACTTCTTCCGTCCCACGTGATACTTCCGATGAAGCTTACTTAACTCGAGGGACTCCCGCTTTAACGGGCAATATTATTTGAGCACGACGAAATAAGAGGAAGAAGAAGATATGTGGAATTTAAGGTAGTTTGAGCGAAATATCATTTAACATAGAAATCAATGAATTTGGTCTCATTTTAAAGATAAATATCTCACCGTTCTAATGACACAAAAATTCGACCCCTTACCACAATTACTTACGGAGTTATTTGCCAAAAAAATACCAGCCCTTTTGTTTCGGAAATGGTATGTGTATGCACTCCAGGGAGACATTATTAACAAAAAAAAAGAATTTATAACGCTTAGATGTCGTAAAAAACTAACAGCGGGTAGTTTGTATTTTTTCTCAACTATAATTGAAAATCAATCATATTGTCATCGCAATAGGTTCTTGGGTATCACAAAAAAACCTTCCGATTTGAAGGAGTTTCAAACGCACCGCGCGAAAAAAATGAGTCAAGTTAAAGACTTATTTAGATATTTTTTAATTTAATTACTTACCACTTCTGTCACATAAAACTATATTATTGCACCATTAATGATGCAATATTTAATTCTTGTGTCCTACAGCTGGTGAAATTAAAACGTATAATTCGAATATGGTCTCTATTACGACTAGGGAACTATCTCGCTCCGACTACCTTAAGAGGGCCACCCAGAGGAGGGGAAATGGAACGTTGTTCGGACAGGAGCTGTCCAAAAACCTACCAATCAGCTGGTAGGATACCATAAAAATTAAGCTAGAAAATCCCTTTCTCCTCCCTCTCAAAACCTCTTTTTGCCATCTTCTCTACGCCAACCGTCCAAAAGCGAGCCCAACAACACCCACCCCACTCGAAACACAGTTTACATACGATCCGCGGGAGTCTAATTCGGCGCTAGCTCCCCACGGTCCGACGCCAAGCGATTTTAATCACGCGAGCTAATTACGTTTCAAAGAGCGAACAGTGCCGCTCTGACAAGAGGTGACGAGCGGGATTGCTCGCTTGCGGGCAACCTACGCACTCGCGGCACGATAGCCAACCCATGCGAACAAAAAAAAAACAAAAAAATATGCAAGAGTGCCTACAGAACAGTTCGCCCGAAGTCATGAAAACGGTCGAATTCCCACAAAATACACGCTACACTATATGCTTCATGGGCAGCTGTTTTATTTACGAAGCAGAAACAATGTTGTTTTTGGCACAAAATAATTGGCGAATGCACTGGCCACCGATGGCAGACCTTTCGTTTTCATATTGGAAAGGAAAATGTGTGTGAGCAACCTTTAGAAAAAAGTTTAAGGTTGTAGGAGTGACGATCGGTTATGGACGGATTTCATTGAATCTTTGCATGCGTGTCCTCACTAGAAAAATGCATAAATAAAATTGAAAAAAGAATTCAATGCTACCAATTTCGTTTCTTGGCAAATAAATGTTATTTTATAATGTAGCTTCATGGAACTTGACACATATTTCGAAATAACTCAATTCTGCTCGCACGTAATTCCCCATAAATTCGAAATTATTCGTTCATGATTAGTACGATGGCGTTAGACAAATATACATCTACATCTACGTCATACCCTGCAAGCCACGAAAAGGGTGTGTGGCAGGGGGTGCTTTCGCACCAGGCATGCATGAATGATATGGTAGAACACCGACATTACGTTAAAACCCGCGTACCACACATGCAAAGCGCCAATTAAAAATCTAATACCCAATAAACATTCTATCTTCAATCGTTCCAACATGCAAGGGATACAAAGACTACTACTACAGATTCAAAATATCATGCATAAATAAGAACACCAATATTTACATCATGCCTAAATAAGAGAGCAGAATATATAATGAGAAAGATTTACTGCCTGCCTATTGTCAATACTCGAACTATTCATGACGTTTTATACCTATCGGTTCTACAATCTAGCTCTCTAATTTTATTGGCGCGATCTAATCTGCCGTAGTACGAAGGGGTTAACAGTATGTTTTTTACGTCGTCAGTAAAATGATTTTCCTGAAATTTATTTAGGTGGTTAAGCCTATAATTTAATCTACGCTGTGATAGCGATTCCCATCCTAATTCTTCTAGCAGTACAGACACACTAGCCAACTTATCGTAGAATCGTTTATATATCGTTTTTATCGTAGCATCATCATATAAAGGAATCATGACCAGCAGAATATACGTATTTTTTTCACTAATGATTTTCGCTCAAATATCAAATTCCTCACCGTAAACCCAAGTCATAAAAAGGCTTTAATTATGACGAAATTTTTTAAATATAATTGTCGGAGTATTTATATCACTACACGTATGGCTATTTCTACCATATTAAGAGATGCGCATGAATCAAGTGAGGTACAAGAATTATTTTCGACTTAATTGAATAGTTACGAAAATGTGCACTCCACGACTCACGATCAGCGCTTCAACCACCTTGAGCCGCTGATTTTTCCGAGTTGCATTTTTTGTGATGTCTCTAATAATAATGATTTTAGAGCTAATCACATGCATAGATGATGGACAGCGGCTTTTATTTCGACTTCATCCCTTTTCCATTCTCTCCCTTCTCCTTTTCCGCGTTTCTTGCGGCTCCAGCCTACGAAGTTTAAATTTTATCATGGGCTCTGATGGAGATAGCTCAGATTACGGCAGAAATATGGCGATAAGAACGAGAAAGCACGTTAAGAAATTTTAATAAAAACTGCATATAAGAAGCCCCTAGTTAAGAGAACCTGAATAAAAATAAAATTTTATGTATCTTAGCATCTATTTCTTTAAATTATTTACCGATTTACAGCAGTCTTTTAAGTCAAAATACGGTAGTTCCATACAAGGGACGCTGCAGTCGGCTCGTATGGCAGGAAAATTGTGTCCATTAAAATTACAGTCGTAGAATAATCTGCAAAGTTTGTATCTTACTTTGGTTTTCAATAGTCAACCAATTTCATCAACGAAAGTAGGATTTTTAAGCCAAATAATTAAAAATGCACACAAATTAGTATCTGTTCTCTCTCCATAGTGATACTAGAGCCACCTTAAGACGGCTAGCATAATGGACCGATACTTCTCTGCTAAGCTAAAAGACATTAACTGCATCATTGTTGGTTCTGAGTTATTCGCATGCTTAAGTTTTCATCTTCGAGTCTTCGATTCTTCCTCTAGTCCATATCCGAAGAGATTATTGACTTCAGTTGATGCTTAGATTGTCAGTGCGGGAAGATAAATCATAAAGAAACAAAGTGGTGAGTAAATTGAGTTGGTATTAAAGGCTCCGAAGGACCAGAGCATGATCAAATGATTGATGAAAACAAATGATCGATTTAATCACTAAGAACAGAATATAGTAAATTGTAATTCACTGTGGTACAATAAGAAAGTAATAAAATATAAGTGTTTAAATAGGGAAAACTGAACAAGTCCAGTCCGGTGGTTTCCTTCCTCTTGGTGGCCGGGAACGTTCACTTGCACACAGGGGAAGTGTGTTCACGGGCACGCACACTATGGGAGAACTCGTGAGGGGTTTGGTGACCACGAACGGCTTACAGCAATCACTGCCGCTGACAAACTAGATTTTGGTGTGAACATTTTACCAGTCAACCTGCGTCTTCCAGTGGCAGCCAGCCAAACTCCGCAAACGCGCGATTTACGAAACACAAATGTTACGTGATTTTCTTGGAGAGAGACTTGTGGTTACTGTTATCTGTCCTAGAAAACTGACATTTATACGGTAGATACGGCGAAAGCCGAATGTGATATCTGGCAAATCATTACAGGTAAGGTGTTTTGTTGAGTTTTTTGAAACCCTCAAGGCTTAAAATAACAAAATCAACTCTAACCTCAAAATGTGTAATTTTGTCAATTATCGTCTTTAGGCTTAGCAGGGCAGAATAGGTATAAGGGCCTTCGGGCACACGGAGAGCTTCATCCAAATCAAATACATCACATTGCATCAAGAATTCATTTACTTTTTACACTAATAATTGCTCATTACACAAGACAATCGAGAGTGAACTACATTATTCCTTCAAGACACCGTCTAACGATACTTCCTCAGCTCACAACTCCACTAGAACGTAAGAAAGGCACTCGGAAAAAGCTACACCACGAATCTATTTAATGAACGGAGGGAGTTCTTTTGTTCAAAATTCACCACCCGGTTAAAAATGACAGGAAAAATCTGAACAAACGATATAAAGCCTCACAGCCATCAATCGGACGTTTTCAAAACAAAAGACATGTCATCTCTATTGTCCTCGATGCCCATCGCGGGCGCGCGGGGAGTGACAATTTTTTTAGTTGGAGCACGACGAATGAAGAGAGGGGGGGGAAAAACAATTATTTCTGAACGAGACTCGATTCGTAGCGCGCTTAAATTCCATTATTCACCAAAAAGCCTTTTGATTAACCGACCGGGGGAAAGATGTAGGTGAGGAGAGAGGGTGGGAGGAGATGGAAAGAAAGATTCACCAGGGAAACGACAAAACACCCGACTGCAGACCGTTATATTTTCCCGCAATCTCCTCCGACAAAAATTTCTCTCATCTGTTCCACTCGTGCGCGCCCCGCCGATACAATCGAGAAATAATGGCTTGACAGATATGAAAGACGGGAACAAATGAACGAAAGACATTTTTCTATTCGTTTTTGAAGTTTTAATCGGAAAAGAAATAAATCGTATGATTATACACACAAACGAAAGCGATGTAAAAAATAAATATTTGCAGAGCGATAGGCTATTGTGATGTCAATTAAAAATTACAGAATTTCTTTCACCATGCTCTAATCCTATACAATCGGCGAGTAATTCTTATAAATGTCTCCCTGAACGTTCGTTTTTTGTGTCTATTTCATTCTTGTGTATTTTTAGTGAGGACTGTCATTGTCAATATTGAAAAAGTTCTGCAAAATATCATGAGACAAATTTCGCGGATTATGCAAGAGCCTTTCACAGGTTTGACTGATTCTTATTACTAGTAGAATTCAGTAATTGGCGGAGAGTACATATATTGCACAAATGCACAACACTGGCGTTATATGCGACATGAATTTCGCAGGGATGCGTCGACTGTAAAAGTGCAAAGCATTTTGGATAAGTTTCGTAAATATGATACATTTATTTCCAGAAATTTAAAATATAAGTGCCCTGTAACGACCAGCATGTAGGTTATCACTGCGTCTCTCGAACTCATCAAGTTTCTTCTTAAAGTGGAATGAAAACATTTCTCAAGTTCCAAATTCTTCCTCACTATCTTTCCTTTGACAAGCTCGACTTTACGTCGGATATGATAATGGGAAACGGTTCCTATTCAATTCTGCTGAATTTTGAATGAATAGTAACAGTATACAATATTAGGTGGCGAATCATTTTCTTATAAACTACACAGAATTGAAGGCAATGAGGCGATGGAAACGAATTAATACATTCCAGAAATTAAGAGTGAAAACAACGGCACCACTGAGTCTTGTTGAAAACGCTAAAAAATGTCTAAAATATCTCTAATTATAACAACCCCGATGAATTTCAAACTTCAGTTTTTAATACAGCTAAATCGACCAATTCAAAACAAAATTCGCAGTTCTTCTGAACTAGAGCTCTCGCAAAGGAAAAGTAAACCATCCCAAGCCAGCCTAATTATAACCACCACGGCAGGATCAAAGACCCACTAGACAATATTCTTGGTACTAGGGAAAAACTGTTTTAAATAATCTCATTAGGCTATTTCCATGAATATCTGCATTAGGCACACATGAAATTCAAAAACTTATCAGGCACACATTTTTTTTGTTTAATTTCCAACAAGTTTCTTTAAGTACCTTTTTCTTCATTTCAACAGATTCAGGTGAGATATCGTGGAAGTTCGTCATATTAATACAGAAACGACAATTACACTATTCCACAAGGTGTTTTAATGCGTACGACGCGTTTCAACTCCCAGAGCCATCATCAGGTACAAAATTACATTGAATTTACAAAAAATGTACAAATTCAATACCTAAAATATAAATGCAAACTCATATAAAAGCAATGTAATATAAATCTTGTAAAATGCAGGCTATTTTGTCAACTTTACAACTATATGGTCCTGCTAAGCTATTCGTGGCTAATCAGCAGGTGCCTTTAATAATTTTTAACAACATGAAATTCAGAAAAGGAGACGAAAATAGTTTTCCCATTAATGTAATAATCCCTTTCAATTTATTATATGACTGGTAAAAGGATTCATAAAAAATGTAATCATTTAATTGTATATCAGTATATTTAATCGTATTATCTACTAGATAAAGCCTGTTGTTAGCGGCATTTTTCATCTACAACTTACTGGAAATCGGCGTGTATTTATTTCCTATATATAGATTCTCCTTACATACATTATTTACTTAAATTAATTATAATGCGCATTCTTGGTGAAAAATACGGTAAAATTGAGTAGATTCCACAACAAAAGTAACCAATGTATGTCTCAAGAGTTACTTGCTTAAGATTTTAAACAGGTGGTGGATATCTTTGCTTTGCATCCGGTAATTGGTCCATTCCGTCGTGCTATCCAATGGAAAGTAAGGAATGAGCAGGTATAACCTATATGGTTGTTATTTTGGTTTTCGGGGAACAGTTTAATGACGTCATGCCCTTTCCATCTACCTCAATAGTCCAGACAAAAAAAACTACTATATAAATCACATATATTATTTCTCAAAGGTGTTTTTTTGTCGCAACTCCTTAACTCCCATAATTCTTCATCAAAATTAATGATTCAAACATCATTTTAAAGCTTATATTCCCCACTATTGATGAAAAATAGACAAATGGTTTAAAATTAAAGTTTTTGTTAAAAAAATTACAATTTAAGTTTTTGTTAAAAAATGGTCAAAAATTAACAGTGCCATCTGTTGACAACATAATCAACTAATATGTTGGTTATGGTTACGTGCTTAAAAAGACTGTAGGAGGCGCCATCTATTGACACATCGTTTAGTTAGATTGTTTACATTATACATGCAATCAGTGTGACCGTTTACGTTTACGTTATGTATATTAACACAAACATAAATATCATATGGGAAGAAACAGGTAGAAGAACAGGAAGAAACAGGAAGAAGCTGCATACTGTGCGAACTATTCGGCAGGTAGAAGAACAGGAAGAAAGAAGGAAGAAACAGGAAGAAGCTGCATACTGTACGAAATATTTTCACGGGTCAGCTAGTACTATTAATTTACACATTGAGTATTCTCATTAACTTAAACATGGGAAGTATTGCTATTTTGGTTGGCGGAAAAAATATTTCAAGCCTTTTGGAACCTAGTGAATAGACATAAATCTGTAATTTACGGCCCAAATCAACAGGGGATAAATTAATGGTTAACAACCCTATTTGGCCACTCTCCGTGTATGTATTCTGCGACATATATCTGAGTTGGACAACAAAAGCGGCTTTTGTACGCACTAAAAGGGTCACGCGGTCAAACGTTGGGGAAGAATGGGTTGAGAAGAAGAGCTAAAGAGACATAAAGAGTAAGGGATGATGTGGAGAAGAGGCAAGAGAAGCAGAAGTGGACGGAGGGAGCATCGTGATGGAGGCGGAACGGGTCGGGGAAGGGGAAGATTGAGAGGAGAGGCGTGGAGATGGCAGTAAGAGTTGAGGGGGCGTCGAGAGGGGGAGGGTAGTAAATGGTCCATTGGAGTGCCGCTGACCAATGGGGGCGCCAGTTCATCTCCCTCTCGCCATTCCCCCGTCTCCTGTCAGCGCCAGATCGAGCGTGCGAGAAAGAGAGTGGTACTAATATATCCATCAAGCACTCCTCCTCGGCCCCGGATCCCGCGATATCAAACGAGCAAAAGGAAATCCTCCGGTTCATTAACCCCCGAGGAATCCCACCCCCGCCGCCAAATTCGTGCGCATCTCCGAGTGATAGGGGAGATTGAGTATGTAGCACAGCCGGAATGTAATGTAAGCGACACCGCGTATGAATTTGAGCTGTTAAAAACTGCGATGCATGGAGGGTTTGGCTTGACGGAACCCATTCTCCGAGGATGTGGCTTATTTTTCCACGTTGTTTTTATAAACACGCTTTCTTGTCTGTCTGTTTGTCAGTTCGGTACAAATTTTGCAATCGATTTAAAACTAACTTCCCGATACGCTAGGGACTTGAAACTTTAAACATAGATCAGAACTGGATGACAATGCAATAATATGTGAGAATAATATGTAATATAAATATAATCTATTAATTTATCACATGCTTCTCTTCAACATCATTCAAAGCCCCGTGGATGTATGCAGTTTTTTATACACATATGCATCGCAGTAATAGTAAGGAGTGTAGAGAGTAGCTATCGTAAACTCACACAACAGTTCATATTATTTACAATGCAATAAACTTGTTAGTGACTTAAGTGAACTATTCATACATCAATTGTCCATTGCATGCGCCCCACGTTTTTTATTATAAATCTTACAAGTATTTTCATAGCTATTAAAATTCACAATCACAAATTTTCAGGACAATCTGTATGGGGTTACGAATCTGTATGGAGTAATAAATCGTTATGGGGCTAGGAGGAATTATTTTACTATGCTTAATCGTTCGTTTTATCGATAATTTTTAGTCCGTTTTAAAAACGTGGTTTTCGATAATTTTTTAGTTAAATAATTTTTGAAATTGTTTCTCGGATTTAAAATTTTTCCCTCGAAAATAATGAAAAGGGTTAAAGAACGGGTACCCTAAGAGCAAATCGGCGCGATTAGCTCACGGTTAGAGGTCGCGAAATACGATGCAATTTCGTTCAATTTTTACGGTTGGAGGGGGAAAAATTTTATAGGGTAAGGCGTCAAGTTGCTGATCTTATTGGGACGATATTGTCTTCATTTATATGTACGTACCAACGTTTCCTATGAATATAAAGTATTTGAACTATTCCTGTAAATAGAATGCTAACTAATCAAACCGAATTTTTACGATATCATTTCTTTACCCTAAAGTACAATTAAGTTGAAAGTTGAAAATCCAAGAAAAAATTCAAAATATCTCACACCCTACCATTAACAAAAGTGTTTTTTATTTAGTT
The DNA here is from genome assembly GCA_963169105.1 of Ceriagrion tenellum. Lineage (NCBI taxonomy): Eukaryota > Metazoa > Arthropoda > Insecta > Odonata > Coenagrionidae > Ceriagrion > Ceriagrion tenellum. The sequence continues at coordinate 87,970,384 of OY720634.1, forward strand.
AAGCCACTACACGCTTAAGTTTTATTTTGATTGATCAACAAAGGAAATGTACATTTCATTAATCGATTGTCCTAAACACTCTCTTAAAATAAGTATGCCAATTCAACAACCTAAAAATACCATAGGAACAGCATATTTTGAGAAATTAAGCACTGCAAAATCAAGAAGAAATCGGCTGTCACACATAATTTGCAATGGCATCCGATATGCCCAAAATAAAATTCCACTCTTAATTTTCTCCAGCTTTCTGCTGGATTTCCTTCAACTCTTGCTGTAATCGTGTTACCATTCTACTCCCAGTGAGAATTCTTTCCTTATAAACAAGCTTTTCGTGAAAGTAACACTTAGATTAGATAGGACTGATACATTTGTACCCATGTTTCACCCATTGTTACATTCAACACTCTGTTATTGCAAGTTTATTCAGCAAAAGAAGCAGCGTGGAAAGGCAATATTTCGCTTTCCATTACAAGAAGAGGACATGTATAAAAAACAATAAGAATTTAATGACACCAAAGATTTTTTAGGGAAAAACCGCCTTGAGCTACAGTTTCAACGCTCTCTGCACTGATACAGGGCCGCCCCTAGGGCTTGCGAGGCCCCAGACAAATATGTCTTGGGGGCTTTTAGCAAGTCTGGGTGACGACGATAAACGGGCCCTAAAAATGTAGCTATCCGAGTCGTTTATTTTAAACGGCTCATTCGCAAAACGAATTATTATTATTTTCAATCTATTCGTTAAATTTATGAGCGCCTTGCTTTTAAATAAAAAACAATAAGTATTAAATTTAAGAAAAAGTGCACTAAAAACCAATATTAGCACACGAATTTCCGTAACGGGATACAAAGAGCAAATATTAAGGTACACACAGACCTATATCTGAATCGGTATTGTGGCAGTAACATCAGATTTTGAAAGTTTTTATTCCCCCCTCCCTCCCTCTATGATTACAGGCTCTATTTCGACCGGCGACCTAGTGTTTGAGGAGAATACATAAGAAACAAGGGACGGACAAAATAAGAAATGATGAAGTGTCCGGCAGAGTAGAAGAGGAGAGAACCATACAGAGAAGAAAAACCAGATGGGTTGGACAATCTGAGGCACAATGGGTTTGTGCAGAACGCATTTGAAGGTAAAATCGAGGGAAAATTCCCCAGAGGAAGACCCAGCAATAATTTCATGGACTAAGTAAAGAGGAAAGTACATAGTAATAGATACCAAGAGTTAGTATTAGGCAGGGAAGGGTGGAGAGATGCAGTCAACCAATATTAGGATTGAACGACCAAGGATGACCTTGATAATGATATAAGTATTAAACCATTAAATATGTAGCGTAGGCAGCGCGGAATGACGAGAAGTAGTTTCTGTTTTGAGTATAGACGTTTATTGCGTTCCTCGTACAGAATGCCGTCAGAATGAATTCAGAGGCAGGAGACGCGGCTTCTATATAGGTGTCTAGATTGCCACCCCAGAACAGAAGATAATATTATAGAAGCTACCGAGAAAACCAGAAAAATAACATGAAAAATGTTCGCCGGCATTGACGGGCCACCCGCTTGCGAGGCGAGTGCGGATCCGCTGGGCCAACGCGGCAGGTGTGGTGGCGTATCGCCACAAATAGAACCTAATACATAAAAGAAGAACCAAATGGATTGGACACACCTTGAGACACAATAGGTTTGTGAAGAACACCATTGAAGGAAATATAGAGGGATAAGTCCCCAGCGGAAGACCAAGGGATAAGTTCATGGACCAAATGAAGAGGAAAGTACATAGGAAGAGATACCAGGAGATAAGGGAACTAGCACTAAATAGAGAAGGGTGTAGAGCTGCAGTCTACTAACCTTAGGATTGAAAAACCAACGAGAGAGATGATTACCGGGTTCCAGCAAAATGTGGGCCCTCGGAAGCGCGTCGCCTGGGGCAGTTGCCCCGCTTACCTCGGCTCAAAGGTCGGTACCGCAGTGATTTAAATCCGAGTATGGTTGAGGTGGACGAGTCATTTCGTCCTTTAACAGGGAGTCAATGGTGCACACTCGTATTCCCTGGGCCGTCTCAATTTCTTCGGGCCCATCTCTTCCAGCCAACACTTCTTTATGGCCATTACCTTCCTTCAAGGGAAGGGGGGGGTCCTCGAGCGTCGACGCAGCTTTGACCCTTGGCCGCAAGGGGGCGCCCGGGGAGTTGCGGGCCACTTGAGGACAAAAGGCTCAGCCTCCTCCTCAGGGCCCGCGGGGCGACATGGGGAAGAGTGCGCGCCCAGATCTATCAGTCACACCCCGCTCCTCCCGCATCTTCCGATCACAACAAAGGGGCCCAATCCTCGCTGTCCGCTTCGCCTCGGAATTACCTATCGAAGCCTATATCCTATATCGAAAGAAGAATAGGTACTGTATTTCACCGCATAATCGTCGCCGTCGCGTAATCTTCGCACCCTACTTTTTCAGTCCAAAAATTGGTTCACATACTTTCATCGCATAATCGTCGCATGTTAATTCTGTTCGTCAAACACTTGCTGTGTAAGCAAAAATTTGTATAATTTTGCACTCTACCTGACATGAATTTCTACCTGCCATTCACAAATACAGAGTAGGGGAGACCGGGGCTAGTTGGGTACACTTTTGTCTTATGAATTTTATATTTTTATCTTTTTACGATTTCAATGAAATAACTGTGCTAGCGCATTGAAACACTATTCACCTGCAATAAATTGAGATTGATTATGGAAAACAATTATTTATAAAATAAAAAAAAAGTTTCCTTGAACAATGCACTTGTACCATTAATAGGCCGGGGCACGTTCGTAATACCGACGCAATTGTATTATTTTTATTTCTCCTCATAATGGTCGCACCCTACTTTTTAGCGAAAAAATTGGCATAAAATCTGCGACGAATATGCGGTGAAACACGGTATTCCCCAGAAACAAATGGATCATGTTCCCGCTGGTCTTACGAGGAAGATTGCCGTCGACCTAACAAAACTTACAAGAGTGAGGAGTTAATGACATTGATAAGAAAATGCCGTATTTTTTGATCGATTCTTTCATTTTGAGTATTGTGCCAGCTGATGGGAAGGTTTTTCGACAGTACTTAACTACTTCGGCAGTAAAATCAATGGGTTTAGAAAATTAGCAGTTTCCAAATAATGACGTTCATACCAAGGGTTTATGACTTTATCAAGGATTCGGTGAGAATAGGCTGATGGGACTGCAAATACGCATCACCCCTCCCAAAACCTTATCCCTTACATCTATACACGGCTGGTGTCCTAACACCCCCTGCTACACACCCAAGCGGCGGCTCAAAGAAGAACACAGAGTTTCTTGATATTTGGGTCCTCTACGATCTTGCGACCAAGGTGCTAGTGGCACCGAAATATCAAGAAACTCCCAGGAAGTGTGTTCATTTTTTTGTGTTTCTCTGTGTTTATCGTCTGCCTTCCTGTGGCAAACTGTTTATATATTCGTCACACGAGTGATCCTAAGTGTAGTTATATATAGTTCTTGCGAAGATTCCACGAACGTGTCAAACACAATATAAAACTTCGTCACAGGGTGACACTAAATATAAAACATATAAAAAGCAAACTCACGAGTTTAAATATCTCGGTGGGTCGCCCGCACCCACAGGGTGACATTTCCAGCGTCTTCAGTGATAGAATGAATTATTCTATCACTGAATTCATTCTATCACTGAAGAAGGTGCGGGCGACCCACCGAAATATTTAAACTCGTGAGTTTGCTTTTTATATGTTTCATATTTAGTGTCACCCTGTGACGAAGTTTTATATAAACAACGGGATAATGCACTAATCTCTCAAGAAAACAGGGCCAAATACTTTTCGAAGCTATAAAAATTAATAATTTTAAAAAGGATATATTTTACAATAAGGATACATTTTGATTTAAAGTATGAAAACCAGAAGTGACAGACTGACGCTTCTGGCGAAAACATTCTTTTAAAAAAAGTACATAGACGCAAGGCTACTTCTGCACCCACGGATCTAGAAAACTCGTTCCGTCAAGTACGAGGAAATAATTACACCGATGCGAACAAATGGGCCGTGAATGAAATAATGTAATGAAAAAAATTTCAACCACGAGGCCAGAGCTGTGAGGCTGAACGAAGAAGAGCGTGAAAAAAAGTGAAGGACGAAACAAAACACTGCGCAAGCAATCCACATGGCGAGACAAATTTCGCTCCACGTAGAATGCTGGACTGCGCCGGAGTCAAACCGGGGGAAAAAATATAAACACGGAAAGACAAAAGAACTGCAGCTGCGCATGCGTCGTCGTGGGATGCGGCGAAATAATGAAGGAAAAGTTAACAAAAGACTCTCGATATTGCGGACGCGAAACGAAACGACCGCCGAGGCGAGGGGAAACTTGGAAAAAAAACTACAGAGAACGTTGCAGACCAATGCGTATACAGGATTGACATTGCCTTCCATATCGTGGCTTGAAACAGGCGAGCTGCCCACCGCTGCATTCGGCTGGTCTCAGACCAAATGCTAGAAGGGGGTAATAAACCCACTAGTCGTGCCCAGTAGAAAAAATTTGGGGAAAACAAGTTTTTTTTCGGAATTTCTAAAGGGTGACATTTCCAGCGACAAAGGTGCGCCCAAAAAAATATGCTGAACGAGAGAAAACATACGACCAGACTAGGAAAAGAGAACATTTTCGAGCGAAAACCATAGTCTGTTGCCAGCCACGTGCTGTCTAAACTTGAAATATCAACCTCAAAATAGATCCAGCATACCTAACAAATAAACACCTGCCTCCAAGTGTACCACAAAACAAGCCTCCATTTTTTATAGGAAGCTTTCTAAAATGGCGGGGAGATGAAAAATATTGCCGATATCCAAACACGATCACGGGAAATTTTTTTTAACTCGAAAGGAATATTGACCTAAAAATGTATATCGTACATAAATTTGTATTGTTATGGAGCCCGAGCAGTAGTTTATGGCCAACAAAGTATGAAAAGCACTATTTATCGTTTATAAAATGAAGCGAAAAATACATGTCATAATTTCAAAATGAGTAATTTGGAAAGAATTCGTGAGCATTGCTAAACGACTTTTCATTGAGCGTATGACTGATTAATTCGCTGGTCATACCTCATATACCTATTACCTCATACTGAAGCCGGTTATACCGAAATATTGCGTTTTTATACGTTTGAGGGAGAAATACTTCAAAATGAGGGAGAAATATTTCAAAATCACGGAGCAGGAAGGTTTTACGACGACTGATTCTGAGCAATTTCCACCATTGGATACTATAAAAATGAAATTATGTACGCTAAAAAGAAGTTCTCCTGTGTTGGAAACATATAATTATTATAACTTGTATGGTAAAAAGTTGGCAAAATATTATGTACCAAACACACTTAATAGTATACCCAATCATCTAAAAGACTTAAAAGGGATAGCTGAGGTAAAGAAAAAAGTAGAAACATGGCTAACTAATGAAATTTAAACTTAGTAATTTAAAACTTGTAATCTGTTATGCTCATATATCGATTCATTTGGTGAATGCTGCTAAATGTATCGTAACAAGACCATTGAAAATTGTAGTTCTATGCCATTTGTAATTTCAATTTGACATTTTTGTACATGCCGCTTTGTTTGCACGATTTGCGGAACCTTCTGACAAGCCATTTGGCTTAGAAGGACCAAGTTCGTATATGAAATAAAGGAAGCAATAATTTAAAAAAATTAGCATCCATTAGAATAATTAAAATAGATAATTGCCTCAGTAATAAAGAAAAAGATGAACAGGAAATAAAAAAACGTACTCATTCCACCGATATGAACAGAAAATTTAATATTAATTTAAAGTAACAACAGTTTTGGGTTAGTCCGATTTTAAAATGTCTAATCATATCAGATTTTTAAGGTCAGTTAATTACAAGTTGACCCAGCCTTATTCGTTAACTCGTTGATAAGTAGACAGCTAGAGGCTGTCGGATTGCCTGCGTGAGTGACGTTATCGATGGGAGAATACAATGATTTCGGTTTTCACATTGAGAAACTGGTGAACCAAGGATTATAAATGCGGGAAAATACGGTGAACGAACGTTCACGGAGATAAAAAGAAGTGGAATATAAATGACTGTTCATGTTCGACGAAAACTAAACATGACGCACTTCTTTCTTTCTTGTCATAACGCGCAAATGAGGGGGCAGACAAAATTTGGAAATATTAAACTATTATGAAAATTTTGAATTGATTGAGAGGAGCATGGAAAACGTTAGAGTTGTATTACAATCCAACTTTTACACGATCACACCAGGATGATGAAACATCCCTGGTGTTTGTGTGTGAGCCGCTCGTATTTATCTCGACCGTAACTATGGACCCACGTGGTAAAACAAAGGACGACTGGATTATCTGGCGAGTTTAACTCATTCAGATGGGCATCTTAAGCGTCTGGCTTTTTATTGTGTAACTTATCGGGATATAAAAGTAAATTAACGCGAGAAAAACTCGACTGGGATAGCTGCGTGAGATTTTTACAAATGGCTCAAACACACCAAAATATCGAATCCTTCGTGATTGATCCTCAGTTACGAAGTCGAGATTCTCTTGAGCCATTCAAAAACAACGTCCCAGGACTATCAGACGACAACTTACCCCCAAGTACTTTCTGAAGGACTATACAATTTTGTAACTTCATATAAATTTATCCAGACGATTTACAGAGCAGGTTTCGTTATCATTCTGTAGCAAAGTTAATGCAGTTTTAACTCAGGTAGTTGATTAGTACCAAATCGCACCATTGCAATCGCCCGCAGCAGTTAAATTAACAAGGTCGCTCGATATGGCTTGTATTCTTCCTTCGATACACGTCTTTGCGACCATTTCCACAACACATGCGCCATTAATGCGGTCACTGAGCTTTTACAGCAATGGCGCATCCAAGTAAATCAACGAAAATATGGCGCAGACCGTCATTTCTAATACAAATGCACTACCAAATCAACAAAAACGTTGAAAAACCTATGCTATGCTGGTGAAATCTTCTTCAGTTAGCAGCCCTGGGGCTGGTTTGCAGCAACTCACCATTCTTCTCTAATCTCCGCCATCCTCTTCAGTTCGTAATATGAAGTTGTGTCAGTGTCTGTCATTATCTGTGTGATGTATGCAAGTAGTGGTCTTCCTCTAGTGTTTCTCCCTTCCATCATCCCTTCGATGACTCTTGCAAGCAGGCCATTATGTCTGAGAGTGTGTCCTATCATATTTGCTTTTCTTGTTTTTAGGCTCCTCATAAAGTTTCTGCTTTCTCCTGCTCTTCTGAATACTTCTTCATTTGTTATATGCTCTACCCAACTGACCCTAAGCGTTCTTCTCCAGCACCAAGCTTCAAAAGCCATCAACTTCTTCTCTTCTGGTGAAATAAAAACACTTGGATAAGCATACTAATGACGGATTTGTTTACATTACGAAGACCTATATCGATGGAAGAATCGATATTGAAGTACCTTGTTGAATCAAAGATGGTGGGATTCACTGGTTCCGAGAACGCCCGCTGTGTGTCATGGTTTGAAGAATCGAAATCGGCGACGACTGAGCGACGAAATTTTCGTACTGAGTATGGCAGAGATATTTCTAGTAGGCACAACGTTTATGAATGGGGTAAGTGTCTTGTTGAAACCGGGAGTTCAGTAAGCTATAATAAATCCTTAGTGGTCCCCGGGTGTCTCATGTAGTCGTAGAGCAAGAAAGGAAAATCTTTGTAAACAGTTCGACAAATCGAGAAATTGAACCGGCGCGGCGTGTTTCTCGCGACCAGAGTCCTCTAGATTCCCATGTAAAAACTACAGGGAGTAGTGTTCAGAATGCAATCTAGAGGACTTTGATCGCGACTGGAGTACTCCGGATTACATTCTCAACACTACTCCCTCACTTCGTAGTAATTATATCCAGTGGACTCCGCTCGTGAGCCGGGCGCAGAGTGAGTCGTCAATCTGGCTGGGCGTTCCACGTTCGACTGTTTTGCGTGTGTTGAGAACACGCTTGCACCTCAAAATGTACCGATTACCAATGGTGCAAAGTCCTATTCGAATTTCCCTCATTTTAACGAATGAGATTTTAAAAAAGCGTAGTTTTTGTCAGCCATGCTTACAGATTCCGAGAAGTTTAGACGCCTGAGTTTGTCAATTTAGACCTCGTGGACTGAAGGAAAGTTGCCAAAACCTTGTTTCAAAGGGAGAAAGGGAGTGCCACGGGTAGATTTTCAGAGTTCGAAGTCGCCAGATGGCGGTACGAGGGTAGAAGAGGTCAAATGGGATGAGTTTGGAGGGATTCTGGAATAAATCAGCATTCATCAATTCAAGCGGGGCTCCGACAGGAGAAAGTGACAGAAGCTGACCATACAAACAAGCGATGACGAAACAAGGGAAGTAAATTTGAGACGAATTATTCCTCCGCATACTTTAAGGACATATTAAAAATTTTATGATACAATTGTAAGGTATATCTTATGCATAAACATATAAGGATGAATTAGAAATACTGGTATATAGCGTCACTTTTTCCCGTGGGCAGACAAGGATCACAATGGCTCCCAATGAAGCCGCCAATAATCCAAATGGTCACACACCGTAGTTATTTCTGTAATTTTTTAGAATAGAAATAACATTTATTCCTTCCTAATTAATTACATAAGTACAATTTTCCATCACAATATTCAATTTTGGTTAAGAGGAATATAAGAACCCCAGAGGAAAACCTGTTTCGGGGCTACCATTATCTTATAACAAAATAGCATCGGTTGGTGCAAATACATTACAAATTTTTTCTTGTAGCAAAAAAAAAACAAATACCATTCACAATTTACGTTTCCATAATATAACCTACACAAAATAGCAAACAGAATTTACAAAGATAATAAGAGTTCAAAGAAGAGCCAAAATACTAATTCAAAATTACAAGCAAAATCACACAAAAATCTGTAAATAATTTTTCCTTTTCGTCACCTTATTTGGAAAGTAGCAATTTTTTTAATTTGCGCATGAAAATAACCTTGGATTTTTTTGATATAGTTCGACTGGGAGGTTCTTACTGGGTTTGACTTAGCCAATTTTTCCATGATAAATATGATTATATGTATTGTGTGCCAGCAATGCTGTAATCTTCAAAGCATGTTTCGCGCGGCGGTATGACTAAACTTTCATTAACAGTCCTCTTTTTGATTAATGATTACAATGTTAAAATTCCACACTGAAAATCTAAGCATAAACTAACTTGTAATCTCTTCGAAGATGGATTGGATGAGGAATCGAAGACTAGACGGTAGAACTATAGCATGCAGTAACACATGACCAATAATGGTGCAGTTACTGTCTTTAAGTTTAGCAGGGGATGCTAGCTGAGAATGAGTAAATTTAATGCAAAAAGGGACTCCTCAGTAGTCAGTGTCTACGGTACCGTCGCGTTACTCAAAACAGTTGGTGTAATTTTTGTGGCACACAAGAGTTCCATAGCACATTGAAGCACTACAGGAGGAGATATATAATCAATAAGTTTGATCTAACTCACAGTGATATCTGCACATAGCTTGTTTTCCAGTCATTCCCAGCGTAAAAGGGTGAAAAACGTCAGAAAATATTCGCATTAAATTTGGTTATTCCTCTTTAAATTGGCTCATTCATGCAAAATGGATGCGATGAGCGAAAGGACTGGAAGGAAATAATGTGGAGTAATGGAGTGTCACTCGATAATGAGCACTTCACCAGCTCGGAATCCAATCATGCTATATGCCAACCTGGCCAATGTGTTTCGCGACGCGTCTATTCAGCGAGGAAAATTGACAATGAATCTCGAAAATGCGTGTAATCAGTGACTATGCTATGAAATGCATTAAAACTTCCTAAATACCTGCATTTAATCAAAGCTCACAAACATTTCGGTAAATTACATTTTCGAAAAATAAATTCCAGAACGACGCGTTGAACTATCTTCATCATTAACATAGATATAAGTAAATGACATACTTATATAAATGTTTTCATTGATTTCATGTAGAAATCTTACGGATTTAGTAGATTATTTAAAACAAACACAACTAAACGCAAGCCGTTTGCCGCAACTATTGTGTCACTCATTATGTAAAGAATACTCCATACCATCAGGTTTATGAACTTTACACAATATTTTTACATAATTTGTCAAACATTTTTACATCCACATAAAACCCCACGAGCCACCGCATGGGCGTAAGGAAAGGGGTGTTAGGACATCGGTTGTGTTAAAGTGTTGAGAATGGGGTTTGGGAGGTGACATGGTGAACTATATAATGGGCGTGTTTTGAGTGGAGTTCAGTTTTATTATGGTGACTTATTGTGCGTGGAAAGAACGAATTTTTGTACCTATCTGTTCGGCAACGCATCTATCTTATTTCATCGCTTCTACCAGACCTAGAGATGTTGTGTGGCGTCGAAATGATATTCTCTGCGTCTCTCAGAAACACACCTGTAGTGATCTCCTCTAGCAAACCTAGCCTGGCGTGTAGCCTCCGAGTCTCCAGCGGCTTCCCTCCAAAAGCAGGGAAACAATATGATCACTCGTAACTGGCATTTTTTCACGAAGCGCACAGCTTTCCGTTATATTTTATTTATTTATGGGTTAAATATTTCTTCCAAGAGTTCCAAATGCTGATGTCGTAATCGAGGTTTGGCCGACCAAACCGAAGTAGCATTTTTCTTTCACTTTTTCATTCGAGGACCTTCCTATTCTACGAAAGATAATTGCTAGTTTATTTGGTGCTGTGACGAATGAAGAGGTGTGCCAGTACAGAGTCGTGCGAGAGAAATTAATAAAGCAGATCCAGTATGAAAGAAAGCAGAAACGGAACGGAAAGTTCATTATGTCTGAATATATTCACGTATTTTTCGAGGGATCGATCTTTTTATCCATGTTTTGGTATTCCGCGCTTTTAAAATTGTGGTCGACAATTTTTTCCGTCGCTTCGAACCCTCTCAACCCGGCACTAAAGCTCTTCCCCGAGAACGACCAAATGAACACCCTAATTGACACGTACCTGCCGTCGCCATCGACGCTCATTAATTATGGATGTTTAACGTACCCACGCTTGGGATTCGATGAAACGGGAGCCCAATATAGCGTCACTAGAATCCCTAATCAGTTGATAAACGGACGACTATCACAATCCGGTCGAACGATCGGCGTACGAGTGCGGAAAAGTTCACATGGACATCAAATTGAATCACCAATTGGTTTCCATGAAATTGGAACCAACTGCTGCTCACTCCGATATCCCAAAGCAAATGGACGATTTTACACGGCGATTAATCTTGCTAATCATCTTATGGGCATCGACGTAGTTTGAACGAGATTTTTTTTTCCATTTAGTCACATAGGAAAACATATTAAAATATTAATTTTTAAATTTAGGAGACTGCAAGAATCATAAAGTCGATGTGGCGAAGTATCACGGAGCGGACAGATATTGCGAAGTGGTTTCTTTTTCCGCTATTCGTTATCCATATGCATTTTGAATGTAGGGCTGCATCTTCTGGGGAGACTAATGTGGTGGTGAAATCATTCGTGTGGAGCGTAGCATTCTATGGATCGGAAGCATGGACCATTGGGAAAGCTGACCGGAAAATACTAGAAGCCTTCGAAACCTGGTGCCTGAGGAGGATGCTAAAGAAAAAATGGACAGGCAAAATAAGAAATGTGGAAGTGTACAGAAGAGTGGAAGAGGAAAGGACCATATGGAACACCCAACAGAGAAGAAGAACCAGATGGATTGGACACACCCGGAGACACAATGGGCTTGTGAACAGCATAATTGAAGGCAAAATAGAGGGAGAAGTACCCAGAGTAAGACCCAGGACCCTTTATGGAAATATCGTGAAAATGGAAAAAAGTAGGAAATTTAGCGAAAAAATCGCAAAAAAACTAATCGCGAAATTCAAGGGTCCCTAGCGATAGCTTTTTACACTGCGATGTTTTCCGCATTACCAAATACATGAACATATGAGCAAGGTAATACAAATTTTATCATTCGAAAGATTATTCGCCGGGTACAGCCGCTATAATGAACTGCGGCCGACATACCGAAAGCAAAGCAGTCCCCGCAGTGTCTCATGCATACGTACGACGAGGTTAGCCGCTCGATTGGTTAGCGGGCCGAGATCATCGTCGATCTGGGACGGCAAATATGGACACTCGCAGTGTTTTCGAGTTGAAACCACAAGGCAGGTATCACTAAATGAATGGCGTGAGAACGGTCCGATGAATATTTCGAGGAAAATGGCGCCATTTCTCGTTTAATTAGACCAAAGCGTGAAAATACCTAGAGGACTGAATGCGAGATTTAATTTGCTTAATTGGATGAAATGAGGAAAGGTCACCCGATTCGCTAGATTACGCCATTAACAAGCGGAAGCCACGTGGTAAGGAAAAGAGCACCGATATCCAGCGAGAAGATGGGAGCTTTGGAAATTTGAAAGTAATAAAAAACAATTCACACGATAAGTAGAAGCAACTGTGGAAGCACGCTATCGCCGACTGCGATCATTCACACAAAAACATTTTTAACATCAACTGCCATGATTTCATGGACAGAGCAGACAGATAACCAAGTGCTAATGAATTTGTACGTAGCAGTTTTTAATGGAGGCTATACACAGAAAACGACAAATATAATCAACAAAGAATTTTTAATGGCAACATAAAACTAAACATCTGGAAACTTTCCAACGTTTATATTTAAATCTTAGAGCGATCATATTTGACCACTTTTATTTTATTAAACATTTTTTTTTAGTTTCATGCTGCCATACATTTTCTATGCTATTTATTTTTGATGATTTCTATGAACAGTAAGCATTAAAAATCGTTACCATTCATAAGTAAACAGTAACCAGCCTGCTCTGTCCATGACCTCATGTTGATAGTTTAATCACAAGGCAATAGCAGTGTTTGAGGCCTCCTACCCCACTAGACAATTAAGGAAGATATTATTAGGTGATCATATATCCATGTAAAGTCAAGTCCACGTCAAGTAGTCCACAATTTGACATCGTAGGCGGACGAACACAGCAGTTGACGATCGGGCGGGTGCTTCACTGCTGCTGCTACTTATACTGCTGCTGCTGCTACGCTGCACTTCACACACGGAACTCCGTTCAACTCCGGAATTCAGATCACACTTGAGCCTAACCGTGGTTCAACCAGATTATCCCTTGTTATAGCGCAAACATGTATAAATGAATATTAGTGCTCGAATATCGATACTAAAACAAAAAACACTGACTAATTCCAAAAGCGTCACAATTTCACTACAAATATAGTAATGCAAACATGGCAAGTAGGACAAATGAAAACTAACGCAAGTATTTAATAGTGGAGCTTTGAATGCGAATACGAGGGTCGCTACGAAAGTTTTGACATACACAAAAACTAAGAAACTTGAACTAATTTTGATACATGCATTTTCTCAAAATACTTATCACGACATTCCATACATTTTTGCATTCTCGTAAACCACTTCTCCAAACAGTTTTTCCACTCATTTTCCTCGAGTGCTGAAATTACACTTTTGCACGCTTCAACAGCTTCCTCAGGGCTGGAGAACCTCATTCCACTCATGCGATTTTTGAGCGTAGGGAACAGGAAATAATCACATAGGGCCAGGTCAGGACGGTAAAGTGGGTGAGTCATTAGTTCAACCTCTGTGGACTCCATGAACTGAATTGCAAGGTAGGACGTGTGCGCAAACGCACTGTCATGGTGCAAGACGATTCCCCGCAGTCCTGTCTTCGTCCACCGTTCTTGAGCTTTCCGAAAACTTTTGGTAGATATGCCGTGGTGTACCATAGAGCAGTAACAGTTCTTTGTTCTTCCAGAGGAACATTTGCGACATGACCGCTTTTGGAGAAAAAAGTTGCGGCCTTTTTCCGAAGAAAATTTTCCGTCGCGTTTCCGACGCTTCGAGGCCGCTTCACTTTTGTTGGTGGTTGTTCGTCTGGAAAATTCCATACAGTCGACTGGCGCTTATTTTCAGGATCAAACTGATAAATCCACGTGTAGTCACCAGTAACTATGTCAGAAACGCGCCTGGAGTTGCCTCTGTCAAATCTTTTCCACATTTATTCTCACCATTCAACGCGAATGCGCTTTTGTGCCTCCTTCAAAGAGTGAGGCACCCATCGAGATGAAACTTTCCTGACTCGAAGATTTTCGAGCAGGATTTTGGAAACTGCCGGCGATGCAATCTGTGGTGACGCTTCAATGCCCTTAAATGACATACGAATGTTTTCGTGCACCAGTTTTTCCACAGTGGCGATGTTTTCCTCGGTCAGTGCAGTCGCTCCTCTCCTCGTCTTTTAACGACGTTTAACCTCTTCTAAATTCTTGAAAACACCGAAACATTGCCACACGGGAAGCAGCAAAGTCCCCGAAGGCCCATTGCAAACGATCAAGGCGTTCAGATTCGTTTAAACCACTTTTAAAGTCATAAAGAATCACGAAAGGACACGAAAGTGCTCTCTTGCCGGCTCCATTCTCACAACACATGAATGATGCGTAAGCAGAAACAAAGGAAGACCTATTAGCGACAGCGATAAGCCGAGCAAGTTGCAACTTGCATGCGTTACTCGGAAAGGACGCGGCTGTCGACCCGCTATCTTCACCCGCAACCTGTAACCCGCAACACAGTCTGTCTCAAAACTTTCGTAGCGACCCTAGTATAAGTTGAGCTTAGCGAATAAGGCGAGCCTTTATTCAACACCCCACCATTCTGAAGGACGTTTGATCACAAAAACAATCTTGGCAACCTAGATAATACACGTTCAACATGAGAAAAAACAAAATGAGTGAAAGCTATCTACATTTCCAAGCAGGATTTGAAATGAATAACTTAATATAATAAATACAAAAGCAGTTGGCTTGGGAGTACTGATTATTAACACGCAATTTTATGTACTTAGGTAAGCTGTTCGCGAAAGATGGACGGATAGATGAGGAGATTAAGACACGTGCGAATTCTGGAAAGTGGCAGGTAGCATGTGGAGCATATCAAGGAATGAGTGCCTGTCTAAGGAAGTGAAAATCACCGTGTACAAGTGTACGTGCCCCCACTTTGTTGTATGGTAGTGAAACATGGGTATGTCAGGACAGACATAAAAGTAGACGAAACGCCGAGGGTATGAGTTATCTGAGGAGTGTTTGCGGCAAAAGGAGGATCGATAGGGTCAGGAATGAGTGGGTAATAAATGAACGTGGGTTAGATGCTCCAGTAATGGATATATATGAAAGGAGTGTGCTTCGCTGGTTTGGCCATATTGAGAGAATGGATGACAGTCGAATAACGAAACAGATATATGAGTGAAATGAATGGTGCGAGAGGTAGAGGTAGGCCGAGAAAGTTGTGGTTGAATGTGGTTGAGGAAATTCATAGGAGGAGGAACATTAGGAGTCTTGAAAACAGGAGGGCGAATATGAAGCAGTGTATGGGGTAAAATGAGGCAAAAGAGGCTTGCAAGGATAGGTCAGTATGGAAGAAATTACTGAAGCAGAGATAAGTGTACAGATATGTATTTATGAGTGAAACTTTGTGATTGTGCCTACCTAGGAAGGGAATGGCGTGATTGGTATGTATGCATCTATAAAAACAAAATTTTCGCAGCAAGAGATAAAAAAGGTGAAAGATCTTATGCAGATAAATAAAGCTTTCTACACTCCTATACTTTCATGTCATAAAAATAGTCATTTTCCTATTGCCTTGGTTAGGACTTCATGCTCCTAATGTCCTTAATGATTTTTGAAAACATATTCAAACATTACGCCCAATACAAACATAGCCACGCCTGAATATTGCTACGGTGGGCCTTGTTAACGTATAACTGGTTCCCCTCCTTAGGTCGCATGGGCGAAGATTTTCGGACACTTCAGCAGTAATACCACACTTTCCGCATAATGGCTCCAGTAACTGATAAAAATAAAGGTGCCTTATAGGAAGGGCCAGGCGCTGTTGGAATATTTGGGATGAAGTACCACACATTGGCAAACAGATAGCATAAAAATGGGCTATGTTTGGGCCATTCTCTCCGACCGACAGATTGATCTACGGCGGGCGTTTCGGAAGAGCAGAGAGACCGCGGACGGGCGTGTGTGAATGCATGTACGAGCCAGCGTACAAGGATTTTAGGCCCGTGCTTGGAAGGATAGGTCCCTTGTACAGCTGCCGAACGTGCGGTCAGCCGGAATCAATAATCGAGTCAAACAGCCACCGCTAGAATTGCAACCACCGATACACATAAATGAAAACGGGAAGTTAGAGAAAGCAGTCGGTGAGGTATCCATCAAGGATTTTTGGGGAGGGCATGTTGAGAGCATGTGGAGAGCATGGAAGAATTCTGAATGAACCATTGAGACAGATGGAGAGGGAATTGCGTCATCAGACTGTAGCCTGGAAACCGAAAAATCAACCGTTTTAGCTATCCCTGCTCTTTACTTACTTCCCTCAGAATAGCTCGACGTAATGGACGAATCAGCGGATGTGGACACGTTTAAATTTCGAACTCCGCGACGAAAACCCAAGCCATAACAATTCATTGAATAAGGTGAAAATTTCAAAAAGTAATTCTCGCATCAATTTATTGCCAAATGCATGTTGATTTCGCCGTACAAATAGATGCACTTAACAAATTTGTGATCCATGAAGTTTTTTGACTTACTCGAAAAGTTATTAAAATGTGTATTCAATGACTCAAGATTCGCGCACCAACAACCTTACAAGGCGGCATAAAGGCAACATCAATAAAAGGTAAACCGTCGAAAAAGCTTACGAAGAGCGTCCTTGCCCATGATTCAATACAATAAATACGAGAACTTTTCCCTTTATTAGCAACAGATTTTGCGGCACGTCATCTCAAACTCTTTCGCACAAAAAAATTAAAGGCTCCCGCTGTATATAATCACTGTAATCGGACTAAACTGAGGTGGATTTATGCAGCGTTTATACGCATCGGACCGTATACCGCTCCAACCTCACCTTAATGGAAATGCATTACCTTCCGAACCGCGCCAAAGAGATCTTCGCCGATCGCACCATTTTCTCGGTATCGACTTCAATATTGCGAATCGGGTGAATGCTTGGCGGTCGCGCCGCTATGGGGTGGGGCAGTAAAGGTGGGAGAGGTCGAGGATAAAGGTGGGTCGTTCGCGAATGAACGGGTCCATGGATTGAAACGGAAGACCGACTTCAATGGAACGACCGTTCCTTTCGGTCCTTCGTTCCTTTTGGTCCTTCGTTCCTTTCGGTCCTTCGTTCCTTTCGGTCATTCGTTCCTTTCGGTCCATCGTTCCTTTCGGTCCGTCATTACTTTTTGCTCCTATCTTTCAGAGATAGGATGTTCTTAATAATTCCCCAAACATTCATCTACTGACCATAAGGGTGTAATTAGCAGTACATTTTTCTTTATTCAAATTAAACCTGTTCAAAAAGTTGGTAACATCGCCTTCCATCTTTATTTCAACGAACATTCTTACACGCCGAATAATTTCAACAGATTCAGGCGAGATATCGTGGAGGTACGTCACATTAAAACAGAAACAACATTTGCACTATTCCTACCATGTGGAATAGAGCAAGTGTTGTTTCTGTTTTAATATTTATAAACGCCTTCATCACAGTATAACAAGTATTTCTTGTTTTTTTACATTCTTTAAACGACCACCATACACCAAGAACGTATTAAAAATGAAGATACATTACCACCTATAAAAAAAGGACCGGTGAACGAGTGGAAAGGGGGATCGAGTTGGTGTGGTGGCTGGAGTACTGGCTAACCATACAGACGGACAGAGTTCAAATCCCTGCACAGGAGAATGTTTTCCACAGGAAACTCGATCTCTGCTTGAGTGTCTTGTGGAGGGCACTTCAAGTACAGTACTTCATCTGTTGGATGAGACGTTAAACCGAGGTCCCCTTTCGTTAAGAGCAGACTAATGCCGACGCCGGGTTTTAGAGTTGGGCGAATGCTTCGAAATCGATTCGAATCGACTTGAATCAGGCTTAATTCGATTCGATTCGCCTGCGAAACCGAATGATTCGAAATATTCGAATCTGATAGATTCGTCTTCGAATCGTTGCATGCATTCAAACATGGCGCTCATTCCAAAAATGGTGCGCCGTCCATTTAGACGATGTTTTCCTCACGCGAAACGAAAATTTAAACGACCGCATGTTATTCTGTACAATTCTTTGTGTCACTATACATATAGAAGCTAATGTAAGGCCCTGAAGTATTGTGAGAATCTTTATTACTTTAACTGCGCATAAGATTTTGCATTTTATTTTGATTCGAATCCGATTCGCAAGCGAATTTTTAAGGGTGATTCGATTCGCTACCAAAACTAAAAAAAAAGTTCTTTTCGATTCGATGCGAAATAGCTTTTGGGAGATTCGATTCGGTTCGATTCGAAATAAAAATCCCTGATTCGCACAGCACTACCGGTTTTCTATCCACCCTTCCTCTCTTACCTATCCCCTATGGCGCAAATGACCTAAGCAGTCGGTCGCCTCTCAAAATATCCAATCCATCCAACGAGTGGAAAGGAACGGGTCCCAAAAAGGACCGGTCCAGAGTGAACGAGTTCCCACAAATGAACGGGTTTGCCCATCTCTAGTCGAAGATGCACTGATCGGAGGGAGGGATGGACAGGGGTGGAATGACGGGAAGGGAAGTGGGCGGCGACCGGCGCCACTGACACTCCCGCCGCCGTCGTCCATCCTCGGCCGACAAACGCAATCGTGGCGGGCGGAAAGAAGTGCGTACGTGGGAGTGGCGTCGAGGAGGAGCATAGCGCATCACTCATTCCCGTCGTTCCCGCACAGCTGTCTGCTCTGAACGTACGGCTGCGGAAGAAGGAGTGGGAGACATTCGGCACAACTGCCGACTCTCCCGGAGAATCCCGGAATGGGACTGGGATTTCATTTCACCGCCTCCTGGACTGAGGCTTCGTCTCCCCCTTTTTTACTCAAAGAGGCGATCATCTACGGCAGTGGTCGGCAAACCGCGGCTCGCGAGCCACATGCGGCTCCTTAGCCCCGTGAGTGGCTCTTACACAAAGCACCATAAAATTTGGTATTATCAATAAATAATATCGTAATTAACCCTAATTGGTCACACTTAAGTAAAATCGCATAACGTTAGCACTGGGTTAAATTCACCCGAGCACCGAAAAAGTGATATCCTGATACAATAATAAGTTCTAAAAATAAAAAAAAACTTATTTAGCCATTGTTTAAGGATCGCAGAAAAAGGTGTCACAGTTCTCCAACCAAAATTAATTGCTCTATACTGTACTGTAAAACTATTCGCCAAAATTAAGGTAGTGAAAAATCATGTTTTTCACGGAAAAAATTGTTTTTTTTTTACAAATTGATTTTGAGTGAAAAACTATTATTATTCCTGAAATCTATCCATTCCTGAAATATCTATTCCTGAAATATTACATTATAATAGAAAACTTTTTTCAACACTCTTCGCTCAAAAAAAGTATATTTATTTGGAAGATTGAAATATGTCAAAAAATAAAAGGACTTTATTTTGCACGAATAATTTAAATACATTGGAGTAATAATCATTATAACACAAAAATATTATGTAAAATATTAATAAGAATATTAAGAAAATGGTTGGGGTATATTTAGCCCCATGTGACCAATTAGAGCTAGTATGCAATCAAGTTTAACTCAACGTACCTATAGTTTAAATGATACTTAAAACTTTGTGGTAAAGTTTACTACGTTAATTTTAAGACGCGTTGTGAAGTGAAAGAAAATGTAGTTTCGAGGATTGAGAAAGGTAGGTTGAGATGGTTTGGACATATAGAGAGGATGAACAAAAGGAGATATACGAAGCAAGTCTACAAGACGAGTGTGAATGGGAAAGTTGGAAGGGGTCGACTTCAGTGAACATGCCTCAATCAGAATGAGGACGTTTTTAACAAAGGCCATCTTAGGAGTACCCTGATTAAGCTAATAACAACGTACCTACCTATACAGTTTAGTTTGAAAATTTTGGCTCTCAAAAGAAATTTCAATCGTTGTACTGCTTGTAGTTGGCTCTGTTGACCAATGAGTTAGCCGAAGACAACTACTGGACGGTCTGTAAAGCCCGGTTTACAAGGGGCACAAAGCAGCTCAATTTTCAAATGCACATTTTTCTCAATCGCACGAGCAATCAGAGCAGGGGCTATTTCGCCATCTCCCGTTCATGCATTCGCGCATGCGTTCTCGCAATTCGCCGCTCTACACGACGCAGTTCGAAATGCAAGGTCGTTCGTACGTCAGATTTTCCAATAACGCGCCCGAGTAACACAAGCTAAAGAATTAATTATAGGGGGCTCTGGCCTAGGGGTGGTCATATTTTTCCAGATTTTCTGTTAACTTGAATCTAGCATATTTGAAGTGCGTTCTATAAACTGAGATGAAATTAGAATAGGGTTTCCGGTCTAGTTTTACTGTAATTAATTACTTGAAAGTGAAGAATTTTATATGGACTCCTAAGGAGATTGTTCAAATTACGGCAGAAAAACGTGGATTAGAACGCGAAAGTATACTCAAGCCTTTAATTAAAACTGTTCATATAAAGCTAAAGTCCAAGGAAATTGAATAAATATAAATATAGGCATATTAACACCTATTCTTAAAATGTATTAGTGAATTACTGTCATCACTGAAGTCAAAATGCGGTAGTTCCATCCAAATGACGCTGTATTCGGCTCCTATGACTGGACAAATGTGGTCATTAAACACATTTTAGAGAAATAATTGGCATATTTATAACGTTAATTTTGGTTTTCATAGGTAAACTCATTTTACTAGCTAGAGCTTAATTTATGAACTGGAAGAATAAAAAATGTACAATATCTGTCTTGACTCACGTAGTAGATTTAGAGCCACCTTAAGCACTCTACCGTTTTAAGGTAGAATTCGTTGAAAGTCGGGAGACATTCCTCCCGATTTTATACACTTTTGGGGTCCTATCAACCTCTACTTCTTACTTTTTAGCCTCAGTATACGATCTACCCTTCTTCACCCCGTCAATAAAGCCTATTCTATTTTTCCTCTCCTTCGCATGTCCAACATCCTTCCCTCAATCACAGTCTTGAGCAATCTAACGACCTGTATTACGTCAATGAGCCACATACCTTGACCATCCCGTATTTCATTCAGAAGTTTCCTCTCCCGCCGTACGAAGCACTTCCTCCTTAGTCTTCCTTTCCGTCGACCGCACCTTCTCTATCCTTCTCCAAGCCCACATCTCAAACGCCTGCAGCCATTTCACGCCCTCCTTTAGAGTAAAACTAGCGTGGAAAGAATTTTTTTCCATGTCAGCTTATAAAACGCACTTCCAATATGATATTCTCACAATAAATTTCAGAACTTCACAGTAACTTTCAGAAAATTTGGAATAAGTGACCCTGAGGCGAGAGGCACCTATAAGGAGAGATGTTATAGCTACAACCTACTACTACTTCAAAGGGCATTTGCTTCTTTTAAACAGTTTTAATCAAAAGCTTGTATAAGCTTTCTGGTTCAATCTAACATTTCCTGACGAAATCTGAGCCATCTCCATAAAAGCCCATGTAAAAGTCTCCACTTTCAAGGCTGAATCACAGTAAAAATACCCAGGAAACCCTAGTTTCTATCAATTCCTGTTTATAAAACGCTCTTCATAGACGTTGTAGGTATTCAAGTTTTCAGAAAAAAACACTACAATAAGTGACCCTGAGGCCAGAGCCACCTTAAAATTTCCACTTTCTTGAGGTAAGATTTCACGATTTCCCGGCAAATGATGCTGATGAATTTTTCTCGGGCTTCCTACCGGGTTAGATTCTTCAGAATGGCCATTATGGAGAATCCAACCCGGTGGGAAGCCCGAGAAGAATTTTACACTCCACTTTCATGGCTGATTCACAGTAAAACACTTTTTCATTATCACCCCAGTTTATCAAACGCATTTCAATCGTGCTACTTTTAGAGAACCGCGATAGAGAACTGCTACTTCGCCAGACGCATCAGAGAGGCCATTAAAATCGCAAAAATAAGAGAAAATATCAACAGAGACGATGGTTACACCATCTCCTATGCCTGGATGAGAGTTTTCATAAAGAATACAGTAACCAATGACAGAGTAACAAATGAATTGGCGGCAAAAACGGCCCCTATATAAGACGGACACAATCACATACATCTTCACTTCAGACCTGAAGAAGATATCTGCAATGCTATCGAAATTGTCGTCTACGGCAATGGAAATACACGGAAGAGAGCCCAAAAAGCCATCCTATCATGCTATTTTGCTAGCAAGCTTTCAGAAAATCTGGAATAAGTAACTCGGAGACCAAAGCCACGTCAAACTCTGAATACGAACATTTACCAAACATTTGGTATTCACTTTTCACGAAACGTTGCAAGGGCTGTGGCAAACCATACGTCGATTTCAGAAAATCCGGGATGAGTAACCCTGAGGCTAGAACCACCTTAAAGGAGAGATACTATTGCTACAACCTCAAGTGGGAGGCGTTCTCCCAGTCTATCGGCGTATATGAGAGAAGATATGAGACAACATGTGAATGGGATGACAGCGCTGGAAGAGCGCATAGGGGGGAGTGGGGGGGGGAAGCGGAGGAGTGGACGATGGAGGGGCGGGTGAGATGGGAGAGCATTACAAAAGTCGAGGCAGCAATGGAAGAGAGAGAGAGGGAGGAAGTTGAAATACCAGGGGTCAAGTTTGCAAGTCAACAACAGTTGAAGCGGTAAGGAAAAAGGTGGCGTGGGAGGCGGGAGTCGAGACCGGTGTTGGGGGTGGGGGGGGCTCCATCTCACCTCTTTCACAGCCTCCTCAGTGACGTCAACCGGTGGAGAGTGACGCAACCTTAATAGATGAAATGCGGAGGAGGCATAAATTTATTCCTCATAGCTAAGAAGTGTGTTTCACTGCACATTTTTTAGCGTTCTCGACTAAAACTGCTGCGAGCGAACGTTTTGTGTTTTTCAGCTTTTAGAGGGATTAGGTTGGCAGCCGTGAGAGACTCGGAAGCTACGCGATAGCCTGATTTTGCTTGAAAAATTCCGAGATTGGAATGTTTCAGAGCGACAAAGAAAATATTATACACCACACTACATCAATAGGTCCGAAAGAAGCGATACAATAAGAGAAATATATTACACGAATTCAAACTATAATCGCAAAAAACTAATTTTGATATAAACGATACAAAAATAGAGATGAATACAAAAAATAGATAAAAAGGAAGAAAGAGTACAAACTTATTAAAACACAGAGGTCATTAATATTTATATGAATTGAGAGCATTTGGCCACAACCAGTTTTTAGCCTCTTACGGAAGATGTCCAAAGATGATGATTGTTTGAGTTCCAGTGGTAGACAATTATAAAGAGATTGGGAAAGATATTTTAGACCATGTAAACCATATCTGGAGGATGATGTATGAGCTCGGTACAGATTTGAGGAGGATCTACTAAAAAAAGTATTGTAACACAGTACGTAACAACGGAGTCGACTTTTTTGATGGACATTTACTGTAGTGATATACTGACGAATTTCGGAAATTGAGAATAAAACTGTGTTAGACAAGGTGAGTTTATGGGAGGTTTGAACGATGTATAGTGCTTTGATTTGGAGTGTGAATTTCTCCACGGAAATGGATTTTTTCAGAAGAAGTTGCGAAATATCAAAGCTAGAAATAATTACCAATGAATGCATATAGACAACGAGTAATATAGAAAAAAGTAACCAAAGAAATTGAGAGTTGACGGTTGAAATTTAGGACCACGTAAAGATAATGGAGGATAAACGATAGCCTAATAAGATTCTCAACAAACCACCAGTTAGGTGGAGAAGAGGACGACCACCAGAATACTGTATGAGGCAGGTCACACAAGATATGGAAAGAGACAGTAGGGAGCCGGAGGATGGATATATTGGCTTGGAGAAGAGGGAGCGAGTTGCGGCCAAAAGCTGTGTAGAACTCGCTTTATAAAATCTTTTTACTAATGGGTTTGACAGTAATTTGATTTGTTGTGAATTTCTCCTAACGTAATCATCCACTGAAACTCCCTTCAAGATTTGCCTAATGCATTACATTCTAAGAGTGTAAGGAGCTTGGCATGGAGCAAAGATGTCCCATAAAAGAGCAGAGGGATTATCTACAGGACATACTATGTCCCCATCCTGACGCATGCTTCGGAAACAGGAACAATGGAGAGAAATGATATGAGGAGATTGCCGGCATGTGGAATAAAATTCCACAGAATAAGATCAGGAAAAACCAATATGTACAGGATAAGGAATGAAAGAATCAGAGAGAGAATTCCAAGACGAAGGGATAGGAAAACAGTCCGCGTCAGGTTAAGGCTAGAGACATCTAGACTGAAATGGTTTTAAAATGTGAAGAGGATGAAGACTGACAGAATACCGAGGATATACATGAAATGGAAATCCAAGGGAAACGGTCACCAGGAGGACCACGGGATAGATGGTTGAAAGGCGAGGAGCGTAGAAAAATGGAAAGAGGATTGGAGAATAGTGAGAGAACAGAAATGGTGGAAGGATGGAAAATAGTGAAAATGCCTGCGTAGGAAGCTGATCCGGCCAGGGGCTGGAAACTGTAATAGATGATGATGATGCATAACATTCTTGGCCTTCTTCTGTCATGCGTCTCATTCACTTCTCCATCCAGTACTATTGTCAATTGTGAGTTTATGGGATGTTTGAAAGATGTATAGTAATAATCTGTATAACAGTTCAAGGTCAAGAGGCATAATTTTGCTATTGATATAGACGGTCATCGTTCAAGACAACAGGTTTTCCTCCGTTGAAGGAGGCGTCTTCAGGTCGTAGTGATGGTGGTTCGAATTGGGCCGGAATATATAGGCAGGATGTTGACGCGAAATTTCCAACTAAGGTCGGTCCTGCGTTTCTATTGGCTGAGAGGTTGAAGAGTCTTTTCCATGTCGTGGCCAGCTAGTACCCGTCCTCCATGTGGATGTTTTCCGGGGTTTGCATTATTTCAAACGCCTCTCAAATAACTCTGGGAAAATGTCTGCTTCCCTTAGCGATCACCTTAGTGTTTTCGAAGTGAATGCTGTGCTCCGGTTCCGACCAAGTATGCTCTGCGATGGCTGCGAGTCGGAGATCCTCTTTCGTGCTGTTTTATTCTCACTTGCACCGCCCGACTTGTCTGGCCGGTATATACTTCATTAAAGGATTACTTAACTTCGTAAACTTCTTCATGCAATTGTGGTTAAAGGCAACCAACAGGTTTTGATAAGATGTCCCGTCTTTCTGGCTGCCTTATACCTGGTTGTCACAATATACTTTTTCAATATCCGGGAAATTCATATAATTGCCATATTGCCAGTCATCATCATTGGCCATCCACCCTTCCCTATCTGACACTCGTTCCCTTACCTCTTGGTATCTCTTCCTCTGTATATAATTTCCTCTTTATTTGGTCCATGAGCTTATTCCTGGGTCATCCTCTGGGGACTTTTCCCTCTAGTTTACCTTCAATTATGTTCTCCACGAACCCATTGTGTCATAGGGTGAATCAAATCCATCTGGTTCTTCTTTTCTGTATGGTGTTCCATATGGTCCTTCATATTGCCTGAATGGATATGGAAATAACTTACCAGAAAGCAACCTAAAATAATAATAACCAGATTCCTCCATTTACAGGCATAATTCTAACATAAGTCTCAGCAACACAGATGTCTTGGACGGTTCCATTAATGATTAAACGGAGAAACGCTGTATTAATCTATGCATATAGGTACACCCCTTTTTTTATTGCATCTTGCATAATTTTTTAATCCTCAAATCGCTCGGTACTCATATGCTCTCAAACCCTCCCATAATGAAGCGGTCCTGCATCGGTCGTGGGAGGCATTGCCACGACACGGATGAGTTACGAGTACATGAATCGTGTTTGGCCGCCCACATTTAAACCGAAGGGATTTATAAACTAAACGGTCGAAAGGGGAACATAAAAGGGATATCTACTAACGACCGACCGCCTTTCAAAAAGATCCGAATTTCCTACGCGCAAACTACAGGGACCGACGACTCCTTTTTTTCACTTCACGACTTTCAAAGCCGCTTAACGGTTCACATAACGCCATCGAAACGGTCGAGGATTAAGAAGTTATAGGGAAAAGAAGAGGGTTTCGGCTTAACGAGGATTGTAATCGTAACTGGCAAACGACTCGTGAGGTCGTAACCCCTGGACACTATTTAATACTTTTGGAAATAGCCGAGGAAGCGCAAAGGAGTTTTATCAATAACACCAAAAGAGAGACACAAGCTAAAATCGAAAAAAAGAACAAAGGGTAAATGGACCACTATGATTGACACACACGAAGCTTCATTGAAACCTGAAAGTAAGCTTAAAATATTTTCAATATCGCTTGTATCAATTTATTAATAAATAAAATCAATCGATTTGATATTGCAGTCCAAGGTACTTGTAACAAACATTTTCACTAATGACAAATTTTTTCACATATATTTTGAACTCTGTTCATGACCTATTCATACGATCCTTAGCTAAGAGACCATGAGCTAATTTCAGTGCGCAGAGTCGTACTTTAACTGATTTATGCATAAATAATTCTCTAAAGCCATCAATTTATTTTAGCTACATCAATAAACGGAATAAGTTATTCTGCAAGCTCTTACTCAACTATTATATTTTTTTTAATATCTCGGGGGTTGAAAGGCTGGCCTAAAATTTGCGGGGGCGAACACCGTTCGTGAGAGTACGGGACTATTCGAAGGCCTCTGCTGCCGGGAGGGGGGGGGGGGCAACTGCCACTGGGAAGGGAGGGTGCCTGCTCGACGTTGCCGAGTTTATTATCCCTCAGCCGGGAAGACCGCTGGGCCTACAATAAGAGGGGCCCTGTGGTAATGAAGTTTGGCAACACTGCAAACAGAATCGCGAAGTCCACACAACGGAGACTGAGAGAAACTGAATTGTCGAGGGTACCCTGACTGGCTCCTTGAAAGTCTCGTGACGAACGACTTTTTCTTCGCGAACCCTCACAAATTTTAGACCAGCCTCCTAGCCCCCCAAGACATTTAGAAAGATAATAACAAGCCATTTTCGCGGTAGCGTAGCATGATTGCGACAGCTACAAGTATTACTGGCTTTTTTTATTGGTAGAATGATCTACCGGTAGAGGTAGGTGTAAAAGGAAAAGAGTATGAGCCGAATTTTTTACGGCGAAGACCCCTAAATCCTCAGTGGACTGTTTTCTTCACCTCAGCGCACGTCCTATCTCATTTCACTCCGTCCATCAAACCAATTCTCTCTCTTCCTCTTCCAAGTTTACCCAACATTCTACCCTCTATCACGGCGTTAAAGATACTTTCGCCTCTCATTAACACATCCAACCACCTACTAGACCTCTTCTGCTTTAAAATCTCTCCTTACTAACGATTGGTTGTATCTAAAATATTGGACTGAATGGTAGTATGTCAGTCTACGTAGCATTCTCCTAGTTTCTGGTCAGAGTGCACGTTGTTAATCTTAGTGATTTTGTCCTGCGCCTAGCAGCCGGGGGAAAGTATGCGGATCTGATTTGAACTGGGATGGGGTGCTGCGTACTATGCCTGGTGTGGGATCACCCTTGCACGAAATTTCGTAGATGATGATTTTGGTATACGTATATGCAACCTATTTTTTTTTTTATTTTTTTTATTTATTTTCACTACCCCGAATACAGCACAATGGGCCAATTTATATCGGGTGAATAACAGTAACAAAGTACGTGACATAAACACCCATGTCCTGGGCAGAAAATATTTTACCCAGGCGGGACTCGAACCCGCGACCCTCGGGTTGGCAGGCGAGGACTTTACCCCGCCGCCACCGGGGCCGACCGGAATGAAGATTAGTCATAAGTGAACAAAAGGAATGAGATTATCTTGGAGAAAGACTTGCAGTTACTGTTATCTGGCCTGGAAAACTGAAATTTATACTGTAGATACGGTGAAAGCTGGACGTGATATCTGGAAAACCGCTACAGATGCAATTTTTGTTTAGTCTTCTTTAATCCCCAAGGTTTATGGAGATATATTTATGGAGATATATTTATGGAGATATAGCGCAATTTGATTTAATTATAAAAGTTATGCTGACCATTCAATAAGAATAAACATTTTAAAAATGACATTTTCTGATTTTTATAAATGATCTCCACGAATGCTAACGATTTTTTTCCTGGATTGGATATAATTTCTCTGGAACTCAACACTTCAATAATAGGCAACCGTTCTGGCAAGGGAGTCGGACGTTGAACTCACTCCATTTTTTTTTCAGTGTGCCACGCAGCCGATTTTCCGAGTCAATATTTCAAAGGAAGCCGAGCAATAAATATCGGCAAAAATAGCTACAAGTATTTCCTTGTCAAAAAGAAGAATCAAAATGTTAGACATGGCAGAGTTTTTTTTACCAATCACTACCATGTATGATAGGACCAACCCTGACCAAGTACAGATTTTGACTACTAACTGGCAAAAACACATTTTGAGGTTAAAGCTGATTATATAATTTTCAACCTTGGGGATTAAAGAAGACTAAACAAAAATTGCATCTGTAGCGGTTTTCCAGATATCACGTCCAGCTTTCACCGTATCTACAGTATAAATTTCAGTTTTCCAGGCCAGATAACAGTAACTGCAAGTCTTTCTCCAAGATAATCTCATTCCTTTTGTTCACTTATGACTAATCTTCATTCCGTATTTCCCGCACTGTCAATATAAGCATCAAATAACGCTTGTAATCTCTATGAAGATGGACTAGCTGAAGAATTGAGGATTTGAAGGTGAAAACTTCAGCACTCAATACCTCAGAACCAACAACGATGCAGTAACTGTCTTTTAGCTTAGCAGGGTAGTTTAGGCACTATTCTACCAAAAAAAGAGCGCAAATAGGTAAAAATTCCACTGCTTAAGACCCTACATCGTGGAAAAGAATGCTCACGTTATAAAAACACAATGGTTGTTTACATAACGTGAAGAATTACGCAGAAAGCGATTGGGAGAGAAATGAGTGAGTTAGAGAGCCACAGCAAACAATTCTTCGGATACGAGACCAATGGATGATCAAAAAAAGAATTTATCGATCTAAGACGTAATGTCCTTTAAGGTCAGAAAACAAATTACATAATAAGTAAAACATGAAAACAACACTAAACACAAATGTTGTGAGGGATCACTAAATGAACACATAGGAGTTGAGTCCCACCATTACATGAATAATTACATAGTTAAATTGATAATGCTGCAAACATATAATAGAGCTAGGAAACAAGTGTAAAGATATCGACCAAGCAATACAATAAAGAACAAAAAAATTATAGAGACAAAAACAAACTATTAGTGTAAAGGCAACGATGAACAAACTATGACAAAAATCCAGGAGGTAGAAAAACTAAATAAAGATACATTAGATGAAGTAGCACACGAATTATGAGACATTTAGTAACAACCTGTAGATCTTGGACTGAAAGATTTACATCGTGGGGGCATTTTTTTACCTTATCTGGGAGGGAATTCCAAAAGTTGGATCCTATCACCTGCAATTACTTATGAAAACAGTTTGTGCGATGAGATGAATAGTAAAGGAATTTTAGTTCAGATCTCGTAATTTTATTGGTGGTGTTAGACATTTTGTCGAAGAAAACATACAAATATTCGGACTTTTTATTAAGAAATAATGAATAGAGAAATGAGGCTAGGAAATATTTCCGTCGGTTTTTGGTGGTCAGCCATGCGAATTCCTTAAGGCACGGCGATGTATGTACATCTCTTCGAAGGCTGAACATGAATCTTACTCATGAATTAAGCAAACTATGACGACAATGGTGATAAAACTTTAAATGATGACGATGATGATGGGAGAACGAGGTAAAGATAACTAATTCGCAGCATCGGGAACGACGCTTAACCGCGAAAGCATTCCTACCTCGAAAGGAAACGCATTTACGTCCGCAACACAAATTTCACGCGAGAAACCGCGACGGTCCGTCATCGACTTTTCCTCCGCTGATTCCGAGGAACGCCGGCTGACAACCGCAGGCATCCTTCGTATCTCTCCCTCCGTTGAGGGCAGCGCATCGGGTCCAGGCTCCCATGCACGCACTTCTCGCGCGGTACGAGGGAAGCTGGCATATTCGAAGGTCAAGCGCTAAGGACGAGAGAAGGTCGTTTGAAGGAGGAGGCGTTGAGATGGAAAAGCCACTCGACACCAAAAGATAATGACGGTAACGTCATGGGTGCTTGAAGCGTCCTCCTCAAATAACAGGGGCGAACGATGCAGCGAAGATTTTTCACTGTGTCACCGCATCGAATTGGCGATAAACGGTGCGGGGACTGTGATCGCCATAGCGGGCCCGGGTACGAATTCAGAAAATTCTTCTTCATCACAGATTTGCATGGAAAAAAGCAAAAAGCAAGATACTTTCCACGGATGCGGTGCACCGCGACAGTGGCTTTGTAAGCACGACTATCACCTCATGCGCCGTAATCTAGACATGAGGAGTGATCATCAAGTTCACATGAACTCCCCTCGAAATTCGCCTTGAAGGAAAATGAATTGGTGGTGCAACTGGCGAACATACATGACTAGCAATTGGGAGATTAGGGTTCGAATCCCGGTCAAGTCAAATAGTTTTTTCATGGCGAATGAATTAGAGCATGGGCTATTTTTCCATCCTGCTTTCTTGCATTCTAGCATGCGTTTTTCACTTCATCACTTAACACGACTCAAGTTGAAATGCGCGCTCGCACATACATCAGATTGTGCAATTACGTGCCCCGTAAAAAGCGATCTTAACAGCAGCCAATTTGGTTTCATCCTCATCTGCATGTTACCCTGCAAGCCACCCTTAGTGTATATGCACCCTTGCGAGTGACTTCGTACCATATTATTTGTAATAGCAATGAATGGAAATTAATCTTGTTAGTATTACTGACCTCTTGCAACAACTGGGATGGGAATCGCTTTCAGACGGTCGACTGAAAATTGGACTCACACTTTTGTGTAGATTCAAAACCAAATTATTTTCCAACCAAGTCATCCATAGCTTACAAACTTCAACATCATACGCGAGATGAGATGGTGAAAATAAAATATTTTTTACTGAGTTAATACAATTTGTCGTTTTACTACAACGCATTATTTACCAAAAACAAAAGAGTGCAAGACTAAAGTAGTATTTTTTGATGAGGAGAATGGAGAGAATAACTGTATGATGAGGGCAAATGGTGAAGTAATTGAACAAGTGGATGATTTTGTGTACTTAGGTAAGATGTTTGCGAAAGATGGACGGATAGAAAAGGAGATAAAGAGACGTGCGAATGCTGGAAATAAAGTGGCAGGTAGCATGTGGAGCATATCAAGGAATGGGTGCCTATTTTAGGAAGCGAAAATCGCCGTGTACTCCTCCCCACTTTGTTGTATGGTAGTGAAACATGGGTATGTCAGGGTAAACATAAGAGTAGACGAAACGCCGCGGGCATGATCTATGTATGTATCTGAGGATGTATCTGAGGAGTGTTTGCGGAAAAAGTATGATGGATAGGGTCAGGAATGAGTGGGTAATAAATGAGTGTGGGTAAGATGCTCCAGTAATGGATATATATGAAAGGAGTGCGCTTCGCTGGTTTGGCCATGTTGAGAGAATGGATGACAGTCGAATAACGAAACGGATATATAAGAGTGAAATGAATGGTGCGAGAGGTAGAGGTAGGCCGAGAAAGTTGTGGTTGAATGTGGTTGAGGAAATTCTTAGGAGGAACATTAGAAGTCTTGAAAACAGGAGGGCGAATATGAAGCAGTGTATGGGGTAAATGAGGCAAAAGAGGTTTGCAAGGATAGGTCAGTATGGAGGAAATTATTGAAGCAGAGTTAGGTGTACAATTATGCATTTTAGAGTGAAACATGTATTTTTGATTGGCATATATGTATTTATGTAAGAAAAGATTCTTAATTAAATTATTGTACTTCTGCTTCGACTTATTATCCTGCAAGCCACCACAAGAGTGTTTGGAACGGGGGAAAAAGGCTGAAAAAAGTATCACAGTGCGTTACACGGGTTGGGCACGACTTATATGGAATCGTCTCCTTCCACACACCCTTAATTTCCCTTTCAAGGTATCGCGTAAGACGTTTTTGATTAGCAGTTCAATTTTTCCATCTTAATTTCCCGAGTAGAACTAGTCGGACATCTGGGATTCTTCCTTGACGACTCTGTATATCTAAGCACTCGTTTACTCACGGAATAAATAAATGCTGTTTGTTTCAAGAACATTGGAAGCTGTCGTATGGCGCATGTTGACGAAATTTTACTTCCTGAAAGGTATTACTAGATATTCACGATTGCATAAATAGCTTTAGTGTAATCAATAAGCGTAGGATAGAGTAAAACACGATGATAAACCTCAATCCATGCAACAAACCCTCGAAGTGGCTTGAAGGGTACTATGTAAATGTAGATAAGTGTTTAGCAAACTCGTATGCAAAACAACTATTCCTTAAGATTTTTCTGCGGTAACGTTCTCGTCTAACTACAAGATCAGTACAAACAAGAAAAGAGTTTGTGAAAACATTCTTGTGGAGGGTGACACACTATGGATGGGAAGCATGGACCATTAGATAAGCTGACCAGAACAGACTAGAAATTTGGTGCTTGAGGAGGACGCTGAAGAAAAAATGGACGAAAAAATAATAGATGACGAAGTTTTCAGAAGAGTAGAAGAAGATAGGACCAAATGGAATGATCTCCAGAAAAGAAGAACAAGAAGAATTGGACACATTATGAGGCACAGTGGGTTTGTGAGGAACATAATGGAGGGTAAAATAGAGGGACAAGTCCCCAGACGAAGACCCAAGAATAAGTTCATGGACCAAAGGAAGAGGAAAGTACAGAGGAAGAGCTACCAGGAAGTAAGGGAACTAGCATTAGATAGGGAAGGGTGGAGGGATGCAGCCAACCAATCTCAGGATTGAATGACCACAGAAAACGTTCCCATCAAACAGTAATCATTCGCTATATTGGCTGAGCATCCTTTAATGAGGGAAGTTTTGAGTGAGTAAAAGGACGCATTTAAGAAATGGCTTTGATGTGGACTGTTAAAAATCTATGCAAAAAAATTTTAAGATCTTGAATGAACGACACAACGCAAGCGGAGTCTGGTCGTACGCTTTTCCCTCAACAATGGCATCGCACATTCTGAAATGAGATGCGCAAGAATTAAACGGAGACATGAGAGAGAGATGGAGGTCTGAGGGTATCGTCGAGGCCAGCGTCGAGAGGAAAAGGACAAGGCCGAAAGCGGGAAGGGCAAGGGGGGGGAAGAGGGAACACTTTTCAAGATTGAATGCAAGGAAACGGGTTTTCCCCACCCTCGAGTCGGCTATTCGCAGAAAGACGACCGCCGCGAGGAGAGTCAGTGACGCAAAAAGGGTCTAATTGACGTCACAAGGCCAGAGTGCCATCTCTCCACCTGCTCGACTGGCTACAACCATCACCTTCCTTCTCTCCCTCCCTCCCATCCTCCTCCCACTTCAATATCCCCTCTCCATCATCACTCTCTCCCTCCTCTCTCCTTTCCTGTATCCCAAGGACGAGATGAGAGGAGACTGGGAGAATAATTGGAAAGTGGCGAGATGGACCAGAGCTCGGGAGACGTTAGGTATAAGGAAAATACTGCTGTGCCTCACCAGAGTGGCCTATCCGAGAAAAAAGATTCACGTTGCAATTTCATTGAGAGAACTTGACGACACCAAGGGTCACACCGCAGAAGTATTTAAGATTAGTATCCATAATATCGAAAAGGGAATCTTTCACTTGGCGGAAGGACGTTATAATGAACAAGATAAAGTTTGTGACTTTCACAATTAATTTAAAAGTAACCGACCGATTTCGGGTGTCAAGTCATCATCAAGTATCCATATTGCAAAGAATACTTTATACTTGTCTACAATAATTTAATTTGTACGACGCGTTTCACAGCTTTTCTCGACCATCAGGTACAATCATTTACATAATATTTATTCATTAAGGGCTTCTCTATGAATCAGAAACGTAGGAAATAAACCAAAGACTAAGAAAGAGACTGGCCACGGAAATGGATTTTTTCAGAAGAAGTTGCGAAATATCAAGGCTAGAAATAATTACCAATGAATGCATATGGACAATGAGTAATATAGAAAAAAGTAACCAAAGAAATTGAGAGTTGACGGTTGAAATTTATGACCACGTAAAGATAATGGAGGATAAACGATAGCCTAAAAATATTCTCAACAAACCACCAGTTAGGTGGAGAAGAAGATGACCACCAGAATACTGTATGAGGCAGGTCACACAAGATATGGAAAGAGACAGTAGGGAGCCGAAGAATGGAGAGATTGGCTTGGAGAAGAGGGAGCGATTTGCGGCCAAAAGCTGGGTAGAACTCGCTTTATAAAATCTTTTTACTAATGGGTTTGACAGCAATTTGATTTGGTGTGAATTTATCCTAACGTAATCATCCACTGAAACTCCCTTCAAGATTTGCCTAATGCATTACATTCTAAGAGTGTAAGGAGCTTGGCATGGAGCAAAGATGTCCCATAAAAGAGCAGAGGGATTATCTACAGGACATACTATGTCCCCATCCTGACGTATGCTTCGGAAACAGGAACAATGGAGAGAAATGATGTGAATAGATTGCAGGCATGTGGAATGAAATTCCACAGAACAAGATCAGGAAAAACCAATATGTACAGGATAAGGAATGAAAGAATCAGTGAGAGTATTCCAAGATGAAGGGATAGGAAAACAGTCTACGTCAGGTTAAGGCTAGATACATCTAGATAGAAATGGTTTAAAAAAGTGAAAAGGATGAAGACTGGCAGAATACCAAGGAAATACATGAAATGGAAATCCAAGGGAAACGGTCACGAGGAGGACCACGGGATAGATGGTTGAAAGGCGAGGAGCGTAGAAAAATGGAAAGAGAATTGGAGAATAGTGAGAGAACAGAAATGGTGGAAGGATAGAAAATAGTGAAAATGCCTGCGTAGGAAGCTGATCCGGCCAGAGGATGGAAACTGTAATAGATGATGATGATGCATAACATTCTTGGCCTTCTTCTGTCATGCGTCTCATTCACTTCTCCATCCAGTACTATTGTCAATACCCTCTTGGGTTTCAATGCGTCCAATCAATTTCTCACCCAATCATTCTTCGGTTACAACACATTTTTATTGTGTACAATCTTTTTCGCTCTGCAGCAGCTACTTTCCAGGTTTCGCAGCCGTATCGACTGGGGAAGGCTTGAAGAGGAAGGAAGAGAGTAGGAATGCTGCACGAAATGAGAAGAGGGAAACTATATGAGGATTTTAAGAGGTATCTAATGGTGGGCCACTTATAGGAGGGACAATGGAACGATATGCCAGAAATAAGGAGACCAGGATAACTACTGCCCAAAAACCTACCAATCAACGGGTAAAATACTAAAGTGAAATGCCATATCTGAACATATGTATTCCAAATATACGTTTTATTACAATGCCACCTATCTTCCAGGCTTACGCCCCTGACTAAGAGTAAAATTTCCACCCCGTAGAATACCATCTTTGCTTGGGCTATCCTGCAAAGGGCTTCAAACAAAGAAGTCGCGGTTTTAGAACATATGGTGCATCTCCGAATATACAGATGCGTATTTAAAAAAACTACCTGGACGCTCCACAGCTTCATTCCTAAACATATCATAGTTGGCTGCATTCCAGAGATAGGGAATTTTATTACACTGCTAATAACCATAAGGCGAAAATATTACGCGAAGTCCTATTGCCTAATTGGTCTGTTCCCTTTCCATTTTTCCCACTCCCACCCACACTCGGATATATGCGAAAGCTTCCTGCCGAGCCGGAGGTAGTCACCCTGCGGGAGTAGATGCCCGAATCCGCTATCGAGTGTGATGAAAGAAAGAATAAAATTTAAATCGAAAAATTATCGATATACCGATGCCACAAGTAATTAAAGCCGAAGAAGATGAAGGAAAAAATGAGAAAAATACACATGATGCGGAATAAAAGTTGATTGTATTCCTACATGCAGATTACGGCCAGCATACAAATTCATTGATGGCAAGGCTGAAAACAGCAAGAAAACCATTGCAAAGGGAAGTGAAAATAAATGGAGCGAATGCCGGAACTATGAATGGTTGAATGTCTACCCTTGATGTACCGAAAATTATAGTAAAGTAAAGTAAGTAAAGTAAAGTTTATTATTACTCCATACAACAAATTACATTTCAATAGCAAAATAGAGTAATTTTAGGTAGCCTTGAAGGAGAACCTGTTTAAGGCTACCATCAAATAATATTACATTATGCTTTTCCTAAAAGATACATATAGCTCGTGCAGTGATACCGTGACAATTGCTTAACAGTGTAAGTTCGTACCTTAAAAGCTACTTACTAATAGTTTACTTATAACTCATTACATCAATGATTTACAGCAATAAATGCTCTACACTCTCCTTGGTGAGAAGCCAAGAATGTACATTTTCCAAAAACTTTTTCACAGACTTAGAATTAGTACATGACAGGGGTAACATATTGTATACCTTTAGCCCTACATACAAAAAACATCTTTTAAACAACGTCAAGTTAGGTTTTGGTAATGGAATATTTTTTTTACGCAGGGCAATGTGAGAAGGTAGACACTGAAATACATCAGAGTTACCACTTCTGGTATAGAAACACCGTAGAACCTTATAAATATATAGATGCCTCAATGGAAGCAAACGTAAATGAAGAAAAAGTGGGAAGGATTTTTCAAATCTGTTCTTTTTCAAAATAACACGAATAATTCTTTTTTGTAAAAACACGGCAGGTTTCAAGGAGTTTAAATAAGCGCCACCCCAACAAAAAATGCCATAACTTAGTCTGGAATGTACTAACGCGTTATAAATTATCCTAAGGAAATTTAAAGGACATTTATTTCTGATGAAATAAAAATTTGTCAATGTATTTCGCATAATATTTGTTAGATTATCAATATGTTGTTGCCACTTTAAGGATTCGTCAATGGTTACTCCCAGGTACTTCAAACTGGAAACCCGTTCAATGGGCAAACAGCTATTGCATGAATTTATCGGACAGTTTTCTTCATGATAATATAAAACCCAATCAAACTTGTACCTGTTACATAAATTATAACACATATACTTCGTTTTAGTTACACTCATTTTCAATTTGTTGGAAGCAAACCAACGTCGCAAATTGATCAAATCTGACTGCATATCATATTTTACATCACCCCAGTTTAAACCTCCATAATTTAAGGCGACATCATCAGCAAATGCTGTCACATGACCTCTAAAATTGAAATTACATAGATCGTTTATATAAACTAGAAATAGGATTGGACCCAAGACAGAGCCTTGTGGAACTCCAGAAGTTATCATATTGTAATTACTATAAACATCACCAATTTTTACACACTGCATTCTCGATGACAGGTAACTGGTAAACCATTTTAGTGGTATTCCTCGAATACCAGCCCTCTGAAGCTTAAAGGTCAGAACCATGTGATCAATGGAATCAAAAGCCTTGCTAATGTCAATAATAATATACAACTCAAGGGTAAATTTTCCCGTAAGTGATAAACGCGTAGTTATCTTTTATAATAATAATAATAAACTGATGACGTGGTCCATTGATATGGGCCATATTCTTTAATGCTAAAGTATCTACCACCATAACACGTCATTGATATCATTATGTAATATTTATTCATAATTTCCTAAATTGTTACTTATTTTGTATTGTTCCAT
This sequence comes from Ceriagrion tenellum, assembly GCA_963169105.1. Lineage (NCBI taxonomy): Eukaryota > Metazoa > Arthropoda > Insecta > Odonata > Coenagrionidae > Ceriagrion > Ceriagrion tenellum. Next base: position 88,008,292 of record OY720634.1, read on the forward strand.
TGTAAAATACATAAAGTCTCAGTATTTCAATTTTTGTTGTATCGAGCATACTTTTGTGCCATTTGCAATGCCTATAAATATTTTTATATGATGCTGAATAAACCGCTGCTAAACACAGCGTAATCAACGGATGGCAACCCCAACACAGTTCTCTTCAGGGGTGTCTGATTTCAAAAATATCATCGTTTGATGGATTATATTGCAAAATTCGGCGAGTGAAAAACAAAATTATTATAATCATTGTCAGTGATGCTCGGGCTTCACTCTTTATTCGGCTAATTCGTAATATTTTATACAGAGATTTGATATATGATCAAACAAGAACTCTTTGTAGTTTCTTCTTCCGTCGTTTATATGTTCCGCCAAATCAGTCCTGAGACTTATTGTTAGTTGTAAATGAGGTATTGCATCACCATTTGGCTCATCCTCAGAGAACTTACTTCTCATCCAGTGACGTTGGAAATTTTTCTCTTTACAATGAAATTCCGCAAGTTTCAACAATAATAGCCCAAGGAACCGTGTATTACAGTCATCCCCGCCTCATTGGCATTCACAGGACATAGAATGTCCATGGACGGGTTTTTAGCGATATTAACGTTATAATTGTGCAACGGTTTGCTCTCGGTAAACGATTTGAAGCAGGCCATCTGCGTCGGAATGCGAAGTAATGAACTCGGCGACGCCTAAAGAAGACCACTGGGTTTTTTGATGAGAATGTGAAATAGACCTCTGCCACTTACTTTCGAAAGGTCGCAATGGGATGGCCTTCAATTTAATTAATCAGCAAAGCTTACCGCATTCCCTCGTTCTCGGAATTACACGTTTGTCCTTCGTTCACTGCAGGAGGGACAGAAACTCACCTGAAAAGAAACGGATAAGGAAAAATGAATTCATGAAGTCTAAATAATAAGTATTAATTCAAATTTTTTCACCATTAAAAAGTATGAGAAGTAGCATCAGGCGTCACTTCGTGAAAATTTGTAATGTTATGATTAAGGTCCTTGATAATGACACTGTGTTGAAACCTGGTCGGTGAATATTAAAGAAAGTGGGAAAATAGTAAAAGTTTTATTGCTCATTATGAATTTAAAAAGAAGCAAATAAAAAAGACATTTCCGCTAAAAGAAAGGGCTAAAACTACACATCATACACGATTCGAGAACATGTGCAGATAGAAAAATTATACGCATCAGTAACGCGAGCACAATAACGTAATAAAGGTTTTTTAGGAAGTAGTTTTCATGCATTACACACTCTGGTCAAGTTTGCTTGCCAGTAGAACCACCTTTTTACACAGAGATTTCTTCGCGACAGTGGCATATGATGCTCACCACCGACTCCAAATGATTCCTTCGGGTTCATTCCTTCAGAGTTAATACTAATAATTAATAAGCCTCAGCAGGGCTACAATGAAGACTGAGAAAGAGAAAAACTTGCTCGAAAAATATCCTGCTGAAATTTGCTTGAATTTGTATGGTTTGGTTGAGTAGCAGGATAACACGCCTGCCCGGAATTAGGGATATATATCGACTCAAGTTGCGGTCAAGTCAATTGATTTTTTCGCGGTGAATTAAAGACTTTTGAAGCATATCTTTCCTTCCGCTCCCGTGACTCCGAACCATATCATTTTTGCAATTAAGATAATTGCAAAATTAGTAAATTTAACTTTTTGCATACATTTTCAACGTTTTTAAAATTACTTACCAGCTGATGAATAGGTTTTCGGACAGTATTCTCTCTAATCTGTTTTTACTCCTATATATAGCCCGCCATTAGATCCCTCTTGACTCCCTCATATCGTCTCCCACTTCTCCTTTCGTCTTTAATACCTATCCTCTTCCACGCTTCCCCAATGTCCTCCCCTCTGTTACCCTCCTCAGCATTTCCTCTTCTTTCCAAATGTCCTCCATCCATCTCTTCTGCCTCCTCCGAACCTCCACCACTAGCTTCCTCTCCTCTCCAACCACATCCAATACCTCCTCGTTCGTCCTTGTAGCCACCCAGCTCACCCCCTCCATCCTTCTCCACGCTCACATCTCAAACGCTTCAAGTCTACGCACATCCTACCTTCGCAATGGCCAGGTCTCCGACCCATACAGCTACACGCTCGTTTTCAACAAAAACGCAAAAATTAATTTCTTCATCTCGTGTGATACCTGCAAGATTTCGCTTACAGACAAAGACAGATTCGTGCGAAGATCGACCTTCAGATATTATCATCGAAATGTGGAACGCTTATACATAAGGAAAGACTACTTTTTAAAAGAAGTTAAGAATCTGTTTATGAAGTGATTTAGATTGATTTTTGTGTTTTTTTGCGACTGTGACCTATTTAGTTAGTATTTTCAGTATTTGTAATCTTGACTGTTATTATTTTGTGGCTGTGACCAGTTTATTTTTAATTTTTGTACTTATAATTTTGGATTGTTCACCCTATAATTATGTATATGTTGGGAGAACATAAAACACAATAAATAAATAAACACTGTATCGAAACGATGAGAAGAAATTAAACTAATTCACCGTATGCATTACAAAAAATTGCAAATCTTGTTCAATGCCGGAGTTAGATGTATATGTAATGCGAATGTTTACGAACATATAACTCCTTACTACGCTAAATTCAAGTGGATGAAACTGGAATATAGACAAAATCTATAAATTATCTCTCTTTATCTACAAAATACTATCGACTAAAACCCCGAATTATTTGTATAATTATATTATTAGAAACCAGAGTGATCCATGCAGGTGAGTATGTGGAATAAGACGATTTAAAATTCCAAGGTGTAGAACTAATGTGTAGATATCAGTTACCCACTATGAATTCCGCCTTAAGAATATGGAATGGTATTCCTGGCAACATTATGAAATCTAACAATGTATAACAATATAAATCGGAAATATTATCATTCTTGTATAAAAAAATTATTAAAGAGCAGTCTGATTTTCATTGTATACATTATTCCTTTGTTAATTTATATAAATATCCCTCTAAATCTTACAAATACGTATTATACTAATTTTAAATATTATTGTATTAATGTATACCTATATGAATGTTCATATCTGTGAGTACACCTGTTCCATATGCTTAATGAATGTACATACTTAAAAACTGTAGTGTCCTGAAAAAATTAAATTTTTTTGCCACAGAATTTCTTTTGATAAACTGTAATATGTTCCAAAGGATGCGAAGTCCTTGAACAATAAATATATATTATTATATATGATTATAATTATAAGAGACGGTAATCAGATATCTCGACCGTATTGCTAATGAGAGCAAAAGAATAGACGTTTCACTTTTGGTCATAGGTTACGATGAGCTCGAGGCCTGTGCTGGTTCTAACTACTAGTATTTCCACGATTCCGATATCCTCCTCCTTCACGGAATCACGATGAGCTATACGGCAAGAAACATTTGGCACTAAATATATATGGATCATTTCACGTCAGATCAGCAGTGATTTGACCCTTGGTGTCACCGATTCGAACCAAAATTTCTTCGTGGGTTCCTTCTAGCATTATATGAAAAAGTGTAGAAGCGTTTTTGGAAAAAAACTTTTGGCAGATCTGGAGACGATCAAAGTTTCGACCATTTTCCGCTTAGACCTTTTTTCTTTCCGCTGTATCTCCTAAACGAAAATAGCTAGAGAAACGGTTGACGTCTTATTTTATTTGAAAAAGAATGTAAAGCAACATTGTGTGATCAGTTTGGTAAATAAACTAAATTTTGTTGACAATTTTTAAATCTTAAATGTTTAAATTTTAACAACAAAAATACAGCCATTTTTAAATTTAAATTTTTGTTCCAGTTTGATGTGTTAGTCTTTTGTCTTACCTCAGAAACAAATTTGGTCGTGGGCAGTTCACAAATAACCGAGATATTAAACTTCAAAGATTGGACTACGCTCTCATTCGCCACGACCGAAGGACCCGCTGTCGGCGTCAAAATGATGTTCCGCTGTACTTTGAGAATTTATATCAGAAATTCGGGCAGCTACCCAATAATACCAACTTTTAAGATAGTAACATAATAATATTATAGATAAATAAAAACTAAAAGAGAAATAACAAAGATATTAAATGACAATAATAACAAGTTTGCCATCATGATTTATTTAAAATAATGTAAAAGCTTACCAGCGATAAATGAAAAAAATCTACAGCAATAGGAAGCATATTTGCCTCTTGAATTATTCTAGCCAAAGAGACATTGCACATATAGTTTCTACGGTAAAATTATAAAAACCACTGTGAAATGTCTCGGTGTTACGAGTTTTAACAACCGGTACTCGAAGAGATATTAATTTCAAAGGCTTGGACATGATAACTCATGAAATATTTGGTAAAGAAATAAAATCTGATGATAAAAACGTCTTACTTCCAATGCTCTCAAGCTCAAAATGCAATGCAAATTTTGGCAACAGTTCGATGTGAAGTGAAGAGTGTCTTTTGGAAATTATGCGTTCGTGTCACCAGCCTAGAGTTTTCGTGGCCCTATTGTTTGTTTTTCCTTGCGCCGTTGGAGACCCTTTCTCCGTCAGGGCTGAGTTAGGGCCTGGCAGTGTGTCTCGGTATCAGTGTGTGAAGCCGAAGTGTGAAGCGTGAGTTTCGCAGAGGAATGTCTCGGTTGATGTGTGACGTGTGGGCGGACAATCATTCGTATGCGTTTACCTGGTGCGGGTAATTTGCCGGCTAAATTCATGCACTGTTCATGTGGCTTGTTATCTGTTTTTGTTAAGAATAAATCAGTACATAGTGAGTCGCAACTCTCTTTGACTTTGATGCTCCGATGCAACCGATCGACGTATGTCTTCGAGCGAACGCCGTCATCAGTGTCGTTTGTTATGGTTAACAGTGTTTGTGCGTAGTATAAAGCTTTTGAAAGGAATTCGATGAATTGAAACCAAAACATTCATGGAGCCAGTAAAGAGAGCGAGCCGTAGCTCGAGTTGGGGAATCCAAAACGGGGAAATAATCGATGGATTGGTGAGAAAGACCAGCAGCGCGACCGAGGAAAGAGAGAGAAAAATGACAGGTGTTTCGGGTCTCCCCGCCGGGCTAAAAACCTCCCTCTCGGCCTCAAGCTCTCGCTTAATGCCAAGGATGGGAAGTAGTGGGGAAAAGGGTAAAGGAAAGGGAAGGGTTAGCGAAGCACGACCACTGTGAGGCCGACACCATGAGGCGGATTGACGTCAAAAGGATGACAATGGCCCCCCGCCTCCCCAAAATCCTCGTAGCTGTTGGGTTCCCCCAACAACGTTGGACGAGTCGCCGTCAGTCTCGCTTACGGGAAGACTTACCGCACATCTAATGGAAACCGGCGAAGCCAATTACCGAAATTCTTGGGATAGGGTGTCCGCCGATTCCTTTTAACGGTGGACGTAGTGCGGTCTGTCGGAGTACGTCATTGGATCAGGGACCTACCGGACCAATGGATGGTCTATTCGGACCAATTCTGGTCAATTATAAGACCCTTCTCCTCGGTAGTCCCCGCCCACCGATAGAGAATGCGTAAAAAAATACGTTTTAAGCCCGCGGGGAGACCCGAGAAAAATGACAGCACGCCATTGCAATGAATTAAAGAAGGCGACGGAAAAGAGGAGGTGGGTTCCATCTTTCACTCCGCATCGCAATTCTGAGCACGGCCACACACCAACGGGAGCGGGGCGGGGCGGAGATGGAAAGACGGGGGGGGGTGGTCAAATCAGGGGCCGCGACGAAGCCAACTTGGTTAAATTGAAATTTTTGAAATTAAATTGCGGTCTGCGCGCGCGTGAACGCAATTTTTTTCAAAAAAATATAAACAGCCTACGCTAAAGGAGGCCTCTCTCTCCGCGCCGACGTTTGACGGCGGAGACGACCGAAAAATTAACTGTCCACTTTTACGGCGTGACAGTAATTTTTTTGTGGTCACGTCGGCTAAAGCCGCTAAGCAGTAAAACAAACGCAAGCTCATCCTCGAGGTTAATTCGTCACCGCTCCAAGTAGGAGCAAACATTTTATTGCCCTCATCGTGTTTTCGGCGACACAGAACGGAGGAGGATGACGCTTCCTTCTGATGTTAAATGCGTTAATTCATGTCAACACCAGGATTACTATTAATAGTCTTTCCTATTTCATAACAAATACGCGTTCACCTGATTTCTGTAAAACATTTTATTACGCTCTAGTGCAATCTACATTGAACTAGGGAATCAGGATATTTACATATTAATAGAGTACTAGGATAATTTATGTTAGAAGTTGAGATTTGTTTACAGTTTCTACCAACGCGAAGAACACTCAATAATTTACTAAATAAATATTATACTTCTCCACTAAAAACAGAAAAATTTCTTAAAAATACGTTCTTATTTATGGGACCTAAAGTTTACAATTTACTACCAGTTAATATAAAAGCTATAAGCATTAATTCAGGATAAATGGTATTCGTATGGCTATATCCTCAGAGACGTATTATTTACTTAGTATTATTGTGTAAATCAATTGTTTCCCTTGTTTCAATGTCGGCTCATTAATATTTTTTTTCTAAATGAGAAAACTGAATTAATTGTACTAGTTTTCTTCATAGTTATATGCAGCAATGCTCTCTTTTTGTAAATAACGCAGTCGTCCTTACTAGCTACCTAAAGCTTGCCGAATTCCCGTACAAAGAAACTCATGATTGGAGAGTGATATCTGGGAAATAATAGACGATTATTATTACGAAATTTCCATTAGTAATTTACCTGATTTATTAACGTTTTGATGATCACTTCAGCCGTCATCTTCAGCGGGGGGAAGATCTTTGAGGCTAGATTACGCCGAGTTATATACCGTATGATTTATTGCGAGACGTCTCTAATAGGAGGAAGAAATAAGAAATTTTTGCACCAAAAATATACTTTTCCCTCCAGTATTCGGTGGATAACCGGTTTTCAAGGTCTGATAATGCCATATCCTGTATCTCAGGTGAGATTTCTTATTTACGCTCGGGTTGCAATGACCTACCAAACTAATCTTGTGACAAATAAATTATTGAAATGCGTAAGGTATAAAACTGGCTAAAAAGATAGCCAAATATACTTTTGCGCAACGAACAAAAAATCTCTCGAAACGTACCTGATTAACTAAAAGACAACTTTTATGAAAAACATTAAAAACTCCATACGTACACGGAAGATATTCTGCAACAGCTTGAATCCGGAGGTTCACAAATGAAATAGATAGCGGACGTTTTTCGTTTAATTGGTGTGTTTATGCACAAATTATAAAAAACTGAAACTCCTTACATTTATCAGCCATATAAAGATAATTTGGTCAAAAAAACAAAAAACACCAGAAATAATAACAAATTAATTGTATCCTGCCACAGAACGTCTATGTATCATAACTCTTTTTATGTAAAATCATGCATTGTATGGAATTCTATTCCGCAAACGCTGAAAAATATTAAGTCAACAGAAAGATTTAATAAATGCTTAATGTGTTATTATCTCAGTGATAGTTGATATTTTGTTAAATATCTTGGATTAAATTCATGAATAAGCTACCTTTGTGATTGCTACAATGTATTGAGCATGGAATTGTAATATTTGTTGTGGGAAAGTGCTGTGATTTGATAAGATTCTTGTAAATAATAACATGTTTTTTATGTGATTGTTATTATTTTTTGCCTGAGTTGTAATTACTTATGCCTGCTCCGAAGGAATTCTTTCCTAGAGCCAATAAATCTTATCTTATCTTAATTCTCTAAACTCAAAACTTTCGCAGTTGTTAATGAGAGAGAACAATGGGAAATTACATGCAACATTACACCTACGACCACTGAAGATAGAGTATGTATATACTATCAGATTTTTAAAAATTACTATGATGTTATTCGATGCCGATGATATAATCACGCGGATATAAAGAGAAAGAAACATGTACAAACTTCTTGACTTTAATTTTTAACACCATCCACTGCGGTAATCAGCGTAAAAAAAGCCCACTTGAGATTAAACCACTTTTCAACGTAGAATTAATCAAAATTGAATTCTACTTCCTCTATTTTAATATTCCTAAAAGGCGGAAAAGGCAGTTTGTGGGGTCAATGGGTAATCATGACGCCAATTCAAATTGATTCGATTTTAGGGTGCCACTAAGTACAAACCTGCGACCACAAAGGCCTATTTATTCGCTGTTCAATGAAGTGAAGGACCGTGAAGGACTGCGATAATTACATGTATGTAAGTAAAGCACTCCCACTGTACCTATTGCTTCGAAATAAGCTTTCACATCTCAACATGAAACTTAAGCTTATGCCTTAAATCGAACCCAGACCGTCGTTTTGGGAAGGTTTTATTGCCTTTACTCACAATCTTGATCCTCGTTTGAGCCCAATACTGAGCCAATCCTCTGATCAAGTTATGTTGAATCGTTTACATTTGTTACATGGTAATTGTTTGCGTAAGTGTTAAATTTAAAAATTTATCCTTTTTTGAGTGGATTTAACGACATTATTCAGCGTTGGAAATAGTGAGATTTTTCTCAGGGAAATAATTAACCATGAATTGATATGTATTTTTTCGCATCGTAAGCTGTTAATCGTTTTTAGTCTAAATTAAGCCTTTTGCTATGTTTTTCGTCCATCTCCGCATTTCATTAGTCCGCAAAGTCCCTTCATTTCACATTTAATTCACCCATTCAACATAACTTTTCACTGGCTTTAGATAATGATGGATTTCAATACATCCTTTAGCCACCAGGGTTGAAATTCGCTATGAAAAAATCATTTGATTTGACCGGGATTCGAACTCGGATCTCCCAATTGCCGGTCAGGTGTGTTAGCCAGTTACACCACCAAGCCTGGTGGAGGGGAGTTATTTCGAGGGGGGTTATTGCGAACTAGATGTTCTTTACATGGTTTACAATGACATTCTTTAGTGTTATTCGCTGTCTTGATTTCAGTGCGCAGTGATACATCTCTCACAACTCTTAATGAGAATAAGATGGGTGCCCCTAGAGACTCGGAGAATACACGACAGGCTTAGCTGTCTTGAGAAATTCAGAACTTGTGTGTTTCAGAGCGACACAGAGAATATTATCATGACGCCTCACTACATCTCTAGGTCTGACAGAAGCGATAAAATAAGAGAGATACACTGCCGAACAGATAGGTGCAAAAACTCGTTCTTACCGCGCACAATAAGCATACATGCATGATGCATGTAATAACAACCAATAATCCCTTCCTTATTATGTAGATACTAACCATCTAGCTCCATGTGACCCTATTATCCAGCATATCTCCCTTAAATATCCTACTTGCATGGTAATAGTGCATGTTTGGTGATCTTCACCTCCTGCCACACACCCTCGTGGTGGCTCGCAGGGTATCACGTAGATGTAGATGAATAAGCGACCTCAATAAAAACTGAGCTCCGCTCAATATACTCCCGTATTACACGACACGATTTCCCCTCCCAAAACCTTATCCCTTACATCTTGTAACATAACGCTAGCCTCGCCATTTTTTCTTTTACCACCTCATGGTTTATAATAACAATAAGGGACCCACCATATTGTGAATTTTGAGAATAAACAATAGACCTAAGGAGTGGAAGCGTCGGCAACAAAAGGGGATTGTAGAGGAAACCGTCGGAGTGTACGGTCGTGGAAAGACAGCGCGCAAATGGCTTGGAAGATCAAACCCTCGCAGTGAACGGACGTGCAAAGAGAGAGCACGCAAGTTTTTGGTAGAGGGAAGTTCCAGAGTGTGGCATCGTGCGAGATATAGCCCACGTAGAAAAGGAGAATTGACAAAGGAGCTGGAATTAAGGAGAGGAACGGGAGATTTTACAACAGGACGAGACCTAAAAAGCTGAGGGCCCGCCAAGGACGAACACCACGCAGGCTGAGAGGATTTTCCAGACCACAGAGGGACAAACCAACCTGTGTCGTCGAATAATTGGGTTGTAACTATAAACTTTTATTTTCATATAAGATACAAGAAGCCATAAGGCAAGAGGTTTTAATTGGCCAAGAATTAAGTTTGTGACTGGTATCCCTTTGTATCAAGTAATTGGATTTTGTGAAAAGTTTAAGTGATGAAGTGTGGCAAATAATTAGACAATATACTTAAAAGAAGGAATAATTATTCATATACCAAATTTGTGTCTAAATTAGAATATACAGTTGGTCATGACCTAAGGGTATAAGGAATTATTTTGATTATTTAAATTGTCTGTAAATTGAATATTTCATTTTGTCAAGTAAATTGCAACCGTATCTCTAAACCTGCAATGTTTCATGTATTTTCTTTTCCGACGAGCAAGCTGGGGCAAAGTAATTAAAATATAAGGTACGAGAAGATACCGCAATCGTGGTTTCTTTCCAGACAAAAGAATCAATAGTTTTTCGTGTTACATGTTTATCCACAACGTGTGGCATTTCGCGTATTAATTTGTAATAATACCTTTTACATTTTTGGCTCCCATAACGTGGGGCATAATGCAAAGTAGAAAAACAATAGAAAATACTTGTTACAATCTTTACACGGCTGGTGTCCTAACACAACCTGCCACACGTCAATGCGGCTCGCAGGATAGTACGTAGATGCAGATGCAGAAGTGTAAATGATATTCTTCTGGCTAACCCATTCGCCCGATGATGATGGCGGACCACACATTCGAAACGTCGGCGCATCTCACGAATATCATCCGGTAGGAAATCTGAGATATCTCCACGTTCTCAACCTTAGAAGTTGGGGTATCTGATAACCCAAATGGAAATTCTGACACTCTAATACTTCAACAACAGAGGAAGCCCTCTCGCTAGCGTCATAACTCGGGGAGTTTTTCTTCCGGCTGTCCGAATACATACCGTAACCTCGAGAGCAAGAAGAAAGGTCAAAGGTTCAGTCAACCCTTAACGATGGAGTGAAAGTGAAGGGAAGGATAGGGTGGCGGTAGTGGGGAGGAGAGATAAAAGTATGAGGGGTGGGGGAGTGGAAATCGCCCGGAACGTCCTTCCCGAACTTTTGTAGGCATATTCCACCCCTCCCAGCACTCATCCCCAATACTCGCATTTGACTGACGTTATCTGACGTGGCGCTGACGGACGGTGGCGTACAGTTTTCCGACGTCTTCTCGTCACGGCTCTTTTAATTACGATTGACGGGAGCATCAACCACAATTGTTGATTCTTTTCCCAAACGGGAGGCTAATTATTCTATTTTAAAAACAAAATATCAAGAATCCACTGACAATACTGACAGATAATTTTTCAAGAAGGTTAATTAAAACTTTATTAAAACCAAAATGAATAATTCCTGAGTATTTTATGTAGATACAACTAGTTCGACACAGATTGGACGGATAAAATAAGAAATGATGAGATGCACAAAAGAGTAGAAGAGGAACCGACCATGTGGAACACCATGCATAAAAGAAGAATCAGATGGATTGGACACACCCTGAGACACAATGGGTTTGGGAAAAACATAAATGAAGGCAAAGCAGAGGGTAAAGTCCCCCCAGAGGAAAACCGAGGAATAAGTTAATGGACCAAATAAAGAGGGAAGTGCATAGGAGTAGAAACCAGAAGGTAAGGGAACTAGCATTAGATAGGGAAGGGTGGAGGGCTGCAGTCAGCCTATCTTAGGATTGAACGACCAATGATGAACGATCTCTTTAAACATACACTGACTACTTAGAGTCATAAATTTTCCCACATGTATGTAACATCTACATATACATCATACCCTGCAAGCCACCCAAAGGGTGTGTGGCAGGGGGTGCTTCCACACCAGGCATGCATGAATGATATGGTAGAACACCGAAATTACATTGATACCCGCGTACCACACATGCAAAGCGCCAATTAAAAATCTAATACCCAAGAAACATTCTATCTTCAATCGTTCCAACATGCAAGGGATACAAGGACTATAGAGCAGTAAAAGACCTTGAGAAAAACAAAGAAGCTGGAGCAGACAGCATTTACGGAGAAATCATCAAAGCGCTCGGAAGTAAACCCAAGGACAACCTATAGAAATAATCAAAGAAAGCCACCAAAGCGGAGGACTTTCAAAGGAGTGTAATGATTGCGATACCGATGAAATGTGAGGAGAACGGAACCTTGAGTCTATTGTCACGTGTCAAAAATACTTACGCGAATAATAAGCCGCAGAATGGAGAGGAAAATAGAAGACAACCTCTCGGGAAATCTATTTGGATTTCGGGAGAACAGCGGAACCAGGGGGGCAATACTCTCCCTCAGAATAATGTCAGAGAAAACATTCATGTGAACGAGCGACAGTATGTGGCATTCGCGGACAAGTAGAGAGTTTCGACAATAATGAGTGGAACAAGATGTTCCGACTTTTGAAAATAATTCTAAAACTTCGGAATAGATTACAACGACAGAAGAGTAATGCACCTAGTACAGATCAAGCGAGGCGTCACAAAGCGAATGAGAGGTATGTAAGATTTCGCGCAGATCCTAGCATACACAAAAATCATACCAAGCACCTTAAATACGCCGTAATTCTACGAAAATGAACTCAGGGAACCGCTTCTCGGCTGTTTATTAGATTGAACGATTGAATGTGATAGAGAGGAAGGAATACCAGCAGGTAAAGAAACATTAGCATAGATAGCATTAGATAGGTAGCATTAGATATGGAAGGCTGGTGGGCTGCAGTCAACGAATCTTAGGATTGAACAATCAATGAAATGAAACCAGGTCCGATAATAAAATAAACGGATTTTTCCTTTTCCTCAAAATATCTTAATTTATTTCACCATTTTAATTTTTCCCCTTCAAAGTTGTCCCCTTCATGTGCATTATAATAAATTTATGCCGTTGCTTTTCCCAATCTTCGAGGTATTTCTGGAACGTACTTTTTGGTAAGGTCTTTAACCTCTTCTGTGATTCTGCAATTATCTCCTGAATGTTGACTAAATGTGGTACTTTGACATTTATTTATCTGAGGGGAATAGGAAGAAGTCACAGGGGGCCACGTCTGGCGAATACGGAGGGAGAGGTACCATTATGGTGTTATTTTTCACCAAATATTCATGAAAAACAGCGAAATATGATCAAGTGCATTATTGATTTTGAAATTCAATAATTTTGAAATTTAACAACACGTCAAAATTTAACAATTTCGGAACATATTTTGCCACCATTTGCTCAGCTTTTTCGATAGCCCATTCTTTTCCATGTTTCGATAGAAACATCTATGCATGGGCTTCACAATGTGCGCCTTGATCGAGGTTTTCTCATCGGCCTGGTAAACTATTATTGTTATTGGACTAGACTGGATTTTGGGGAGGCGACCGACAGCTAATGACATTAGCGCCAAAGGGGACAGGTATGAGAGGACGGGTAGATGGAAACCCGGCGTCGGTATTACCCTGCTCTTAAAAAAACGTGCCAAGGTGACCAAGGTGTAACGTCTCATCCGACAGACGGAGTACTGCACTTGAAGTGCCCTCCGCAAGACACTCAAGTAGGGATCAGGTTTCCTCTGAAAAACATCCCCCTCTGCAGGGATATGAACCCTGGCCGCTCGTTTGATTAGCCAGTACTCTAGCCACCACACCGACCAGATCCCTATTATTGTTATTAATTCAGGGTTTTAGATCCCGTCTATTCTCCACCATCGTCCATCCTACCGCCCAGTCTCAGACACACCCTGTCCTCTCTTCTTCTATCTCCTTCACTCTACATACCCTTAAGCCCTGGTTACACGACACATCAACCCGAACGAGTTAATGTGCGAATGCATGAACGCATGAATGAACGAGAAAATTCATCGTATAACCACACCAACGAATGTACGAATGCATGAACGCGTGAACAGGGAAATAGAACCTCTCCTATTTGGTTCATGAATTCGTTCATGAACTTGTACATGGACACGTACAGGTTAATATACATCTACATCTACGTCATACCCTGCAAGCCACCCAAAGGGTGTGTGGCACGAGGTGCTTCCACACCAGACATTCATCAATAATACGGCAGAACACCGAAACTACATTGGAACCAGCGTACCACACATGCAACGCGCCCATTAAAATCTACTAACCAAGAAACATTCTATCGTCAATCGTTCCAACATGCAAGGGGTACAAGGACTACTACTACAGATTCAAAATCTCATGCATAAATAAGAGCATCTATATTTACATCATGCATAATTAAGAACGTAAAATATATAAAGAATGAGATCTACAATCTACATCTACAATGTATCGTGTAACTATCTACGTGTGTGTAACTATCTATCGTGTAACTATGTACGAGTAACCTAGATCTACAATGTATCGTGCAACCAAGCCTTTACACACTCAGAAAGTCATCACGAAAGGACGGAGGAGACTCTCTCTATATGACCATTACGGTACGATAAAAGCATCCCGCTCCCTTTCCTCTCTCTCTCTACCCTCCCTCCCATTCTAAACGGGGGTTGCTATCAAGGGATGAAGTCCAGTTTTTTTCCCCTCGAGAGTATTGTGGAGTTGGGGATGAGTATCGCTTTCACGTCCGAAAATTCCAACTCGAGATGCCTTCGACAGAAATGTGAGTTTTGCGATGATTCTCTCAAAATGTTTTCACCATTTCCGCCTCCCTCCTTTGGAATTATGTCCGCCTTTCGTGGTAACAATGCATCAAACACGCAGAACTTGTTATGGAGCTCGAAAAAGGGCCGTTTCCCCGTTCTTAGCATAACAATTCAGAACGGAATCAACATTTTAAAAAGTGCAATCAATCAACGTGCGACGCAATTAGCTTTAATTTGATGAGCGAAAGACAGAAATATCTCTTCCGGTTGTTAAGATATTACGTTTCAAATTAGAGGTACACAATTTTGAGACAGACAGTACTTAGGCGCCACGGCACCACGAACCAATTCAGTGGATGGAGAGGTCCCTTCGTCATCAAACTGAAGCCTGACCATCAAAATAACAACCATATTGTTTTACCCTGTTCTTCCCTTACTTTCCCAAGGATGGGCTGTGGTTGGCCACTGACTTTTCTACGTCTACGTAATACCCTGCGAGCCACCACGAGGGTGTGTGGCAGGGGGTGAATATCACCAAACATGCACTATTTACATGCAACTAGGATATTTAATGAAGGCATGCTAGATAATAGGGTCACATGGTTAGTATCTACAAAATAAGAAAGGGATTAATGGTTGTTATTACTTGCATCATGCACTACAGACTACTCTAACTATATTTCACCTACCTATCCCTTTGTTACGCTGCCTATTGTTCTCTCTTATAGTACGCGGGAAAAATGACATTTTAAATCTATCGGTACGACAATCTATCTCTCTAATCTTGTTAATACGATCAAACCTATCATAATACGCAGGGGTTCTTAATATATATATCTAACGTCATCTGTGAACAAATCGGTTTCGAATTTACTTATAAGGTTTAACCTAAATTTGAACCTGCGTTCTGATAGTAATTCCCATCCTAGTTCTTATATTAAACTCGTAACACTTATACAATTATCATAAGGCCTTTAACAAACCTAGCGGATCTCCTTTGCACGCGCTCTAATTCTTTTATCAATCCTTCCTCGTACGGATCCCATATACTATTAACCCCCTCGTACTACGGCAGATTAGATCGCGTCAATACAATTAGAGAGCTAGATTGTTGAACCGATAGGTATAAAATGTCATTTTTTCCGCGTACCATTCGGGACCATAACAGCTGTGATCGTCGTCATGAATAGTTCGAATTGTGACAATAGGCAGACAGTAAATCTTTCTCTTTATATCCCTACGTTCTTATTTATGCATGATGTAAATATTGATATTCTTATTTATGCATGATATTTGAATATGTAGTAGTAGTCTTTGTATCCCTTGCATGTTGGAACGATTGAGGATAGAATTTTTCTTGGGTATTAGATTTTTAATTGGCGCTTTGCATGTGTGGTACGCGGGTTTCAATGTAATTTCAGTGTTCTACCATATCATTCATGCATGCCTGATGTGGAAGCACTCCCTGCCACACACCCTTTGGGTGCCTTGCAGGGTATGACGTAGATGTACTAGCGGCATATTCTAAATGAGGCCTGACAAGTGTCTTTTCCGTAAAACCAACACAGTATATATTTTCTTTCTTTTGACGAGTGTTACCAATAGTTACGGCCATTGGAGAAAAACATTTTAACTAATTTTGTCGTAAAAGTAACAGCTTTAAAATATTAAGACGATCATGCATCCATTATTAACTCGTGTGGATCAAGTCATTCAATTCCATTGCAAAGGACTAAATCTTCAAAACTAGAGGAAATTTAAGGATTATAGAAACTGTATGAGTTCTTTATGAAATGAAGTTCTGTATGAAAGTCTTTAACTTTAATGGAGGAGATGAGCCACGGATTAGCTACGCAACACAACGGGTCAGTGTTTCAACAAGTGCGACGAAACGAAGCTCACAGTCATGAGGTGCTCCCGTAGTTGAAACGAAGAAGAGATTACAAAAATGTTCCCGAGCCTGAATCAAGGGATTTCCCCGCGGGAATCCTGTACGCAGGACAACTCGCCGAACCAACCCACGACTCACAATGAAGCTCTTACCAGCGTACCCCACTTCACATGATACCCAAAGCCAGCGTCGAGGAAAGCGCTGGAGGGGAAGTAGGGGTTGGAGCATTTTGGCGGGAAAACACTCCGACGAGCAGGCACGCGCCAGGAGGCACACGATACGGGAAGGGGGGGGGGGGGTCAAAGTTCTGTGACGGAGAAGTCGAGAAAGCTGAGGGTCCAGGTGTTATGGGCTTAGAAATAGGCGGGAAAGATTTACGCCGAAGGAATTTCTATCCATGTGTAAGGCTGGTATCCTCAATGAAAATACATTTCTGGCAAACTTGATGCGTTCGATTCTTTTAAACACCGAAATGTGATACTTTGACGAGGGTTAACATTCTATTAATACCAAAATTTTCACCACCATTCACATCAGCCCGGCTAGCTCAGTCGGTAGAGCATGAGACTCTTAATCTCAGGGTCGTGGGTTCGAGCCCCACGTTGGGCGAACTTTTTTAACCTTTAATTTAGTAACCAGTTGCAAGCTAAAGTTGTTTTTTTTTACATTTATTATGGCCGGTAAGAGTTCTACTTTAGACTCTGGTTTACAGATAGTTTTTATTTCCACAGTGTGCTAAAGATAAGAAAACTTGCCATAATTAGGACAAGAAAAAGCAAAAATATGGTATTGGGCTATTCTGAAAAGCGGGGGGACCGTTTTCCAGGCTTTGGAGCAATAAGTTCTTTGACAAAGCCTGCTCCGAAATGGAATTCGAGATTGGTACGTGCGTCTATAAAGAATTCCTTGAAGTTTGCGAGAACTGAGCCAATATAGCAATAAAGAATACTTAAACGACTTAAGTCCATTTTCTGGCAAATGCAACCCGAACCTTAGGCCGCATGCAGATCTGCTTTCACTACTCGAATGTCAGGGATGACTTGTATTTCGAAATAATACCGGCCAGGGGTCATAGTTGACAGAAATCGCTTTTAGCCGAAAATTGTAGAAATTTCACTGTAATAATAATTTCTCAGTTGTTAACGGCTTTCGCCAATAACCAAGCAGTAAATAAATTTCGACCAGCCCACACTGCTATGTCCTGGGTGGGGAAAAACCCATCCAGGCGGAATTCGAACCCGCGAACTCCGGGCAGGCAGATGAGTACCTTACCACGCCACCACTGACTCCAACAACAAAATAAAAAATAATATACAGTTATGATAGAATGATTATAATAATACTTTGAGTGTACTGATTGAAATAAAACTAATCGAATACACAGAAAATTCAGATATGAAAAACTGAATGATGGTATGAAAAGCTGTCTTACAGCATCAAGTTCCACAAAAAAACTGCACCACATTTCATGACCTAGAGTTGGAGAAGAGAAGAAAAGCGTGTCACGTAGATTCCTCGGAGATTATGGCTAAGAAAAGCAACATCTGTGGACTAAAGAAAGGAATAAACGTTAAAAAAAGAACCTCTCCATTTACGGGCAACAGATAATCATTTATGAGGGCTTTTTCTTACATGCAAGGGGCATCGCGAACTCTCTTTTATATTCCTCTTGGTTGGATCTGTACCTACAACAGGGAGTCAACGCAAGACATCAAAAGAATGTAAGAAACAGTTAATTTAACGGGAAAGTCTTGCGACGCAAACTCAGAAGAGAGAAAAAGTTCATAAAGTCCAAAATGCTGACCCGATATATTGGCTTGAATGCCGTTCACGAGTCCCGCGCAATGAACCTATCAAGAAAAAAAAACTCATACCTATTGGTCCTGGGATGCCAGTGTTTATTTACTGGGGATACACGAGTGACACTGAAAACCAGGCCATCCAAAAGTGGGTGGAAGTTGCTTCATGTCCTCGGGGTTGGGTGAAGTGCATCTCCGGACCAATTTGAAGGATAAATCCGGATATCCCGGCCCACGGCCAAGTCACGTAAAGCTTCAAAAGAGCCTCGACTTGGAGATCTGAACGGGGAATCAATGGGTATTTTTAGCTCAAGAGGAAGGCACTTTTTCATGAGATCTTTAATATCTGAAGTGTATGCTCAGCCAGGAACCATTTGGCTGCGTTTCAAGAGTAAACTTGTTATCATCAATAAAGCAAAACCACGAGAATATTACCGGAATAAACGCTATTAAGTTAGAATGCTGGAAATTCGCAAAACTGATAGGTGCCTCGCTAAATGTTTTTCAATGAATCAATAACAATTGTGTTGACTATAATAATTTAATTTAACTTTAGCAATTAAAGAAGTTTAAATAGAATTTACTACGGAACACTATTATGTCTCATTATTATTGGGGTAATTAGGAGTATAGGCAAGGTGAGAAATTAAGTATTCCAAGTTAAGAAAGTAAAATATTAAGAAGGTATCCATGAACAGAGTTAACATTACACATTGCAAGACAGAGCTTTGCTTTGCCCGTAAATTATTCAACGAAGGAGCACTATACGAACAGCCACCACTTTTTAAGAGAAATGAAAAAGAGAGATCAGCAAATATGAAATTCAGGCGAATAAAACACACAGGGGAGAATCTGTTCGGAAACAAAAATACAAAAGAAAATAAATATAACATTGGCTTTCACGAATAAAAGCGTCTTCAAGCGTCGAAAAAGTGTCCGTATCTTGAAGAATACGTAACTCACCTATGATAGGTTATCTTTCAAGCAATATCGAAACACAAAAGACAGTAATTTGAAAGAAAACATATAAATTGCTTTTTCCCACATCGAGAATGGCAAGTTCAATGCATATGAAGATGCCGTTGAATTGATGCTTTACCATCGGTGTCTCTCGAGGAAAATGCCCCATATAATGCTCGCGTTACGAATTAACTATCAAAATATCCAACCCCCGACCCTCAGAGTAATATAATCGTGAAGATACGTTTCTGGGAAAAATATCAGAACTTGCGGCATTAGAATTGTACTCTTTGCCACTTTAAGGTAGTTTAAGTGAGATGTTTCCCTAGTCATAATGGAGACCACATTCGTATTTTACGTTTAAAATTCATCAGCTGTACAAAACATGAATTAAATATTGCATTATTAACGGTGCAAGGAAGCACTTATATGTAACTGGAATTCTAATTAAATAATAAAAAAATCTACCTAAAAGTCTCAAACTTGACTCATTTTTTCACGCGGCACGTTGAAAACTCCCTCACAGCAGAAGGTTTTTGTGACCCTGAAGAAATTAGTGCGGTGACCAAATGATTTATTTTCAAAGATAGATGAGAAAACATACAAACTATATACTGTAAATTTTTTACGAGATTATAGGGAATAGAACCTGCTCTGATTTCATCCAGTATTTGTACATTCTAAGATACATTCGTTGGTGCAAACAAATTATACCGCGTAACTCGGCCTCAACAACGCTTTTCCTCCAATTCTTCGAAGTATACCAATTCATCAATGTTGTTTGTAACTGTCTTCTTGTCTTGGGTGTATCACGTCTCGTCTGGTTGTATATGTCGAATTGTAATTCTAAAGGCCACTTCACACAGTATATTTTATTGTACAAACTAATGCATGATCTTCTTTATAAGAAACATTGTACCGTGTAATGTGGCAAATTGTATGACCAGCATAATGACTGAACGGGAAATGGAACCTGCGCTAATTCCATTAATTTTTTCCATATTCTACGATAAATTCGTTTGTGCAATACAATATACCGTGTTAATCGGCCTTAACAGCGCATTTACACTAACCCTTCGAAGTATTTACATCACTGTAGCCTGTAATTTTCATCTTGAGCAATCATGTCTCGTCATGGTTGTACACGTCGTCTTGTTATTATAAACGCCACTTCACACAGTACACTTTATTGTACAAACGAATGGATGACAGAATTAATAAGGAAAATTGTTCCCTGTAAAGCGGTCAAATGTATGATTGTCTATACTGGTAAGAACGAAAAGACGATAGTAAATTACCACACTATTAATAAGAACCGAACATGGTTTCGACACTTTATGTAATTCTCAAGGTACAAAAATTAAATTTCCCATTCTGTGTATACCCCTTAGCAAAACACAGGTACAGTCTGAAGGTGGAGAGGGTATGAGAGGGAACACACAGAGGTGGGTGAGTTCAAAGTGACGTAATAACCAATAAACAATAGAGGGGAAAAACATAAAAACTACTACTATTGTAGTAATAATGTATCCCACTATTGTTAACTGGTTATTACTTCACTTTGAGCTCTCCTGTGTGTTTTATTCGCCTGAATTTCATATTTGCTGATCTCTCTTTTTCATTTCTCTTAAAAAGTGGTGGCTGTTCGTATAGTGCTCCTTCGTTGAATAATTTACGGGCAAAGCAAAGCTCTGTCTTGCAATGTGTAATGTTAACTCTGTTCATGGATACCTTCTTAATAATAATGACTGAACGGGAAATGGAACCTGCGCTAATTCCATTAATTTTTTCCATATTCTACGATAAATTCGTTTGTGCAATACAATATACCGTGTTAATCGGCCTTAACAGCGCATTTACACTAACCCTTCGAAGTATTTACATCACTGTAGCCTGTAATTTTCATCTTGAGCAATCATGTCTCGTCATGGTTGTACACGTCGTCTTGTTATTATAAACGCCACTTCACACAGTACACTTTATTGTACAAACGAATGGATGACAGAATTAATAAGGAAAATTGTTCCCTGTAAAGCGGTCAAATGTATGATTGTCTATACTGGTAAGAACGAAAAGACGATAGTAAATTACCACACTATTAATAAGAACCGAACATGGTTTCGACACTTTATGTAATTCTCAAGGTACAAAAATTAAATTTCCCATTCTGTGTATACCCCTTAGCAAAACACAGGTACAGTCTGAAGGTGGAGAGGGTATGAGAGGGAACACACAGAGGTGGGTGAGTTCAAAGTGACGTAATAACCAATAAACAATAGAGGGGAAAAACATAAAAACTACTACTATTGTAGTAATAATGTATCCCACTATTGTTAACTGGTTATTACTTCACTTTGAGCTCTCCCACCTCCGTTTGTTCCCTCCTATACTCTCTCCACCGTAATTATCTGAATGACTGAATGGGAAATATAACCTGCTCTAATTCCATTCAGTTTCTTTTTATATTATATGATATATTCATGTAATTCACATTTCGGAAATTCTTAGGAGGAATATGAGGAGTTTTAAAAACAGGAGGGCGTGTATGAAACAGTGTATGGGGGTAAATGAGGCAAAAGAGGTTTGCAAGGATATGTCAGTATGGAGGAAATTATTGAAGCAGAGTTAGGTGTACAACTATGTATTAATGAGTGAAACATTTTGACTGTGCCTACTCTGGACGGGAACGGCGTGATGGGTATGTATGTAGGTAACATACCGCTTGTGCTGTGCATGTTGGTGAAAATTAAATGAACATTATAGTGAATGTCTGTGATCAAGTGTCCATCGAATGTTCATTGTACATCGATACATTCATGACATCGTGCAATAAAATATACCGTGCACAGCGGACTTAACAGCGCTTCTGCTTCAATCCCTTGAAGTATTTTCATCACTGTGTCCTGTAACTGTCATCTTGTCTTGGATGTATCACATCTCCGCCTTGGTTGTATATACCTTCTTGAAATTCTAAATGGCACTTCACACAGTACATTTCATTATACAAACAAATGCATGACCTCTACTATGAGGAAAATTATGCCGTGCAAAGGAAATTGTATGCTTATCTGAAAGACTGAACGGGAAATAGAACCTGCTTTAATTTCATTAAATATAGTGCACTTTATTGTATAAACGAAAGCATGACCTATTTTATAAGGAAAATTGTACCTTGTAAAGAAGCAAATTTTATGGCTATATGAATGACTGAACGGGAAATAGAAGCTGCTCTAATTTAATTTATTTCCAAGTACATTCTATGATACATTTGTTTGTACAATAAAAAGTCCGGCCTTATGAAATTTGAACGAGGCAGTGAGAGAGACACGAAATGAAAAGAATGTATGTTATCGGCATGATTGAACTGGAAATTGAACCTGCTCTAATTTCATCAATTTTCTTGCACATTACATGAAATTACATCGTTTGTACGATAAAAAGTATCGGCATTTAAAACAAAAGGAAAATTGAACGAGAGAGTGAGAGAGAGAGACATAAAATGAAAAGAATGAATGTTATCGGAATCACCGATCGGGAAAAAGAACCTGCTCTAATTTAATTTATTTCCAAGTACATTCTATGATACATTCGTTTGTACGATAAAAAGTACCGGCCTTTAAAAGTATTGAACGAGGGAGTGAGAGAGAGACACACAAATGAACAGAATGTACGTCATCGGAATGACTAAACGGGAAATAGAACCTGCTCTAATTTAATTAATTTTCAAGTACATTCTATGATACATTCGTTTGTACGATAAAAAGTACGACCCTTGAAGAAATTTGACGAAGGAGTCAGAGAAAGAGACATGAGATGAAAAGAAGAAACCAGCCAACTCTTTTCCGCTCTCGAAGAAGCCCGGCACTGTATCCCGGACCTCTTAAAACGACCGCCGCACGGACGGTACCACGGTCTGCAGGGCCGACCTTAAAAGCCCTCCCGCCAAGTCGAGAGAACTGCACGGGCGCCCTCAATTAACCCGCGATTCCCGACTCTCCACCACGGCCTCCGGGCGAACGTATAGAGTGAAAAATAAAAAAAAAGAAGCGCGAAGACCGTATTTCGGGGCGAACCGACGACTACATAGACCCATCGGGAACCGACTGGCACAGAAAAAGAAATGATTCGCCCGGCGCAATAAACATGTTAAGTCCGAGTGGGATCCCACTGTCCCGATGAAACGGCAGGGAGGGAGAGAGATGAAAAAAAAACAAAAGAAGGCAGACGAGGGAATAAAAAGATAGGGGGCGGAAAAAAAAACCTACGAGCTCAGGGAGAGGGAGAGATGAAGAGGCCGTCGTGGGGGGAAAGAGACATCAGCTGTCCAGCACACATCTCCACATTTCACGTCATCCCCATTTGGCGATGTCCAATTGTCTCCGGCCTCCGAACTCGTAATCTCGTTCCCTCAAGACCCTCACCCCCAATATCCCAGCCTCCCCTCATCCCTTTATCGAGCATTGTACACCCCTACAGTCCGTTTCGAATTTCTGCTCACCGAGTGACAAACATAGGCCTTGTTCCGATCCATATTGAGGAGTACCGGCCGCACTAAATTTTCCTACGTTCAGGAAGTGACGTCTCGTATTCTACCTTTGGACTAACTTCATGTATTTTGTCCTCATCTACACGTCCATATTTTGTGCTTTTAATCTGGTATTCAAAAGCTTGCGTATGTCAACTAGCGAAAGCAGAATTTCTTTAGGCCTTGTTTCAGTTCACGTTGACGTCACGTTTTCAAAATTTGGACCGACTTCACGTATTTAGTGGTTATGTACATATATTGTGCCACTAATTTTCAATCGGTGACGCAAGTCCCCAGCGAAAGTAAAATTTTTTTAGGCCTTGTTCCAGCTCACGTTGAGGCGTACTAGCCGAACTAAATTTCCCCACGTTCAGGAAGTTACGTCTCGTATTCAAACTTTGGACTAACTCTACGCATTTCGCCCTCATCTACATATTTTGTGCTTAGACAATAGTTTTCAATCGGTAAAGTATGTCACCAGCGAAATCATAATATCTTTAGGCCTTGTTCCAGTTTACGTTGAGGCGAACTAGCCGTACAAAATTTTACCACGCTCAGGAAGTGACGTACCGTTTCAATTATTGGACCAACTACACGCATTTTGCGCATAACTCCATATTTTGCGTATGAATACTGGTATTCAATTGGTGTAGTATTACGTCAGCGAAAGCAGAATTTTTAGTCTTATTTCGGTTCAAGTTGAGGCATGCTCGCCGTACTCATTTTTTTCCACATTCAGGAACTGACGTCACCGTTCCAGCTTTTGGACCTACATCACTTATAATAATCTGCTATTATGGACTAGCACGAAGCAAAGCTTATTAACCGGCAGTACCAGTCGTAATAATCCATCATGGCGTCTTCGCGAAGCTGCAGTAAACGTTTAAGTCAATTTTTTAAATACACTCAAATTGACTAAATGTGAATTTATTCTTCAAGTTTTGTGAGAAAATAATATGAACTCTTAAGTAACAAATACCGACGAATTGAAAACCTATTTGTGTGTCACCTGTTAACAAGATAGTGCAAAAACTATACCATGTATTTGGTAGGTGGTGAACAATTCTTTATTTTCTTGGCCTTATCCTGTCATAATAACAGCAGTTCAGCCTCGCTTAAATTTATTTGGCAGGAATTTTACTTTTTTGTGACATAATTCATCATTTATTTCAGTCTCCCTGCGTGTCTTCGTCGACAGCGCTCATGAACGCTTACCTATATGTTATTGTTTTTACATCGGCGGCGACCGCATCCACGTACGAGCGCTAGCTATCCGTTCCAATCAGAGTCATCTACATGCCGCCACCACAACTATACTTGATAATTGTTGATAATATACTTGATAATTAGACTCTGGTTTCAATTAGTTAGAACACCCCAAACAAAACTAGGCTACAGTACATGTTACGTCTTAAGGGCTGTGCTGGATTGGAACACGGCCATTATATCTCAAAAACCCGGAAAAGATATTTTGGTACACTTGAAACTCCTTCACAATGGAAAGTTTTTTTGATTCTGAAAAAAAAATCAGCGGTGAGAAACGGAATTATTTAAAAAAAATAGTTAATAAATATATAAAATACACATCGTTAATTTTTTGACAAGATCAAGGCGTTAGAAATTCCTCATGTTTAACATTTAGTCTCTCTAGAATGCATGCACGTACCATTTACCAAGTAAAACGGTTTGTATTTTTTGGAAAATACCTCGGAAAGTAGTGCGGTATGGGCCTACTATTTTGGTATCATTTGAAGAGTTGGATTCTTTCCTTAAAAGAGAACTAACTTATTGTGTATTAAGTGCAATGATATATCGATCAAACAACGTTAAACTGCTATAGTTTAGTCCGCAACGTTGACTAAACCAGACCAATATCGCCATACTGGCGTTATTACCCCCCTACGGATTTATAATTATCATAATTTATCATGAAGATTATAATTGCAAATAAAAAATTATTCCTATATTCCTTATATTATAATAATAATAATTATATATTCCTACATGCGAAAGCGAATAATCCTTCATTGAATAGAATTGAAAGGAGAGGAGAAATTTCCCTCCCTCTGGAGGTCGTTTCTGGTCTGTGTATGTCCGCAGACCTTCCCCATCCCCGATCCAAATGAGTTACCCCCCCTTTTCCCCTCCCATCTCCGATACTGCACGAGGATCCATAAAAACGGGGACGGGCGAACCGCTCTTCAGATCGGTTCCATTGAGGCACTCCGGGCTCAGCGGTGGGATGGAGGGGGGAAGAGGAGGCTGCAAAACCTCCTCTCTTCAAAGAACGGATGGATATATACACGCATCGCATCTGCGAGCACTTCCACAGCACCGCAATGGGAATGGATGGGAAACTCGTGGAAAACATAACGTCATATTTTCGGCAAGAGGATACAAAATCAATAGGATGGCCGACACAGTAACGCCGCAGTATCCAATAAAACACCCAGTGAGCTGAAAAACTCGCTCTCACCGATGCTCATGAATATATTCCTCACGGGAATAGAAAATAGGCGAACCTAATATTCTAGCGTTATATTTAGCTTATCTATTATACGATACACTGATTGACTTCTTCAAGACTGGTTGTGCTACGAGCCCAAACGGAGCGGAAGGCAGTGGTAAGTCATTTCACCACTCGAAGCGACTGTGTTGGAAGCAGTTAGAAATGGTCTCTGACTGATCCTCCAAACTAAAAAACCTTTATTCCCTTTTCGTAGCATTCTGAAAGTTCCGCAGCCCACGTCCCAAAATCGTCCTCAGCACAGCACCAAAAACTACCCAGCAGAAAAGTGTTTGAGTTGGAAGCAATCAGGAACGGTCACTGACTGTACTCCAAACTAAACAACCTTTCTTCCCTTTTCGCAGTACTAAGAAAGTTCCGCAGCCCACGTACCGAAATCGTCATTAGCGCAGGGCCGGTAACTACTCATCCGACCCGGTTGGGTGCCTTCGGGATCTCGCATTGTTCAAAGCCTGAAACGCTTGCGGGTAAAAATGGTCGAAAAATGGTCTCATACTGATTACACTTCTTCCCCTTCTCGGTATTTTATGAAAGCTCCCAAGCTCACGCCCTAAAATCGTCCTCAGCGCAGCGCCAGTAACCACCCATCCGACCCGGTAGGGTGCACGCGCAGGACCCCCCCTCCCCCTCGTTGAGAAAGGCCGAAACGCTTGCATGAGGAAATTGCAGACGAGGGAGCTGCAGATGCAAGATTGGGGTATGAGAAGGAAAAGAGCGGAAAAGTTGATCGTGATGGAGAGGAGAGACCGAGTTAAATGGGAGGGAAGAATGGGGGGGCATTAGACCGGAGGAGCAAGGGAGCGAAGGAAGGAAGAAGACGACGGGAGAAGGGATACGAGAAGAGAAGCGGGAGCGAGGAAAGGGAATTAAGGGATGAGAAAGGAGAGAAAAGAGGAAGAGGAGATGACTTTGGGAGTAATTACAGGCAAGAGGAAGAAAGTCAAGTTTCCCCTCGCTCGCTGAAGGCTGACGCCGAGGAGAAAGGATGCCGGGGGTATTAAAGGGTTGGGGCGAGATGGCACTTGCCACAAAAGGGTATGATCCGACAGAGGAGCCGAAAAAAAGGGTACACGACGAGAGGAAAAAGGGTGCAGAGGGAAGCTAATGTTTCACTTTGACGGCAGGGTGAATAAAAAAAGTCGAGATCGACAGTCTTTTACGTCGACGCAGCACGGGGAGAGACTTGGGCTGCCAACGTAATGGTGCCGAAATTGACGAAAGAGAGGTCACATTTGAAGTCTGAAAGCCCATGGTCTCTCATATAGTCAAAGTCTAATGGTAGCCGCGGCTTAGGAGCAGGAGTAACCCGAAGCTCCAAATTTTTTATTCAGTTTTTTAATCGTAAACGGAAGGAAAATGTGGTCGACTGAGAACTACGTTGGCATATTCAACCACTTATTATTATCAATAATCTCGCGAGACGGGACTTTAGTGTAAAGTAACATTCAAGGTCTAAATTCACTATTCATACTTGTAATTACCCCTTTTGAATTTATTACTTATTCTTCGAAATTCACGAATCCTTACAAAAAATAGATTTAAATGTTGCAGACTGCACACGGTGAAATTTCAGCACCTTTTAAAGAACAGCAAATATTACTCTGAGTATTCGGACTATAGTTTATTTTGTTGTGCGCGATTTCGACGCTAAAGCGCCATTTTCAAGACCTTTCACTTAAGCCTGTCACACAATATACTTGGTCCAGCATATGAGCCAGTATTGCTACAAAGGCTTCCGCGGTTTTCTTTTTTATCGGGAATTTTCGGGTTCTCATCGCGTTAATTCATTTTTATGGACGACTGTTTCGCCGGCATTCCAGTCGGCTTCATCAGGTCCTAAACTCTATTCACATTATCGTAGATTAGTTGTTGATGATTGTTTTTGAGTTATCTAAGGAAATAAATGGTTTGAATTAAGATAGTGGGCATATAGATCTGTATAATGAATAGTGTATAGTACGTCAATGTTGGAGTAATCAGAAGTGTTTCGAATTGCAAATAAGAAACTGATTGTTCTCAGCCTGGACATGCAACTAAGCTATTACACGACGACGAAAAACCTAGCAGTTAGGACCAGGAGAAGCCGACTGGAATGCCGGCGAAACGGTCGTCCATAAAAATGGTTCAAAGCGGGGAGAACCCGAAAATTTGCCGGCGTCGGTGGCGGCGGGGTTAAGTCCTCGCCTGCCAAACCGAAGGTCGCGGATTCGAGTCCCGCCTGGTTAAGATATTTTCACCTCCCTGGAAATGGTTGTGTGTGTTCGCCCATTGTTAATCGTTAATCACCCGATGTAAAAGGCCTTTGTTGTGCTGTTTTCGGGAGTGTGAATATAAATAAAAGTAAATTACCAATAAAAAATATGATCTGGTATGCTAGGAAGTACCAAATACTGAGGACGGAATCTACACATTCAGAATTGAACTGCAGAATGATTTAAACCCTCCTGTAAGGTTTCACAGAGCCATTGAACGTGTGCTGTCGAGGAAGCAGAATACTAATTCTTAGAGTACCGCATATCTGCTATAATTTCAAACTAAACACTGTACGGAAACAAACCACTGAAACAGCAGTTTCTACATGGTGCTCAGATCACTGTAAAAGAGTACTTAAATTCTATTTCTTGAGGTTTAATCACAAGTTTTTGGTCATTAACTAAGTTTTCCGCTCGTGCATTCTCGAACTAAGATGACACTGCTTCACATAAAAAAATTGAGGATCTGGATGACTAAATAATTTGAATGAAAACAAGATAAATAATTTCAATGATCATTGAAAAAGATGCAAAAGAGAACACTCGGTATTTTTTCCACAGTTTAAGAATTATTCAACAATCTTCCCATTCCTATCCTCTGAATTTAAAAAGTCATTCTATTATATATTTTTGAACATTTTCAAATGAACCTAGGTGAAATCGAAGGAAATACTACACTAAGAAGAAGTGATGTCAATGGTTTCAGGTTCAACTTAGCGGATGTTCCATGTAAATAACGAAAAAAGGAAAACTTTATTATAAAATTTTATTATTAACTAAGAGGGTTTATCAATTGGTCTTTATATATAATAAAGAAGAATGAGACAGAAGAAAATATATACGTAAAGTCGACTAAATATTTCCGATCGGAATTGTACGTAAAAGACTTATGGTCCATGGAGAGCAGCAGAAGATCAGAGGAAAATGTCAGTATTTCATTTCATCTCGTGTGAATGAACAAGATATGCTAATTACTGTTCCAAACAGGCGTTTTC
The DNA here is from genome assembly GCA_963169105.1 of Ceriagrion tenellum. Classification (NCBI taxonomy): domain Eukaryota; kingdom Metazoa; phylum Arthropoda; class Insecta; order Odonata; family Coenagrionidae; genus Ceriagrion; species Ceriagrion tenellum. Next base: position 88,037,786 of record OY720634.1, read on the forward strand.
AACATAAAACTGCTCTCCTCATCCGTCCTATTTACGATTTTGGTATCAGGGCCAACGCAGAGACACTATTTTAAACTCTTTTCCAGGCTGGAATCCGAACGGAAATCAGAATTTGATGAATTCTCGGTAATCGTGTGCGTTATGTACTGCCTACTCCCACCCTGCTTTCCCATCGATTCATTGAAAGCGATGAAAATAGGAATTTCAAAAATGGTACACGGCTTTACGTAACCCTGCGCTTATTGCGATGCGGACCATTCCATTAAATGAACTGAAAGGTCACTCGTAAAAATTGCAATAACCAAATAACCAACCGATGATGCACTTGAAAACTAGAGCGTCGCAAGTACTGTAAATTAATACCTTTGAAGAGATCCAAGAGAAGACCTCTAGGGTGACAAAAATGTAATTTCAGACGAAATGTACACATGTTGATAGCTTTATAGGCCAATTACAGTAGAAGATCGATAACCTGAAATATGCAACACCGGATGCGTTCCGCATATACGATATTTCCGGTATTCAGCTCGCTTTCCTCTTAGTGGGCATTGCGACTGGAAAATCTGTTGTAAGTCCTCGTTTAAGATGCAATGATCAAAGTGGTAGTAAGCAATGTGAAAAACAAATATTTATATTACTATATTTTTTAACATAAAAATACATAAGCCATCACCAGGGAGAGTATAAAAAAAAAGAAATAAGATACTCTCTTTAGTTAAGGAAAGAGCGAATTCCTTTCCTTGGGTGGCACCATTGGGGTCGAAACGAATCCAAAAAGTGCTATCAGGTGGCTTTTTCAACCACAAAAATGCCATCACTGCCTTGGCGCTACGTACAAAAATGAGATTGTCAAGAAGAATTCCGTGGTTTTCTTGAAATTTACAATTTTTCTGGTTCTTCCTGCTTCGCAGCATCTTTATGGACAAGCATTGCACCGTAATTCCAATCCGCATCATCAGAATTAAAGCCAAGGATATGATGAAGTGTGCAGAAGAGTAGAAGAGGAAAGAACCATATGGGACACCATACAGAAAAGAAGAACATGAAGGATTGGACACACCCTGAGACACAATGGATTTGTGAAGAACATAATCGAAGGCAAAATAGAGGGAAAAGCCCCCAGAGTAAGATCAAGGAACAAGTTCATGGACCAAATAAAGAGGAGAGTACATAAGAAGAGATACCAGGAGGTAAAGGAACTAGCATTAGAGAGGGAAAAGTGGAGGGCTGCAGTCAACCAAACCTAGAAATGAACGACCAACGAAGATCATAACATCCGAATGTTCAAAAGAGTTATTGGCACATATATATACGACTATGGTCCGTTAGTATCCGTTAGGATCTAACCCGAAGCGCTCCAATTGGCTGAGGAGTCGGACGTTCTTGGATTGTTGAAAAACCATTTGAACGTAGACGACAGCGTATAGTCATCATCCCCGTCAAAGTTATTTGGACTCATAGCGATCGCCTCCGGACAAGATCTTAACAGATATAGAACGTACCAGATCCCTCTACATAGCGGCCTACAAATCTCCTGAACATTCAGACCTTTGATGCCGACAGGCATACAGGCAAAACTGTTGTCCGCTAATATGCTGCAACGTGGGAAAAACCAAGAAAAACTTAAATTATAAAAAATTACGATTGCAATATTCTTGAAAACGTACCGTTATTTAGACACTTTCATCGTTTAGAATTCCGAATTATAGATCTTCTGCTGCATTGCAACACCATCTGGTGTATGACATATACGATATTTCCGGTATTTAGATCGCTTTCCTCTTAGTGGGCATTGCGACTGGAAAATCTGTTTTAAGTCCTCGTTTAAGATGCAATGATCAAAGTGGTAGTAAGCAATGTGAAAAACAAATGAATGAAGACATGAAATTGATATAATTCCCAGATAGAAAAAAAAACACCATTCAATGTACCAAGAGGTTTCCCTAAGTCAGACCTCAAGTTGAGCATTAAATAGTAAGAGCAACTGCCAAACCTAAAAGGCCCAAAACAATACCAAAGATAGCTAAATTTTTAACTTTCTTTATGGCTTTCCATTTTTTCTTCCTTCGGTTTACCTGACTTCCCAGGTCCCTAAGTGGATGGCTAGATCCCTTTCTATATGAAATAATCTCTCACCCATCCAACAATAGAGAAACTAAAAATTGGAATTCGTGATAGATTATACGATTTGGCGAGTTTAAAAAAAAAAGAGATATCTAGAAAAGCATTTTTGTTCAGGATTTATCACCGACAATAAATAACGTTCAAAAGGAACGAGCCATACAGGATCAGAGAGAAATAATTTATTTTTCCCTCAATATCATTCAGATGAAGGTCAAGAGCATTCGGAATCGTTTTAAGCGAGCATTGAGGGAAACATGCACTGCGGCATTACTGGAAGTCGAGAGAGGTCGGATAAAACCAGCGAGTCATTGGATAACGCTCAAGTAGGACAGTTTTTGCACATGAAATCTGCAGTGGGCTCTTACGGTAATTCGGGAGTAATTAAATAAAGCAAGAGAATATTAACTACGTCTGTATAAACTTGGCAGAAAGAAAAAAATCTACTTTCAGTGGATTCTGGATTAAAAAATACCAATAATAGGTACGATAGGTACTTTTATATCGTATACACCGCTGTAAGAAAGAATTGTTAACGTAAAAAAATGATGATTTTTGAAAATAAATGAAGCTCGATATTTTACTCAGGTACCAACATAGCCAACCAGGTAAGGTAGGATTAAATAGAAATCAAGAAAATTTACCTAGATAGTCACTTCATAAAGTATCGCGACACACTACGCTAGCAGTTCGTATAGGTCGACTGTCGAAGCTCAAAGTACGTTGGCCATCCTGGGTCGTCTTCGGCGACTATGAGAATCGTCGGGTACACTACGATATATATTCTAAGGCAAGTGGGACTAAACACCGACAGTGCTATCGACTTCGTCCGCGTTGGAAAGCTGACTTGGAAATGAATAAACTGCGGGAAGGAAGGGTATTCGCAAGCCAGAGGCATCGTAATCATACTCGGCAGTTATCTTACGAAGACGAAAATGGAAAGAGCTCCTCTTCGCGAAACCAGCCCAACCCAGCGCGCTCTGATGGTGGGCTTGGTGAGGGGCGGGCGCCGAGTCAAGAGTCATAGATATCATAATTTTCCATTAGGCGGGGGCAACTTAAAATATCAGCCTGTAATGCAAGAAAGGCTCACCAGTTCGCATAGTCTAGTCGATAGCAGTGCCCATTCTCCTTCATGCATAGGTTAGAGCTCGTATTTACGTGCATTTGGCTCTTCTTCGTTTTACCTTCCCCCGATTTCACTCGCATAATCACTCAACTCCATTCAAAATTGCCTTTTCACCACATTCCCCTTCTTACTTCTTTAACCGAATCTGTCTTTCCTCTCCTCTGAACGAGAGAGAACTCCCATAATGCAGTCCCACTTAACCTGGCGCTTTGTCTCATGGAAAATGAAAAGTGTACCTGCAAATTCTCTTAGCTACCAGTGACGGCCCAGGATAGCCAACGTGCTTCGGGCTTCGACAGCCGACATATACGATCCGCTAGTCAAGCGTGTCGCGATACTTTTTGAAGTGATTGTACATGTGCAGGGCCAAATAAAACAAAAAATATTTCACTTTTCGTCTCAGCATGCACTCTACCCTTCATCATCCTCACTCATCCTATTGTCCATCTTCCCTTTCTCACTTTCCCAACATTCTTCCCTCAATCACAGTCTTAAGCGACCCTTCACCGCTTAAGGTAGTTTGAGCGATACAGATCCCTGATCAAAATAAAGACCATATTCGAAATATACCTTTTAATTTTAGCAGTTGTAGGGAGAAAAAATTAAATAATAAATTTGATTCATTTTTTCACACAGTACGTCAAAAACTCCTTTACAACGGGAGATTTTTGCGATTCTGTAAAAAATCAATTTAGAGACAATATGATTTATTTTCAAAAATAGTCGAGAAAACTTACAAATGACACCTTGTTAATTTTTTGCGAGATATAGGTGTTAGAAATGCCTCACTGTTTACATAAGGTCTTTATGGAGAGCATACACGTACCACTTCCCATGAAAAAGGGCTGGTATATTGGCTTTTTGGAAGGGTGAGATATTTTTCTTTAAAATAAGACTAAATTCATTGATTTCTTGATGGTGAAATGATATTTGCCTCAAACTACCTTAACATAGGCTCTACCGGAGATTCCTGACAGTACAGCGGACAAATATCAATGTAAGCAAAAAAACATGAACGAGCTTTTAACTGTAACTGTTTATGATAATTAGCGAAAAGTCTTGGGAAATAGAATGAAAATAGATTACAAGGAACCCACCTCCTATTTTTTAAAGCTATTAGCGTATTGCTGACGTAATTGAAGTCAATATGCGATAGCTCCATGCAAATGGCGTTGCAGTCGGCTCCCACGGCTTGGAAAATGTGGCATTTTAAAAATATATTCGTGGAATTATCTGCATATTTTGTTTCTCAATTTTGGTTTTTCAACAGGTAGCCCGTTTCATCAGCGAAAGCAGGATTTTTAAAATGAATAAATAAAAATGAGTAACATAGTACTTGTCTTGACTCACAAGGTGAAGCCAGAGCCACCTGAAGGGATTCCGGGCACCCGGGCCGGAAGGAAGGGCAATAGGTATTATTTGTGAAAAATCTCTTAAAGTAGTTGGACAAGGGGCTGATATTTTAGTATCTTTGGAAGAGTAAGACATTTTTCGCCAAAATGAGACCAAATTCATTGATTTCTCGGTGAAATGACATTTCGCTCAAACTATCTTTAGGTAGCACTGGCATGGCTATACGAGTCAAGAGAAATACTAAATTACACATACAATTTAGTTAAAAAATCAGTTACCTACTGAAGACCAATATTGAGGTACATAAAATTTGCAGACTATTTCACAAATTTATTTTTATAGACCACATTTTTCCAGCCTCAGGAGCTGACTCCAGCGCCATTAAAATGGAACTTCCGCATTTTGAATTCAATCACGGCAGTAGTTTGCTTATAACTTAAAAATAATAGGTGGTAAGATGCCAATACCTTATTTTTATCAAGATCTCCAGGACTCCAGGACACTTTGTCCGTCTTGAAACATTCTTTAACATTGAGAGGGAAACAGTACCAGTTAACACTGGTAAGAGCTGGTAACTGGTCAAGAGCTGATTAAGTTGTGAAAAATCACATGGCATTGAGAAAAAAACAGGATATTTGGAAACAAAACAATGTTTCAAGACGGACAAAAATCTTACGTAAATTGGTTCCAGACCCCCTGCTCACCCTACGTAAGACATTATAGCATCATCCCAACCCTCCCAACCCCCAAAAACGTCTTACGTAATACTTGAATGGCCCCTTTATACGGCTGGAGCCCTAAGACCACCTGCCACACGCGGTCGCTCGCAGGGAGGTGGGTAGCTGTAGATTATCTGGGGGAAGGAGGAAGTGTGGAGGGAAACACGACGTCGGCATTAAATTTCTATTAATCAGCATTGGTCGTTCAATCCCAGGGTTGGTTAACTGCAGTCCTCCACCCTTCCCAATCCAATGCCCCCTTACTTCCCTTACTCAAAGGTCCCTTACTTCCTGGACCCATTATGTCTCAGGGTGTGTCCAACCCACTTCGACAAAATACAAGTAGGGATCGGGATTTCTACAGAAAAATCTGCATCACTACCGGGATTTGACTCTGGGCCACAAAGGAAGGGTAGCCAGTACTAAAGCCACCAATCGACCCGAAATCCCTCCGGTATAAATTCAGTCAAGACAGACGAAACTGCTCCCTTAAAGTATGAAATACGGTCGAGTAAACTCGACAACAAGACTGCTTGACTCTCTCCTCCAACTTGGCCGGCCTATTTAGAAAAAAAAGTATCTGTTGCTCACAGTAACCTTCCAACCGTGGCTAAGTCTCAGAAAACGGCTCAAAGGAAACTGCACGCTCCAGACTTACGCAGGCTTGAGGAGAAACCCTAATGCTCCACAAGTGGCCAACGTGTCTCTTGAATGGATACATTTTAAAAGCCCTCTTCCCTCTCTCTCCAATTGAAACCAGAAAATAATGCTAAGGAAGTGCGCCACTACTTAACCGTAATTGCAGTTAAAGATAGCCAGCCAGAGAAAGAGAAAAGCAAAGATTTCCATAGATGATGCACAAGCTAAACGATAACACATTATGAAAAAACGACCTGGATGGAGCCATAATTTCAAAAATCACTTCATTTCCCATTTCAGAGCTGCCCAATTCACTGTTTATGAACTTGGGACTAAGTTTTTTATGGCCCATACGCTTTGAACAGCACATTGGAGAGTTTAGTTTTAATTCTATGCATCAATATTTTCTCTGCCCCGTTAAAATAAAACGTGCGCTTTCAGCTGGCTACCCATATCTTTCATCATCTTGTAATATGTCAAACTCTTCCCTATTTTCGTTTTTTTGCAGAATTTCATGTCTGGAAATATTGTATATTCTGAACAGAGCTGATATTTCTGACTTCGTCCCGTTTATTTAATTATTTATAAACCATACGGGCAAAATTAGGATGAATCAATCAAGAGTCTTAGAAAATTTAATTTTCACCTTGGTATTTCCGTATATTTTTACCAACTGATGGTTTTTCAACAAGGCTACAGTTGCATAAACTGAGGCGTGCCCTCTCTTGAATCAGAGTTTATTTATAACTTTTATGTATTTCCTTGATTTTAATTTCACGGAAAAAATCCCGCATCGCCAACACGTAAAGGCTCTAAATCAATTTCTCATCTGGTAAGGAGATTAATAAGGTTTAGCTGATTAGCTGATTAACTCCATAATATTCGTCACTCACTCTGCCATGTACCACTAAGAGAATGTTTAGCACGATCCCTGCATAACTCTTGCACCTCGTTCACGTAGTTGCATTGCACGTTGATTCAATAGTTTCTCTAGCATTGGTAGCATACTTATAGCTCAGTGAATGTTGATGAAAGTTAATTTTACACTACACCTATGAAATACCGTGAAAGCCACCACTAGGGTGTGTGGCACGGGGTGATTCCACACCAGGCATGCAACACTCATCCCAGTTCAAAGCAGAACCGCGAACGTTCCCCCGAATGCCAGGCGCAGAACAAAAGCAGTCAGGACAACGGTACGCAGTCAGAACATAAACTAGGAGAGTGATACGTGGAAGAACACTATTGTGCATGTCGGTGATAAATTACTCCCTGCCAAACACTCATGAGGTAGCTAGCAGGGTAAAATGTAGATGTAAAATTACTAGATTAACTTCTCATCTGTTTAGTTGATGGCATGTTTTAAAAAAAATTAATGAATGTCCAAAGAATCTGATTCTCCCAGATTCTCACATGCAGATAATTCTCATCCGATGAAAACAAGTACAGTAGCAACTCGATAATACGAAGTTGGCGGGAACGAAAAATCGGCACTCCGTATTTTCGAGTTTCATATTTCCGAACCTTTTTAATAAATCGCGAAAAATATTTCCCCTCCCCCCCCCTGACTTCTCTGGTCTTTGAAAACGTTTTAAAACGATTTATAGTCGTTATTCGAGTAAGTATTCGAAATAATGTCTTTAAATAATAAGCTAAATGTCACAAACGTTGTGAAATAACTATCACCACTTAGTTCCCTATGCAAATGATTTTTAGTTTGATATCATTTTCTTTGCAAAATTTTCGCCCTGTTTAGAAGACGTATATAAAGCAAGTTCTGCATTTTTTATGAGACTTTAGCTTTGTTGATCTGCGGCTAATCAGGACGTGCAACTGGTATGGGCGTTGTTTCTAACATCTACACAGTTAAGACGGTATCTGGCCCGACCGCGCTTCCAATCACCCTTTCTTTAATCGCTCAATCACAGATAAAATGAGCAAAAGACTCACTCTAGTTTAAAAAATCCTTCACAGGTCATTGTTTGTGGTTTCTTTCCCGTCAACTGCTGGATATATAAACTCGAGAAGAAATTATATTTCGTTCCAATTACTAATCGCATGACGACAAATTGGGCGTGATCCGGAAATTTTCCACATCTTAATCGTCTCGGAGTATACTAAGTTTCCGGTTCTAAATGGCGATATTTTTTGGACCGATGGCATATTTATGTGGAGGTCGTGGAGAATAATAGCAAAGAAAATAGAACCTCAGATCATGGTTCGTGGAGAAAGAACGAAAGCTTCAACTGCCGCCCAGGACATGCCTTCGCTTGCAATGACGGCGCTTCACCAATCCAATTCTTATCGATCTTTCCAAGGTCTACGCAGTCAAGACAGTAGCTTGCCCGACCGTGCTTACAATTGCCCTTTTTATCGCTCAATAATAGGAAAAAAGAGCAAAAGACTCAGTCCATTTGAAAAATCCTTCTCAGGTTATTATTTGTGGTTTCTCCCTCGTCGCCTGCTGTATGTACTAAATTGGAAAGAAATATTATTTCGATCCAAGCCAAACGGTTTCACCGCTCATTGAAGTTCGAGTAAGGGACATAAACTCATGACCAAGTTCCTTTTCACTTCGCTGATTTGTGCTCATAGTTCTCTTCGGCAAAACTCGGCCAGGGTTATTTCTTTATCCTTCTATGCATAATCTCTTCGCGTCGCAGGTGTTATGCTGAACGCCATTAATTCCAATTAAGTCCTTAAATGCCAACATCGGTAAGCTAAAACATAGAAGCTAATGAAATACCTCGTATTATAAAAGTGATATCCGAATCACTCCACGATTTTCGGAACTTTTTATACACAATAGTGTGAAAGAGAAACTTCATCGTAAATGAGCATCGTGGAGATATTCCAGATCCAGCGTTCTCCATTCCATTGCATAGTTATTTTCTTTCCCCTCAGCGACTTACAAGACTGCTTAACTGATCACTAACAAGACTGCTATGCTTGACTTTGCTGTGGAGCATAAAACACGAAAACGAAATAGCACTAACTGTTTGAAGCGTAACTTTGTAAAATTTACTCAAGGGGAACTTTGGAAGAGGTAGGGGTCACGGAAAAAAATCTGCCGCAGCTGAGGCTGAAACCTAGCTCCTTTCTGTGGTCAAATCCTGATAACGGCAATAGGTTTTCGCAGAGTAGTATTTCCGTAGTTAGATCCTTCTAAACGTCGGGTGATATTGAAATAGAGCACATCAGGATCCACCAATTCATGCCCATGTTGTGTCATATCCGCATATAAAAATCCCAAGGACTCCAAGTTACCCTTGCCATCACAATGAAATCTGATTCAATTGGTAATTTATCTCATGGAAATCAGGGATAGCAGTGATGATATATGTGGACCCCAGAAGTCAAGGGGTCTAAGTGACATTTAAAAAAAAATAAGTTAGGTACAGGAATGGGATGTGAAAATATAAATCTTTCAGGTGGTAAAGGGATCCAAGTGACTTTCTTGACAGGTAATGCTATCTAGGGTAATGCCTCTTAACTACTTAGTGGGTTGTACCAAACCTACCAAACATTTTCAACTTTGACTTCAGTTTTCTTAGAACAACGAATTTGTTACTTAGACCCCTTGACTTCTGGGGTCCTCATATCAAATGTAATGTATCAAGGCCTGGTTACTCAATAAATTCACCGTAGTACTTCATGGATGAAAATTGGTTCCAGTAAAATTCATGGAGTTACTCCTAACAACGTCTTAGAATTAAGTTAAATTAAGGCTTCCATGGGGATTTTATTTTAAAGATTTCAGTTTCTGGTTTACTAGTGTAGAGAACTGTACTACATAAAACGATATATCGCGGACGACGGCTTCTTTGGGTTGAAGTGTCTAAGCGGTTTACCACAGGTCTTATCTAATATATAAAAATGTTTGTTTGTTCGTCTTCAATACGTTCCAATACCATTCCTCAAATTGCGATGAAACTTTGGAGAGTTGTTGTGCGTGCGTCCGCTAAGGTTTCTGAATTATTACTACCATTGTACACTTAGGCAAAGCGTGAGTCGCTTCAACAAATGATTTTTGGCACACGAGCTTCTCAAACAAGCGAGGAACGACAAGCAAGTAATGAAGCAGATCGTTTACGAGTTACTCAATCACGTCAATCAGAATCATATCAGTAACACATAATTTGTGTTAAAAAGTACGTAATTTATTTGTGCGTGGAATAAGATTTGATGCCGTGGCCTCTTTGTTTGCATTTTTATTTTATACTTGCGCTCGATTTTCGTATACGCGTCGCTATTTCCTATGAGTAGATTTTTAAGCTTTAAAATCTTAAATTTTAGCACTACTTCAGCACTAGAATATTTTATTTACTTGGAAACCACAGCGTAGGTATAGAATGAAATTGCAAAATGCAGAAATGCATAATTCCGTCACCCGAGTTTGAAGACTAATATCTCAAAGACGGCTCAATCGATTTTAAAATGAAGTACACCAAATCAAAGCTTCTTTATTTTGCGTTTAGTGATGATATACAAAACTCTTTACCGTTTATACTGACTTGAGTGTGTGCTTAAAAACAGGATTTTAGCGCATTTTTCCGGGTACCGGACGGATGCATCGCAATTACGGCTTCGTAGTAACAAGACGGATCAAGATATCGGAATGTTCTTCTCACATATTGTAGCAAACTTTTTTCTAAATAATCATAAGAATTTTCATATTATTTAGTGTATTAGTATTTAAGTTGTTGATGAAATTGCAAGACTGCGTTATTTTCCGTTCCGCGCATCCCTGAAAACCGCCTTCTTCAAGCTATCGAATTCATCATCATGAATCCACTTATAAAATGTTTAACCAATTCATTGGTCAATCAATATCGATTAACATTTATTTTGGAAAAAGAGCGCGCTGAACTGCCAGGAGCATACATCATAGCATACTTCATTTTAAAATCGATTGAGCCTTCTTTGAGATATTAGTCTTCAAACTCGGGTGACGGAATTTTGCAGCGGATAGTAGGTCTCAAATTATTTTAGGGACCGGTTTTGAACCCAGAAAAAGGCATTGCAACACATGCCGGGCACAGCTAGTATATTGCAATGTTATATTGTTTAGCTACTCCCTCGATTGGTTCATCCGTTTCAAAATTACAAAATAAACCGTTTTAAAGGCAAAATTATATCAATCGCGGGGACGGCTATACCCTCGTAAATTCTTGGAAACTTTTTTTCTATTGTCTCATGAAGTATGGACAATGGCGGGAGTAAACGCGGTTTTATTCATAGTGAAGTCAAGGATTTAGGTATAGTGGCTGCGATAGGTATCCTTGTCCTATTTCTCATCATTTTATCGCGTCATTTTCCGTACGAGCGCTCAATAAATTAAAATTGCCGCTAATAGCACATGGTACTGAGTTGGTACACGGAGCCACCCATGAGTTATAACCGAAAGAGAATCTTTTACATCATGGAAATACAGCTAACCGTTAAAATAAAAAAAAGGGGAAAATTTCCTCAAGCTATCATTTTTCCCGTCACTCGAAATCTAAATTATCCACGACTAAAACTTGATAAATAATTTTGTGCCTCAGGCACTTGCGAGAGAAAATTGCACTAAAATTCACGCATTATACATAATTAATAGATTATATTCGGCAGCGCTGATTTGTTAGGTGTCTATGTCGGCAAATAGGGAGCTTTTTTGACGCGATTTCCACCCAAGGTTCGTAAAAAACGAACACTTTCTCTGTGGGGACTGGGTCCGAGGTTCGTAATTTCGAAAATTTCGTATTTTCGAAACTTCGTATTTTCAAATAGCGCCATGTATTTAGCATAGGTTTTTCGTCGGGACCGACAGTTTTGCTTCGTAAAATCGAAACTTCGTATTTTCGTGCTTCGTATTATCGAATTGCTACTGTATATGTATTAACTTTTTTGGTTGTTTTCAAGGATTTTCTTAATTTCCTCATAATGAATGAATTCACTCATTATCCTTGCACACAAATTTGTACTGGTTTCCTTAGGTTTTTTATGAAAAATTACTATCTCATGTTGACGAGGAAAAATAATGAATGCTTTTTCGAAATTGTTTTCACAAAACGAAGTAACTTTCTCAGTAAACTTCAAATCCTAAATCCATTTGTGTTAGGCAGTAAAAGATGAATTTCTGGAATCCGTAGGCCTTTGCATCGCAGATAATACATTAAGAGCTTTAGATGATCCAGAAGGAAGGAAATTTATGTCTTCACGAGCTTAAATATCAATCAATTATTAATTTCTCGACCAATATAATATAGATTGTAACGAGATTCTTGAATATTTAGCCATTCATGTTTTCAATAAAACAATCTAAGCAGACGTGTGGCCTTGCGGATCATTCAATCATAAATAATCATAGTTTTGATTTTAAAAATGCCTGAATTATTGATTATCAACCGTGCTTGCAGAAAAGACTACAAAAAATGGTACAGATCATAAAAAACAATAATGATTGTAATAGGAGAACTGACATTGACAAGCTTAGTAGAATTTACATTGGTTTGATAGGATGAACTCTTATTGAAATCAGTGTTTTATTGTTTTTGTTTTTCATAGAAAACAAATATGATCAATGCTAATGGTAATTTTGATTCTAAATTAGTCTTTAATGTGTTGAAAATTGTGAATTATTTTATCGCTATTTATTTTTTTTAATTTTTACATGGTTTGTGTTATTTTAATTGTTGTAAATTACATATTTCTATACTGTTTCTGAGTAGTTATTTACTTTGTTGTTGTTCAATATTAAGCTCAACTATAGCTAAATTTTCGAACAATCAACTTTTGTTATAATACTTTTATAAACACCTGGCTAAACGTCTCCTTGGTTCGCGTTGCAAAACCCTGAGGAAGAAAATATATTTGGCGAAACGTCGGCGGTGAGTTAAATATATGAATGACGAAATAATCAAGAATCTTGTTATTAAATATATAATTCTACGAAATACTTGCCCGTAAAACCACAAGCAATGATAAATTTAGATTAAGTAAACGTCTTATTTATTATAACTGTTATTTGAATAACTTACCCCATACCGGCAAATTATTCCGCTCGTCAGAGAGAGGGCAGAAAGGATGGCAGAAATGATGTGTTACTCACCCGAAAAGAAAGAAATAATATTATTATAGAGTGAAATTACCAAGCTTATTAAATATTTTTTATGGTAAATCGTTACGTGTTCAAATTTAACGATGAGGAGAACGCCCGTCGTTTCAGTTATGATTCGCATATAAAGCAGGTTGAAATAGTGAAAATCTTCCCGCTATGGTGATGAAAATTTGCTCCACGAGCATCTTTCCCCCTCCCACTTGTAAGCTCTCCTTTCCCCGTGGCAATCCATCTTCTCACGTCCACACAGCTAAACCCCTAAAACACCAGCACGGCCCTTGTTAAACCCGATTTCGAATGGGTGCGTAAACTGTGCGTATCCCGATGGTTCTCCTTCACTCTCCTGCCGCACCGCGGCGCCACACCGCCTCCGGCCCCGATAGTGCGTTCTCAGTCCTGCGACGGAGGGTTAGATGTTGGAGGGGGGGCGGTAGGATGAGAGGGGAGGTAGGCAGGAAGATCGGAGGGGAAGGGAGAGAGAGAGACGGAGGTCGTCGACCCCTCAGTGTTTCCCCCCCCTCCCTCTCCTCTCCTCCTCTCCTACTCCAGTGGGCCAAACAGCACCTCCCCGACTCACCCTCCTTTACCATCCCATCCCTCCTGCAGTGCCCTCTCTCGGCGTGATGAGCAATTACAGCGTGAAGCACACCACTTGCTTACACGCGTCGACATTGGAGTGCGATGATATTATTCACATTCGGTGCATGATGCATGAGCCGTTCTATTTCACGCCGCAGATCCCGCGTTCGCCCAGAGGCATTTGCGATCCCCCATCACCGAGAAAGATACAACGTTGGAACCTTCACCCACTTATTTCCACTGGAATGACTAACAAAATCTCTCTCCTAATTAGGCGGTGACATAGAAATTTAAAATTCAATGTTCATCTAAATACCGAAGTTTTTCAATAATTTTAATTTATTCAGTTTATATCACTAGTTAAGATCTAATTTAAAATTACTATGGTAATATATGGGAGCTGATGAAGGGGACCTTGGGTAAGTATGCGAAGAAGAGGCTGGTGAAGAGCTTGATATGGAGCGTAACGTTGTATGGGGCAGAAACGTGGGTCCTCAGAAAGGAGGACGAGAATAGGCTCCAGGCATATGAGATGCGGGTGTGGAGAAGGATGGAGAAGGTGAGGTGGACGGAGAAGGTGAAATGGACGTAGAGGAAGACAAACGAGGATGTACTTAAGCTGGTGGACGAAGAAAGGGACCTTCTTTATGAAATTCGATATCGGCAGAGTAGGTGGCAGAAGGATGTAATAAAGGGTGAAGGGTTATCAAGAATGTGATTGAGATAAGAATGTTGACCAAACGGGGAAGAGGACGAAAGAGAAAGAAAGAACAGGGTTCATGGACAGGATGAGGAAGGGTAGACCGTATGCTGAAGCGAAAAAGGATATACCTACTAGAGCGAGATTGGCCCCTGAAAGTGTAGAAAACCGGGAGTAGATTCTCTGATATACAACAAAACCTACCTTAACTGGTAGAATACTTTAAAAAAATAGTAATACTCATATATCCGAGTCCCGATATACCAAGGTTGCGTGCAATTCAAGGGCTCGATATTTATATTTTGGCCCTACCAGACCACATTAGCCCAAGCACGATTCCCAACCAAAGAAAGCCAAAATCCATCAATGGATTCGTACGACTGTACCACGGAGAGGGATTCTGATGATGCTTCAATGAGTTATGTCGCATTTGAAGCAGATTTGGCGTAGCTACTCTCTTGATACATTACGAGTGTAACGTTGAGCCGAATACACCCCAGGCGCAACAATATTGCCCACCGACATCAGAAATCGCGAACAGCAGCGATATCCTACACTAGAGTTTATACAGGGGGTAGCAATAAGCTACGGCCAAACTTTCAAGAAATATTCCTCACTCGCAGAAGAGTAAATGTGTTACATGGATATGGGTCCGGGAACGCTTTATTTACATGCTAGAAGTCAGTTTCCACCACACTTAAGAGTACCTTAATCATGGTAAGAACACAGAAATGGAATGTGCCAATATACCACATGTAACTCTATCCAAAGTGAAATGTTCAAAATGTTCTCTTGGTTTCGTCTGGTTAAGTTTCAGTTCTTATCCATATTTAGAGAATACAATTTCGTACTTGTCCACAGAATTTCATTTTTGGAACAACGCGTTTGTGGTACAACCTGTACTGTTTGGACTGAATTTTTGTACCTGATGATGCCGCAAGTCGGTGAAACGCGTAGTACCATACAAAATAAAATTCTGTGGAAAAGTATGAAATTGTATTCTCTAAATGTGGATACTATTAACTTCCACGAAGAGAACCCTGAAACTGTAGTGTATTGTAGTTCTTAGTTTCACCGCCAGTGTTTCGTGTTCCATTTGCTCCGATGGTAACATTGACATGCGACTAACGCCATTGCTTGTGTTGAGATGTAACTCACTTCATTGAGTTACACATAGCATCAAGTGTTTAAGTGCTTGAATGATATGAAAGGGTATCATGCGGCACGCGGTTACGTTCTGCTCCTTAGTTCCTTAGTACTGCTAAGGCTGGGACACAATCAACGTGTACGTGTAACGTGAGCCGGTAACGGGAATACGCGAAAAAATGGCTGACGGGATAGTATAGCGAACGGACACAATCAACGTGTACGGGGAGTACGTGTACGCGAGAGATGGGCAACTTCCATCTCTTCCCGTGTCCCGTACGCGGAAAACCAATCAGGATAGTCCTGAGAATCCGGGAATGGGAGCCATCTGTCGGCAGATACATCCAACTGTTGAAGATTGCTCTTGGCGAAGAAAACTTATTTACTTCCACACTTGTTTACACCGTGATCTCTTAGCTGCGCCTGCGTTATTTAATTGTTACTCCGGGCCGTGTTAACGTCGATTGTGACCGCTGACTTGCGTTCCCCGTCTCCCGTTGTCCCGTTAACGTCTCGCGTCACACATCCACGTTGATTGTGTCCCAGCTTTTACGAAGGCTTCCGCAGTTTTCTTGTTAATTGGTATATTTCGGGTTCTCCCTGAGTTGCACCATTTTGTGGATGATCGTTTAGCCGGAAATCCAGTCAGCTTTATCAGGTCCTAAAATCTGGTGAAGCCGACTGGAATGCCGGTGAAACGTTAGTCCATAAAAATGGTGCAACGAGGGGAGAACCCGAAAAATACTAATAAATTTGTCCCTTAGTATATCCTATAATTAATGTACAGTCGGATTCAAATGTATTGCAAAGAATCGAGCGGCGCCACTTACGCTTCTCAAGGAAATCGAGTTTCACTTACGGCGCTGTTATTCTTTGCTATGCAACGCTATCTATTCAGCTGTTTATTTTCACGTATTTAAATTGTAACAGTTGAGCAATTGCTTGTTTTGTGCTAACTTATTATTACATTATATGATCAGCTCGAATAACAATGACATGCTGCGACGTATTGGTTAATTGAAATACCAAACTTTATTATTAAACACAGATCGTTCCTGGCATAAAATATACCTACGGCAAATACTACGTAATGTATCATTTAGAGTAACGGTTGTGATTAATAAATAATAATTAGCCATGCTCAAATCGTAAATCCAAACCAAAACGAAAGTGTAATAACAATTTAGAACAATATAGGAAATTGGTCAACTATTACCATTTGAATACGCGCAAATAAACAGATGAATAGATAGCGTTGCATTGCAAAGAATAACAGTGCCGAAAGTGAAACTCGATTTCCTTGAGAAGCGTAAGAGTAAGCTCGATTCTTTGTAATACATTTGAATCCGACTGTACCTTGAGGAATAGTAGATAGTGAGTTCCAACAAGGAAATCTAGCGTTTCCGGAACCACATCCATGTAACGTCTTTTCTTCTGCGTGTGAGGAATGTCTTGAAGGCTTGGGCGTGACTTATTGCCACATCATGTATAATCCCGAGTGTAGGCTTTCTCTGTCGTTCGCCATTAATGATTTGGCTCTAGAATAATGTTGCGCTTGAATGAAACTTTTGACTTGCGGGTCTGGAAGCGGGGAAATACGTATCCGGAAGTTTATTCCAGCGTGCAGGGAACAGAATAAGTCCTTAAAATCTTTTTCCTCTAATTAGAACCGTGGAATTATGAACCTAATCACCCCCCTTTGATTCGGCAGCCTTAATGGATTAATGAGCTCACGTTGAAAATTAGGAAATAGGTCGCTGGGTACGAAGATGTAATCACCTCCTCGATAATGGCGGAAGAAGGAGGTTCGAATTCTCCGGCGTTGACTGGCGCGGAAGAAACGGTCGCGTCGAATCGCCGTCATTGGTCGTATACCGCGGTGACGTCACTACGAGCGATGAGCGAATCTTTTTCTTCGCGCGCGCAAAAAGGACGACAGTGAAATGTATCGAAGGCCCCATTTCAACGCGACCGAACGGGTTGGAGGAGATCATCATTTTTGTTTAAAAATTTTTATTGAAAATTTCCACATACAGCAGTGTTGCCAATTTATAGTGGCCCAAATGCGAGACCAATAATATATTCCCGAATATGCGTGTTAAATGCAGTTTTTTCTGAATCGAATTCCATATGTGACATCCAGCGAAGGGATACCTCGACCCGAACCAATCTTCAACTGCAGAGCTCGTCTGCCTAGGACGCCTAATTGCATAGGATTATTTGATGCCCGGTTATGAGTACAGTGAAACCTGTATTAATCAGCCGCCATAGAACCAATGAGAAAATGGCCGCTGAAGGGAGGGGAAATTTACATCGTTAATTTGCACGGGAAATTTATTCTGTTTCCGAAAAAAATCGGCCAATAAGAGAGGTGACTGCTCAAGGGATGTAGCCGTGGAGGCAGGATTCACTGTACAGAGCTATACTTGCTGCCACATTGACTGTGGGAACGTGTGATCAGGCAATCTCGCTATCCTCTGCAGGAGTTCAATCTTCATTTCAATGGGCGATTCGATAACACCTTAACTCTGACACACGCGCAGTGAGGATTTAAAATTTTACAACGCTAACGTGAAGCCCGTATGGGACCTTCCCGTGCCTGGGGCACATCTTGGCATTAAGGTGGCTCTGGTCTCAGGGTCACTTAGTCATTATTTTCTGAGAACTTGAGTGAAGAATCTTTGAAAGTCAATGCGTATTCTGTATTCAATCGTTTAAGTCAATTCGTACACCGACTGATTCTGAGAATTCCAAGCAGTTGTTTCGGGGATGCCAGCTTGTGAGTATCTTTTCGAAACTGGCAGATGAGAAAGACATCACCACTAGAGAATTTCAAAATTAGTTTACATTTACAATTTAGTAGTTAAAATGAAGGGGAGGACAGAACAAGAGGAGGAAAAACCAAGACAAACGGGATAAGAAATGAAAGTATAAAACAGAATTGAATAAACAGTTATTATACTCTGAGACAGGTCCCTTAGAGCAGGAGTGGCCAACCCAAATGATCTTGCGGGCCACTTTGGAAATGCATCATTAATCCGCGGGCCGCATATAAAATTATATATCCCCAAATTAGATTTAGAACCACTATAGACATTATTTTGGAGTGAAAAATTGAAACATAATGAGTAATTATTATTGTGTTAAAGTTATTGTATTAAAGTGCGATGAATCTCGCGGGCCGGGAAAATGTTCAAGGCGGGCAGCGGGTTGGCCACCCCTGCCTTAGAGGAACAATACAATAAATTAAAATAAAATAAATAAATAAATATATATATATATATATATATATACACGATGTGGATAGGATGGAGGAGATAGAGACACAAAAACGTGTTCATCGCCGCATGGCTGACTCCAATCCATCAACGTATTATATATATATATATATATATATATATATATATATATATATATATATATATATATATAGAGATATATATAGAGATATATGGGACAAGATATTCAAAAGAGAAACATACCATGAGGAAAAAAAACAATTTTTGTATGGACAGAAAGGGAAAAAAATTGGCAATGCGAATTTAATACTGAACAGGCAAAACTATTCTGGAAAACATTCATTCAATAAATTTTCATACAATTTAGATTGAAAAATTGCCAACGAATGAGATTTCCTCAAATCAATTGGAATATCATTCCAAAGTAGAGAGGCCAAAGTATCAGGGAGATTGTCAAGTAGGAACGGCTTCAGGAAAGGATAGAGACATCTAGGCTGGCATGGTTCGGGCATGTTAAGATGGAGACTGACAGAATGCCGAGAAAGATACATGAAATGGAAACTAAGGGAAACGGCCAAGAGGAAGATCACGGGGTGGATGATTTAAATACGTGGACGAGAGTGTAGAGAAACGGAAGGAGGATAGGAGAACAGTGAGAGAAGAGAAATGGGGGAGAACAGAAAAAACTTGGAAAGGTTAGTGCACGAAGCACACCCGGACAGTGGAAGGAAGCTGAAATAGATGATGACGATGAAATGGAGGATAATTTTTTTCCATAAATAGACATAATTTGAATTAAATGACATCTAAGTCACATTAAGCTGGAACAATCTTAAACCCAACATCTTCCCATTCCTTGAAGAAACATCCCGGAGATGTCTAAAGACGAAAAACATGACATAAAAGAGGAGAATGAGATGGAAAAAGAAAGAGGATACGGAGAAATGAGGCGTAATGAAGAAGAAAAGAGGAGGCGGCGTTGAGGTCCTCATCTGCCCCCACCCTTCCCCATTCGCACGTCGAATCCTCATCTCCGGGAAAAACACAAGGCCCTCCAAATTACGAGGGTTTTGCGAGGAATTCGGGGGCACTGCTGCGGGTGGGGGAGGGGGGGGGCGGACAAGGGGGAAAGAAAGAGAGGATTCGTCGGAAGGTCCCACAGGGGTGTATTATTGCCCCCCTTTCCGTGTCTCCAAAAATTTCATATTCATGGGAGGGGACGGAGGAGGTGGTTGAGTGGGGGGATGAGGGGAGGGGGGGAAAAGAGGAAATGAAGGGATAATGAGGTCACGTGATCCGCCTGCGAGATGCCGAGAAAGGGCTCCTCACTCACACCCTTTCGGCCCCTTGTTAAGAAGGCTCATCCCGTCGAATGGATACCGCAAGACTCGAGAAATTCATTTCGCCATTCGGCCTCCCATTCGGCCCGGGCTACGAATGACAACTCCCTTCGTCATTTGAAGCTTATATAACACACTAGGTGACTTCTCATGTGTGCGGACCACCGTAATACTTATGGAAATATCTCAAACATGAAATTACATGGATAGTGTCAAAAAAATTACGAGGAAAAGTGACATTTCGAAAGCTCTATTCGGGAAATGTAATACGAGCGGAGAAAAGACTGAAAATAGGCACTTTCCCGCAATGGCGGCAGAGAAACGAGTCTCTTCCCGAGCTATAAAATACCACTGGCGGTATGCTTCATATCCCAACTACGAAAGGGGACTGTCCTTGAATTTGTAGCGACTTCAAGGCCAATTACGACGATCTCCTGAACCAAATTTAGGTAGCATGATATTCCATCCAGCCCTTCCAGAATACGATTATTTTCACTGATCTCGCTAAGAGTGCTCCAGAAGTTTTGGGTTAAAATATGACGTAAAATTATTCCCAAGAGTTTGGAGTAATCATAAGCCATCTCGATCCAAAAAACAGCAATTAGACAGTAATTAGTCATGAAATACGGTAGCTAGAGATGTATGTTAGCAAAGAATAACAAAGGAAAAAGAAAAACTTGCATAATTACAGAAAAATTGATTAAAATAAAGAAACAAAAGACGTATTGGTCATGAATTCCGATCGTCGGGACACAAAGAAAAAGATGATGCGTCCGAAAGTAAAAAAAAGACTCGAACACTGACCTTCCATATTCTAAATTTGAAAATCTTACTACAATTCGAGATTATTTTTCAAATTGAACTTGGTGATTAGAGGAATAGAAGATTTTCAAAATAAGTTGTTGGAATCAGAGTGACTACAGAGGGATATGAATGGGTTCACCTGTTACGCCAAGCATTACAGTTGCCCTGGCGCAATTATCGAACACAAATGCTGACTCCTGGAAGACAAAATGCCATTAACAGGCCAAAACCTGACCATGAAACCTCTCATCATAACCACAAACATGAAACATATGTTGCACAGCATTAAAGAAACTATGATTTGTTATGCGTACAATAGGAACGTCCTCGGATGACAAAGTAAAAGAGAGATGCTACTTCGCTCTGGTTAGGCCACACCTCAAATACGCCGCGAGCGTTTGGGACCCTGGTCATAAAAAAATTAACAAAAAATTATTAAAATATAAAGGAAAGCTGCGCAATTCATTAAAAACTGCTACGCGCGAGTGCATAGTGTTTCTCAGCTTTAGAGGGACTAGGTTTGGAGCCCCTACAGACTCGGAGGCTACACGCTAGGATTAGCTTGCTTGAGAAATTCAGAACTGGTGTGTTTCAGAGCGACACAGAGAATATAATTTTGACGCCATCTCTAGGTCTGACAGAAACAATAAAATAAGAGAGATACTTTGCCAAACAGATAGATGAAAAATTCGTTTATATCCACGCACAATAAGAAACCATAATGAAAACTGAGCTCTACTGAGCTCTACTACTCCCATAACACACTTCACCATTTCACCTCCCAATACCTTATCCTTTGCGCGGATGAAGTCCTAGCACCTCCTGCCAAACGCTCATGCGGTGGCTCGTAGGGTAAAATGTAGATGATATAGATCAATTATGACTCATGCCACGGCCTAAATCTCACACAGCTGTTTTAAAGAGGAAATAATGATTTAAGAAACATTATTACCCCTTAATGGTAAGATCTTTCAAGGTGCCGAGGTAGGACAACGATAGCTTGGTCGACTATTGCAAGGGTAGGGAACTTCGTGAGAGATAGTGAGGGCAAATTGGAGAGCATTTTTTGATTAATCTGCTATTATTAATTTTTAGAACTGATATAATGCTATCGCGTGACGTAATAAACTTACCAACGTTAGTCAAACTTAATTCTTAGTTTTTTCAAGAGACGTGCCTAAATGAGGGTTGCTATCACTTCTTTGTTTGGCGTATATTTCGACCACATCCACGTATAACCGCAATTGGTCCGGTTCACTTCCGCAAGTATAGCTCAGGCTCGTACTGAATGTATTAGATGGTTAATATGGGTGCCTACGCTTCAATTGGAACACGGCCAGAGTGCGTCAATCTAAGCGTATTGTGCCGCAAATCACTGCAATTTCTAACAAGACGCAATTCGTAAAACAACAATGTCAGCAGACGAAATTCATGTCTCAGGAGAGCTACATTTGGAATCGTTTTGAATGATTCCGAGCACATAACTAAAAGGTCACGTGGTATAGCATCGTACGGCTGGGGATCCACGCAGATGCTTGCGATGCGAGCTTGAGCGTCTGATTTATAGCTTAATGTGTATTCCATCGTGATATTCTTCTCCATCGACAATGTTCCAGCGGAAGAAACACGTTCTGGAGGACTGCATTATATTTTACGAGAGATTTAAATACACCAAAATCTCCAACCCTTCGTGTTGGCACTAGGGATGCCACATCGACATCGATGTATCGAACTACTTGATGTTTTTTGGCCGAGACATCGAAAACATCTAGTAGTACAATAATCCGAAGAAAATTAAGCGAGTAGTGAGTAATTTTAAAAACATCGAAAAATCGACTCTTAGATGTTTTTAAATCGATGTGGCATCCTTACACCGAACATTGTCCGGTTTAGGGATGCTAATCGACGTCGATGTTTCGGACTACTCGATGTTTTTTGACCGAGATATCGAGAACATCGAGTAGTAAAATAATCCGATGGAAATTGAGCGAGTGGTGAGTACTTTTATAAACATCGAAAAATCGACTATTAGATGTTTTTAAATCGATGTGGCATCCTTACACCGAACATTGTCCGGTTTAGGGATGCTAATCGACATCGATGTATCGGACTACTCGATGTTTTTTGACCGAGATATCGAAAACATCTAGTAGTAAAATAATCAGAAGAAAATTAAGCGAGTGGTGAGTAATTTTAAAAACATCGAAAAATCGACTATTAGATGTTTTTAAATCGATGTGGCATCCTTACACCGAACATTGTCCGGTTTAGGGATGCTAATCGACGTCGATGTTTCGGACTACTCGATGTTTTTTGACCGAGATATCGAGAACATCGAGTAGTAAAATAATCCGATGGAAATTGAGCGAGTGGTGAGTACTTTTATAAACATCGAAAAATCGACAATTAGATGTTTTTTAATCGATGTGGCATCCTTACGCCGAACATAGTTCGGTTTAGGGATGCTAATCGACATCGATGTATCGGACTACTCGATGTTTTTTGACCGAGATATCGAGAACATCGAGTAGTAAAATAATCCGATGGAAAATGAGTGAGTGGTGAGTACTTTTATAAAAATCGAAAAATCGACTATTCGATGTTTCTTAATCGATGTGGCATCCCAAGCTGGCACCACAGGACCCCTTAATTACGTGCTTCGAATCATTCCGATGGGTTTCAAACAGAACCCCCCTGGAATTTTTAACGTCAGATGCAGGAAGATTTTAAAAATTATCCATGCTCCCATTCGTATTTCGATCACAATTTCTTTTGGCTTTGATATTTTAAGATCGGCTCGGATCCGATATTAACCTAGTAATATACAGCACACGACTATTTCCATTCTCCCATTTCAGTTGACAACAACGCATTTCCTTTCGAAAGGAGGTTTAAAAAGGGAACTAATTTCCATAAGACTGTCTGTTAAATGTGAAACGCCAGACACTTTTTCTCTTTTCTCGCTTATCTATTGCGACATCCACGGATCACATCTCCAGTTTTACAGGACGACATCGGTAACTTATCTTCACGGAACAATCACGCAATCGTCCGATCTTAATCCTCGCAAGACGGACACCCACAACGTAATTACACGGAAAGACGAGTCATTTTCCTCCTCGGTCGAAACAAAGAGTTTTTCTTGGTTGGTTGGTATAGGACGAGGTTGAGGAGCGTCGGGGAGAGACGAGAACTCTAGCACGGCCCTTGAAAACCGATCAGAGGACAGAAGAAACAAGCCATCCCCATGGAACCCATTGTCACCACCACAATGTACTAATCAATAATGGGAACATATATTTTCAGATCGGCACCAGCTTGAAAGAAGAGAAAAAGATCAACAAAGAAATGGGGGAGAACAGAAAAAACTTGGAAAGGTTAGTGCACGAAGCACACCCGGAAAGTGGAAGGAAACTGAAATAGATGATGATAATGAAATGGAGGATACTTTTTTTTGCATACATTCGTTTGTAAAACAAAATCATCAAAACATCAAATAGATCATTCGTACTCAGCTGATTTTAAACTTCGATAATGCATGTTTAAGGCTGGCGAGTAAAACTGGATTGCTTAAAAAAAACTTAGGAATTGCTAAATTGAAAATTTTTAGATATAAACTTTTAAACGACTAAGGCCCTTCCCTTTTTTTAAACCGCTCCAATTCCCTTAAATCTTCCCACCATTCGCGTTGTTTTCGTGGTTTCCTCAAGGGATACCGTCCTCGAGAAGGATTAACTGACTTCACCCATTTCCTCTCTTTAAGGACGCTTTACACGGTACATTTTATTGCACAAACAAATGTATCAGAAATTGTCCACGAAAATAAATCGAATAAGAGCAGCTTCAATTTCCCGTTCAGTCATTCAGACATTCATACAATCTGCCGCTTTAAACGGTACAGTTTTCCTCATTATAGAGTCCATACATTCGTTTGTACAGCAAAATGTTTCGTGTAAAGCGGCCTTCCGATTTCCTCTTCAACCTCTCCCCCGCATTCTCTGGAGTGGGAGCGTGAGTTACGCTACATCTTTGTTTGAGCGAACGAGCGGATCTAGGAACGGATCAGTCCGGGAACGTAGGCAACAATCGAGGAGAATGACTCTTTCGTGGAGTAAAAGGACGCCATCTTTGACGGTTCGTCACTCGAATACAAATGCGTGATCGATTAGTGAGTTTCTGAGTCAACTGAATACTGTATTTCCACTGGAGGAGGGTCTCTGGATAAAGTTTCAGTTCTAATTCAACGGGAAGTTCGACGTTCAAATAACGATATTGATCCAATATTAATCAAGTAAATTACAGCATGGATATTTGTTCATTTCACTACCTCTCTCGGCAATATCGCATCTCCCTCCAAAAGGAGACTTACAAGGGATACTGTCCTCCAATAGACTAAATTTTCATTTACTAAATGCGAAACACCCAATAACTTTGCCTGATAGTAGTCGTCCTTTTCTCACAAGTCCAAGGCGGCTTCCAGAGATCACATCTCTGATCTTCGGGGATCAACCTCAGAATCGTTCGCTCTTAATCCTCACAAGAAGGACACCCACAACATGATGACGAGGAAATACGCGTCATTTTCCTCGTCGGTCGAAACGGAAAGTTTTTCTCGGTTGGTTGGTATAGGATGAGGTTGAGGAGCGACTCGACCACGACCCTTGAAAACAGATCCGAGGACATGAGAAACAAGCCATCCCAATGTTGTCACCACAATACACTAAATCCACAATGGCAACACATTACTCGGAGATCGGCACCTGCGGGGACAACGAGAAGAAGATCAACAAGGGAGGAAGGTGTGTTCTTGGCGGGGGGTCGTTTTGGGGGGATGAGTAAATAAAAGGAAGGAAAACGTGTTGTTAACCGACGACCAAGGAAAGAGAGAGCCGTCTCCGAATTTTTGTATCTTCCGGAAACTCGAGCCATTATGTAAGGGGAACACCTTATCCCTCTGAGGACGCTCTCCCCTCCCTGTACCCCGAAGAATAGGTTTGAGTGACGTCCTCGTAAGAGGAGGGTGAGGAAAGGGGACAGGGATTCGACCTACGTCGACAGGGAGATTAACGGTAAGGTCTGTTTCTTGTTGACAAACAGAAGGGGCTCAAATCTCCCCACCCCAACCTTTTTACCCCGTTCGAGCTCGGCTTTTATATTTCTTTTTTTATTTTCCAGGAAAAGAACCGGAGCTCCCAATCAGGACATATTTGCCGACCGCAATCTGAACTTTTTTTTTACCAAGAGAGACGGAGAGAGAGGAAAAGATGGTTGACGTTTTCATCAGGAAGAAAATAAACGGGCTAAGAGTTCCGGTAGTAGGAGCGAAATGGCTAAATTAACACTGCATGTAAAAATCACCAATTCGCCCTGAAATCAGGTGCCTCATTCAACATGGAGTCGGTATTGTCATATCACGACGATGAAGAAATTTTGACGTCATCGATGTGCCGAAATATCTCGATTGATGCATTGGTGTGGTTACACCATAGAGGTAGAGAGAGAGGGCATTACGTCATCAAACTTTAGCCCAGCAACCGAAATGACAACCATATTGGTTATCTTTCCGAACAGAAGAATTAAGGCCGAATCTCTCCGAACCGAAAAATCCATCCAAGCCCAGCGGATGCATCAATCACCATTGTTGGTTGCGTTTTATTTTTAGTTCTTTATCTGCCGTAGGAAGAGAAATAAGGCACTATGCGAGGACTGCCCAGAAAGTAATGCCCCAATTTTTTTCTCAAAGACTACTAATTCTACAAAAATGAAATTTCCGCTAACGAAAGAATGATCTTTTATCTACACACTCTAATTTTCCACATAATATCCTTCAACATCAATCGCCTTCCTCCAGCGATTCACTATAGGGCGAGTATGCCCTATCGGTACCAGTCCTCACTCTGGTTATGGAGCCAGATTTTTACAACGGCAATCATCCCTTCGTCGTCCAAAGTGTAGTAATGGAACATTACGTTGTGTCATTATTCAAAATGGAAGAGAAACTACCGAGTATTTCACAATTTTTCACGCCGTTAGTTTGTGTCAACTAGTCTAAGCATATCTAATCTTGCAGTCTTTCCTCTGCAGCGTTCACAAAATTGGTCAGAGCACTCACATGTAAGATGCGGTAGCGTCGTGATACTCTAATAAGGCTTTGCGACCAATGGAGATGCATCTTTCAATGACCGTTGTAACGCAATTGTTATTGTTAATTCCGTTAATTAACGCAATTGTTATTAGGGAGTTAAAAAAATTGGGGCATTACTTTTATGACAACCTTCATCATTCTCTGAAACAACCGAATAGAAGAGATAATTGATACCTCATCTTGACAACGTTTACAGCGGTGGGAAAAATTCATTACTCATTAATTTTACATTAATTTAAAAAGAAATTTCGGAATGGAAATGTTAACATTTGATAGCGAGAATTCGACTCAATCATCTGTCTAATATATAAAAATAAATGTGTGATTGAGCGGTCACTACCAAACCACTGCATTAAATGACGTAAAACTTTGTAGCAGGATTCATTACGTCACTTGGAAGGTTTATGGCTACTTTATGTATACCTAATAATCTCCCGTTCGACTCCAGACGAATAAAAGCGTTTCCATAAGAACTACATGTAAAGTTAGTTTTATGCCATGCAGACCTTTTTTATTTTGCATATTTGAATTAGAAATAATGGTCGTACAAAGTCGTGAAAAAGACCACTGGAAAGAGAAATAAATTTTAATTCTAATTTTTGCAATCGATTTTTGTTTTCCAACTGATTTACTTTAAAGTTTGAACAAATAGTCATAAAATTGCAGAAAATTTAGCGTTTGTGGTATGCTGTCCCCTTGACGACCGATAGCATTGTTGAAACCGAATTTCTTATGGATATATGGCGAATAATATATAAATAAATATAAATATATTATATAAAAAATAAATATATAAATATAATTATATATATATATACATATATATATATATATATATATATATATATATATATATATATATATATATATATATATATATATATATATATATATATATATATACATATATTTCGTAGGTAAGAGGGAAAGGAATAGAATAGAACATTATGAAATGTGGGTGTGGATAAGGATGGGAAAAGTAAGATGGGTAGATAAGATGAGAAATGAAGAGGTTTTGAGCAAAGTAAAAGAAGGAAGGTCGCTCCTCAAGGAAATAAGGAAAAGGAAAGGAAACTGGTTGAGCCATGTGATGAGAGGGAAAAGTATAATAACTGTGGCACTTGAGGGTTCAATTGAAGGAAAGAAAAAGAGAGGAAGGAGAAGAATTAAATTGGTGGATCAGGTGAAGAACATCAGCTATGATGAAGCAAAGAAGGAAGCTCGGGACAGAAGCGGATGGAGACAGCAGTGGTGTACGGGACCTGCCAGCAGGCAGAACACCAGATGATGGTGATGATATGGCGAATATAGACCCAGAACGTATTCATTAAAATATAAGAATCCATAGAATTAATAAGAAATACATTGCGCGCGATATATGTCGATATGTTTCGATTGCTTTCGATAATATATAATAAGTTCCAAGCCTTTCACACCCGTTGAATTTCAACGGGTACCTTCCGCTAGTATAACATAAAGAAATACGGTAATGCGTGAATACAAGCGTGTAAAAATGTTATCTGACCTGCTGGCAATTATTTACTCCATGAAAAAGATGCAAAACTAATCGCGCTCCAATTTAAAAAAATACCAATCGGAAAAAAGCAGCTAATTAGTTCCCAGCAAGCACTCAGAGAGCGCTGCAAACTTGGTCGTTATAGAGTCTCTTTGTGTGACAGAAGCCTGCTAGAAGTGCCGGCGAAAACGACGCACCACCATGTGTCGGTTCAAAGCCAATGAGAAGGTAAATAAAGTCCCGAAAACATGCTGTCACTGGAGAGCTCTGCGACGCAAGAAATCCCGACCTTAATTTCGTCCCTAGCCGACGGAGATGGCTGCATTAGAGGGAGTAATGGGAGGTTGGAGCCCCCCAGGTTGCTAATACTGCTAATCTAGTGCCACTCGCCAAACCTGGATCTCTATTCGAAAGGACTCCTTGAAACGGGAGATTCTGGATCAATGTTTCACGACAAGAGCATTAAAGATGACCTGGGAGTAGGCGTATCTTCTAAATTATTTCAGTCATTTGAATCAAATTTCATCTGAATGTATCATACGTTAGTGAACTCTAGATAAATTCAAATATACTTGTGAAATCGTAATTTAATTGTGAAAAATTCAATTAAAATGGTAGGAAAAAACAAAAAGTCTGCATTTCCTAAAAATTTCTATTTGAAATTGATTCTAATCTTTCAGTTATGTTATTTAACGTAAATGTTATGGAATTCAAATCCTAATTCCATGTAAGATTCTTGATATGATGCTAAGTGAATATTCCACGCCACTTCGGACTAAATTTGACCATTGACCTATCAGATTTTGATGAAAATTTGAAGAAATTTTCGCCTAGTAAAATAATGGATACTGTTTCGAGCGTTTTGCGAAAATTTCAAAAACAGCAGAAGGACGGCTGATTTTCAAAATGGCGAATTTCATTGCCATTAGATTTTCGTAATCACATGACCTACGGAAGAATACACGTAGAAAGACGCTCAATGGCTTGTTTTAAACTAAAAGTTTGAACTGAAAGTTTGATTTTCATTTTCCATTAATTTACATTATTAAATAAATAATAAGTAATTAAATAAATTATAGTTATTCAAATATTAACTATAAATATAAAATTAATAATTAATTTATTAATACAATTGAAAATTTTAAGTTTAAAACTAAAAGTAAAATGTATTAAAAGTTTGACAACTGTGTCACACCAGACCCTATAAACTTGCTAACACATTTTTAACTCATTAACAAATCTCATTAACAAATTTTTAGATATAAACTTTTAAACGACTAAGGCCCTTCCCTTATTTTAAACCGCTCCAATTCCCTTAAATCATCCCACCATTCGCGTTGTTTTCGTGGTTTCCTCAAGGGATACCGTCCTCGAGAAGGATTAACTGACTTCACCCATTTCCTCTCTTTAAGGACGCTTTACACGGTACATTTTATTGCACAAACAAATGTATCAGAAATTGTCCACGAAAATAAATCGAATAAGAGCAGCTTCAATTTCCCGTTCAGTCATTCAGACATTCATACAATCTTCCGCTTTAAACGGTACAATTTTCCTCATGATAGAGTCCATACATTCGTTTGTACAACAAAATGTTCCGTGTAAAGCGGCCTTCAGGTTTTCTCTTCAACCTTTCCTCCGCATTCTCTGGAGTGGGAACGTGAGTTACGCTACATCTTTGTTTGAGCGAACGAGCGGATCTAGGAACGGATCAGTCGGGAACGTAGGCAACAATTGAGGAGAATGACTCTTTCGTGGAGTAAAAGGACGCCATCTTTGACGTTTCATCACTCGAATACAAACGCGTGATCGATTAGTGAGTTTCTGTGTCAACTGAATACTGTATTTTCACTGGAAGAGGGTCTCTGGATTTAGTTTCAGTTCTAAGTCAACGGTAAGCTGGATAAATGGTAATAGGCTATATTAATTTTAAAGATTTATTAATTAAAGATATTGGTAATAATTACCAGATTTGACGCTAAGATCTCATACTCAAGAAAACCTTTTACCACATGCTCAGTAACTTAAACATCTTCCTTATTTAAATTCATTACTGTATTGTCACCGGGTCAATGGACATCCATGGACAATATCCATGGACAAAACTTCAGAGGTCTACGTCGTAGAAAATTATGTGAAATGTCTAACACAAGATATGACCCAAACAAACAGATGAAACCCAATAAAAGCAAATGATCAAGATAAACCAGGGTTGAAATTCGCTATGAAAAAATCATTTGACTTGACCGGGATTCGAACCCGGATCTCCCAATTGCCGGTCAGGTGTGTTAGCCAGTTACACATCTAGTTCGCATAAACATCTAGATCATCTAGTTCGCATAAACCCCCCTCGAAATTCGCATTGAAGGAAGATGGCTTGGTTGTACAACTGGCTAACACACCTGACCGGCAATTGGAATCCCGTCAAGTCAAATGATTTTTTCATAGCGAATTTCAACCCTGGTGTATATGCACCCGTGCGAGTGACTTCGTACCACATCATTTGTTAAATGCCATGTTTGGAAATTTGTCAATTCCGTCGTTTTAATAACGACAATGTTGGGTTTATCCACCGCGACAGTGGCTTTGTAAGCACGACTTCGTCTCATGTGCTACAATGTAGACTTGAGGCCTGAACATCTAGTTCGCATAAACCCCCCTCGAAATTCGCCTTGAAGGAAGATGGCTTGGTAGTGTAACTGGCTATATTGATATAAAATAAAATCATTGGAACAACACACCTGACCGGCAATTGGGAGATCCGGGTTCGAATCCCGGTCAAGTCAAATGATTTTTTCATAGCGAATTTCAACCCTGGTGTATATGCACCCGTGCAGGTGACTTCATACCACATCATTTGTTAAATGCAATGTTTCAAAATTTGATCAAGATAAAGTTTGTAACGTCCACAATTCATTTAAAAGTTACCGACCGGTTTCGGCTGTAAAGCCATCTTCAGGTACAAAATCTCTGATGTCAGTCATTTATATATGTTTCAGAGGATCATGGGAAACACTCAGTACGGAGGGGAGGGGGACAGTGACCGGAGGTAGGGGTGCACAATTGAGGGTGGAACAAGGTGGAGGTGAGCTGTGGTATGAATCATGCGGTACTAAGGAAAATTTTAAGGTACTGGGGGGGGGTTCATGAGACTATTAGGGAGGTAGGGTAATGCATAACAGAGGGGATGGGTTTGGGAATATGACGTCGTTGAGCAGGTTCTGCATGTCTTCAAGGTTGTTAACTCGCTGCTCCAAGGCATCCATCTTCCACCCCATCCCTGAGAAATTATTTCGATTTCTGGGTGACATTATTTCGGAGATTTTTGGTATTATCAATAAAAGCTTTTAACAATAAAAAAACAGGAGACAACAATCGTACAACTCATCAGTTCGTCACGATTGGTTGAAAGCGAATCCTACGGTGCATGACAGACAAGTAAACACAGCTAGGCGGAATAGGACACAGAATTAGAGCAAAATGTACGCGGGGCTGTTATTACAGAATAATTCCGTTCCTCACGGCAATGGGGCCCGCTGCAAATTAACGCGCAGGACAAGAGGAGAGAAATTCTACACTGAACCCATGTCGCCGTTGCAACTCGAGTTTATAATTAACAAGCGAGAACAGTAGCGGGAGAATATAGGAACGGCTGGGAGCGGGAATAATTACACTCAGCTCACTAAAAGCAGACCTCCCTCTCCCCACGTATACAATGGAACCGCAGTCCCGCTGGCGATGAAGAACCTAAAGGATTTACACTCGCCATTGGAAAGATTTAAAGACCTCTCAGGCTAATTTCCATTACTGCAACAGCCCCCTTTTCGGGACGCCCCGAAAGAAACTCCGGCTCCATGAATGCCTGCGCTCGCCGCCAGGAATATGAACCGAAGTTTTCAGTTACGCTAATGCACTCGCAAATAGTGACAGTAATTTATTAAGCCTTCCCGCAGAGAAAACGCAAATTTTATGCCAAAATAATAAAATTTACGAGCACGCGACCTACTAAGCTCACTGTGCTCAACTTAGCCTTAATGTCACTGCAACTGAACAGGTCACACGAAACGTCGACGCGTCACAAAACATTATAACACGACTTCACGAGTTCATGACCTAATGCAGGAAAAGCACACGTGAGAATTATGTAATCCGCTTCCTAAATCGAGTATGGGGGTGGCATAACTTTTGTGTCTTTTTTTGTAAAGTGATGATGAAAAAGTAACAACAATAGGCGAAATTCAACAGAGTTACTACATGTCCAACCGCGAATATGATACCAAGAGCAATTCTCATGATGCCCACGCGGCGCTAAAACCATGGTGATTTATCAAATAGATGGCTCAGCGCTTAAGGCGACTTAGCTCCATCGTAGTTCATCAGAGAGAAGAAGAGAAGATAATCGCAGTTATTCAATTTAGCACCCAAAGTGTTGCCACCATAGAATCCCTTGAAAGACGCTATTTTTATTAACAAGTTTTATTGAGTCACATCTGTTTGTCAGCATCAACTCTTGTAATTGAAATGTAATCTACTTCCTGATGACGTATAGAAACTATTTTAACGGTTAGGGTTGTTGAATATCAGAGAATCTCCTCCAGGTCTTTTACACTTTCAGGGGCCTATCTCGCTCTAGTATTTCCTTCATTGCATCAGCATACGATCTACCCTTCTTTATCCTGTCCAGGAAACCTATTCTCTTTCTTCCTCTTCCCCGCTTACCCAACATCCTTCCGTCAATCACATTCTAGAGCGACCCATGGCCCCTAATTACATCCTCCAGCCACCTACTCTGCCGATCTTCAATTTCACTGAGAGGTTTCCTTTCCTTGCTAACCATCTTAGGCACTTCCTAGTTAGTCTTCCTCTCCGTCCACCTCACCGTCTCCATCCTTCTCCTCACCCACATCTCAAATGCCTGCAGCCTATCTATATCCTCCTCTCTGAGTAACGTTTCTGTCATCATGTTTCTGCCACATACAACGCTACGCTCCATATCAAGCTCTTCACCAGCCTCTTCTTCACATCCTTACCCAAGGTACCCGTCATCAGCTCCCTTCTATGAATTAACGCCTCCTTAGAGAGCGCTATTCTCTTCCGCAGAACTTTTGTTCATAGACCCGTTTTTGGTGACAATTTTATCATCATTTTAAAAATATACGACAATTTATTAATTACGCCTTCACGAAAAGGTTTTTTTTTAGAGATTGAGCAGTTTGACTGCGTCAAATCTGGTAACCAATATTTAACCAACATTCCGATGACTTGGAGATCTGAAACTTTGCCCAGACCCATTTCCGGTGACAATGCATAAATCAGTTAATACTGACAACAATTGATTAATTATGCGTTTATATTCTAGGAATGAATTACGGCACCCCACTTGTACATGAAAGAGTCGTTCTCCTCGATTATTGCTCTCGATCACGGACTGATCCGTTCAAAGTTCCGCTCAAAAAAAGGCGTGACGTCAGTGACACGCCCACAAACAAATAGACAATTTTGAAGCATTAGGGTTGGATTCATTAAAATGTTTAGAGAATTTAATTAACAATTAAACATCTTTCCCTAAAAAGACGGTTTTTACTATCTATTATTTTATTCAGATAGCGAAGTCAACCAGATTCAGGTGCTCTGTCCCCAGTGGCTTAAAGCCCCCCAAATAAAAGTGCGGAAAAATATCCAATAATTTTAATGTTTCTCCCTCACTTTTAAAGTCCTCCACGAACTATAACGAGAAACACCTCCATGATTTTTTTCTTCTGACTCCTCCACCAAAATTTCCAATCCCGAATATGTTTTTAGGAAACTACACAGCAACACCATTTAAACGTTGTAAGGAGTAAGGTGAGGGGATAATGGCAAATAATTTGAGCGAAATTGCCGATGAAATTAGCGAATGAAAAAGCTTCCTTTGTTTCCCGACGACTTTGCGTCAAAATTGCCCCACTAAAAGCACTGCTTTGTAACAATTCGAAATCAAAACGGATTAAATCACCAAGAGAGTGGGACCCGACAGGAGATCCGCTTATGAGTGGCTAATTTGGAAAAAATAAAGAAAATTGAGGATAAAAAAGGGATAAGAAGTGGCCGGTGACCCAAGAAAGAATCCGCAATGGGACCCTTTTTTTAAACCCTAGAGCCTTAAGGGAGGGGGAAGAAGAAGAAAACGGAGGGAGAAATAAGAGAGAGGGGTCACACAAGGACTCATTCTGGGTCCACCCCAGTTTTATTTTTCTTTTCATCGGAGCTTAAAGCAGGAGGGTGGTTCCTGGGGTTCGTTGGAAACATTGATAAGGTAGAGGAGGAGCTTTTTCAGGGTGGGGGAGGAAAAAGGGTAGAGCGAGTGTTGGGAGGAGGGGTTGGTGGGAATGAAAACGGGTTAAGGGCCATCGTAAAGAGCACGGGAGGCGAAGGAAGAGATGGTAGACCAGAAAGAGAGAGAGAGGGTCGAGGACAAAATGGAAAAAGCATGTTTGCTTGTTCGCCCGATTCCAACTCGGATGCCTGAGCGAGAGAGAAAACGCTGACGGTGGCCGAAATATCTGGGAAAAGAGGGCGGGAGGCGAGGAGGAGGGTGGGGGCCGACTTGGGAGGATGGAATGGAAACTGCCTTTGCTCACCCAACGCCACCTCCAATTCCATTCTCTGTCACTCACCACCCACCACCAAGTTCCCATTAGGCAGCGCCGAAAACCAAGGTTAAGGCTATCGTGAAAAAAAAAATCCCCGGGATAATATTTGTTACAGAGTAAATCCAATTCCTTGTTTTGATAAAACGTATTTTTCACCCAGAACAAAGGGTTCTTAATCAAATTATGGAACTGAAATCAAATATGTTTAGGTTGTACAGTTTGAATGGAAAACAAACTAATGGAATACTTATATATATTAGTCGACGAATAGCAGCAAAACTTTAAGAACACGTGAACGCATCCTGCGTGTTGCTAGTCCACCAAGGGCCGTCCAATGTTTTTATAGCCATTATTTTGGTAAATTAAACGGCAACTTATTAATAGTTTAGTCTCTAAAAATGTTCATAAAGGTGGCATTTACATATCAAAGAGAAGATATATCAACATTTACCATTTTCATCGGATTAGAAAGAAGAAGACCAATTCTATCCCCTTAAAAATTGAAAGTTTGGCACCCGTGCGGCATGGGTTGTCGGATGTTGATTGACTCCAAATTTGGTATACGTTATACAGAAATAAAAATGACCAATTTTCCGCGAAGAAAAAATTTACTTCGACCCGGGTTATAATGTTTATTCATCACAATCAGGTATTTATTTCTGTATCGTGTAAAAAACTTCACTCAATTACGCAGGAATCTGGATTTTATCGGTATATGTTATGCTTCCATCATAAGGAAAATTTTTAAATTTTAAACACTTTAAATTTTCTACACTGAAATTTTGACCCACCCTATTGGTCGTATAACCCAAAGAGTGGTTACTGCAGCCCTGCATCCGTTCTATTTTCTATAGATCTAGTTTCCTTACTTCCTGATAACTCATTTCCTGTAACTACTTCGTTATTCGGACCATGTATTTATCCATTCGCCTCTCGGAAATTCTGTCTCTATTCGTCCCCTAGGTATAATCCTCACAATCCCATTGCGCCTCAGTGAGCCCAGTCCATCTGGTTCTTCTTTATTGTATAGTGTTCCAAATGGTCCATTCCTCTTCTTACAATAAAGTAACTAAAAGTTTCATTTTAGTCAGAATACCTCGGTAATTTGTTGTGGTAATGGTGGTCACCGCTCCCATTACGTCTATGAAAAGGCTAGTGTCCAATCACGGGGGACAGAGAACGGAGAGCATATAAAAGGTACATCCAGAACGTAAGTTCCGTTTGGCAAGTCAAAGAAAACAAGTATATATTAGGAAAAAAATATTTATTTTGAAAAATCTTCAGACCTTAAACAGTCTTTCCAAACAACTCCCAATATTTTGTAGGCACTTGCCATAGCGCAGCTCCAGCTTTTGTATTTCTTCTTCATAAAATGGTGCCGCCTGTGATGTCAACCATCATTGTTGAACCTTTAGCCACCAATGGCGAATTTCAGGAGCAAAAAAAGACGGAAGTCACTAGGAGCAAAATCCGGGCTGTATGGAGGATGGTCGAATTGTTCCCAACCAAAGTTCTGTAAAAGTTGTGGCGTCACATGCGCAGTGTGAGGGCGGCATTGTCATGAATCAAAACAATACCGTTAGTGAACATTCCTTGGCGGCGGGATTTTCAATTTTATTCGCCATTTCAAACAAGCACCACGAGGCGTACACAACAATCAGCTAACTCATAATGGCGTCAACTCCTTCTCAATAGGTCGGGGTCGCGCACGCGCGAAACTGCGATCACAGTGCTACGGTGGTCAAAAATACAAGTGGATCTTACTTTCTGGATGTACTTCGTATACAGAGTATACATAACTTCGTATACATAAAGGAGTGTATAGCAGTCCACCATACTCCATGCTGCCAATGTAAGCTACGCTCACAGATGTATATTACTAGAGCGGCAGTGCATATGTTTCTGTGTAGGTGGTGGTGAAGCCGGACGACAGGAAAATTTTGCACGATATATTAATGATAATAATAACAGAAAATAAAAAGGGCCTAAAAGCATGAAGCCATTGCAGGTATTTGATTGATAATAGCCACTATTATGGGGCCGTTTATATATTTCAGCATTTAATACCTGCATATTCAACATTTGATTGCTTGCTCACATAACATGACACAGCTTGGCCCTCAATATATTGGGTTAAAAAAAAGAACTATGATGTTTGAAAGCGTAATATATACCTGTGACTGTGCGTACACCGAGGCTCACCATTTTCTGCAACTACATTCATTCGCCGGCAGGTGTCAGCGTGTGGAGTCGTTGCGCATGGCGACGTCGCCAACCCTTGCACGTGATCCTTTCATGCGTTTCACACACAAACTATCCACGCGTTACGCTTGAAGCGCGTGCATGTGAACTCGCCTTTAAGAGTAGCAGGATGAAATGGATAAGAAACAGAATAAAAGTATCAAAACTAAGGTTTTTGAGTCACTAGCAAGTACAGTGGTAAGGATTTACAAGATCATACGAATGGTACAATTGAATAACGGTACAACAAATTATCTCTAGAATAAGCGCAAGTATATAAATATTGAATAAAACTGTCAAACAATTAGGTAACGAAGTAGTAGAGTCAACCAAAAATTGCTTGGTTTGCTTAGTGAAGGAAGTGCACTTGGATAATGAACGAAAAGACTTCAAACCACATCGGGACATTTATTTACGAGTTATTGGCGAAGAATTCAACTACAAATAGGGACTTTCTTGTATGTTAGGAATAGATGTTACATTACACAGTACATTGGGCAGAGTGACTGAAAAAAGAATCGAAAGTAACTCCATTAAAATGAATACTGGACTTGAAAGTTGAAAACTTGGAGAGAAATCATAAAGCACAAAATTTACTGGGAAGGATTAAAGATGCGCCGAAAAGGTTTTCAGCATTTAATAGCAAAGACTAATGCTTCAAGGTGAGACAAATAGTTATTGTTTTCCATAGAACTTATAAATTGACTGCCAGGAAATAAAAGACAGTAGTTATTGAAATATATTAGGGACATTTTTCCTGAAAGATAAAGCTAGCTCTATCGATTCTCTAAAATCTACGGAATGTACGCGAAGAGGGCAATTTCCGCTAGATTAATAGAGGTAAAATAAAAAAGATAGGTCCGGATTTTGAAAGCTTGCCCATGGGACAGTCTTAACGAAGTTTCCAGTTCTATAAGCACAACATTAGTTCAAGCCGATAAATGGGAGCAAGGGGAACAATGAAGGAAATAACCACGAGACCCTCACACCCATATTCCGATTAAAAATGTCAGAAAGTTTCAAGGGGTTTAAGTTTTTTTTTAAAAAGCTTGTCTGAAAAAATTACCCGAGCGAAGATTCCGCGGCAAAGAAGAAGCAGTTTCCACCAAATAAAGCACACGATATCGCTTACCTAGTTTCAATGAAAACGTTATACATAATACCTAAAAATTAATCTGAATTAAATTTTTCGTAGGAAAAAAAGGCGAACATTTTTCCTGATAAAATGGATTGGTTACTCAAGATTGCAGATACCACTAAGTAGCAGTTTTCCACTGATTATAGGGTTTAATACCACTTATTCTTGACGAATTGCCTAAAAAATGATAACTTATAAGCGATAACAGAGCTACGATAGCTATGAAAAACAGCAAAAATGGAATTAAATTCTTCCATTTATGTTTGAAAAACTACAGCATCTATCCTAAACATTTCCTTACATTGGACAAATCTGCCACATTATATCCGACGCTAACAGGCACTCGTCATTTCTTACTAGGCGCGCTCTTAAAGGCGAGTGGATTAAATCTCGTGCGAGCAGGAAATGAGCACGGTAATCTAGGAGTGCGATTGAGAAAATTAATTGCTCGGCTGGGGAAATCATTAAGATCCCAGGAATGCGCCGCAAATAGACGACGAATGAACGAGTACACTAGAAATCTTATAGGCGAGGAAAGAAGATTGTTTATGATTGAATAGAGTATTCAAATGGTTAAACCCTAATTGGTCACACTTCAGTAGAATTGCACAACGGTCACACTGGGTTAAATTCACCCAAGCACCGAAAAAGTGATACCCTGATGCAATAATAAGCTCTAAAATCTAAAACAAATTATATAGGTATTGTTAAAGGATTGCAAGAAAAGGAGTCAGTTTCCCAAACAAATTAAATAGTTTAAGTATCGTAAAACTAACTGCCAAAATTAAGGTAATGAACAATCGAGTATTTTACGGATAAAATTGTGTTTTTTTATAGAATTGAATTTGAGCAAAAAATAATGAGAATCTATTCCTGAAATATTATATTTTATTAATTTTTTTTCAATACTCTTCCCTCAAAAAAAGTATACCTACTTATTTTGAAGATTGAAAGCGCACAAAATGTCAAAAAATAAAAGGCCTCTAACTCTTGTAATCAATTTTTCCGGCAACATCGCTTTTTCCTTGTAAATAGGTTCTTGATTAAGAATACATATTTTATTTTTTTACTCCTTCACCATGATGAAGATTAAACACCTTAGAGCACTTCCTCGTTTGCCCGCCTTTCCGCAAACCGCCTTGTCTCCGTTCTCCCCCACATCCACCTCTCTAATGCCTGAAGCCTTGCTCAGTTAAAATCAGCAGAATTCCTCCCCGGGCATTTAGCCAATAAATAGACCCAAGGGCATACTCATCGCCAGGCCAGGTAAAGGAGCCGACTGAAGCACCTTTTCCTATGAACAACCGATTCTCACTTCAGTTCCCGCCGTAATTAGCTTATAACGCAAGAATTGAACTGGATTGGTGACCTGGTTTTATTACACTTCCATACTCCGAAAGCATTTGCTTCTTACAAGCTGTTGTCCGAAGAAATAACATTCATATTAGCGAGAGAAATATTGCTCTCACACATTTCTCCAATCATTGTGTTTAACGCCATGTCGTTTTCCGTTTCAATTTGAAAAAATGTAGCGTATAAAAGCAAGAATTTGTTCGTTAGTACCGAACATAAGACATGCTTTTTCTATAAAT
Organism: Ceriagrion tenellum; assembly: GCA_963169105.1. Taxonomy (NCBI): domain Eukaryota; kingdom Metazoa; phylum Arthropoda; class Insecta; order Odonata; family Coenagrionidae; genus Ceriagrion; species Ceriagrion tenellum. The sequence continues at coordinate 88,077,921 of OY720634.1, forward strand.
AATCAAATAGTGAATAAAATTGAAAATAAGTCATTTTACGGTAAAACACCGCAAACAAGCGTAGGTAACATAATACTTGGCGGTGTTTCCTTGCAAAGAGGTTGGCAAAGAGATGAAGGTGGAATTCCTCTTGATTCTGGAGGCTAATTCCGACATTAAAGTGGCAAAGTTCTGGCCTTATTCTGGCTTAAGTTTCCTCTGGTCACGTATTATTTTCGTCAAATCTAAACTAATTTTCAAAGGTAATGCGATATTTACTAACCTATCGGCCACGCCTACTCGGAACAAATTCCTTCCGATGCATTCTCGTTCTTTCTTCACCCACGCACATGAGCTTTCACGGAAATCCCCCCTCAAATTCACTTAAGCCTCCTTGTTATCTTAACAAAGAGACGAAAAGAGCATAGACGGACGGAAGGCGAAGACCGACGCACGAAGGGCAATTGCAAACAAGATGAGGAGCGATTTATTTTATCTTAGAACCACAAAGAGCGGCAGAGAGAGGGAGAGAGATGGGAGGCTGTGGTCCAGAGGAGAACGAGATGAGGAGCTGGGCGAAATTCGAGCCGCAAGTGGAGCGTAGCGCGAGGACAGAAACTGGGGGAGGAAGGAACCTCTCCGCCGCTGCCAGGGGCGTAGGACGGAGGCTAGGCAGATCGAAAGGGATTATTACGTGATATGTTGAGCACCCAATGAGGCAGCAAGGAAGGTTATAAGATCTAGGGGAGCGCGTCTTCGGCGGGGCATCGGATGAGGCTCAGAGGCCCGGGATGGGGAAGGGAGGCGGCCGAGGCTTTGGGGAAGGAACTTAAACACGTAAGGGAGGGGAGGAATGGGTGGGCAGTACTGGTCGGAAGAAGGTCTGCGCGTTACTAAAGGATCCAATATTGATCCATGATTCACAAATTTATCGATTTTGTACCAGTGCGAATATAATTATCCCCCCACTTCCTTCTAGGTCTTGGTTCATTCTTTTATGCTTTACCTTTAATGATAAATCTTCTATCTTTATAATTTGGTCTCCCAAATGCCTAGCGCTGGAACTATTGCCACTACAAAGGATTTAGATTATCTTTACAGATACAGTAAAATACCGTGGGAGACAAAGTATACTCACACTCAAATTATACTCAAACTGAAAGTATACTCATAGATATCCATCATGATCAATCCTAGATACTTGACACGAAAGCTCTACTCTGAATGGTCATCGTATCCAAGAATTAGATAGAAAAAAGTTTCGTACTCATTCATGCTTTCGGTATAAACGATAAACTTCGATTACTTCATCCGATACAATTTGAAGGATACTGCAGTCAGTTCAATTACGAATAATTGGATGAATGAAAAAGTTTCGTACACATTTATGCTTTGAGTGTATCTCATCAGATTTGATTCTTTCATCCAAAATGGCTTTAAGCATACTAAATATAGATGAAGCCATTCGTTTCAGTATTCTACCAGCTGATAGGTAGATTTTTGTGTTTCGTTGGTTTGGCCATGTTGAGAGAATGGATGGGATGGAAGGAAACAGATATATAAGAGAGAAATGAATGGTGCGAGAGGTAGAGGTAGGCCGAGAAAGTTGTGGTTGAATGTGGTTGAGGAAATTCTTAGGAGGAAGAATACAAGGAGTCTTATAAACAGGAGGGCGTGTATGAAGCAGTGTATGGGGGTAAATGAAGCAAAAGAGGTTTGCAAGGATAGGTCAGTATGGAGGTAATTATTGAATCAGAGTTAGGTGTACAAATATGTATTTATGAGAGAAACTTAGTGACTCTGCCTACCCCGGAAGGGAACGGCGTGATTGGTATGTATGTATGTAATTATCCTAAAGTCCTAATTTCTGGCATATTGTCCAGTTTTCTCTCCAGTTAGTGATTGGATCCCTCAGAGTTAAGGTAGTTTCAGCGAAATATCATTTCAACAAGAAATCAATGAATTTGGTCTCGTTTTAGAGATTTTAGAAGAGAAATACCAGCCATTTGACTTTGGAAATGGTACGTGTATGCACTTCAGGGAGAAATTATTTAAAAAATGAGTGATTTATAACACCTGGACCTCTCCAAAAAATTAACAGTGTGTAGTTTGTGTGCTTTCTCGACAATTTTTTAAAATAAATCACACTGTCATCGCAGTAATTTTGTCAGAATCGCAAAAAAATCTTCCGGTGAGAAGGGGTTTTAAATTCCCAGCGTTAAAAAAAAGAGTCAAGTTGAAGACTCTAACAGATATTCTTACTTAATTAATGAGGATTTCAGTCATGCAAAAGTAGGTATATAATTGCATAGTAAATAATCCAATATATACTTCGAGCATCCTAAAGCTGCTGAAATTGAAGCATTAACTTCGAATAAGTTCTCCATTATCACAAGGGAAGTATCGCGCTCACACTAACTCAGGCATCGTGTAAAACGCACTTAAGTCTGAGAAAACATCTCAGTAGCATCTAGTTTCACAATCAGGAATCCGCTCAAGTTACAACGCGACGCTAATCAGCCCCTGCTATGTAGTCCTCTTAATGAGCTTAAAAGCGTGTCTGCACGTGAATTTAAACCGCATTCACGATGGGAATCAATTCCTAGACGCCGCCTCCCGTGCTCGTCGTTCTCTCGTCTCGAGTGTTTCCAAAATCCCTGTGAGCCACGAGCCGCCCGCGCGAAAAACAATCCCGCCCCTGGCCATGAGACGTCTCCTTATATTCCACCATTTCCCATCAACTTACTCTCCTCCTCTTCGCCCACACTGTTCGGCCAAAGTCCATCGCCATCCGTCAACGGGCCACCCCCTTGCCCTTCCTTCCGGCCCGGGTGTTCGGAAGCCCTTAAGGGTGGCTCTGGTTTGACCTTGTGAGTCAAGACAAATACTATGCTACTCATTTTTATTTATTCATTTTAAAAATCCTACTATCGCTGATGAAACGGGCTACCGGTTGAAAAACCAAAATTGAGAAACAAAATATGCAGATTATTCCACGAATATATTTTTACAATACCACATTTGCCAAGCCATGGGAGCCGACTGTAACGCCATTTGCATGGAACTATCGCATATTGACTTCAATTACGTCAGTACTTCGCTAATAGCTTCAAAAAATAGGAGGCGGGATTCTTATAATCTAATTTCATGCTATTTCCCGAGAGTTTTCGCTAATTATTATAAACAGTTACAATTACAACCTTGTACAATGTACATGCTTTCTTGTTTACATTGACATTTGTCCGCTGTAATGTCAGGAATCTCCGGAAGTTAAGGTATTTGGAGGCAAAAACCATTTCACTATCAAGGTATTAATGAATTTAGTCTTATTATAAAGAAAAAAATCTCACCCTTCCAAAAATTCCTAAATATCAGCCTCCTACCGAACTAGTTCCCGAGCTTTTAGACGTAAAATACCAGCCCTTATAATTGGAAAATGGTACGTGTATGCATTGCAGAGAGGCCTTATTAAAAACTGAGGAATTTCTAATACCTAGATCCCGTCAAAAAATAACACTGTTTAGTTTGCATGTTACTTCAACCATTTTTTAATATAAAACATATTTTTGCCGCAGTATTTTTTTCAGGAATAAAATACTTTCATGCGTGGAGTTTTAAACGTACCGCGAGAAAAAATGAGTCAGACTTAGACAGATTTTCATTTAAATACTTAGAATTTCAGCCATATGAAAGTATTTTATTGTACCTCTCACCATGATTGGTCGTTCAACCCTGAGCCCTCCACTCTTCCCTACCTGTGGCTAGCCCCATACTTTCTGGCAGCTCTTCCTGTACTGTCTTCAAGTAATTTCCTCTTTATTTGGTCCATGAACTCATTCCTGGGTCTTCCCTTGAGGACTTTCCCCTCATTTTTTAAACTCAATTATGGCCTTCACAAACCCATTGTGTCTCAGGATGTGTCCGATCCATCAAGTACTTCTTTTGTATATGCAGTTCCATATAGTCCTTTCCTCTTCTACTCTTCAGTAAACTTCATCATTTCTTAATTTTTCCGTCCATTTTATCTTCAGCATCGTCCTCCAATACCAGATTTCAAAGGCATCTAGTCTATTTTGGACTGATTTTCCAATGGTCCATATTTCCGATCCATAGATTGCTACGCTCCACGCGAATGTTTTCCCATACTGTATCCTAGTTTGTGGCCCTATCTTCTTTGAGCACACCATTTGTCTTTTTAACAGGAACGCCTTCTTAGCTTGGGCTATTCTTTGCTAGACATCTGTTGTACTTCTTCCGTACCACGTGATAGTACTTCCGAGATAGGTGAAGGTATCCACTATCTCTAATGTCCCTCTCTCAGTGTGACTTCTGAATTCAGCTTTTCTCTTCCACGTACTAGGATTTTAGCCTTCGTTTATATTCGGGTCGTATTCTTGGAGAACTTGGTCCATTACGTTTAATGATCATTGAAGATCATCGCAATTTCCTACTCAGACTGCGATATCATCTTCCAAGTGGAGTATGTTTATTTTGTATCCGTTTATCTTCATTCTGCTCAGTCCAATTTCTTGTATTCATTCCTTACCTAGAAATCAGACCTCATCACGTGTTTTTTTTCTCAAATTGAGATACACGTTACAATGAAGAATGGGTGATATATGGCAAAAAATAGTGCTTTCTAATTTGAAACACATACCATTTTCAGATATTTCCACTTCCCCATAAAAATCTAAACAATGGTAAAAAGTACCAGAGCACTGCCGGGTATTGATCGAGCGGTTTACGCTACCCGACTCGGAACACACTTCGCCTTCCTCAATTCTATGCCGTCCTCTTCCCTGGCTGCGCGATTCTCCACAGGACGAAAGCCCTGAGGCTACTAGACTTTCCTTCTTGGCTTTTAATATGGTCTGCACCCTTCGAATCCATCCACCCGAACGAAACACTGAATGTAATATTGGCAAACATCTAGCCTAACCCCGAAATGAGAAAAAAATGAGAGGGTCCGAAGCCTGTGCCTTGGGGGACGCCTCTCTCTCTCCTTCTACCGACCTCTGGAGCTCTCCAATCCACCACGGATTGGGATTTGACTTTAAAAACCAACGCGTTTGAATGCACCCGAAACTTCGATAGACGGCGATATTGAGTGTTGGGCAGTCTGCGAGCCGGCCACGAGGCGGACGATACGAAAGTGTTATCAGAGAGGAGAGTTACAAAAGGATGATCATTAAATTTAGAGAGGTGGAATACATAAATGGTATCAGACAAGATAATTCGCTCCAGTTAACAACCTTTTTGACCGGCACAGCTATAGGGACTTAAGATGTTGACGAGTTCATGACAGCAATATCATTTTCACCAACGATCTTCTATCAATATCCACCTTTTTCGTAACGACATCTCCTCAAAGATGTGAAACATAAAGGTACAGCCAAAAAACCTTTCAGGACATATTCCTCCAGCGTAGAAATAGTGTGGTCCAACCAGAAACTAGGAGAGTGCTACGTAGAAAAACATGTAAACAGGGAGAGCACTAGTTAATATATAACTACCGGTCAGTATTATTAATGAAATTGATTAATATTATAAATCTATACTAAATTATGCCAGAAATTTTATGCAGGGTGGCTTTTTAACAATGATGGTTAGTTATTAAGCACGAAAACAAAATCTACTCTGCATAGTTAGGATCAGAAGTTCATAGAACTAATTTATCCCAACCCAATTAATTTATTATTTATCATGGTCCCTTATTGTACGCGGAAAAAATGACATTATGAATCCATCGGTACACCAGGAAAAGGCAGATAAAAGCCCAGAGCCCATTCCCTACGTAGAATACAGGGTGTAACAATAAGGTACGGGCAAACATTTAGGATACATTTCTCACAAGTAGAAGAAGAAAATATTTTACGTAGATATAGGCCCAGAAGCGCTTTATTTCCACGTAAGAACTCATTATCTACAACTCTTTATGGTACATTAATCATGAGAAGCGCAAATGAACAGAATTTACCAGAAGATCACATGTCACTTAATTACTTGCACCGTCCATGTCAGGTACGTCAGTCAATGAAATGAGTAGCATGTCAACGCAATCAATGGAATGAGTCGCATGTGAAAACTACCCGCGGCGAAATGGAACACAAAAAACTAGGGGTGAAACTAAGAATTACAAATTAACCAGAAGTTACAGAGTGAAAATGTTGAACATGTCATGTAAAAAAGAGCTTTAAGTAGTACGCAAGTACGTTCTGTTTCTGACATTTTCCCAATATGAATTTCGTACTATGTACTACCGTTTATCATTATTATGCACTACTGTTAGAACTATTTATGTGCTACCATAAGGAGGTGTAGAAAATGAGTTCTAACAAGGAAATAAATCGTTTCCGGAACCATATTCACATGAGATATCTTTTCGTCTACGAATGAGGAATGACTCCCGAAAGTTAGGCCGTAACTTTTTGTTATCCCCTGTATTTAGCCCCAATCTATATGTGTTAAATAACTATTCCTGCGATAAAAACAGGGTATAAGGTTAAAGCCAAAGATGTATGAGAATTTCTGATATTCAAATTCTTTCTGGTATTTTGTAATACAAATTCTTGCCTACATTGTTTTAAAGCGTGAACTTACGTGTCGATGAAAGCTATGGCTCAAAAAATATTTATCAAAATAACGAAAAATAAAAATGTTATGAAGAAATGAGACACATCGAGGAATTAGGATCAGATATTACTGTTTCGGTAGTTCGCGAAATATTTAATATCACGGGTATTTGTGGAGGAAAAAAAACAAAGAAACCTTTGAATACATCATATAAATAAAATTCTCATGGACATCGCACGCAAAAAAATCAGAAAATATCCTCTTGCCATTCAACTAAATGTCTCTCGAGTAACCAATGCCTAAGCAGGAACAACTGCATTGCAAGGCTTCCGCGGAGTTTTTGAAAAGGTAGTGAAGGATTTTTGGGATCTCTCCTGCGTGATTCCAATTAGGTGGACGATAGTTTTGGTAGCACTTTGTATGTTATGGCTACCTTCTTTAGGTCTGAAGAGAAGATGCAGGTGTTTGTGTCCACCTTATCTGGGGGCTATTTTCCTGCAAATTTTGTAAAGTGCGCTTTCATTGGTCCTTCTTTCCTAAGGAACCTTTCACTGCCAGGAACAACTGGCTTAACGTATTACGAGCGAGATAGTTCCCTAATCATAATAGAGACCATATTCGATATATATGTTTTAATTTCACCAACTGTGAGACACGAATTAAATATTGCATTATTAATGGTGCAACAATATAGTTTTACATGACAGAAATTGAAAGTAATAAAATGAAAATATCTATATTAGTCTTTAACTTGACTCCTTTTTTTCACGTGGTACGTTTGTAACTCCATCAAAACGGAAGGTTTATTGTGATCCCGAAGAATTTCCTGCGGTGACAATATGATTACTTTTCATAAATAGTTGAGAAAACACTCAAACTACACACTGTTGATTTTTTACGAGATCTAAGAGTAGGAAATGCCTCATTTTTCAAATAAGGTCTCTCTGGAGTGCATACACGTAACATTTCCCATGTAAAAAGGCTGGTATTTTTTGGCAAATATCTCGGAAAGTAATGTTGTAAGGGGTTGAATTTTTGGTGCCAATGGAAGGGTGATATATTCTTCTTGAAATGAGACCAAATTCATTGATTTCTAGGTAAAATTATATTTTGCTCCAGCTACCTTAAATAGCACTGCCGTAGTCAAATTGGACGACAAGAATCAGATATGGCCTTTTCCACTAATGGCGTGCATACCGAGGCCCGCGGGCCCAAATTGCTGCGGAAATGCACATCCGAACAGATGTAAAGTCGTTTTCGCACGGCACATGCGTCCGCACCAGTACGAGGCTTGGCTGATGCGTGGACAACTGCTCCAAATTTGAGCAGGGGCTACTCTATGGCCACGCTTCCATGCATTTGCACAATTATGGGTGTTAAAACAAGGCAATTTTAATGGTGAATGAATTCATGCATCTACTCGCGCGGGTACATGCATCGAGTAAACACGACTTTACACCCAGTTGCTAACGGTACCAATTTCTCGAAGAGCTGGTGTTGGCAGCAATTAGAAGGTGACTCTCCGCACCAAACAGCGTCCCTCCCCGGTTTTGCAGCATTCTGAAAGTTCCATAGCCGATGTCCCTCAAACTCGTCTACAGCGCGGCGCCTTCTCGTTGTAATACCGGCTATTCTGCTCGAAACCCATCATTAGCGATGGCTATGGAGGAGGGAAAGTGAAGTGGAATAAATGGTGTCGTAGAAGGACGTTAAGGTAGTTTGATCGAATTATCATTTTACCAGGAAATCAATGAATTTAGTCACATTTGAAAGAAAAATGTCTTACCCTTCCAAAGATACAACAAAATCAGCCCTTTGTAAACTATTTCCGAGATTTTTGACGAAATAGACCAGCCCTTTTACATGGGAAATGGTACGTGGATACACTCCAGAGAGACGTTTTTTGAAAAATAAGGAATATCTAACACCTAGAACACGTTAAAAATTGTCCGCAGTGTACATAGTTTCTCGACAATTTTGAAAATAAGTCATAATGACAACGCAGTAATTTTCACAGAACCGCAAAAAACCTTCCAGTGTGAAGGAGTTTTCAACGTAAATCGTGAAAAAATGAGTCAAATTAAAGACTTCTGTCGATATTTCTATTTAATTACTTAGAATATCCGTCATGATATAGCATGATATTGCACCGTTATTAATTCAATATTTAATTCATGCTTCACACGCTTCCTAAAATTAAAACGCGCCATTCAAATGTGGTCTCAATTATGACAAGAGAACTATCACGCTAATTCACCTAAATAGATGGAGAGAGGGTGTGAGGAATACTGAACGGCAGGAGGATGGGGAAGAGGCTCAAACCCCGGAATACGAGGCACGTTTACGATATGATATACGAAGGCAAACAGGCGCTGATGACACACGCGCCACAGTTAGCTTTATTGCCGGCGATTGAAGATATGAATGGGACAGCGCCACGGACACAAATCCCGCACGTTTCTCGCAACTCTGGCAACCCTAATGGGAAACGTTTTCGAGCGGTGGAAAACGTTATTATCCGTCGTGAGATGGCATTTTAAAGCTAACGAGTAACAATCAGTTGTGAGCGAATTGATTGTTTTGAATGTCGACAGGTATCCAATGCAAATACGCGCAGGACGTAAACAAGAGTGAAGCAGTTGAAAGCAAGAAAACAACAGAGAAAACGTATATAAATGAAAAGGTCTACATCATCAATAACACGCGATCTTCGCAAGCTTTGCGGTACTCCATCACAATATTAATCAACTAGCGAAACTTAAATAGACCACAGAAACATCACACTCCACCAAGACCTGGGTTTTGATGTCTAAGCATCACCACCAGGTGATGAAATCAGTATCACACTCCTTTATATGTAAGGGACGACTAGGGGGGAGGAAAAATTTGGAAGAAGGAGAATGGCCAAAGAATGGCGGATAGTATACGGGAATTGACGGGAGGTAAGCATTCTTTAGTAAGAACAAAATCTGGCTCAAGACACAGTTTTGAAATTTCGAGCTGTTATAAAACATTTAGCTCAAGACTGTTTCCCTAAAATGCAGCACATTTACCTTAAAATAACTACCGTGATCACAGGTTTTAAGATGTTTGGCAAAGTTATCATTTTCGCCATGACTGTTTTTAAACATTTTGACGTGTTTCTTTGTTCTGGTCTCGCACACATCGCACACATCGCAAACATCTCGCAGTTTGTCCTATGTAGACGCCCTAACAAGAATTACACGAGAGTTCAATTATTCCACTTCAACACAATACGTCCACCTTATCTTTACAGTGTACTAGCATGCTTTTCACAGTATTAGGAGCATTGATTGATTTTTCAATCATTTTGCTCAAATATACGATATGGATGACAATAACCTCTTAACCAAATTTCTAGGTGAGGGTGAAAAATTAATTCAATGAGGTTTTCTTATAAAGCAATCGAAGACGTCTTAAGCAAGAGTATGGACGAAGCACGTAAGAGGTCGTTTTTCGTCCAGAATTCAGTTACCTAATTTATACAAATTCACAGATATTGGCATGCGCAGTCACATTGTGAGAGTTTCCATGAATTAGTCATGAATTAATTTACAAAAAGTTTATCGCAGGACAGCGATTAATAGAGTAGCATGCATTGATTCTTATGGAGGAAGGCAAACTAGGGTGTCCACTAAAAAGCTGAGTATGAGCCCTCAAAATTATCTAAATAGCGTGAAGAATGATATTTAAGTCATGGAGATTAATCCTTTCCGTGTCGCATACCTAGTAACCCTGAAAAGACAATGATCATAATAGGATTATGTCTTCAAAGATATGAGTGGAAAAATCACAACCTGGGTTCTAAAGAATTTTAATGCAACGGTCACTTGTACATAGCTGAACTATCAACAAGCATTCGAAATGGCAATTTAAATGCTAGATACCAGTAATTAATGATACATTCTTTCTATTGAGCACAACAGATGACAAGAACAATAGCAGACGGCCATGATACAACGTAGTTCCGCACAAGTTAAGTCAATATGCGAAATAAGATCCAAACTAACCAGACATAAGGCCCTATTTTATGTTGACTTCACTGTTATTTTTAACTGCAACAACTCGAACTGTAAGAAAAGTAATTAGGCCTTCAGGATTTGAAACTAGGATTTGTATGAATATTAAGACCCAAGAGGTATAATGATTTTTACCTTCGAAAAAACGATCAGAGCAGGGGTAACAAAGTAAAAACGTATTTAATGACATTGAGATATTTATGGAGTTTTTAATCACTCAAATTAAATTAGCTGCTGTAACCTGACGTTAGACTCACGGGGCTACTCGATAGATGACGTTCTGGCGTATGATAACCATGACTGAATTGTTGTCACATTTGTACGGAGTTCAAAGTGATATGGTTCCAATTGTCAGAAACAATGAAGGGCGAAAATTGGCAACAATGCTAAATACTCAATCGAGTTGAAAAGTTTATAGAATCGAAGCACTCTCGATGCAGAATAGGAGAAATTTTGGCGCGAGTAATAGGGAGCTTAAGGTATTCTGAACGTTTTGTATAATTTTTACCAATAAATCAGTGAATTTGGTCTCAATTAAAAGAAGAACATCTAACTCTTCAAAAGATACTGAAATAATAGCCCGCATCTCATTCCGAGATATTTTCCAAAAGAGATTAGACCAGACATTTTGCATGAGCAATGGTAAGAGTGTGCAATCTATAGAAGTATCATTAAAAATTGAGCAATATCAAACACCTATATCTCGTCAAAAATTAAAAGCGCGTAGTTTGCAAGTATTCTCGGCAATTTTGAAAAATATATCATAAAGTCACCGCAGAATTTTTTCTTAATCATAAAAAAACTTCCGTCGGAAAGGAATTTCGAACGTACAACGAGAAAATATTAGTCAAGTTACTGACTTACGTTGGCGTGACTAGTTTTCCGGGATGTCCTCCGTGTCGATTCGTCTTCGTATGACAGTTTCGCCGGAGTTTCAGCAGGCGTCTTCAGGACTTCAAACCCGAAGACGCCCGCTGAAACGCCGGCGAAACTGTCGTGCGAAGATGAATTGACGCGGAGGACATCCCGGAAAACTAGTCACGTCTGCCCCACCACTCCGCAGAAGCCATCATCAATATGCAATGACATACATTACATTTTTTTTAATTACTCGAAATTTTAGTCATAAAATTACGGTGAAAATAGCCTCGGCGGCCACCTCTCTCCACCGAACACCCGTGTAAGCGACCGATATTTCAGGAATGAATTTCCAATATAAACAACGCAAATTTCACCTCAATCCGGCGGTCGATTTCTAAAGCGGGCATTAATTCATGGGTCCGGTGGTGTCCACTTAACACAATTTTCCCTCTGTATTATTGTAATATTAATATTACTATATTCACTTCATACTTCCAGCAGATTTTGCAGATGCTGAAATTAAAACGTATAATTAGAATAAGGTCTCCATTGTGACTAGGGAAATATCTCGCTCCAACTGCCTTGATGGTGCCTGAGCTGGGGGGATTATACCTACGCTTTATATGCATGAATGGAAAAACGCTGGATTATCGGAACTGAGCGGTTTTGCCCGGAGCGAGGTTTGCGGCATTAGCTCGCTTGATAACGACCGATCTGCTCCATTCGGCCGCCCGAAAAACCATTTAGGATACACAATGAATTCCGAAACGGTCACAACTCGCGGATCGGAAAGCCTAAAGGGATACCCTACGCCACCGCGCGTTTCCGCGCCGTTGCCCCGAGGCATTTTCGAGAAAATTTAATGCGGATCCGAAACTATAGAAAAATATTTTAGAAACGAAAAACGAGGGCCATTCTCGTGCCTTTCGTTAAGGTTCGCGTTTCATGTTATAAAAAAGAACATACCTTCATCACGGAAAATGAACGATCCATGCATACATCCGTCGAAATGATATGAGATTTAAAATTTTTCTAAACGTTAAATGATTCATTTAACTGCAGCGTAAATGAAGGATTGGCCTCGGTGCAACGAGACCGCTACGTAGCACAAAGTCATCTATAGTTTCTAGGCTATTACCTTTGTAAAATGGCACGATGGTCAATAAATTTATATCCTGGATTCTAGCAGTGGAATGCATAATCCGTTTGATGAGAATTAAAAAAATCCTACACGACCATGCTAAGTCATTTTCTCAAATTGAAAAATAATATTCATGATGCTCATTGCGAGATTGATTATAACATGGGTAAAAATAATAATATCCCAGGTCTAATATAAATGCCTGTAAATTACACATTACAATATGAGATTTGAAAAGAAAAAGACAGACACAATCACGAAACTCAAGGACAAACTGACCAGACTGCAAACCAAGATTAACAAACAGAGAATAGGAAGGGTGATCTCAGATGAGGAAAGAAAATTACGATCCGAGCGAATAAAGAAATACTGAGCTAACTGGAAACAGAAGAATTCCAGAAGATGACTGAAGTGGTCCAATGAAGGCCATAAACTAAAATAATAATAATAAATGCCATTTTCGCGAAAAAAGATCCGAAGGAATTGAATGGTCGAGGAATATTTGCACCAAACCATCTTAGTTTCTTAATTATAGGCAAATAAAACTACAGGAACTCAATTCAAAACGCGTTGGTTCAACTCATAAGGCATAGAATTCGCCTCAAACGGATGAAAAGTAAACAAAAATATAAATGTGACAAAATCTGCAAATTTTGTAAAGACTAGATGACCCGAGCGAATATTTCGCACAGTATGCAGCTTCTTTCTGCTTCTTCCTTCTTTCTTCCTGTTCTTCTATCTGTCGAATATTTCGCACAATATGCAGCTTCTTCCTGTTTTTCCCTTCTTTCTTCTTGTTCTTTTACCTGTTTCTTCCCATGGACAATTATATGTTATTTATGTTTGTGTTAGAGATATATAACGTAAACGTAAACAGTAAACGGTCACACTGATTGCATGTAGAATGTAAACAGTCTAATTAAACGATGTGTTAATAGATGGCACCTCCTACAGTCTTTTAGGCACGTAACCATTGCCAAAATATTAGTTGATTATATTGTCACCAGATGACATTGTATCATTTTTTAACAAAAACTTTAATTTTTAACAATTTGTCTATTTTTCATCAATATCTGGGAACATAAGCTTTAAAAAATGTTCGAATCATTAATTTTTATGAATAATTATGGGAGTTATGGCGTTGCGACAAAAAACACCTTTGAAAAATAATATACACCGATGATGTGTGGAGTCGATATACCTCGAGCGAGTAATCGACATGGAAAAATCGAAACTTTTAAGTCAAATTAATGGGTAAATAGTGAAATTTGAGATTGAGATTGCATTTATCGTCAGAAGCCGGTGATTCAATGTTTAAAATGATACCTCATTTATCACTGTAGGTGCAGTATTAACGGTGCATATACGGAATGACAGAAAAAGACCTTACTGTAATAATAATATATATGATCCGAAAAAAATATTTTCTTCTAAATTTCGTAAACTAAAATTTTCGTCCCGGAAACTGTCAATAGCTCAAAGCAATATTAAGTACCCAAGGCAACACGATAGTAAACATGTAAAATAAAATTCTGGTGATTATCGATTACAGTACGAACGAAAAGTTAAAACGCATTAACAGATGCACGTAAACGAAATGTATCTTTCATGATCTATTACATATAAAATAACTAATTTATTCCTTATTAAACATGCCATTACAGAATACAAAAAGTATCATTTCAGCATACACTGCAGTAGAGTTGGCCGTGAAACCTTGCATAAGCGTCCATACCAGTGATATTGATGGATCAAGGTGAAATAAATGCACTTAATCGACGTGATTTTTTGGTAATTCAAAGCGTAAGTGGAATGAAAAAAATCTTCATTCAGTAAAAAAAAAAACAAATCGGTCGATGAGTGACAAAGCAAAATATCGAATGCCTTTTAACTACAGGAGCATGACTAATACAAGCGATTAATAATGCTTAGTTTACCATAATTAAGCCCAAAAATTTCACCTCGGGGTACATGTAATGTTTTCTTTATGTGTTAGGTAAAGCTTCTACATTTTTAGTACTTCGCAACAAATTCCATAATCTTTTAAAACGCCATATTTGATTTATTTGCCTTTTAAATATCAGTTGGTAAGGAACAAAAATACTTTAGCTCCTAATTATTTGTAGCATTGTCTAAACCACTGAGGCAGATAAAGAGGGCATTACGTCTTCATAATGTGGCCTGAGGACTGAAATAACAACGATGTTGGTTACCCCTGTTCTTTCCTTATTTTTCTAAAGAAAGTACGACGGAAAGTTCGAATCAGCGGATATAAAGAAAGAATATCCATCATCAATTTGAAATTAAAGACAATTAACTCTTGAAACATATATTATTTCCTTTGTGCTATGAATTCTACTCGATATCGCCATTGTTTCACCGGGATTGAGGATTATAATTAGTTTCAATAAATAAAAAAAATACATGAAAGGAGACTATATATCAAAGAAGTAAATGCATGCTGATTTCAAGCAAGTGATCTAAGGAAAACATCGTAAAATTGCAAAATTAGCGCGTCAGACGTAAGCACTAAAGGAAAATAGGGGGTGACAAAGATGGCGGACAGGCCACGCCCACGTTACAGCTTCTAGCATTGGCCCACCGTAGCAGCCGCCCACTACAGCTACCACTACGGTCTAAACAATCCTATTTTATATAAGTCACTGTTTCAGGCTGAAGGTACTTTGAGCAAAATATTATTTTATCTGGAAATCAATGAATTTGGTCTCATTTTAAGAAGAATATATCACCCTTACATTGGCACCAAAAATTCAACCCCTTACCACATTACTTTCCGAGATACTTGCCAAAAAATACCAGCCCTTATACTTGGGAAATGGCACTCCAGAGAGACCTTGCATGAGGCAATCCCTATACATAGATCTCGTCAAAAAATCAACAGTGTGTAGTTTGTGTGTTTCCTCAACTATTTATGAAAAGTACTCATATTGTCACCGCAGTAAATTCTTCGGGATCACAATAAACCTTCCGTTTTTATGGAGTTTCAAGCGTAGTAGTAGTGGGGTTAATAGGGTGCGTCGACGACATGGTCATTTTGCACCACTACACGTCATAATTATAAAAAAATAAATATATACACTGCATATTATGGTATTATATTAAAGTACTTGATATAAACGCTGAGTCAAAATTAAAAATAATTTTACATCCTTAAAATACTATTAAATAGGCCAGTTTCATTTAAAAATTCCAAAACGCGGTTGAGAACATCTGCGTCATCGCCTAGAATGTACCCCAGGTCTCCCACTAGCTGCAGCCTGTTACGCACCGCCCGATATCTCTCACACTCCGTCAGGATATGTCGAATGCTAAGAGGACAGTCGCAGTCATCACATCGCGGTGGAATTTTCTCTACGGTGAGGAGGAAGGAGTGGGTCAGAGGAGAGTTTCAAACGTACCGAGTGCAAAAAAAATGAGTCAAGTTAAAGACTAATTTAGATATTTTCATTTTATTACTTTCAATTTCTGTCATGTGAAACTATATTGTTGCACCATTAAGAATGCAATATTCAACTCGTGTGTCTCACAGTTGGTGAAATAAAAACGTATACATAGAATATGGTGTCTATTACGATTAGGGAACTATCTCGCTCGCACTACCTTAACTTTGAAGAAACGCGACTCATGATATAATTTCTCCCTTTGTACATTCCAAACTTTTTTAATTTTTACCGACTATAATTTCGATATACAATGTCATTTTCAAGATACATATTTCTTCTTTCAGTATTCTTATATAGTACTCAAACCAGAGGTAGGAGGGAAGGGGAACGTGAAATAGAGGGGAAAGAACCCCAACTCCCAAAGTGTAGAATGACTCCCTCCTTCCCTCCGAACGAATCCTACCCCCTATTTCACTTCCCCCCCCCAACTACCCCTGGTTTGAGTATATAAGAACACTGAAATACGAGATATCTCCCTTGAAAATGACATTGTATGTCGAAACAATGGTCAGTATAAATAAAAAAGGGTGGAATGTACAATGCGGGAAATTATTTCATAATCCAATTTTAGGCTAAGGTGTAAAAAATCTATTTGAGTATAAAAAGAGAAGTGTCAGGCTTGATTTGGTGGGGAGAATTCATCATAAATAATGAGACTAAAGCGATTTCCCACTTAGATATATTTTATTCCACTTAGGTTTCGATGTACTACAGGCAAATGATGATGTTGTACATCAAAACCTAGGTCGAATAAAATTTATCTAAGTTTCTAATCTAAGTCTATATATATAATATCTACGTAATAAATTACCTTAATCTCATTCTTTAAGATCTGTTCGAGTTTTAGATTCAAATTCGATAATTGAACTTCGATTTGTTCGATAACTTTTCGACTCATTTTAAAAATAGCCGAAACGTAGACACAATAACCCACGATTACCACTCCGGCCACGTTAATTCACAGCACACACACCAAATGAATGTGAATCCGTAGGATGGGGTTTCACAGGAGAATACGCCTTGGGGAGGAGGTGGGGTGGGGGGGGGGCTTCAAATTAACCAACCCTCTCTAGTTTTGACCCGACATGACGAATACGAGTTCCCCATACAAGTCGCTGCTTTGGACGTAAATCTGTAATCAACAGAGCTGTCCACTCTTGCGCATGTTCCCGGCCGATGGAGTAAACACCCCAACCGGAGTAACACAGCATGTCATTAACGACAACTCACGACCGAGAGTCACTGCGGGGCGGAGGCGGGGGGGGGGGGCTTATGAATTCAGCACTCGCGGCCCTCGTGGAAAATTCATGACGGAGACGGCACGACCCTGAAGCCGCGAGAGTCACGTCGAGTTTAACGAGAAGGAAGGTGTCTTTTGATGTGGCGGTGGTCTAACACGCATGATTCATAAAGGTACATATACAGAGTCCCGTGAGGAGGTGTGATGATTTTTCAGAAATATGCTGTTTTGGTTTTCGCTAACGTATTCCCGCTTGAATAAATAATGACGATACCAACTATGTTTAAATTCACGGAGTTCTTTATTGGTACAACTAGTTTTAACACTACCGCGTAATCTTAAGGTACAAGCCTCAAAATCATGGTCAGCGGTATGCTGAAAAAGAAGGGTGGAGAGGGTGAAGCATTAGGGAGGGAGGAGGTGGTACGACGAGGGAGGAGTTGGGTGTATTCTGGAAGAGAGGTGTGAGGAAGATGGTTCTGTGAAATAATAATGTATCATTGCTCCGACAGAGAAACTGTTCCGATAGGCGGTGGTCTAACACGACGGAGACAGGGGGATGGGTCAGTGAAATAATAAAGTTTCATTGCTCCGACAGAGAGTGCTTACGACATAATATCTTTGGTTAGATTGGCGAATAAATTTTCACTTTTATGAGGCAAAAAATGAAATGCTAGAAGAGGAGAGGACCCTGACAGTGAAGAAAACTGGGAGGATGAATGATTTTTAGGTAAACCGTGACAGGGGTTTCCACCTGAGTAACGCGTGGAGACTAATCCTGGAGTCGATAGAAGAGGAGCGACACAAGAGAGCCAATCACGAGATTGCGCGGGAAAACCAGACGACACGGGACTCGCATACATAGCGGCCGATTCCCTGTCATCGCCGCAGGTGGTCCACTGCCCAGAAAGCCAAAGAAAAAGCTATACTCCACTCCAAGATTCATCACGGACCATGTACATCTTTACCACCCGGATGTCACGCTGCCGCCTAACACCATCAGGCGAATGGTTCCCGCACCCGCGCAGCTTACAATCACCCCAGGTTTTCCTCTACGCCCCAAGAAACCAAGAAAGAAGAGGAAGAGGAAGAAAGAGCCGGCGTCCTCCACAATGGCCCCCCCAGCAACCCTCGCCCCAAGTGACTCCCCCCCACCTCCCCAGTGATACCCATATTTATTAATCTCCCCCACTCCCCCAGTGATTCCCAGTGAGGTTGTCTATTTATTATTACCAGAGACATATATCTCATGTTGGACAATTTCATAGTTTAATCCTGTTGTTACCCGATCAGTGATCACCAGTGACATTGTTTATTTATTTATTTATTAATTACCAAAGACAATGATATTATATATTATTTATACAGAGACATATTCAGTGTTAACTTTCTAAAATATCTACGGTTTGTTGTTTCTTTTGTGCTGTTTTGTTTTATATTGTTATGTTAATTTTGTGGCCTGGCGGTGGTTTTAGCGGGTTTCCCACCGTCCTAGGGCGAATGCCGGGCCAATATCTTCCCGCACCAGTGTAAATTTTCCAGTGATTTCCCTGAAGAGGCGACAGCCTAAAGCGGGGTCCACACCGTTGTTTTTGTTTCTGTTATTATTTTGTATTGTTTGGTGTGGAAATAAACTTATTTTGACTTGACTTGACTGTCATCGCCACTTCATCCCTGAAGACGGTAGCGGAGTAAGCTGCCGAAACATGTCGGAGATAGCTCCTTTGACCCGGATGGAAACCCGAGAAATCTACCTCCAAACTGGGAGGAGATCTGTGAATTTCAACACCTACCTAATACCGGTAGAATACTTTTGAAAAACAGTGCCAAACACTTCCATGATACATGAACGAAAGTCATTTTGAATTGAAATACATGCAGGAAGTTATAAATATTTGCCGATTTCCATGGAATTCCCCATCCCTATACGCGATTCCTTTCTTCATCTCAGCATACGTCCCGCCCTAAACCTGTCCATGAAACTTGTTCTCTACCTCTCTCTCCCCTGTTTACCCAACATCCCCTCCTCTATCACGGCCTTTCCCTTCCAAACACCTTCTATGACTCCCCCAATTCTCCTTCAGAAGTTTCCATTCCCATGCAACCTTACCAAGCACTTTCTTGTTCGTCTTCCTTTCCGTCCACCAAGCCTTTCCCCTTTCTCCCGCAGCCAATAGGAGTCCACGAGGAGGGGAAACTTCTGAATTAGATTGGGTGGAGGCAGAGGATGTAGTTGGAACAATGGGCACCTAGGCCATCACGATGGGAAGCCAGTGATTTAGCTACGCACTCTATACCCAACAAAGTTGCCTGAAAAAATAAATGATCAGCGGAAAATTTCAAGTTTTCGATGCCAGTAGTTCCAACATTCCATTAGCAGTATCGGTTCAGATTTCTGGCTATCATACTAAACATTTTACTTTATAGTCCAAATACGTCATTAAAATCAGGGGAGCATGCACGTCTGCTAAAAGATGTCCAAGCCATCTAATTCACTTGTGTCAACATAAGGCATAGAGAGTCAACACACAAAGAATAAAAGTAATCGTGTACATTACCCTTGCGGAGAAACACCTGACATATTTCAAGCAATTATACAGGAAGCAAATCTTACCTGAAACGAGAAAAAAACGAAAATATAAGTATATTTTGACTCCCATATGCTATACTGAGAGTAAATTATAGAAAATCTCTGAGAAAACTTGCATAACTAATCACGTTACTATATGTGGATAAAAATGGAAATAGTATAAAAATCACCATTTAGTTACAGAATGGAGTAATGTAAACAAGATAGATAAAATTAGCCGTTAATTCTGATGGGTAAATGCGAAATAAGCACTACACTTCGATCAAACTTACACTAAGGAAAACATAACAACAGGTGAAAAAATGTCTAAATACGCTGACAATACGCCGTTATTCACTTGGAAGGACTTGACCCACTTAATGGGTCTGTATACCTCGGTCAAAAACGTCCTTATAGTTCTCACTTCTGTCGCAGCCTAGGAGAGATCTCCGCTAACACCTCCATTCCCAGCCATTCATGTTTCTTAATTTTCCCAGATAGTTACGTAGAAAAGAGAAAGCGAAAATTTACGACAATCATTTTAAGTATTAATACTTATTCCATACGCCTGCGTAAAATAGAATTTCGCAGACGATTGCGTAGGCGTTTTCGGCCGAGTATACAGCCGCCTGGAAATGATAAAATTACGTACGAAGCATGTAGGTCATTTTCTAGCGCTCAACTACTGGATATTACTACCGTAAGAAACAAACAATCAACACAGGAGGAGTTTATCTGGTTACCTTGTTCTAATTGTTCAGCCACAGTTCAGCGAATTATTCTCTTATTCAGCACACTTCAGTGAACCAATCTCAGAAGGGAATAGTTCACTAAACTCTATTTTGATACTTGACGTTAATTTGTTTGCGTAGGCTTCCATAATAAGGATTATTACTTGAAAAAAAGTGTCTTAGCTTTTCGCTTTTTGGTTTCAACATAGCTATTTCGACCGCAAAATAAACGGGAATTTGTAGAGAAGCAGGTTCTTGTCATTTCACATACGACGTATATTTCTTAAAATCTTTACAAATATTGTAGATGTGATTCCTTCCTACGCACGGAGGATCATTAAAATGTTAAAACTGCGTATTATAACCCGGATCCCTCGATTTCCGGCCGAAATCCAAATAATCGAGACATCCTCTTCCACAGGGGAAGAGGACGCCTCGGTAGCTTAACTGGCTAAAGCACTCGGCCGGAAATCGAGGGATCCGGGTTCGAATCCCGGTCAAGACGGATGATTTCCGGAAATTCGCACATGTGTGCATTGCGGGTGACTCCGTAAAAGTGGAACTCCGTGGCTAGTCCCGGATAGCTCGATGTTTACGTATTATAACGTCACTGTGAACATTCTTGAACCCTCTCAAGGCATTTTCTACTGTGACATCGGTGGCGCAGTTGTTCGGGGCGGGAAATATGGGGGAAGGCGGAGATCTCTCCTAGGCTGTCGCAGAAGCCAAAACCAAAGGGCTTTTTCGGCTGGAGTATACAGCCCCCTTAAATGAACTGTAACGCTTGTCAGTAATATGCACAACTCATCACATCCAAAATTGCTCGAAGACATTGATTATCATAGACACATGAACACAATTTTGCCACTTCAACGACGCACCTCATCGGGGTTCGATATCCAAACCGATTGGATTAAAAAGGGGTGGATTGGTAAAAGGGAAGGAATGACGCAAGTTCAACCGACGAGGGTAGATGAAGAAAATTCCACCCACTCGCTTGAGCAGAATATTCCTCCTCAAAACTCCCGTCAGCCAACCAATCCGCCTTTATTCCGCTCGGGAAAGCCCAATTAATGACTCAATCAGGCGATTTGAGGGAATTCTCGGGGGGGAGGCGGGAGGGGGGTGAGACGGGGAGACGATCGAAACCATTTTCCCCCTTGCTACGATTTAAGCGGCAAGCCATCATCGAAGCAGCGGAGCATCAGGCGAGGCAAAAACCCTATTTCCAACCCTATACTCCACCCCCCTTCAAATCCTTTTGCCCCATTCCCCTTTAATTCCCTTCGAAATTTCCGTCCCTACCCCCTGCCCCGCCCCCTTAACCTCTTCACCCAGCCGCCCACACACTCTTCAACCCTTTCCCCGACGAAATAACAACAATCGCCTCGAACGAGTGTTTCCAACTCGATTCGAACGAAATCATCCTTCGCACACACACCTCCCTCTCGTTCCCCTCTTCAAGCGGCAATCTTGACTGCTCCAAACGCTGCTATTTCGCGAGCTATATCCGCCACTCCGCCGAAGGGATTTACGAAAACACGTGTATCTTTGAGCAGAGTTAAACGGGAAGGAATCGAGTAAATTTCTTAGGCTCTGAAAGGTTGAGTTTGAACCGTTCGAGAAAATCCTGATCACGTAACTAAGGAGTCTCGAGGTAAAACAAGGTGAGGTTAGAGATTTCGGTGCTAAATGTGGCTCTAAGTTCACCACGAGAGTCAAGACAATTGCAAAGTTAAATGTGATTATATGCTCTGTAAGAAAAATCCTCATCTCGCTGATGAAATTGGTTACTTGTTGAAAACCACAATTAAGGCACACAATAAGCTAATTACTTCACGAATAAATTTTTCATGACCGCATCTATCTGGCCATTGGAGCCGAATGTGGCGTCATTTGCCCGGAACTACAGCATTTTGACTTCATTACAGCAATAATTCGCTCATAACTTAAAAAAAATAGAAAATATGATGCCTATATTCTATTTTTATTCAACTTCCAAGGACGTTTTCGATGCCACGCCTTCTGTGTCCTGATTGGCTCTCGGAAAGTCAAGTGACGAGTAACTTTCTCTTCGCTTACCCCCACAAATTTCAATCCTGCCTCCTAGCCCAAGGACATTTGAAAACGATAATAAGAATCCCTTAAATAGGATCGCCCTCGTGCCAAGTTTGAGTCTTAAGTAACACACGTCATCGTTTCACGAAATGAATTCAATACGTGAAAGCACAGAAGCATACATGCATGCTCATCACGCCGTCCCTTTTCAAGATAGGCGCATTCAAAAAAGTTTAACTCTAGGTGGAAGGTACGTAAAGCTGACTCTCCTATCAAAACTTGCTCCATAATGCCATCCGTTATCCGACTTTCTTCTAATCTGTCAAAATGACCAATTAACACAGCAAAGAGTTTTTTAAACTCTCGAGAGAATTTCGTTTTGGATTCTTCAGCCCGGACGTATAGTGAGAGAAAAGCTCTTCATCCTCTTCCGGAAGTACCGAACGATATAAATAGAAACGAGTGATACGGGAGGTAAACGGGCGGAAAAGAGCTTTTTAGATGAGGAGACGCGGTGATATGATAAAACGGAAATAATTTCCAAGAGTCATTCATCTTTCAATTCCGAAATCGATCACGCCCACAAAACCCGCGAGCGAGAATTTTTCAGCCGGAGTCGAAATAATCGCAATTTCCGACCAATCTATTTCTCTCTCTCTCCGCTTGACGTGAGATAAAAACGCGCAGGACCGCCGAAACCAAAGCGTCGGTGCACAACCAATCCTCTGTGATTGATTCCAGTTTTAACGCCACGCGAAACTGCACTCACCATCCTATAGGGAATGGGAGGATTTTGAGGCCAGGCAATAACGGATGTGCACGCTTGATTAGCACGCGCCGCATACCAACTCCCCCGACACCAAACGTTCCAGAATCCTAGGGCAATATCATTACGGTTGTGGTGTTGATACAATTACCACCATCCGTGATTAGCGACCAATTTGGACTTCTACCTATCCACGCAGATGATAGGAAGAGAATTCAATCAGTAAAGGTCACTGTCTCGCGAAATTTCATGGGGAAGACCTGCGAGGGAAAGAGTAGAGGTAGAATTGGAGTGGGGGAAAGGAAACACTGAATAATTAATCTTGCCGAACAGCTATAATTCTGGCTCTACAGTCACTTCGTAAACTATCACGACACGCTAAACTAGAGTTCTTAATAAAATGATAGTGCATAGGTAAACATGCCAGGATCGTGCTGCGCAGGCTACTAGATCGAATCTCGGAGAGACCTTTCCTCCCTCTACTGGTAGACGAGACCATAGCAGCTATATGTCTGCAGCTAGACGTCTTGCTGTTCCATTAACTACTACCGATTCAAGCTGTGCATAGCTACACTTCATAAACTATCTCGACACGCTACACTAGCGGTTCGCATAGGTCGGCTTTCAAAACTCGAAATAAGTCGGCTCTCTTGTGCCGTCTCTGGTGACGGTGAGAATTTACGGTTACAGTTTTAAATTTTCTAGAGACATAGAGCCAGGTTAAGTCTATATCCCGGGAGTGGCCTCTTTCGGAGGCGAGGAGACACCTCTAGCTACTTGCAGGTGTAAGTCTGAGAGACGGCATAGGATAGCCAACATATTTCGAGCATTGAGAGCCGACCTGTGCGAACCGCTAGTGCAGTGTGTCACGATAGCTTATGAAGTGTAGCTAAGTACAGCCAGAAAATCTAGCAGTGTATGGGACAGTAAGACGTCTTGAACAAAGCCGACATACAGGGATGAATATGGCAAAGCTAACAAGGGAAACTTTTGCTTTTTATCTTTTTTATCAAATCTATGCTTTATGTATATACATAAAAATTAGGCATTAAATAGACATTGTTAAATGTTTTGAGCCTGAAGATTACTATACCCTTCCATCAGTTCGTTAAAAATCCAATTATATTGAATCCAACAGAAAGAGCAATAGAGGCTGGACTCTGTATAATTATTACTGGTTTTCGTTACGTGTAAAAGCTTCAGTTTAACTCTTCGTCCTCTGAGATTTTACCCCAAATAGCATTTTCATCTTTTCACAACTACTTTATGGACGGACAAAATAAGAAATGATGAAGTGCACAGAAGAGTAGAAGAGGAGAGTACCATGTGGAACACCATGCAGAAAAGAAGAACCAGATGGATTGGATAAACCCTGAGAGACAATAGTTTTGTGAAGAGCATTATTGAAGGTAAAACAGAGGGAAAAGTCTCCAGAGAGAGACCCAGGAATAAGTTCAAGGACCAAAATAAGAGGAAAGTACATAGGAAGAGATACCTGGAGCTAAGGGAACTACCATTATATAGGGAAGGTTAGAGGGCTGCAGTCAATCAATCTTAGCAGTGAACGACCAATTATGATGAGCATTTGCATGCAATTGAAAACAAGGCAGCACTAAACCTAAATTTACTCATTACAGTAAATTTAGTATACCTTAAGATAATAGCACATCAAAGCGCAGGTTCCTCCTTTAATGAGTTTTTTTTAAGGAAAGGCCCTTCCTTAAGTAGATCGTCCTTTTTTTGGGGGGACTCCTGTGGCAATTAAATGAGAAGGAGGAACGAATTTCCAAACCATTTGCAGACTGCTTTACATCTCTCCTCACCTCGCAAGGTTCCGGAAAGTGAGGATATAGCTCACTTTTCAAGTCCTGGAGGTTCTCTGACTGCACTGTTTGCTTCGGAAGACAGCCCTTCATTTGATTTGAAAAAGTAATCAATCTTTTTCGCACACCCTCTCTAGTGAGAGAGATAGGCGACGCAAGAGGAATGAATGGGCAGAGGAAAGCCTGGTCGGCGGTAAATTAGATTGCGCCCACTCGAATTCAAATCTACGACGCGGAGGTACATGTTCTGATTCGAATCGCTAACATTTTCCATCGATGACAGAGAGAAATGAAGAGGATAAAATATAACGCTGCAGCAATTTCGAGTATTCGAAAAAACTAATCTCTTTACACTCCATACGAAATTATACGAGCGAACAAATTGAACATGACTTTATTTTTCCCTTCGCAAGGAATGAATTTGCAAGATTACACCCGGAATGTACATATACTCACTCGCTAATCCCAGCTGAACGTCTACCGTTGAAAATAACAGAAATTTCAATTCCATTGATTTAATGTGCTTAAAGTTTTCCCAAAATAACTACGCAAACGAGATCATAGAGAATATTATCGTGACTCCTCACTACATCTCTAGGTCTGACAGATGCGACAAAATAAGAAAGATACACTGCCGAACATATGGGTACAAAAACTCGTTCTTTCCGCGCACAATAAGCGACCACAACAAAAATTGAGCTCCACTAAATACACTCCCATAATACATGTTACCATTTCATCTCCCAAAAACTTACATCTTTACACTCCTGTTGACCCAACATTCCCTGTCACACGCCCATGCGGCGGATCGCAGGGTATTATGTAGAAGTAGATCATAAGTGTGCACAGCGTAATACATAATTAGAGAAGACTCAACACACCCATATTCTTTAAAAACATTATTCAACAAAAAAACAACCTTTTTGAGACACATCAAGGGTACACAAGTGCTAAATTGAAGTTCAGAACAGTCTGCAAACTGGTGGGTTATAACTGATAAGTTTGTTATCGTATTACTAAACTTAATTGCTTTATTAATCCAGGCGTCAGCAGCATGAACAAGGCAATATCTCTGTATTTTCAGAGTTTCGCAGAGACGTGTATTATCACTATCAACCGTTTCCGGATTGTCTGCTACGTTGAGTATTTATTTAGATGTATACACGAAACGCTTCGCTCATGCTACTGCGTCTGCGGACGACGTTTTCAGTAAGAAGAAAGAAACGTTGAGCGTGAATAAAATGACTCAACGCACAGGAAAACCCGGAAATATTTGGTAAAGCTTAGACAATTTATGTTTCAAAAAGTGATAGTTCATATTCACTGCTATCAATGATTTTATATTGGTAATATAAATTATTCACTTTAACATTAAACATTGGTTTTAATTTGTTTAAATGAGTTGATTTAGTTCCATAGTGGGGTTTATGTAATTTTTTCAAATTATACAAGGTTTCGACGCAAGACATTTGAGTGCTTCTATAATCAGCATTTTAACGAGAAGCCCTGAAGAAGATTGAGAAATAGAACAAAACATCGGACGCAAGGGTTGTTTAGTTGAAAATTAATCGACCAGCTATCTCAAACATACATATCATAAAATGAATGATCGATTGGTGGTCGAGAAACAAAATAATATACGTCATGGGTGCATTGGGTACGTGCATTGAACAATCAGGCTTCATGTTCTCTAGTCCCGATAAATAACAATAAACGAATTCGTAAATTAAAAATAAAAATATTTAAAAAAGGTGTCATGGGGAAGTGGTTGAGGGAGGCGGATTTTTTAGATTTTTTAGGGATTTATAGAAAAAAGGAAAGCATAGAGAAAAGAGAGATGGGGCAGAGGTGAAGGATGAGGGAGACAGTGAATGACAAAGATTGATCGTCCAGGCTGAAAACAAAACTGCGCACGGAAATGAATATCTGGGCGGAAATGAGAGTGTATGAGAATGATGAGGGAAGGACTGTGAGTTCCTAAAAAAAAGAGGTCCATGAAATGAAGAAAAACAAGTATGACGCAGGGGGATGAATTACAAAGAGGAGATAAATATGGAAATTGTAAGCAGAGTTTCAGTTTAACGGAGATCAAGTACTAATTTTCGCGCCCAAATCTACAGGATTAAAAAAAATATAGAGAATACCGCTAACTACACGTAGTATGACCTCATCTGACTAACCCGCATAGAGAATTTGGGTTTAAAAATCGTCATCTCTTTCCGTGCACGATCGGAGACCACAATAGTCTTCAATTATGTTAGTGATAAGGACATGTAGATGATGTATTATTAATTTACACAAATTTTTAGCGAGTCTGTAATTTTGTAACTCAGGGTCATAAATAGCCTACTTCAAAAAAACGCGCAACGCCGCGGTGCGGCGCTCATGGTCCAGCGTATTCTACAGTGGGAGGAATGCTATAGGGGAAGTACTCTCTAATTAGCGCCAGAGAAAGGAAGAAGAATCCTAGAAAACTCCCGTCACTTTCGGAATCCAAACCCAAACCCTCATCAAGTGATTCTAGTATTTAAAAATGATGGGAAGTTTAAAAATATTTTAATGCTGAAGTACCAAAAAGCACATCCTTAAAACTTTTAGGCATACATTTAACGGTACTCAACAAAAGTTTGGAGATAAAAAAAAATATTATTCATGCCACTATGTGTATAAAAAGAGAAGTTTCAGGCTTGATGTGGTGGAAGGATTCCATCATAAAGAATGAAAGTAATGCACGTATCCACTTAGATAAAATTTTACTCGACCTAGGTTTCGATGTACTACATCATCATCAGGATCAGGATCACCTGATGATGATGTAGTACATCGAAACCTAGGTCGAGTAAAATTTTATCTAAGTGGATACGTGGATTACTTTCATTCTTTATTTATTTATTTATTTAAAAAAAATTGTTCACATACAGAAATAGCGCCAATTTATAATAAAGATATAACAAAAAACAAGAAAGAGGACAAAAACACAATAACAGCATAAAAATAAGCAACGGGAGCCCAACATGGAAAGGAGAAATATTTAATTTGTTGACAGGTGGGATATCGCTTGGGTGGTGAAATAGTTGCATGGTAAATAAAAAGGATCGATAGTGTGGGGGAGTGAATTTAGAAGGGATGGGAGGCGAAATAAAGGTGAGCGCTTGGTGAGAGATGTCCTAGGAATAGGCAGATGGAGTAGAGTATGGGTGCGGGTGGATCGAGTTGGTATCCTGAAGTTGAAGAGAGAAAGCAGTTCAGGGCAATCAATGGTCGAGTTAAGGGTATTGTGGAGGAGTTTTAAATCCATTTTAAGTCTGTGGTTTTCAAGGTTAGAAATGGAAAGAGAGGACAGCACAGCGTTTGAGGACATATTACGGAAATGTGGGACTCTGTGCTTGACTTTTTTGGCAAAGAAATGAGAGATGCAATCGAGGGATTTTAGATTTGTTGGGGCTGGCATAGACCAAATTGGGCAACAATATGATACTACGGGAAGGACAATTGTTGAGTAGTAGGAATGGAGTGCTATTGGATCTTTAATTTCTGTGAAGCGGTAAAGAAGGCCTAATAGGGACATTGCTTTATTTTTTACAGTCTGAATGTGGTCGGAGTAATTTAGCTTTTGATCGGTTAAAACGCCTAGGTCTTTCATGGTTGTCACTTTGTTTAAGGGAGTTGAGTTAATTGAGTAGTTGAAAGTCAGGGGTTTTGTTTTCAGAGCAAGAGTCATGATGCTGCATTTTCCAGGGTTTAGGTTAAGTTTCCAGGTATCACACTACAGGGAAGTTTGAATTAAGGCAAGTTGAAGTTAAATACAGTCAGAAGTATTATTAATTTGCTTGTAAATCATGCAATCATCAGCATAGAGATATGGCCACTAAGTGTAGTCTTAAAACCTTTAAATATAGATAAAACTACTATACAAACGTTTGGAGATCAAAACACATATTCACAATGATAAACTTTACACAGATAAACGTAAAGGTATTTGGAGCGAGATAGTTCCATCATCATAACGGAGACTATATTCAAAGTATACGTCATAATTTCAGAGGCTATAGGAAGCACGAATAAAACATTAGGTTATTAATGGCGCCATTAAATGCTTCTAAACGACTGAAGTTCTAAAGAATAAAATAAAAATATCATTATTGTGGAGCTCTATGGATCGGTAATGGACGATTGGAAAAGCTGACCAGGAAAGTCTTCGGAACCTGGTGCTGGAGGAGGACGTTGAAGATAAAATGGACGGACAAAATAAGAAATGCGGAAGTGTACAGAAGAGCAGGACAGGAAAGGACCATATAAGTCACCATACAGAAAAGTAGAACCAGGTTAATTGGATACACTCCGAGACACAATGGATTTGGGAAGAAAATAAATGAAGGCAAAACAGAGGGAAAAACGACCAGAGGAAGACCCAGGAATAAGTTATAGGGTCAAATTAAGAGGAGAGTACATAGGAAGAGATACCAGGAGGTAAGGGAACTTGCATTAGATAGGGAAGGGTGGAGGGCTGCAGACAACCAATCTTAGGATTGAACGACCAATGAATGAATGAATCATTATAAATCATTAACTTGACTCAGTTTCCTCACACGGTACGTATATAACTCCTTCACAACGGAAGTCATTATGCGTTTCTGAAAAATTACCCCGGGGACAGAATGATTTATTTTAAAAAATAATTGATTAAACATAAAAAAGCTAATTTTTTACTAGATCTAGGAGCTGGACATTCCTCATGTTTCAAATAAGATCTCTCCAGAGTGCATACACGTACCATTTCCCATATAAAAGTGTACGTATTTTTCGTCAAAAATCTCTTGAAATAGTTCGCCAAGGGGCTGATATTTTTGCACCATTGGAATGGTGAGACATTTTTCTTTCAAAGGAATCCAAATTTATATATTTCCGGGCGAAATGCTAGTTCGCACTCACTACCTTAACACTTTGAGTGCTATGGGCGTAATGGTACGTCCTGTTATATTTCTGAGATGGACGATGGAGGTAACAGCACGTCCATGGAATATAATTACTTAATGGCATCTGGACATAATGGAATGTCTGCAGTCTTTTTGGTAAAAATATATACGACCAATAAGAACCAAAATCAATTTTTATGGCAATTAAAAGTTCAATATCCTAGATTTAAGAGTGTCTTCTGTCACAATCTAGGCAAGTGTGTAAAATCCTCAGTTTGTCTTTAGAGGACCTTTAATTTTAATCCTCGCACGCAAAGTGTTAAGTTAAACACAGTACTCATAAAACGTTTTTAGGTCAAAAAATGTTTTCAATGCTAAATTCTAACTAAACACAGCCTGAAATCCTTGAACGTATCTATAAAACAACTGGGATCATTGTAAGTTGGGTGGGGGAGCAAATGAGACGGGAAAAAAAGAGACACTCGAGTGGAAGCGTTTAAAAGACAGAAATGAGGGATGAAGGAGACCTTCTTCTGAGGGAATGAGGGGAAGTAGAAGCAGTGAGGGAGCAGAAGGCGGAAAGCGGAGAGAGATTGTGGGTCCGCGCTGGCGTTGGTCGGGATGGATGAGGATCCATTTGGGGAGATTTAGAGCGGCCGCGGTCGGATTGATGGCCGGGGATAAATAAATTCGCCGGCTCACACGCACAATACCCGAATCCAGGCGGTTTCTCCTCCCGAGAGCGAAGAAACTCGGGTCTCCACGGCCATGCGCGCAGAGAGTGTACCACTTGCTTTCAGCGTGAAGGCTGGGGGGACTGGGACTGGGGGGGAGGTCATTAGACGAAACAAAAATCAGAAAAATACGACCGAAAAAGATTAAGTTAATTCCACAATAAAGCGTCTTCAAGGCCATTAATGCATGTTTTACGTAATTCAAATATCAAAAAGGATAAAAAGAATTTGACTGAGAGGGCACTAGGAAACGTAAGATTGGAAAACATTGAACGAAAAAAAAGAAAAATAAACACATAAACGTGAACGTGACTACGCATAAATAAAAATTGTGCAATTATCCACAGAAAAAATTTAATTTCTGCATCAAGCATGAATTCCACTCAACATCGCAGGAATCTTCGGATTTTATATGTCGTGGTTAAATTTATTTTGAAAAATTTAGAGAATGTTATATTCGCACAGCAATTTATCGATAATACCAAGCACGGGTAGATTTTTACGCGTCTGATACAAGGATCCACGCAACACATTTATACTAAAATTTAAAAAAATAGATTGTGCCGATACGCATTTACTTCTAGGCATATTAAAAGAGGCAAAAAATATCCCAAAGCACATCGATCGGTGTCGTTATAGCAATGGTCAATTATAACGATTTTGAGCGTCATTAAAAAATTACATTGCCATTTTTTTACATCATGAGATATCGCCAAGCGCATCGATCGGTGTTGTAATAGCAAGAGTCAATTTCCACGATTTTGAGGGTCATTCAAAAGGAACATCGGTCAATTTTTCACAGAAAAAAAATTTGGCCAGTAGCCTTTTTAGGTTGAAAAAATGCCCCTGACTGAGCCACTGCACATGGAATTCAGCATCGTGTAAAAACAAGCTCCTGGGCACCGATTCAGATTTGAAGACTGAATTATGCTCCGAATTTGGAACTCAATTTATGAACAGATTCAGCGCTGGCCCCAACTGTAGTGCGAATTTCCACAGAGAAAAAATCATCCGCCTTGACCGGGATAATCACGGTCAAGGCGGATGATTTTTTCTCTGTGGAAATTCTCACATATGTGCATTGCGGGTGACTCCGTAATAGTGGAACTCCGTGGCTAGTCCCGGATAGCTTGAAATTTGCCCAACTGTAGTGTAAAACAGCCTATGAGTGATACACCCATATCAATTTTTCATAAATGGTATTTGCAAGAGTAGATAATATTGATTACTCTAACGACGAACTGAAACGAAGAGAAACGGAGAAAAAGAAAAGATTATGACGATGAAAAATTCAATATTTTCTAAATTGAGGTAAATGGTGGCCAATACTACCTCTACATACTACCCTGCGAGCCTCCGCATGGCCGTGTGGCAGGGGGTGTTAGGACACCAGCCGTGTAAAGATGTAAAGGACAAGGTTTTTGGAGGAGAAATGGTTGTGTTCAATAAAGATTCTTCTGTCGAAGATTCGCCCTGGAGCTCTCTCGCGTAGGACCACAATGACTTCGGGATTTCATCCAGTAATTCACCTAGGTTTCACATGCTAAAGCAGTGATGCGGGCGTGGCCTGTGCGCCATCTTTGTTAACCCCGATTTTCCTTTGATTACATGGGCCGGCGCACTGAATTTGCATTTGCACGATGTTTTCCACGGGTAATTAATAGCATGGATTTACATCTACAATATACATTCCCTCATTAGTATACTTTAATAATTTTTAGAATTTAAATGAATAATAACACAGGCCTGCAAATTTTAGCGTCTCGAATGCTTTTACGATGCTAAGGGTCATTTCCGACAAAATTTTGTGCGCTGAATCCGAATATACTCAAGAAAATTGGCTATATTGTCAGCATTTTGAGATATTCTTACGTTAAAGGGTCAAAATAGCAATTTTAGGTCTTTTTGAGATTGAATATCTCAGAAACCAAAGGTGATAGAGTAACTCTGCAAACGGATTCAAAGTCTGCGTTATAAAATGCATCGAATACATTTATGAAACCTAGAGAAAACTATTGTTACCATAACATGTATTAACTTGGCAACTTTCAACGACTTAATTAATATTCAACTGTACGCTATAATTTTGAGTGAACATATTTGAAATAAGAGATACAGATAATGGAAACAATAGCTTTTCTAGACGTCATAGATGTACTCCATACATTTTTTCACGCAGACATCGAATCCGTTGGCATAAATACTCCATCACATTTGGTTTCTGAAATATTCACGCTCAAAACGACCGAAAAATTGCAATTTTGACCCTTTAAGGTTATAATATCTCTAAATCCTGACGTGATAGCCAATTTTCGCGAGTATATTCGGATTCAGCGCACAGAATTACGTCGGAAATAGCCATTAGCATCAACAAAGCATAGCCTCGTTGGTCTCTGTAATCCGCATTCCTAGAGAAAAGTATGATAAATTTGAGTATAATCCACAGCGCTAAGTAACCAATGTATGTTTCAAGAGTTATTTCCCATAAATTTCAAACAGTTGGTGGATATTCTTAAGATACATCCAATAATTCAAGCCGTGGGCGTGGCCTGTCTGCCATCTTTGTTAACCCAGATTCTCCTTTAGCTCTTGTCGGCCGACGCAATAATTTTGCAATTTTACGATGTTTTCCATTGATAATTTACTAGAAATCAGCATGCATTTCTTAAATATTTATTCTCCTTTCATATTTATTTATTTATCTAAAATCAATAATAATCCCCAATCCCGGCGAAAAATATGGTGAAATCGAGTAGAATCCATAACACTAAGGAAATAATACATGCTTCCAGAGCTTGATAATTATTTCAAATAGATGATTGTTATTCTCGCAATACATCCACTATTTTTCTTTCCATTTTTTTCTTTCGGGATTGGGCCGCGTTCTTGATTTTTCGACAACGTTTCTCCACCTACCTTGGAGGTCTCTTCAGATATTCAGGTAGAAGACTACGTCCTTCGACCAGAAGACACCTCCAGGATAGGAGGAGAAACGTCATAAAAGCAACAACGTGGCCGAATCCCTAAATAAAAAATGGAAAGAATATCTGCTGGCCGCGGAAATCTTAAACAGATCATCCGCTAATTCGTCCATTCCTCCGTACTATTCATACTTATGTGAGGAAAGAGCAGGGATAACAATTATGGTAGTTATTTCGGTAGTCAGCCGACAGTCTGCTGACGTAATGCCCTCTCAATCTACGTCAATGATTTTCTTCCACATTCTAATGACACCCTCAACATGTTTTTGACTCGTGCCACGGATTTTGAAGGGGATGACGATAGAGGGTAGATTTATAACAGAGCTGGGGAAAGGGAGGGCGAATGGTTGAAGTAAGGGAGAATATGAGATGTTTAATGAAAGTAAGGTACAAGGGAGAGAGGGTTTTTAGATGGGAACAATCCTATTTTTTTTATTTTTACCCCAGAGAAAAAAACTCACGCAGAAGATGCAAAGAGCAAGAATGAAATTTCATGGAAATTATAAAGTCTTCCGAGAGATAAATGGTTGAACCGTAAAAAGAATGGAGAGGGGAAGCTGGTAGTTTATAAAAGATGAAGCGTATTCTTTTATTTTTTTGAGGGACTGCTTTTTGTAACGAGAAAACTTTCGCACGGGTCGGGCGGAGAGAGAGACGAGGATCCGGGTTTATGCAGGAGAGGGATTAAAAACGTTCTCCCGAGCTCCTCTCCGTATTAACGGAGCAAATCTACTTATGATTTCTTATTTAATTACGTCCTTTTACTTAAATAAAAACGTCCCTCATTAAAGGATGCTCAGCCAATATAGCAAGCGACAGCAAGAGAAAGAGAGAGAGAGAGTTGATGAGAACAGCGTCGTAAAAATAAAACTTTGGGAAATAATTTTACTCTACAGGAGTTTGCTCTATGCTCATCTATATCAACATTATTTAATGGGAGCCAAACTAATTACTTTATTTGTTCCTTAACGGTTGTTTCTAAGCCAGCTACGTAGTACTAACAGGACAATCGTAAGCTAAGAGTTTGACTCTAGTAGCTCTGCGAATTAACATAGTTGAAAAAAACTCGAATACTGAGTCTCTATAACATTGATGACACTTATAGCAAAGATTTAGGCGGTGAAATAATATATTCTCTGAAGTATTACGACTTTTTTACCTGATTCTTTACTGCCATTTGATAAAAATTTGTTGTTTGATTTACGAATACAAAATATAGAGGAGCACAAGCAGTTACCTCCAGCCGCACACCTTCCTACGAGGTTTTTGATGTATTGGACAATTACATATTGGAAACGTTTAAGGCATGCGCATTGCAACGAGACCACGAACAAAATCGTACGATGCCGCAGGTATGAAACGCAATCTTTGTACAAAATAAATAACAACTTTTTTCTGTTAAAATTACAAATCTGAAACTGACAAAATCCATGACAAGTTAATATCCCCACCACTTACTGAAATCTGGTTGTTATTGAAGGGCGTGTTTGAGTTATGGAGTATCAAAGTCGAAGCTTTTCCCGCGCAACGTCTAGAACCGGTGCTTTTTACGTTACACCCGTAGTAAAAAATATTAAAATGCGTTTAAAAGTTTAAGTTAACCATTATATAACGCATATCTAAATGATAAAAATTATGGTATGATTAGTTTTTATTTAGATCTTTTCGTAATTTTTTTATTCGTACCCAAACTCGAGTGCACACACTATCAGCACCGGCAATAGAAATGGCTAGCAAGGTAGAAGGGTGTGAAGCCGAGAACCAACATACACTGCACTGTATCCAACAAAGTTCAATGAAACAACGACTATGAATTCATTAGCACGAAATTTACAAATACTAATCAAGAGTAAACATTCCACCAACTGCACTGCACAACTTGCTCCCAATGTTATAGAAAACTAAAAATATTGATGCCCTAACAAGCACCCTTGCGGTGGCTTGTAGGGTAATGTGTGGATGTCGGTATACTTTTCAACTACATAGAGGGACATAGATACATGATTTCATGTTCATCATTGATATGGCTTGAATTTTCGTTACGTTTGCAATATAATTCGCACTGGTGCTACGAGCCGATCGCATATCTTCAGAAGCAACACGAATATCCTTGAATACTCCAGGCATGTACGGTAAAGTAATGTGCCATTGACATCGAAAGTTTCGTGAAAACTATCCGGCATTTCGGGCATGCGATAACGCGCACGGATGATATCGCTGGGTATCACGTGAAAAAAGACACTGATGCCTTGAAAGGACATAATAAAGCCGACATAAAATCTATTAATTAAGGTTCCAAAAATTACCATGTTCAATGAAATTCATTGACGTTGGTGTCTGTGCAATAGGCTAAATGTACGATAAAATATGATAATATTTAAAAGTCTATTATGAGTAAAAGTGATTTTCATCAATGATTCTCCATCCACCCCTCTCAGTATAATATCGACCTCGGGGATCTGTATCAACCAGTTCACAGTCCCCAGGTTTAAAGGGAATGTGGATGAGGGAGCCAACCAGGAAAACGCCGCCAAATCTCCGCGCTGAATACCAAGGGAATAGAGAGCAAGGCAATCCGTCGGCAGCGTTCGATATCTACCTTTATTCCGCGAAAGCAGTCCGCTCCCCAAGTGATGCAAAGGTAAAAGGCAGCATTACCATTAGTAAATAACTGAGTATGGATATTCATAGAATTGTATCGCTAATGGCTGGGCATTTATCTACATCTAAATAATGCACTGCAAGCCACCTGAAGGGTGTTTGGCAGAGGGTGAATTATATCCAACACGCACTATAGTGTAAAATTAACTTTCACTAACATGCACCACACAATGGGCATGCCGCAAATACTACAGAAACTAATATAACAATCTAAAATACAACTACGTAAACGTGATACAAGAATCATCCATGGAACACGAATAATATGGTATTAGCACTACGCGGCAGATTTGGAAACATACATTAGGGAGAACATCAATTAATCAGCTAAACTACCTGTCAACTAACCTACTTCAAAGTATTTACGCGGCCGTTATGGTCCCTTCATCGATCGCGGGAAAAACTACATTTTAAACCTGTAGGTTCCACGGTTTCCCATATTTTATTCACATTATCTGATCTACCGTAGTATGCTCGAGTTCGTAAAATGTAATAAATTTGTCGGAAAATTGATTGGTTTTGAATTTAAAAATTTTCTGCTTACGCAAAAGTTGAATAAAGGGGGATCCTTTCGTTGTTCACTGTCTCAAAGTCTCAAAAGAAGCATAAAAAATCGTTACCGAGGTAAAAGTAACTATATTTAAGTTTCAAACATAACAGGAATCAAGGTCACTTTGTAGCGACGAATTCCTGGAAAGTAGTTTGATTTGTCACAAGGCACTAGAACTTATATTTTCCGCTAGGGACCACTAACAGTCGCCAGCTTGGTAACACTGGAGACAGACCGTCACAACTCTGTTCTATGTAAGTTTATCTACGCAGTCTTGCCAAATGTTGCGATGATCAACCATTTGCCCTTTTTCTTCAACGTTTGGAGTCCTTTCCCCACTTTGCAAAACACGCTTCCGAAAGTTGGAAAAGGTGTAACCATTTTCTCAGCTTACGTTGTTCTCTTGTTTTGTAGGATTCCAAAAAAAGGTAGGGAAGAATCGCACGCGACCAATCGCCGGGCTACATATAGTGGCCGAAATGCATCGAAAGCACTTCAGACCTGACGAAGATAGCTGAAACGCTCGCGAAACTGTCGTCCTCAAAAATGACAACGCGGTACATACTCCGAAAGCCATTAACAACTCCCGTTTTCCCGCGTTTATTCACGCGGTGTTGCCACTTCCTCACACCACTCTTCCTCACACCTTGTCCTCCTCACCCGAGTCCCTCTTTCGTCCCAAGGGGACATGAAGGAAGATGTAGAACGGTAGGGAGTTAACAACGGGGATCAACGCGAACGTTTAGGTTGATACGTCTTAAGCCGGAGCGAGTTGTGACGTAATTCGTCTCTTAAAAAAAAATAGAGGCGTCTGTGGGCCCGATGACGCGAAAGAGGATAACTAGTGATTTTTCGGCATAGTGCCTCAAAATACCAAACGATTTATGTCTATGTCTAGCACTTTAAAATTTTATACTGCAATTTGGTAGGTACGATTATTAACGGAAGCAAGTTTTAACACCTATTCCTTTAAAAATGGAGAGCCTTCGACCACCCGATGACACTTTCAAAGAAAAAAAACTGACACACGATTCTATTGCGCAGCAAAAAACTCGTAAATTCCCGAAAAAATTCTGGAAAATGAGTCTTATTTTGAATCCTTGGATTAATAAAAATATCAGATGCCAATTATAATTCCCCAGATGTAATGGACGATGTATACACTGGCCAGAGTATTTTTAACAAACAAAAGAAACACCAATGTCATTGTTACAAGTCATTTATTAATTGTCAACCCGTTTCGAGGCAAATGCGCCTTCATCAGGTAAGGCATCATGTTAAGCAGAGTATAAATGGACTGTGCGACGATGCTACGTCATTCTGCGGTGAACTTCCCACAGACATTATAAAACCGGGCCTTGGAGAATAATTATAATGTGCGCAGTATAGGGTAATACTACTTTAATTTCCTTGCTGTTATTGGTTACATCGCACCTCGGGCACAATCGAGATATGCGCAGGAAACGAACCTCCAAAAGAGCCCACAATGTCTCCTGAGAGAGAGTGAAACGCCCTAAAGAGAACGAACTCATCACGGTTACGGAATAAAAATTAAGATCCTCAAATAGAAAAAAAGAGGCAAGGAATCCGGAGAAATAGGCATAATGTCGCAAATTAGGTAGTTTCAGTGAAATAGCTCCAGAGTCATAATGGAGAACATATTCGAAGTATATGTTTTAATTTCAACAACAGTAGGATAAATTAATTAAATATTCCATTATTAACGGTGTATTAAATTATTATTATAAGATTAAAATTCCAAATTATTAAATACAAGCATCATTTTAGGTCTTCAACTTGACTCATTTTTTTCGCGAGGTACTCCTGCACAACGGGAAACTCCTGCACAACGGGAGATTTTCACGACCCTGAAAAAAATACCGCGGTAACAATACGACTTATTTTCAAAATAAGAAGAAAAACATACAAACTACCTCTGTTAATGTACTGACGAGATCTAGAAGTTAGAAATTCGAAAATTTTAAATAAAATCTCTCTAAATTGCATACACATACCATTTTCTATTTAAGACGGCGTCCAAAATCTCGGAAAGTTGCTCGGTAAGGGGCTGATACTCTGATATCTAAGGAAGGCTGAGATTTTTACCTTTAAATTGAGACCGAATTCTTTGATTTCTAGGAGAAATATTTCGCTCAAACTACCTTAGGGCGATGTCTGCGTAAACGAGGGTGACAGTTAAGGAGGACAGGGGGCTTTCGACTTTTTACATGCTACGAACGCTGGAAACTTCTCCCATGAGCACCCGGCCCCATTCCCAGACCCGCCCAGTCGGGAAAGGAGGAGATCCTTCGAAACGCGGGAGTGGTCCAAAGGGATACGTTGAATGGTTTATCATCGCCAGTCACGCAGGTGAGGCGCTAAGTGATGTGCTCACTGATTGTGGCGGTCGTGAAAGCGGAATCCAAACCCTATCGGACAACAAGTAAACATCACAAAGAGACAGAGATGAATAAATAAATCCGGTAGTGGATGTTCATCAACTCTATTGCGGTGAAAACTGACGACGATCCGCTGACATTATTTCTTCCTCTACTACTTTTATCCAGTCTCGTTAAAGCGAATACACTTTTCGCAGCGAATACACTGATGCAGCTTTCCAGTATAATTGCGGACGTAGCGCATTCATTTCAACATCTACACCTACCTAATATGCTATGCAAGCCACTTCAAGAGTGAGAGACGGAGGGTTAGTTATCAGCAACGTGCTTAATATTGTACCATAATACATACATATCAATGACACCGTTCCTTTCCGTGGTAGGCACAGTAACAAAGTTTCACTCATAAATACACATTGGTACACCTAAATCTGCTTCAATAATTTCCTCCATACTGACCTATCCTTGCAAACCTCTTTTACTTCATTTATCCCCATACACTTCTTCATACACGCTCTCCTGTTTTCAAGACTCCTAACATTCCGCCTCCTAAGAATTTCCTCATCCACATTCAACCACATTAAACCACAACTTTCTCGGCCTACCTCTACCTCTCGCACCATTCATTTCACTCTTGTATATGTTTCGTTATTCGACTATCATCCATTCTCTCAACATGGCCAAACCAACGAAGCACATTCCTTTCATATATGTCCATGACTGGAGCATCTAACCCACATTCACTTATTACCCACTCTTCCTGACCCTATCCATCCTACTTTTGCCGCAAACATATAACTCATATCCACGGCGTTTAGCCTACTCACCGACTTTTAATGCACGATACTTCTTAGTAACAATTCATTTACTTATTCAGAGTAGTCAAAAAAATTACGAAACGGGGAAAAGCTATTTTACCTACCTAGAAGCGCTAGTCAAATTTGAGAACGATTTACCTCATGGTTGGCGAAGTATTGGTCATTAAAATCGACCGTTTTCTCACAAACCTATGCGGCAAACGGACAAATTCAAGTACTTACTAAATTTATTATAACTAAAAACCCCGGACAACAGCGCCACTGATGGTACAGTGGAAATTTACGCTGCATGCATCCCAGAGGATGTAAACTGTGACGTTATAATACGCAATCAACAACAATATGATGTTCCAACATAGAGATGCATATCGATGAAAAATGCAGCGAATTTCGGGAGTTTTTTTCGTAAGCCATGATGGCGCCATAAAGGAATGGTAACATAAGATATTAATAAATGATGAAGCTCAAAAGATAGCGTACTGTCTACCAATTTCATTTGAAACTCTTGCTACACGTGTTTCAACTGTCTAGCAGTCATCATCAGGCAAGATAGCAGGCATCAAGGCAGTCTTGCCTGATGATGACTGCTAGACAGTTGAAACACCTGTAGCAAGAGTTTGAAATAAAATTGGTAGACAGTACGATATCTTTTGAGCTTCATTATTCATTATGCTGTTCTACAACATCTCACCGGAGAAAGTGGATTTTACAAGATATTAAATTGGCATTCCCATTGGCAAGGTTTTCCTTTTCGACCAAGGTAAGGCATATGAATTGATGACATGCTAACGAGAACGTATTTTAATTCTCCTAGTTACTTACCTTCTCGCAAGCCTTCTTCATATAGTATTGAGACTTCTATTAGCTCTGCAAATGCGTCTCTTTCGGTGTGATTTGGGTTTTGTCGTGGTAAACCTGCACTTTTAAATATAACAAACAGCTTTACAATTAGACACCCGTATGATATTGTATGGCATTGAATTTTGGTCTTCCGTTAACAAAACTTTAGTCCAAATGGCATTTTGATTCCAAATAACTTTATCGAAAATGACCCAATATATAAGTAAATAGAGAAACGGACTTCACGTGCGTAATATCGGGGTCATCCCTACTAATATCGAAGACTTGAATAAAAAAATTCGTCAAACATGGGCAAGTTATGAGAAAAGGATATTGTTGAATTGCATTTGAAAATTTATTTTGACGAAGGTTTCGATACATTCTTCTTCATGAAACCGAGGTGGAAATAATAAAATTTTCAAAATTTAAATTTTGCGATGTTCTTTTTGACACCAATTCCTATATGGTAGCGACATAATTACATCATTGGTCATAATGGGAAGCGTGTTCGAATTATACGCTATAGTTTCATCTCCTGTAGGAAGCATGAATTAAATATTTCATTATTATGGTGCAATAATACACCTTTATAAGACTGAGGTTCTAAGTAATTAACTAAAAATATCCACGTTATTATCTACCTTAACTCATTCTCTTCACGTGGTACGTTGAAAATTCCTTTACAGCGGAAGTTTTCAAAATCTAGCAAAAAAAACAGCGACAACTATATGATTTACTTTCACAATAAGTAGTCGAGAAAACACAGCCTATTTACTGTAAATTATTTGTCAAGGTGTTATAAATTCCTCATTTTAAAAATAATGAGTTCTCTCAGGAGTGCATAAACGTACCACTAGTTTTATATGACAGAAATTGTAAGTAACTAAATGAAAACAACTAAATAAGTCTTCAACTTGACTCATTCTTTTCGCGCGGTGCGTGTGAAACTGCTTCAAAACGGAAGGTTTTTCGTGATACCCAAGAACCTAATGCGGTGACAATATGATTAATTTTCAAATATATTCTCAAAAAAAAGTTGAGAAAACATACAAACCACAGGCTGTTAGTTTTTTTTAAGACATCTAAGTGTTAGAAATACCTCATTTTATAACTATTGTCTCTCTGGAGTGCATACACGTATCATTTCCCATGTATAAGGGCTGATATTTTTCGTCAAAAATCTCGGGAAGTAGTCCGGTAGTGGCTGATATTTTTGCATAAATGAAAGTGTGAGATATTTTTCTTTCAATTGAGACCAAATTCATTGATTTCTAAGTGAAATAATAATTCGCTCAAACTAACTTCAAGGAGAAAGTCCGCATGGTTAAAACTGTGACCGTTCACTTCGTCGAGGAAAATCGTTATGAGCATTAATGGGCTGAGAAAGTTAGCACAGCAGTTTTAAAACGACTTCTCACGATGCTTTCCAACGTCTTCGGAGAATCTTCCACGGCTGCTACCCCTTTTACCTTTCTCTTTCCAACTCCTCCAAGCTTCCGTTTCCTTTTGTTCCTTCCTTCCCCGGCGGTCTCCTAGACCCTTTCAGTGCGCCCTTTCTCAACCCTCCCGACAGAAAGCCACCCCCTCAGCCAGTATTTCATCATCCAAGCCCCACTACACCCTTCTGCAAACCCCTATACCCTTGCTCTCCACCCCTCTCTCCCAATCCGCCCTACACGATCGACCGGGGAATCATTGAGGCCCGGGATACGAAAACAAACCGGCATTCCACCAGGGGAGCCCTTCAC
Source organism: Ceriagrion tenellum (assembly GCA_963169105.1). Classification (NCBI taxonomy): domain Eukaryota; kingdom Metazoa; phylum Arthropoda; class Insecta; order Odonata; family Coenagrionidae; genus Ceriagrion; species Ceriagrion tenellum. Next base: position 88,120,813 of record OY720634.1, read on the forward strand.
AAGCTTCCGAAGGGTTCGGAGGGGGGGAGGGTGGGGGGGGGGGGGTTTTTGTGGGAAAAGGAAGGGAGGAGATGGGGTGGGGGAGATGAGGAAAAGACAGAAGCCCCTGAGGAGGAGAAGGGAATGGGGGAGCTCAAAGGCATTTACTCAAGATAATTTATTTTCATTCTTTCTCCCGTGCCCAAGAATCCTGGCTTCGGATTCAAGGGATATAAAAGTTAAAAAAAAAAGAAAAAATGAAGAGCTGACAATGACTTTCCTGCGCGGAGAAATATTGGTTACATCCGTCGCATAAGATCGTGGCAGGTGCACATTGGATGGTTTTAGGGGTTGCGAGGGTTCGTTTTCTGGAAGTCGGCCATTCCTGAAGAACGTGCGGAATAGAGCGTTCTCCTTTTGGTTGTAAACATTGAGGTATATTCAGAGGGCATTAAGTCATCAACTGATGCCTGACAACCGAAATAACAACCACATTGTTTGACCCAGCGCTTTCTTTACTTTCTTATGGATAGCACGACAGAATGGACGAATTAGCGGATGTGAAGTAAGAATATCAGCCATCTGTTTGAACTTTAAGGCAAGTAACTCTTGGAGCAAATAATGACTGCTTGGTGCTATGGATTCTACTCAATTTTACAATAGTTTTCATCATGAATTCGGATTATTTTTAATACAAATAAAATACATACAAAGAATCTACATAAAAGAAGTACGTACATGCTGATATATAGTAAGTAATCGATGGAAAAATGGTAAAATTGCAAAATGAGAGCATCTAAAGCACTGATGGAAAATGAGGGTCAACACAGATGGCGGCCTGGCTTCAGCTTCTAGAATTGGACAGCATAACAAGTGCCCTCTCCATATACCACAAAGGTCGGAAGTATAGAATTTCCGGATGATATTGTAGCCAATGTAAAGTGAACTCTGCGCTCTGACCTTTAGGGCTTGTAGGAAAACATTGCCAATATAACGATAAATTTCAGCAAGTTACTTTATGGGAATTACATCCCTTATCGGAAGATTGTTACATGTAAATTTGGCACACTGTATATCACTGTGTTGAATTTCCGCGAAAATTGGCAAAATTACAACGTTTTCATGAGAAAAAAACGCAGACGGACGTTGGCATCGCGGAGCTTAGATTCAATCACCAAGCGTACAGCACAAATTCACAAAATTACAACGTAAGCTTAAGGCAGCTCCTTAAGCCGTGTTTATACGATGCCTGGACACATTCACTGTTAAAACTGCTCCGTGAAAACACTCAATATTGCGCAAATGCATGACCGCGTGGTTACACAATTCTTTTCTAATTTGGAGCATTAGTCCATGCATCTGTCCACAGCCACGTACTTGGGCGGGCACATGCATCATGTAAACACGCCATAAGGCATCGAACCGGAGCCACATTAACACGAGAGCAATAATTGAAGCAATAGTAACTACTAATCGAAAGAAGAGCACTTGTAGTGAGGACTTATCATTTCTAAAACGCATCCAAGAGTTTTCACTTGCCGTCAATCCGCTCTCATTAAGGGATCACATTTGCTCAGCTCCATTGCGTCCTATCCCGTCAAAATTACATTTTTTACTGTTTCCTCATGCGCCATCCCTATCTCTGAGGGAAATTCTAGACTACAGGAAAAATTTCGAAATTAATTGTGCCAGGGGTAAATATCACGGTGAGATTCTACTGATCTTACTCAGAACAGCAGGTCACTTGCTTGATTCCAAAAACGCACCTCACTTCAAACTTTTATTTTATCATTGAAGACATGAAACTCGTGGAATGCAAGCGTAGATAGGAAAGAATATGCAAATCCACGAGTCAAACACAAACCTGAAAATGCTAAATCAACGGATTTTTCTCTCCGAAAAGCTGGGTTATCGGCGAAGGATTACACCAGAAAGATATTGCGAGAATAATAGTTCAAGCATTTCATTACATTACACCAGACATGAAGTATGCTGTCACATAGAGGCAGAAGTCTGGATGAAGGAAAATTGAAAACATCGAAATTGAGTCATAAGATTATCTTGACTAATTTAATTACCACCTCATTGATGAAAAGATGTGCGTCGATAACCTGAATTATGTAGCAAATTCATATCAGCAAATTATGAACCCGTACTGGTTCCCTATGTGAGCAACATATTTGGAGAAAGCAGACTTCAATGAGAAAGATTTAGAGCATGATTCATATAGCAGTGAACCCTGAATAACAACATTCGTGGAGCAAATTAGACAGAAAACAACGGATATGCAGTGTTGTCGAAGAACAATGAAAGTAAAATAGACCGAGAGAATCATCAACGTAGGAGTCTTACGAAGACATGACGAAAAAAGAAGAATGACTTAAACCCTGGGAAGAGGAAGAGAAAAACTTAGGGACTGACTCGGAAGCCGTAAGCTTAGCTCACATCGAGAAAATTGCCAGTGATGTCCCAATGTGCAACTACGACGGAAGGCGGTGAAAAGGGAAAATAGTGGAGAGTGAGCGGCAAACCAGTCTTCCGATTGGGGACCGTGGATGATCCGACCGTTGATGATCCGATGATGACCCGAATTTTCTTGGATGCAGGTGTAATGGGATTCGTGGGAGGATTGAGAAAGGGGGTAACGAGGAAGCAGGGTCTCCACAGGCTAGGATGAATATGTAAAATCGGGATGCTTTGGAAAATTAAAGGGAAATCCTCGAGATCCCGTGGTTTTCGGAACATAATCCTCTTTTTAAGCTCAACGTCGATGCGACGATTACGAGAGTTATAGAGTCCCCGAATGGATTCGCGGAATTAAATCAGGGCGTAATTGCGCAAGTTAGAACATTTTTTTCCTTTAACGCAAATGAGAGACATTCTGCGAATGTCCGCAGAGAAAAAATATCGCGATTGATCATATGACTAAAGACTATTTTGGCGTAGGACTTTTGGCTGAAGAGAACAGGGAAAAGCTAGTGCGAAATGCACGCAGTATTCTTGCGGAATTACCGGCTGTCTAAGGTATGATTTTATGGAATATGGGTTATACTGAAATAAATATAGGTACGTTAGATTTCCTATTCGAAAGTTATTGAACAATTTGTGTTATTTTGTGTGCAGAAAAAAAACTCGATTTTTACATCAGAAGCAAAATTATTCCTCCTACGCTCCTTACCTGGCCGGAAAAAAAGGCTGTTTAATTTTTTCAAACCCCCTGCTTTTCATTTCAGGAGCCAAGCTGACTTTCTTATTTAGTACACGAATTTGCAACATGATTCAACTAAAAGACATGTTTTTACCAATTCAGTGCCAATACAGTGGCAATTTATCTGATCAGTAAAAACTAATGACTCGGGGTCGTTCTAATGTTAACTCAGATGTTTAGCTTACCGTGAAACAGTCATCTTCTACAGCAGTGTCCAACGAAGACGTGCCCAACAAAGTTAGAGGGAACTGAATCTTTCATGTGTTGAACATGAGGAGCTAGTAAATAACGCCAGGTCGTCATCGAATGTAGCCGATTTTATCGAATGCCATTATCATCGAAGTATTCTACCAGCTGATTGGTAGGTTTTTGGACAGTTTTTATCTTACTGGCACATCCCTCCATTTTGGCTCCAATGTATGACCCGCCATTAGATCCCTATAGAATTTTCATATTGTATTCCTCTTCTCATTTCGTCTAATATTATTATTCTTTTCCTCCCTCTTCCACAGTTTCCCCAGTGTTCCCCCTCTGTTATTTTCTTCAGCATTCACTCTTTCTAAACGTCCTCCATCCATCTCTTCTGCCTCCTCTGAACCTCCATCACTAGTTTCCTCTCCTCTCCAACCATATCGAAAATCTTTTTGTTCTTCTTTCTATTTACCAAGTTTACTAGCATGTCCCAGAGTGAAGGAACAGTGTCAGAGAAGTTAACTCAAACATTTACGTTAATTATTGGTTTGGAATTCAGTTGGGGCAAAAATGTACTTTTTGAGAATGTAATTTGGCTAGAAATTATGTCCAGATAAATCAGCATATACAGACATGAGATGTATAATCCACTACGAACTGAATTATAAAGCAACATAGAGAAACTTATAATACAGATACATAAGTTTTGCACAACGGGGTTATTTAATATTAAAAGAAAAAATCTGAAAGAGGCGCAACTTTCAAGTCTTCTTACCGGAAGCGTAACAATTTTCTCTTATGCGGAAATAAAATGGAATAGCTTCTAACGGTGCAGGTATTGCAATGATGCTGAAACGTAGTAAATATAACATGCTCGTAGATAGAGGCATGGTACTACTGTACATGTTTAGTAGTACTATGAATAGAAGTAAAAAAATTTAACACTCTCCATGAATCCTATCCCAAATGAGCGGAACCGTTACATTTGACTATTCACCACAAACATGTTTAAAAAGTGAAGGGATGGGCCACCAAAGTTAATTTTAAAATGTATGTTAATTAATATTATAGAGTTTGGAGGAAAATGTATTTTTTGAGAATGCTACTTGGTTATAAAAAGATCCTGGGAAGTCAGAGTATACACAGATGAAATGTATAACTCTCTATGGACGGAATTATAAAGCAATAGAGTGAAAATTATAACAAAGCTACATGAGTGTTGTAAAAGGGATTATTTATAAATTAAAAAAGAAGAAAGACAGATCAGAAAAACTTTCAAGTCTTACCGGAGGCCTCACAATTTTCTCTTACGCGGAAATAAAATGGAAAAGCTTCTCACGTATCAGACATAGCAATGATGCCGAAGCGTAGTAAATTTGACATGTACGTCATAGAGGGATAAACAGAACACCCTCCACAAATCCTATTGCGTCGCATTTGATGCTTAGTTTTCTCGGATGCTCAGACCAAAATGAACGGAGTTTTTTCATTTGAATACTCACTATACCAAAAAATTTTCTTTTTCCCTATTACTCCACATTCATCTCTCTCTCTCTCTCCCGATCCTTTTCCCTCCGGCACATCCTCTCTTCCCGCATGCACCTCCCACCCCTACCCACTGCACCGGCAAACAGCGCCAATCAATATTGCGGAAAACTGGGAAAGCAGTGTCAGTCCCGACCAGGTGCGGTCTTGGGGATTTTCGGATGCGGAGTCCACAGAGTTCTCTTTATTTTTTTCTCCCTCCCTAGCATCCCCCATCGTACCCCCACTTTTTTTCAACCCCCTTCTCGCGTGCCGGGGTGGCGGACGAGGTCTACGGGGAGAAAAAAAGGATGCGAGGGGGTGCAGGGTCTGCCCAGGGTGAGAGAAACGAGCGGGCGAGCCAAGGAAGTTCCGGGGGTGCAGACTCTTTTGAGGGAGACTTTTCCCATGGCTTTCGCCCGGGGCCTTCCGGGATACGGGACCGGAGAGCGTAAGTGGTACGCAGGACTCAAGACGAGAGGTGGCTCACAAGAGCTGCACGATTGACAATAGTACTCTTATCAGTGCTCACAGGGTATGAAGTAATAATTCACGCGGCAGGGAGTGAGTTATCACCAAATTACAGTATAATCACCCAAATGAAGTGAACGACATGCCTAACTGCCCGACCAGTCGTCTTCACTTGGCTCTAACGTAATCAAATAAGACCCAAACACTATTGATGATTAATGCAGGCGATGCTATCAAAGTGCAGAAAGTATCCAACACATACTTCCATGACACAAAATACTGGCCAGCACTGACTATTTACAAAGACATAACTTTGTGTCAAAAATAATGCATGAACAAATTGGCAAACAAAAACAACTAATAGATAGGAAATGTCCACCATATTATTATTATAATCCTGAGTCCGTACTTGAAAACAAAAATCACATACTATATTTTGACCGTGCCATTAATTGCGACAAAAGAATACAACACAATATACCCGATAACATATTTGTTGACATATTAAATAAACATGGGTACCTCACAGATGTAGCAGTTCCTTTGACAGATAATATGGAAAGGATCATACTGGAGAAAAACCGCAAGTATCAGGACTTAGCAGCTGAGGTATTCAGGATATGGAAAATGAACAAGTTTGAGATTGTACCCATAGAAGTATCAGCCACCGGAAAATACCAAAACAACTTCTAAAAAGTCTGGAACAAACTAATATTAAATTATAACATATATATATATATATATATATATATATATATATATATATATATATATATATATATATATATATATATATATATATATATATATATATCCAAATTCAGAAGGCTGTCATAGTAATATGCTAGATTGCAAGGAAATTTTAAAATTTTGGTAAAACAACCGAATATATTTTTTCTGAGGGGACTTGGTATTATACCCGTACCTCTGAATAACACAGCACGAATGAGGAATAAAAAGGAGATAAAAAATGATAATAATGTCTTTATCGAGGCGAGATTGAGAAAAAAGCAGTCCCTTCTTCCATCCATCATTCCTTCCATCTAACCCCTCGTCAGAAGGATACGTGAAATGAATGTGAAGAAATGAATATACATCGGTGAGAAAAACGCAAGGACGGAAAGAGGTGATATCCATGACGTAAACCCACACCAGGTAAAGCACCTACACATGAAGAGGAGTGTGAAAAACCTGCGAAGGCCGACAGACAGATTTAACTAATGTAACAAAAACAAAAAACAATGCATGAAATACAAATGAAATTATAATAATATCGAATAAATGGGTGCTTGTAATTTGCAAGCAGAGGGGGAAGTGTTATATGATGATACTCTATAAAACAGGAAAAAAAACAATGAAAGCTCTCAAGTATGCGCGCTACATGCAAGCAAAACAAGTATAATTCTCGAAAATGAAATACGCGCCCCATGAGGTATGGATACCTGACAGTTGTAGTAAAAACTTATATTGTATGTCATCCGGTAATTAACGACTTTTCAAAATACTATAATCAGTATACCGAAACGAACGTGGAACCAATGGAAGATCATTATAACCTCATTTGACGGCATATAAGATGCTCTTCTACGTTAGATATTTCATTTCAGTACAGCATACTTAATAAGAGCTCACATGAAGAAATTTACTATACAAATTCGATCGGAAACGAGATATTAAATATACTAATTTTCACATTCAAATTTTCTCTTCCAATCTTCTACATGGACTGCATGTTTTTTTAATGATAACTACCATATCATGAAGCTTGGTTGGTTGAAATTGATCATCAAAGCTACGGTAGAGGCCAGGAAAAAGATGAAGAAATTATACCCAGTACTTAGCAATGCGAAAAATGGTATAAAGAAGACTAAATAACATGCACTTAGGATACCTAACTCATATATGTAAAGCTACCGATTGCAATAACTCGAAGCCTAATCGATTTTTTTAACTTTTACACAATATCGACACATAAATCTAACCCTCCCCTGAAACTGGCCCGCTTCGCAGAGTTCCAAATCCCGAATCGACACTCGGCCCGGCGACAATGGAGAAATATATCCATAACGAAAGTGAAAAAATTTCTACAATCCTAGATAAAAGTTTTTAAAATATCATTTTAACGGTAGATAGGAAAGAACCTATTGCAAGAGTAAGATTCTTCTAACATTCAGCCTCATATGAATAAATCCTGTAACTCAATTATTTCATATTTTAATGAACGAAAGAAAAAAGGTCTACATTAAAATTTTTCATTTTTCCCATGTAATCCCATGTAAAGCTATCGATTGCGATAAATCGAAACCTAATCGACTTTTTTAACTTTTTCGATTTTTTCCCTACTCTACATGATTCTAACTATGCCCTGAAAATTTCACCCACCTAGCTCGTTCAGAAATGCCCCAGGAGTTTTGATGAGTGAGTCAGTCAGTCAGTCAGTTTTGTAGCTTTATATATATTAATAATAAATGGGTAGTTGATACATAGCAGCAAAGTTAAAAATAAATGAATTAATAATAAGAAAATAAAAATAAAAAATAATAAGAACGTAAAAATAAATAAAAAGCAAAGTATTAATCAACAAATAAAATAAAGTTCACAATGTAATATCAAAGCATACGTAAAAGTTATGCAACTTTTTTCTCACATTCCGTACCCCGCGATCCCTTCAACGGTGTTTTCTTCACTTAAACGGCGTTTGTTCAAGGAAACTATTTCCCACAACAGAGCTAAGCAGCGATTGGTCGAACAGCATTCGCGACTCCATGTTACTTGTCTATTAAACCGCGAATCCAGCAACAATGAGAGCATAACATTATTTAATTAATAACACCAAGAAGAATACAAATCAGGGACGTCAGATGAATGACAGCGCTGAACTTTTTCAATGCTAAAATGAAAGGACGTGACAACAACACGGAAATTCTGGGAATGATGGTGATTAATTGCCCGACTCAGATGTCTAATGATAAATGATGGGAGTGGAAAAGGTGTTATTCCATAGCAGAATTCGAAGACGACTCGTGATGTTACCTTGCTGTTTTCTATGCGGCTAGAAGACGAATTTGGTTTGAAAACACTCTCGCTCAATTCGTTCTGCTTTAGTTTGCTTCTGCCTCCTGTGCACGAGGAAATCAATGGCCGTGAGGAGGCGTGACTGATGTAAAAACTATGGCAGCTTGGAAACTATTAGTGCTTGACTGATTACGATGGTTAGGACTATTATTGAAGTTCACACTTATGCAAAAAATTGCATACTTCTAGTTATTAGTAATGTGCATTCATTAAAAAACTGCATGTTACCGATTAAGTTTCCTGGTAATTAAATGCTGTTTTAACACACACCCCCAAAACTTATAACAACTAAAACACAAAAAAAAACGAATTTTAACACATAACACAAAACGATTTGACCATGGGCTGTTATGGTAACTGCTCCGATTACAGCACCAAAACATCGATTTGAACAAGGAAGTATACACAAGCTTTTGATTATATCAGTTCATATGAAGCGAAAAATCCTATAAAATTTAATAGAAATAAAATGGGAATTTTACCACACGTTTACCACAACTTACAAGCTAACTACTGCCGAAAGTGAAGAGGTAAAGTTAAAATGCGGTACGTCTATTCAAAAGGCGCTGCCATCGGCTTCTATGCCTGGATACCTGAGGCCATGAAAAATGTAATAGTGCAGTAATCTGCATACGTAACGTCTTAATTGTGGTTTTCAATTGGTTACCTATTTCATCAGTAAGCGAAAGCAGTATTTTTTAAACTGAATAAATAAAAATGTTTTTAGAAGCCGCCGCCGTGGCTCGCAGCGTAGCAGGTATATGTAAATGTAGATTAAAAAAGAAACAGTATACTAATTACCGTAACTGTTACAATGGCTTCCCGTATTGGGAATTGTTTAATCTTCAGGGCCTGAAGAGGCCAAGATTGTTATTGTAATTTACTTCTAAGAATTGAGTCACAATCAGGACGTACAGGAACGATATCGGCCCGGCATCCGACCTAGCGAGAGGGAATCTCGCGATATAAATAACCCCGCAAGGTCAGTGCCATAAATAATAGCAGAAATAAATAACCAGCTACAACTATGAAAAATATAAGGAAAAATAGATTCTTAAAAAAGTAACAAAAATAAAGAGTTAGCATAATTTCCCACTCTAAGTCAGTCCTGGCTGGAATGGTGTTCCGCTCTGATTGGCCAATTAGGTGATTTATCTCGGGGCTCCGCTCTGACGTTGCGCAGGACAATAATTACATTTTTCCAAGCACTGCGAAGGGAATATGCTTCGTCCCTGCTATAGCTCATCTGCGTACTTACTATTCCTATATTTAGCTGGGAATATCTGTTCTCCTAGGCTACTGGAGACGTTAGTTACTGCCGCAAATATGGCGAGGTAATACTAAGATGTAGCCCGGAGGAAAAAATCACCCAAAAAATCACCGAATGATGGACCTTTGATTCCACGAGCCAATGCGCAGAGCATCATCTTTCATTTCCGTGGAAAATTTAGGAGGGTACAATGGAACTAGATGTTAAGCCCTAGCGGTCCATCAAATATGACACGCAGATACTTTAAAGAATGCATCCTACCCTCGTAATAATCGATGCACAGTGGTCATAAATCAGAAACAGCCCGACAAAAGGCAAAAATTGCTATTTTGATATGGAGACTTGACTTTCGACACATATACTAAAAAATGATGGCTAATAACTGAAAGGTAAGTCATTTGCCATAGGATTAAGCCGTGCTTTGATACGGAGGCTCAAACATGACCAAATATCTAAAGAAAAATCACAGTTTTCATTTTTCTTCTAAAATCTTAAAAGTTAAACGGATGGAGGAGAGATGAAAGCATTTTTATGAAACAGAAAAATGACCATCTGTTACATGGTATATTCTCTGTACTTTACGTAAGTTTAAGAGTTAATTTTAGATATTTTTTGCTACTATCTGACAATTAGGCAGAAGCTTTTTCTAGGCAAAATTTCACATTGAGTAGAAATTGTAGTAAATGGCTTTAGAAATATGTGTACCGAGATACTTCATCAGGGTACGAAATGGAGATATTTTAAAGGATATAATGGCAAAAAACTTTGAAAAATTTTTTCTCTTTAACAAATAGCAACGGAAATTAATTGATTTTTCGATCGCGCGGTGCGGCCCGGTTCTGCACAGCGGGGCCTGGGAATTGTAATGATCTTAACTCCCCGCATTCGCCGTTTTCAAGCTGTACATGTTGTGACGTTTCGAGGAGTAACTTCCTAATCTTCCGCGGGGCAATTCTTCTCCTCCCTCATTCCCTGCTAATCTTCTTCACTCAGTTGGGCCTGGGGCAGATGAGCGAGCTGCTCGTCGAAACGTCGGCTATTTAAAGCCTAATCCAGGGTCGAACCAGATCCAAATCTTCCATTTTTTTACCTCCCGTTGTTACTAACGTCGGTCATATTGTCTCTTATTTACTATAACTATGGCCTCTTAAACATAATGTTATCTCCCGGCTCGCTAGACCTGAAGATGCGGGAAAGATTGCCAAAGAAAATGATGTCTGCAAGCAGCCGCTGTAGAGCTCTATAAAAAATGAAGAGATTCAACGACGATAAACTTCGTTGAGCCTTCAAAAAATAATGCAAACAAAGTGTAAAACTTACGAAAGCAGGTAACTCTATGGAGGAAAACTTCACCACAACATACATTTGGAACATGCAATGATATGGTAGTGGAAGCAGGACGATAACAGCTGCAGGGAAAATGAGGTTGGAAATAATGAAATGGTGGTGTTATCAACGAATGATGACGATAAAATGGACGGAGAAAAACACTAACGAAGAAATCAATGACGAGCTGGGAGGAAAAGAAGAAAACTTCGAAGTAGGGAGGACGAACTTGTTGGACACATTTCTGAGACGCAGCAGCCTAATGGAAACCGTACTGGAGGGATTTTCTATCTTTAATTGTACAAACGAATGGTAAGAAGGCAATCGCACGGGTGCATATACACCAAGGGATGAAATTCACCATGAAAGTATCATTTCCTTCGACCGGGATTTGACCCCGGAAATCCTAACTGCCAGTTAAGAGTGACAGTTGGCCCCTTTCAATACTCCAAGGGATAATTTGTCATGAAAAAACCTAACCCATACTTGACCGGCAATCGGGAGATCCGGGTTCGAATCCCGATCAAGTCAAAGGATTTTTTTTCCATGGCCAATCCGATCCCTCGGGAATATGGGAGGGAGGTATGAATAGGAAGAATAACAGAGGAAGAAAAAGAACGGAAATTATATAACAAATCATGAAGGAGGTCAAATGGAATAAGTACGCATAAATGAGACGGTTGGAAGAGATGAGACAGAAGTGTATAGCGGAGCTAACTAATCACCGAGTTGATAACTACTGATGATGATGTCAGAAAGGCCTAATAATGATAACTCGTAACTTTGTAATTCCACATATCTTTATTACGAACGACCTGAGTTTCGATGTTCAACGCCATCTTCAGGTAAAGACTCTACAACATACATCAACTCAGGTGAGGGAGGGGATGCGGGAGGTTGAGGAGGGTTGAGGCGCGAGTGTGACGCCGTGTATGTGGGCCAGACAGACCGAAAGTTTCACGAAAGAATTAAAGAATACCAAGCCTGTGTTAAATACAAGAAGACTACGTCGCAATTTGCAAAACATTTACTGGAAGAGAATCACAAGAGTGACTTTAAATCTGAAATTTTACGTGTGGAAACAAGGGTTATAAACACTTTTAAGACGTCATCTTCAGGTAAAGACTCGACAACATCCATCAACTCAGGTGAAGGCGGTGATACGGGAGGTTGAGGAGGGTTGAGGCGCGAGTGTGACGCCGTGTATATGGGCCAGACAGACCGAAAGTTTCACGAAAGAATTAAAGAATACCAAGCCTGTGTTAAATACAAGAAGACTACGTCGCAATTTGCGAAACATTTACTGGAAGAGAATCACCAGAGTGACTTTAAATTTAAAAGTTTACATGTGGAAAAAAACAGTTACAAACTGGACACTATAAGGCCGCTTTATACGATACATTTTATTGTACAAACGAATGTATGAACTCTTGCATGAGGAGAATTGTACCATGTAAAGCGGCAAATTGTATGACTGTCTGAATGACTTAACGGGAAATACAGCCTGCTCTATTTCCATTCAGTTTCTTGTACATTCTATGATACATTCACTTGTACAATAAAATGTACCGTGAAAAGCGGCCTTTAGAACAGTAGAAAATTTTAAATTGTGTACACTCGAAAGAAAACATTGTCAACGACATTTTGTACACCTCCCACTACCCCACCCCCTCCAATCTCATTCCTCCTTAAGCTTCCTCCTCTTCCCTTCACCCTCTCCCTTGACCTTCGAGTGTTCCTGGTTGTCACTGTAGAGATTAATTTTCCCCCCCTCCTCTCTTCAACGTTCGATTGAGTGCATCCAATGGGGTTCCCTTCTCCTCCACTACCCTGCCCTTCTTCACACCTTACCTCTGATCCTCTCCCAAACATGCCTCCACCCTCCATCCTCACCCCTCCCGCAATCCCGCCACCGCCTGAGTTGTGTATTCATATTGATGGATGTTCTAGTCTTTACCGGAAGATGACGTTGAACGTCGAAACTTGGGTCGTTCCAAATAAAGATGCGTGGAATCAGTTACGGATATTTGGAAGTTACGAGTTATAATTATAATGCCAACAAATTCCACCATGTTAGGCCTGAAACTACCAATTATGTCAGAAACCACGAAAATATAATACATCGAACAATTTTTGTAAGAAATTAAAACGTAATAATCTTGGAAGTTACGTGTTATCATTATAATTTTAAAAATTCCACCAAGTTTCGCCTGAAACTACCAATTATGTCAGAAAGCTCGAAAATATAATACATGGAACAATTTTTGTAAGAAATTAAAACGTAATAAAATTGTTAAAGGTAGAGTGACTAAGCAGTAAAGAAGCACGAAACATAACATTGGACTCAGGACTATTGAGGATGAGAGTTGACGATGATGGAGGACCAACTTGGGCATGTTTCCAGCACGGTCTCCACGTGTATCTGGGCCACGAGTACACACGTAACGGTCGTGTTCGACACGCGACAACCGTTGATACACGCGCGGACAAGTGCAAACGTGAACACGTGACGCAGAGAGAGAGGTCTGTATCTCCATCTCTATCCCTCACCCATATTCCCCTCCCCATTTGATCCCATCCATCATCCCATCCCGATAACCCACTGCGCTCTCCCGCTTCGTTATTGGATGATTTGCAGGACAGGCACGCGTAGTACATGGGGATCCATGCGATCTGAATCACGCAGGTTCCTGGAATGGAGGACGACATTTCCCGCCACTCCCGCCTAATTTCCTGGGCGCGAAGCCACACTACATCAGTAGCATAGACAGGGAAGGGAGCGAGGTACTTTTTCCGAGGCGGATTGTAGGCATTAAAAAAAATATTTTTGTTCGGATCTGGCGCTTTCCCGGAAAAACGTACGAGTAAATTCTTTGCGAGTTTCCATCCAGGTCAGGAGTTCAGGTATCGACATTTCGAGGACCGACTGCGCCATAATTTTCAAGGTGATCAATGCAAGGACTTGAGTTTTTCCGGATAATAAATCTCAAAGTTTGAGTCAGGAGGTCACTCCTTGGATGTTGAGAGGAAACTATTTTGCGATAAATATTGTAGCCACTGTAGAAGCTGTACTGTAAAAGGGAGTGAGGCACCTTTTCTGAGGCGGATTTTAGGTATTTAAAAAAAGCTATTTTTTTCGAATTTGGTCCTTTCCCGGCGAATTGTATGAGTAAATTCATCCCGAGTTTCCAACCGAGTCAGGAGTTCAGGTATTGACATTTCGATCACCGACTCCGCCATGGTTTTCAAGGTGATTAATGCCAGGACTACATTTTTTCGGAATATAATCTCAATATTTGAGTCAAGATTTCACTCATTGAACGGTGAGAGGAGACTCTTATTTTAGGAAAGAACGAATGAAACTAATACCCCATGAGGGCATTGTATATTTTTACAACCTTAAGCGGTCACCATTTTAAGCGACCATTATCTCATGGGTCCAAAGGTGACCGCTTAATACAGGTTTCACCGTAGCTTTAGAAGTAACGAGTACGACAAATTTTGGTACTTTGCAGCTGTTTTAAACAGCCAAATTTAAGCTGTATTAGCAAATAACTCGGTAAACTACGTAGCCGGATAGAAATCATACCGAGGCCTAATAAAAAGATCTTTACCCGAGGAATTTTGCGATCAAATGGCTTTTAAATTTAAACTAAATCGTAGAATCATATGCTGATTGAGCGCATATCTTAAAATATCAATTATATCGCCTTGAGATTTTACAGTCATATACCTTGGCTATCTTTAGAAGACACTGTCCTGTCTAATGGAGTGTTAGTATCATAGCATCATTATGCGGGATATTTATGCAATACTCTCAATCAAACTTTGATGTAACAACTATATTTTACACTTCAACAGCAACGATCTCGGCTACAAATCAGAAGCTAAAGAAGTACACCATTATTTCAATTATTTATTATAAAATTGAGAGTAGGAATATCAAAAGCAACCGAGAGCAGCTGACAACAACTTTTTTTAAGTAGCTGAGGAAGAGATACTAATTTTTTTCTCAATTTTGCAGCTGTAAATTGTTTTTGAGCTAGTGGCGAAAAAGTGGCTGGTTACAAATATGTTTTTCAGCTTACCCAACCAAAGGTAAGGGGATAACCGCATGGCGCGCGATAAATGAACGACGCGCAGTCCGCAAATGCGTAGCCAACCGATTGAAAGCATGCGTGCCGGAGAAAGAGGCGAAGGATGTTGGATTATTATTATAATGTATTCTACCGGTAAATGTAGGTTTTGTTGAATGTCAGAGAATCTCCTCCAGGTCTTTTACACTTTCAGGGGCCTATCTCCCTCTAGTATATCCTTTTTCGCCTCTGCATAAGATCTACCCTTCTTCATCTCGTCCATGAAACCTATCCTCCTTCTTCCTCTTCTTCGTTTGCCCAGCATCCTTCCCTCTTCCACACTCTTCAGCATCCCATCACTCTTCATTACATCCTTCCGCCATCTACCCTGCCTAGCCCGGATTTCATTCAAAAGTTTCCTTTCCCCGCCCACCATCTCAAGCACTTCCTCGTTAGTCTTTCTTTCCGTCGACTTCACCTTCTCCATCCTTCTCCACACACACATCTCAAATGCCTGCAGCCTATTCTCGTTCTCCACTCTCAAGGTCCACGTTTCTGCTCCATATAACGCTACGCTCCACATCAAGCTCTTCGCCACTCTCTTCTTCACATCCTTACCGATTGTCCCCGTCATCAACTCTCTTCAATTACTAAACGCTCCATTAACTAGCGCCATTCTCTTCTGTATGTCTTTGCTACTATGCCCGTTTTCCTCTAGCGTGCTACCTAAGTAATTAAACTGCTCTACTTGTTCTAGTCTGTGTTTCCAGCTTAATCACAAGCTTAGCTTTCTTTGCCCTGGAGAATCTCATTACTTTTGTTTTCTTATGATTTATCTTCATTCCGAATATCCCGCACTGCATTTATCAAGCATCAACCAAAGCTTGAAGGATGTTGGAAAATGAGAGGTAAACAGTGGTGTGGGAGCAGAGATGGAAACGGGGCGATCGAAGGCTCTGGAGTCACGGACACGCGCTGCATGAACTCTGGAGAAGGAGAATCACTTCCAGGAAGTTCCGGACCCTATTTCCTCCGGCGAGAGAGACAGAGAGAAGCGAAAAAAAGAGCTCCGTTCTCATTCTCTCAACGCCCCCTCGTTCGCAACAATGGGAAGACATTTAAAAGATGGCGGTCGGTCGGTTGAAGAGCCAGAAGTAACAGCAACAACAACAAAGATGCCGGCGAAGGCAAACGGTCATTAACCTACTTTCCCGAAAAACCTCGCGACTTCCAAGCACGCCCCCACTCTTCCTCGTCCAATCTCATCTTTCCGTACACACAAGGAATTTCCACCGCGACTACTCAAGTGAAAACAAATACTGAATTCCACCCATTTGTTTGCGATGCTTAAGCCCGTGTTCTAATCTAAGTACAGTCCTTAGCGTGTACCATGTACGAAGGGTAAGTTATGCTTGGGGTGAACTAACGAAGTGGAACGGGCAGCAAGCGCTTACACTACGATGCGGTCGCCGCAGAAGTAAAAACAAAAATATATCGATAAGCGTCCATAAGGGTATCGGGTTAGTGTAGTGACTAGAGTACTCGCTAACTGTACGGACTGCCAGGGTTAAATCCCTCCAGAGGAGGATATTTTTCAGAGGAAACTCGATCCCTACTCCAGTGTCTTGTGGAGGACACTTCAAGTATAGTACTCCGTCTGTCAGATGACATGTTAAACCGTGGTCCCTTTGGCGCCGGGTTTCTCTCCACCCTTCCTGCCTTACTTTCTCCGATGGCGCAGACCTTAGCTGTCGGTAGCCCCTACAAAATCCAATCCCACCAATCCAGGCGTTCACAAGCGTTATCGACGAAGGAATGCAGGCAAACTAAAATTACTAATGAAAAATTTCGAAGAGAATTAAATCCCCATCAGATAAATGTAAGTAAGGCTGAACCGCTATTAAAATTATAGGATATTAAAATGATAAAATGATAAGGCAAGAAAATGAATAATTGACTGTTCCTTTTTTCAGGATTCATTCCGCGATGTATGTTTAAGAAAACGACAATATTTCGCTGGTCCTCCTGCTAGCTCCATCAGGTTAACTGAGCTGATGAAACTGGCAGGAGGACCAGCGACATATTGTTGTTTTCTTAAACATACATCGCGGAAAGAATCCCGAAAAAAGTAACAGTCAACACTGCATCCGCGGAAGCCTACGAGCTAAAATAAAGAATTGCTCACAATAAATCAAAAACTTAATAAAGTTTTTGCACCTACCCGTAAACGCGACTCAAAAATAATTTCTTAATGCGATATTGGCAACACAAGATTCCATGATTTTTACTGACAAAACTTGAAGAATAAATTCACATTAAGTCGATTTTATATATATACTGTAAGCATATTGTTAGTATGATAAGGAAGGCACGAGAGACGAGAGACCATCCGGGCATATGAACGATGCTGAGCGGTGCACTTTCTGGACAGAGGAAGAGAGGAGCCATTCAGGTTGTGCACTACCTTGCCTCCCATTCCCCAAACAGAAAGAGAGGAGCAAATTAGGCCATGCACTATCTCATCTCCCATAAATGACCGAGGAAGAGAAGAATATTAAGATAGTCGCAAATGGGTAAGATGAATGGCGTCAGAACTTGGCGGCCAATGAGTTGGAAGGGGTGTGGTCCCGTGGTGATGCCATGTGAGGGAGCGCGGGTGTGGGAGTATCGCGCCTCGAGGAGTTTTCGCGGGGACCTTGGTGCGGTGTAGATGCAGAAGGTGGAATGAAGTCTGTGTCAAACAAGCTACCGACTTGCTCCCTGATTCATTTCCCCCCGAACCCAAATCATCGCGGCGGATATACTTACAATACTTACAAATTATCAACAATGTTAGGTGCGGCTTCGCGAGGACACCATGATTGACTAGTACGACCGGTTAGAGAGCCTTGCCTCGTGCAAAAAACTTAAAAATAAACGAATGGTGAAGTGTCACAGGAGGTTGGTGAACAGCGAAGATATAGGAAACTAAGGAAATAAGGAAGTTAACATTTGTTGAGCATATGATAAGACACTACCTATTTCTGGCTGGAAATTAAGAAGGCAAGTTTATTTGAGAGAAAGGAAAAAGAAGTCCAGAAATAAATACATTATTTAGAAATAATGAGACAAGGGTTTCCGAAGTCCCGTGAAATTGAAGGGGGTAGCAGAGGACAGAAACATCCAGCTGCAGCAAAAAGACGGATCGTTTAGAAATACATTAAAACCTGTATTAAGCGGCCAGCACCGGACCCGTTAAATAATGGCCACTCAAGGAGGTGGCCTCTGAAGGGAGGGAAACTTTACACTACTCTTATGAAAAATTCACAAGAATACTACAAAGAGGATTCCCGGCCCGCACATTTCATTAGCTTCCCCCAAGTCGCCACTCGCGACGCTGACCCCCTGAGCGACATGAGAATCTTACGGAACTGTATGCCAGCAGTTCATGTTAGTGGGAACAACATTTATTTAACGGACCAAGTTGGGAACTTCCCATGATTAATAAGCATGTAAGCGTACTTCAAGAAGTCATCTGACTATCTGGAGACGTGCGTTTCTTAAATCAAACTATAATACGATTTTAAAATCAGACTTCCCCTCGGAAGCATCATATCCATATTCACTTACTACCTATCCACTTCAGATGAATATAAATGCGAAACTCGGGAATCGGGGACACGGAAGGTCAACCTTCTAGCCATCATTCTACTCGTAATTACAGCGACTTCGCATACCCAATGACTGATAATGGTGTTTTATCGATCCGGCCCTTCACATTGGACATCTTGAAATGACGACAATCTTTGAAGTCGCGGTCGAATAACTAAGCGTAAAGGATTCACAGAACAATACTGCCATCCCATCGGACAAAACAAAAACTTAAATCTAATAATGGTTCAGAGAAGTAATTAATACGAAAAATGGGACATATCCTTAAATAAGTTTGAATGAAATACATTTATGTACGCGAAAACCTTTTGAATCCATTTTTTGTCCTTGGTAATAGAAGGGAGCTGATGACAGGGACCTTGGGTAAGGATGTGAAGAAGAGACCGGTGAAGAGCTTGATATGGAGCGGTATGAGGCACAAACGTGGACCGTGAGACAGGAAGACGAGAATGGGCGGCAGGAATTTGAGATAAGGGTGTGGAGAAGGATGGAGAAGGTGAAGTGGACGGAGAGGAGGACTAACGAGGAAGTGCTTGAGATGGTGGGCGAGGAAAGGAAACTTTTGAATGAAATCCGGGCTAGGCAGGGTAGATGGCGGAAGGATGTAATAAAGAGTGATGGGTTGCTGAAGAGTGTGGAAGAGGGAAGGATGCTGGGCAAACGAAGAAGAGGAAGGAGGATAGGTTTCATGGACGAGATGAAGAAGGGTAGATCTTATGCAGAGGCGAAAAAGGATATACTAGAGGGAGATAGGCCCCTGAAAGTGTAAAAGACCTGGAGGAGATTCTCTGACATTCAACAAAACCTACATTTACCGGTAGAATACATTATTATAATAATCCAACATCCTTCGCCTCTTTCTCCGGCACGCATGCTTTCATCCGGTTGGCTACGCATTTGCGGACTGCGCGTCGTTCATTTATCGTGCGCCATGCGGTTATCCCCTTACCTTTGGTTGGGTAAGCTGAAAAACATATTTGTAACCAGCCGCTTTTTCGCCACTAGCTCAAAAACAATTTACAGCTACTGTGCAAGCTGCAAAATTGAGAAAAAAATTAGTATCTCTTCCTCAGCTACTTAAAAAAAGTTGTTGTCAGCTGCTCTCGGTTGCTTTTGATGTTCCTACTCTCAATTTTATAATAAATAACTGACATTTTGGTGTACTTCTTTAGCTTCAGATTTTTAGCCGAGATCGTTGCTGTTGAAGTGTAAAATATAGTTGTTACATCATAGTTTGATTGAGAGTATTGCATAAATATCCCGCATAATGATTCTATGATGCTAACACTCCATTAGACAGGACAGTGTCTTCTAAAGATAGCCAAGGTATATGACTGTAAAATTTCAAGGCAATATAATTGATATTTTAAGATATTTGCTCAATCAGCATATGATTCTACGATTTAGTTTAAATTTAAAAGCCATTTGATCGCGAAATTCTAGAGCGAGATAGGCCCCTGAAAAAGTAGAAAAATGGGAGGAGATTGTCTGATATTCAATAAAACCTACCTTAACCGGTAGAACACTAAGAAAAACCTGCTGACTCCAAATAACACTCGATGGTGAGTATGACGATTTATTTGTTTACAGTGTTCATTGAAATTCATTTCATCCGTTATCGAAAAACTCGCCCGCTTAGAGGTGATCGGTTAAGGTAAGTGGTCCGATAGTAGGTCTCACTGTAGAGAGATAGAATGATAGTGATTTTATAATTAAATCTCGCCAGGTTTTACCAATACGATGATCAGCCGGGAGGGAATCAGAGTAGCTATGCCATACTCCCTGTAATTCCGCCGAGACAGACGAAGAACGATGCACCTTGAGCTACGAAAGAAGTCCAACCCACCACACGAGAACTGCACGTCCCGGGAATAGGGTGAACAGGGAGAGAATGAGTGTGGCGTTGCATTTCTGATTGATGCGGAAAGAGAGATTCAATGCCAGCTGGACTGAAGCCCGACTCTCAGGGAGGCGTGCGAGGGCGTGCAACTCCCGCGAAAAAAACAGCTGCCGTCCGCTACCTCTCCGGGCTCTTTAATCTTGTCGACGGAAGAGTCACATCCACTGCTAGACGCCCTAAAAAAATTCTCCAGCCTTACCCTCTAGAGGCTTCTCATAAACCTGCGAAGATATCGGTCCATTACGCCTGGAACGCAGACTGAAAGCACTTGCACAACGAAAACAAGTGCCGTGAAATTTTTCCTGCTTTATCCTGATGCCAGATTTTTCAGATTTTACTCATCATTACATTAAGCACCCATTAGGTTTACACCCTGAGCCTTCGATAAGTCACAACACAGCCTTTATTGGTGCTGTAAAAAATGTTGTAAGAAATTTGAAATTCTGAATACATATCAAATTTAACATACGTTATAAAATTCCCTGCTCAACATTGAGTCATATCCTTTATGTACTAAGACAATTTTTTCTTTCATCATCACAAATGTAAAAAAATAATTACGACAGAATAAATTTTTCGCGCAGTCCTTAATGGTTTATTTAAAAAAAATATCACTTACCAACGGATATATTCTATAGGGGGGAAATATGTTTGATGTTACATGCTGAAGTAAGTTTTAAAAGACAAAAAATACTGCTGTCTCTTAATGACGATACAGACTATGAAGAAAAACAAAATGAGCACAAAAGGCATGATGGAAGAACACTCATTTTCGAAACTTTCATTTACCATTCACATCGTGAAAAAATAAATACCTAGGTTGTCGATAAGATGAACCATATAAATACTAATTTGCATATTTGTATACTCTGTGAACGTAGATAAGAACAACTAAGGTTCAACAAAATCAGAGATGAAAACACACGGCAATGAATAACAAAAAATTAATTGGTATTACGTGAGATCATTAAGCAAAACATTCTTAAATTAGTTCGCCCATCCTAAAACCCCAGTAAAACTAAGATAAATCATTATTAGGGTTTATCTTCCAGGATTCAGGGACACCGGTAATATATTTAATTTAATCTAAGGAATTTAAGCCTCCCCGAAAAATACAGGAACCCTTTTCCCTTACATTAATTTCGCTTTTATTTTCAATTAATTAACTAACTTAGGACTAAACTGGAATATTTTCCTAGAATAAACTCAGAACATTTAAATCTTCTTCAATGCAGCAAAGACGACCCCTCCCACGTCGGTGTGATCGGAAAGAGTAACATACCATCCGCAACACTTTTCTTCACTAAAACCAGAAAAAGATTGAGTGATCGGTATATTGACAATTATTGTTTAATAAGATCGTGATATAAAAACTAACCATAAATAGGTTTTGGCTAGGTTAATTGACTTAATTTATCACAGGAAATTTTAGTCGTTACTTCCAATTTTCTAACCTATTCTAAGACTTTATTTCATTTGGTAAAATTGCAGTTCTCAATGATGGACAGCATTTTTTTATTTTCGGAAATTTTCTATAGTATGCCATTATTTTTTCATGTATATCTTTACATATGAATAATTTTAGCTGGTTCATTATATATATGCTGGAGAACCAGTCAAAAGATTGTAAAATAATATGCAGTAGTAAGTTATCTTTCTTATAATATTAAATGTTATTTCAATTCGTAGAATTTATTCTTTACAGAATAAGGTGGAATTGGGGATATATCGGAATGCCGGAATAGAATACTTATTTTCATTCCACAATCCCGGAATGGTTAAAAGGTCGGAAAATGATCACATCTTATCAATACGAAGACGAAGATGAAGACACCACCGATGAGGTGCCCGAATTTCCCACCGAATCAGCGCATACTCGTACTTAACAGAAAAAAGGTGTTTAGACCTTCCCTAAAGGGCGAGTTTCCAGAAAACCCATTTGACTCCCCAATAACACGAACTCTGAAACAACATGGCAAACAGCAAGGAGCCAACTATGAGACTTGCACAACTTGGAATATCACGATGGTGAACCATTCAGCATACGACGCATAGCCAATAAAATATATATGTCTTAATTTTCGGTGAAAATAACCCTTAGCCGTAAGATAGGCAAAATATTCGAAAGTTTACACACACACACATTAACCGCTCCTTATAAGTAAGATAAGATAAGATAAGATAAGATAAATTTATTGCTCCTCTTGAAATACAAGTACAAATCTCTTAAGTACAAATAAATTGGAGCTTTAGGCAGCCTCAAAGGTACAAGCACCTGTATCGAGGCTGCCCTCCGTAAATAAATACATGCAATTGCTGGTTAATGTAATACATAAAAAAAGCTAAATTTCTCCGAACATATGTACAAATGAGGACCATATCATTTATGCCAATTTGTTAACAAATAAAAATACACGCTTCTTTTTTACAATACACCAAGCTATATTTTATAAACACTTAACATGGTTAGTTACAATTTGGAACATAATACGAATTACCAATCTAATGATAAGGTTCCAAACACTTACTCGTGTAGCTGGGAGTATAAAAACCATAGTAATTCCATCCATAAAATACTTACTTCAACAAATTATTTTTGCCAGAAGCATTCGTAATAATACACACACGTCAAATAAAACAGTCTGCGATAGCTCTCTCTCTCTAAAATGCCATCAGTGGTCAACGACAGTAAGAATTCGATTCATTTTTATTGTTATTTGTTTTATACGATACTTACCAATATGTTTTCAGTCGCTACAAAAGAAAAATCTAAGTGATACTAAAAAAAATTAAAAATATTTTAAACTAAACCAGAATTTGCAACATTTTGCTATGCCTGTGTTTTATTGCAGGTACGTTTAGTTTTTGGGGTTTCCTAAGCCGTGGAACGGTTACCGAGTGCCCCAATGGAGCAAAAATACATTAATACAACGGTTCGGAAATGCGGTATTGACACTTATTAAATTTAAGAAAGACCTATTTTCTTACAAAAAACAATTCATTAATAATAATATCAATTACGCCAGTCAAGAAAAGTATCTATTCCACATTGAAACACTTTTCATCCACCTATTTCAGTTCTTCTGAAAGTATCTAACCTCGCAATCGCCTTTGTAGTCGTCAAATATTTGACCAAGAGCCTATAAAAAGCCCATCGACGATGTAGTCGATTGACAAAAAAAAGTATCTCCTGGTGGATTCAAGTCGGAATTCAATCTTGGCATTCATAATTCACTCTGAGAATTTAGCACAATAACTTATTCTCTCCAACCCACACTCTTTATGCTAAGTTACGGAAGTTGAAATTTTTCACAAACTACGATAATTTTTCCTCGTCTTAAGATAAATTAGATTGTTTATTAATGTTTACTAGTGTTTCTCTCTCACACCACTGCATTCAAAAGCTAAGAAATACGCAGATTAAAACAGTAGTTCACTGTACTTGCAATGACCACAATCAATATTAAATGCTATTGAAGCATTAACTCGCTGTGTTGAAGCAGGGGAATAAAAAAGTAACTATAAAATTGTTGAATAAATATCAATATTATCCAGGAAAAGAGTCATAAGAAAGATGAGCCGTCTATCAATATTAGATATATCGATCATTTCTGCCACGCTGCCCACGTCGTTAAAGTTAAAAACACTTACACTTTAATAATTTCATAGAGTGGTTTCGGCAAACACCTGTAATTAATTTTAGTTTCACGTCAAACTCAAAGCCTGTAAGTTAGGCCAGACCTCGCCCGCTTCATTCCGTCGTCGGGGTGACGTGGTTTCGAGTCAATCGATAGGAGATTGACTAGTTCTGAAACATGTGAGAAACGACGAGCGACAGATGATAGATGAAGGGGACCGTCTCCGATGGCGTCACGAAAGTACTATGGACACCGACAACACCTGCGACATTGGAAACTGGTTTCCGTAACGAAGGGTGAGGCAGGACTAGAGAATTTCAATTACGGGAAACACAAGCCAGGTTTTCAAGTCCACCGGAATAAATCACGTCGAAGGAGAGTAGTGTAGAACAGCCCATCATAAATTCGTTTTTGAAGAGGTATGGAACTTGGGTTGGGTAGGCTATGTAACCACTGCCACAACACACAGGCTTCCCGACCGTATTTATCCACGAAGAAAAACTGCCTCATGGAAGAGGTATGGAACTTGGGTAGGGTAGGGTATGTAACCACTGCCACAGCACACAGGCTTCCCGACCGTATTTATCCACGAGAAAAAACTGCCTCATGGATAAATACGGTCATTGCGTAGACCAGAGATTTACTTTAGTTTATCAACTTATCATAATTACTGATATATCTCCCCACTTGGGATGTCCCGCATGGCAGCCAGATTTAAGTTCGGCCGAGTACGCCCGATTTAGAACTCAAAACCGAACGGTATGACGACAAAGGATCATCCTATGGGTAATCCTTACATTGCCTGCCAGCCAAACTTACAAAAACTTGATCCTAGTGCATCGTCACCAAAGCACCTTACTGGGCGCCAGCGCCCGGAAAAGAACAATCTCGGAACCAAGGAGAGAAAACCTACCAGGATAGATCATTTTAGTTCTTTCAATTAATGACACCAATAACTGGTAATCATTAGCATAGACTTAAGATGATCTACAGATGTTAAAGCAATAATTCTATATATTATACAAATAAGACAACGTAATAACGTAAGCCCCGGAAAACCAAATGCAGGATAGAGATAATTACACCCTTCAATATATGCAAAACCAAAGCTAAAGATCAGGAAATACAACAGTTTACGTACCTAGGAATTAACATAGCAAGCTACGGAGCTATCGAAGATGAGGAACCAGAACAATTTATTTAGGAAAATAACGCGGCAAGGTGCTTGAAGAAATAAATACCAGAAATAAAAATCCGATCTAGAATCAATAAACCAACAACGAAACCTGAAAATTAAAAATTCCGCCAGAAAATTGTAAGCCTATAGATTCATCGCTTCGAAATTAATACAGATATTTCCTCGCCGTGAAAATTCAGCACACAAATTCGGTGGTAATTCAAGCGAAGGCAAGAAAGTGGTTCCTGAGCTTGCTGAGATTCGGCGTTCGTCGTCTTTAGAATACATAGAATTGCAAGACAACACATACCGCTGAGACAAAACCCAATAAATACCCAAAGAGAAGGTGAAAGGAAATGTTATGCAACCGTACAAACAGAATGGCAAACTACATATTAGTTCGTTTAGGTATATAAATATGCGTGAGGAAAAATCGTGCTGTGCAAAGCGGCGTAATGTATTATTGCCCGAATGACTCGACGGGAAATGGAACCTACTCTAATTCCTTTCAGTTTTTGTACATTCTATGATACATTTGTTTGTACAATAAAATTTGCCATCTAACTTGGTCAAAAGAGCACACTAAATCTAATTCTTCGAGGTATTTTCATCACTGTAGCCTGCTTGGGTAGCACGTCTCGCTTTGGTTGGGTCATATAACGACAATTCTACCGAAAAATTGAACATGCGTCATTTTTGCAGCAAAGTTTGTTCCTCGTTTGATTTCAGCCCAGCAGAACGACCTTCCTCGACCACGCCCGCCAGTAATCCTTGTAAATTCGCAAGATTTGTGCAAAAAATGAAATACCTGTCCTATTTCAGCAACCCTACTCTCCGTGTGACTTTTTTAAATTTCTGTCATCAAAATCAGCGCTTCAAAGACGTCGTTTTGACGCCTTAGACGACATTAAAGAGAATTAGGGCACGGGAAAAAAGATGATACCCTGTGAAGCACTTCACGATACTATGGCGAAGTTGAAACACCCCGGAAAAAGTGAATCTCTAGTTAATGAAAGCACTTATAAGGACCAATAAGAAGTAATTAATCTGGAATAATTATTATCATTTTTGAGCAGCCCTCGTATATGCTGTCTTAGGATTCTAATAGCAGCTTAACACAGTACATTTTACTGTACAAACGAATGCATGACCTCTTTTATAATGAAAATTGTAAAGTGTAAAGCGGCAAATTGTTTGATTGAGCGAATGTATGAGCGCGAAATTTTACCTGCTCTAATTATACTCATTTTCTGGTACAATCTAAGATACATTTATTTGTACATTAAAACGGACAGCGTAGTACGACCTTAAAACTGCTCAAAGCAAAATCTTAGCATACTCAGTGGCTACACGTTTCCATTCGCTTGACTTACCACCGATCCTGTGCGCTGCATTTTCACGGCGGACAAGGATCTGCATTAATTTCGAAGCGCTGAATTTTTAGGCTTCCAATTTTCCGGCGGCATTTTTAATTTCCAGGTCAAAAGTGCTGGCTGCATTGCTCCAAGCTCCCAATTTCCCGACGTTCCTCGCAGCGCGGCTGCCGGGAGGGATCGCGCGTGCCGCCGTCGCTGCGAGCGTGTGCGCGCACGGGACCGAAATTCCAGCGATAGGGTTACTTATATGACGGGAGCGAGAGAAATTACGCCGTCAATATTTATCAAGGGCACGCGCTCTAGCCTCGGATTTTCATCATCTCGCATTTGGCTCCTCGTTTGTGTGAGTGTGTACGTGCACACACGAGGAAAATTAATGGAAAGCTCACTCCGGAGCAATTAAGAGGAAGCAAAGAACGGAGTCTCCGGATGGAAAGGTCTAGGAAGGCAACACACACGTTGATTCTTTGGAACCCTCCAATGGGGTCTCGCCTCTTAGGTCTCGACGCTGCGTCGTGACACGCCCGTAGGTGGCGCCACGTCATTCAAGGAGACATCTACATCTACTTATTACCCTGCAAGCCACCACAAGTATGTGTTTGGCAGGGAATGACTTATCACCAACATACAACACAATGAAAAATGAAACAGCCTTAATTAGAAATAAGAATAAAGAAGATACAGCTATAATAAGGAAAGGAATTAGACAAGGCTGTCCCCTATCAATAATAATTTTCAATGCATACATCCAAGAAGCGATCGATAAGGTAAGGGAAAATGTTGATGTAGGAATCAAAGTAAATGGGAAGAAAATAGATATGTTACGATATACTGATGATATTGCCATAGTTACAGAAAAGAAAGAAGATTTAGAAAGTATACTTAACGAGATGGAAAGATTCTTAGAGACCAATATGGAATGAAGATAAATAAGCAAAAGACTAAAGGGATGGTATGTGACCCAGTAAGGATACGAGTAAATGATGAAGAACTAGGACAAGTTACAGAACTCAGCTCCTTGGGCAGTAAGATAACAGAAGATGGAAGGAGTAAACGAGAAATTGTGAATAGAATACAACTAGCAAAAATAGCTTTCAATGATAAAAAAACTCTACTGACTTGTAAAAAAGTTAGTTTGGAAGTAAGAAGGGAGTTATGAAAGCTTATCTTTGGAGTGTGGCCCTTTACGGGTTTGAAAGTTGGACTATCGGGAAACATGAAAAGAGCAGATTAGAGGCCCTAGAAATGTGGTGCTATCGAAGGATGCAGAAAATCAGCCGGAGAGACAGAATCACCAATGAGGAAGTGCTGAGAAGAGTACGAGAAATGCAATGCAATGCAAAACGATGCAATGATTTTATAAAACTAATAGCTGAAGGTTTTATTGACAAATGGGACAAATCGTAGAGGACGTCCTAGATTAAGCTATATGAAGCAGATCATCAATGACTCAGGATGCGTCTCATATGGTGAAATGAAGAGGAAAGCTAAGCAAAGAGCAGAAAGGCGTGCTATTGCCAACCAACCCATGGGTTGATAACCGAAGAAGAAGAGTGAAGAAATTTACTTTCACCAACAAGCACCACACTCTCGGAATACGAGGTTCATTTCAGTTATAACACCTCCGATTAGGCATCGGTAAATAAGTTATGTAACTAGAAGATGTATTCCGGCAACTCGAATTTATGCATGAGATCTATAACGTCACGGATATCATAACTATTGATTCAATAACTATATATTCTAGCAACCGGCCATGAGGGAAAAGAATAGCAGACTACAGACGACATCTTGATTTCAGCTATAGACTACGTAGGACATGAAAACTTTTCTTCACAGCTTCTATTTCACGTTAAGTGTAATTTAGCCTGCCAAATATTAAAAAAAAAATAACTAGTCTGCCGGAAAAAAACTCTATTTTCTTCATTTTAATAAAAAATAATATGTTAATTCGAAAAATTAAAAAAAAACAAAAAATTTTTGTCTATTTTTTCGAGTATTCTAAGTCGCGCTTCAAATTTTTAACCGACATAGACTTTAGCAATATTCGTGATTTGACGGGAACTCTTTCATATTTTTATGCATGCGTTTCACAATTTATCGCGACGGCGACCAGGTCGAGCAATAAGAGCTGAGGAAGCCAGTTCCACAAAATGATTTACGGGAACAGAATAATCCCGCATGTTATGAGAGCGAGGGATAGTCCAGAGAAAAATTGGCTTCGTCAGGCAGGGCATAAGTGATTGAAAATTAGTATAGGTGCAATTTTGTAAGCGGAATGGAATTCGAGCGATGTGCATTTCCAATCCATCGACAATATTGCTATTATATTCGCGATAGCAATAGCATCCATACATGACCCAGAGGAAATGGGTATGCGGAATTCATATAAAAGAACGAGAAAAAACTATTTCATGGATAGTTCGTTTGATTCTCGTCGATCGTATTAATGTCTCGTATTATGGATATAACCGTCATCGGTGGCGGCATACAGCTTTTTACAGCCCCTTACACTCTCAGCTGATTTAATCAGTGGATGAAACTACTACATTCTAAAGTGGACCACTTAAGTGCGCTTGAAAACACCGAAAATGTATACTCTCAGTCCGTGACATCATCTGCGAAAGTACCCCTTTCTCACACCATTCGGCGAACTATAATTCATCTATTTTTCTTATTGACAGCCCATCCTTGAAACAGCACCAGTCAAACGTAGCACATTTCTAAGCTCCTTTCCATTTTCGGAATATTTAGTCCTCGTAATACATAGAATCACACTTGTTCCTCGCGAATTCGATCCCGAACTTCCTTCTTAAACATCCTCAGGTGTGTACCGCCACAGGATGGAACCGAATTTTTTGCGGAATTCCACATTCATGAATTCAAGGGACGAAATGTTTTACATTTCCCCAAATCTCTTGAATTTCCGATTCCGGGTGAACGCGACGTTCTGGAGAGGTGAATCCGAAGAAACACCAAAAATGCACGAAAATTGTGGTATGACAAGTACTTTATGAACCTGTGGAATTTCCATATCCAAACACATAGAATTACTACAATTTTAGAAGTACCTTGGCTTACGTGGGAGAGACTGGCAGGATCATTGCGACTCGGATCCAGGAGCACAACAGACACTTCAACCTCGGACAATCGGAGAAATCCGCCGAGGCTGAACACAACACCACCAACGACCATTCAATCCAATAGGACAAGGAAAAGATTCTGTGCCGCACCGATCAATTCTGGGAGAAACTCAACGAAAGAAGATGCTTAAACTAGACTGGAGGAGAAAATTTTCAAGAGACACGGGATACCATTTAGGTACCGCCGGAAAATCAGTGCTCAGGAGGATCCGAGAGGTCAGAAAAAGGTGGAAAGATTTTGACCAATCAAGAGCTTCCTGACCCGCATACCTGGCCTAGATATTTCGGAACCCAAGAAAGTCACGACATTCTACCCTGAAGACGACGGCCATCGAAACTACGGAACTTATGGAGTCTCTCACCCAGTGGACTTCCCGAATGGAGTTACCTTGAATTACTACACTTTAATCCTCCACCACCGGCCATGGTTTCAGCACATTATTATTAGTGAATTAATTCATATACCCCCTAATGCATATTTCTAAATCTGCCGACTAGTGCTAAACGCCATATTTTGCATGTTCCCTGAATGACTCTTGCGTCACATTTACGTAGTTACATCACTGGTTTAGTTGTTTCTGTAGTTTACCCATTATGTAGTGCATGTTGGTGAAAGTAAATTTCTTCACTATACTTCATGTTGGTGATAAGTCACCCCCTGCAAAACACTCTTGTGGTGGCTAGCAGGGTAATGAGTAGATGTAGATAATGCCATCATCAGTCATGCTGTGACCTTCACCCAGTACCATATACTCTTCTCCTTCCCTCGCCCCCCTTCATCAATTCTCAACTTTTCCATAGCTTCCCTTTCTTTCCCCCACTCCTTTCCGTTCACACACACCTGGATCATCCAACCGTTACTTGCTAATCCTGGTTTTCATCCCCGCCCTCCTCTTTTTCCTTCACATCCTCTTAGTAAAATGTCTTTCCCTTCTCTCCCTCTTCTTACTTTCTTTTTGTAAAATGTACAAAAGGCCAAGACATTTGGCGCAATGTACTCTGATGATGGCATCGCCTCTAATGAAGCCTCTTCAACAGCACCTTTGTGATAGAGAGGGCATTACGCCATCGCACTGACAACCGAAATAACAACTATATTTGTAATCCCTGCTCTCTCCTTACTTTCCTATCGATAGCACTACGGAATGTACGATTCAGCGGATGTAAAGCAGGAATATCAACCAGCAGTTTGAAATTTAAGGCGAATAACTCTTGAATCTGAACGTAAAAGTCACCCTGAGAGGAAAGAAATTAGAGCAAGTGGATTCCTTCACCTATGACGAAAGTACCGTCACGTGGGACGGAAGAAGTACAACGGACATCAAGCGGAGAATAGCCCAAGCTAAGGCGTTCATGGTAAAAGAAAAAAAGAAAAAATGACAACTGCTGTGCTCAACGAAGATCGGGCTACAAACCAGGAAACAATATGTGAAGACATTCGTGTGAAGCATGGCATCCTATGGGTCGGAAGCATAGACCATTGGGAAAGCTGATAGGAAAAGACTAGAAGCCTTCGAAACCTGGTGCTGGGGGAGGATGCTGAAGATAAAATGGACAGACAAATTAAGAAATGATGAAGTGTACATTCGAGGAGGGGACCATATGGAACACCAAATAAAAAAGAAGACCAAGATGGATTGGACATACCCTGAGACACAGTGGTTATGTGAAGAACATAATTGAAGGCATAATAGAAGGAAACATCCCCAGAGGAAGACCCAGGAGTAAGTTCCTGGACCAAATAAAGAGGAAAGTCCATAGGAAAAGATACCAGGAGGTAAGGGAACTAGCATTAGATAGGGAAGGGTGGAGGGCTGCAGTCAACCAATCTTAGGATTGAACGATCAATGAATGAACTCTTGCAACATACATTCGCCACATAGTGCTATGAATCCCACTCGATTTTACAATAGTTTTCCTACGGGAATTCGGATAATTATTAACTAAAATAAATACACGAAACATTTGACGAGAAAAAAATCTTAATGAATGAACTGCACGCTGATTTTTAGCACGTTACCGATTTGAAAACATAGTGAAATTGCTAAATTAGAGCGTTAACCCGCAAGCGCTCTTGGAAGACGAGGGTCAACAAAGGTGGCGGACAGACTGCAGCTCCTAGCATTGTCCAGCATACCAGCAGTCTCTCTCCATCCATGTGAATGATCGACAGAAAAACAGGCCAAATGCTAAACTTTTAGAGATATGGATACGAGTAGAAAAAATGATTCGGACGAGAAATAAGTCCCAGCATCAGATAATGAGTACAACGGAGGACGAAACGAGCGAATTCGGACCCTGGCACTAGAAGTCAGCGGAAGAAAGCGCCACCGAACGGAAAGACGACAAGCCAGGCGATGGACCCTGCACTTCTTCACTCATCACCCCGTTCAAACATCCCGACCTAAATAAAGAGGTGGCAAGGGGAGGGATACATATATATATAAAAAGGAACCGGCTTGATGGAACACGTAGCGCAGAATGCATTACCCCGCTATACGGACTCGTTGCTGCGGAGTAAAGAAAGGAAGAATGGAGGCAGGCGGTAGAGGGGAGGGCACGTTAAGGGGTCTAGGGAGGTTCCCGAGGTTCGCTGGCGGGAACGGCAGATGGCGTCCGTGAGCACACTGAGAAGGAACGAATAATTCAACGCGTCCATTAACTCCGGGGGTGGCGGTCGGGGAAGGAGGAGAGGGGACGGTCGGTATTCAGAAAGAAGACGAAGAGGAGGGAGGAAATGGGGTTTCGGAAAAGCAAACGGCCCTAGGGGCCCTTCGCCCTTTTTAAGGCCGTCGGAGGGCGTAAAGCGGGTGGGTGGAGGGGGTTGAAGGATTTTGGAGAGGGTGAGTAGAAGGGTGGAAGTGATAACAGTCGAGGAGCATCGCTCAATAAAGGAGACGCGGAGGCTGAGAGCAGGTGTCCTCTCCGGGAGGTGCCCCCATCTCCGGACGAAGAAGATTTCCAAAGCGGAACGCGGGGTCAACACGCTCCGTGGCATTTCGCAGAATTTTTCGGGCGACTCGATAAAGACTCCGAGGGGATCTCCACGCGAGATAAAAGGGATGGATCACCGTGCTCTTCTTCGCGCTACCGCCATCGTTATTCGAAACACAAACCGCTCCACTTAGGGGATGCTCACAGTTATAGTCACTGGAACGCATTCCATCAAAATTAATACTTCTATCAGGTATATATACATCAGAAATATAACTAAAATCATAGAGACATTATTTAGAGACATGTAAAAAAGGACTCTCACAAAATATAGTTAAACGTTTCGACGATCAAGTCGTCTTCATCGGCGTAAGATGTATCCTCTTTCGCCGAAGTTTTAGTTAACTCTGCAACTTTCTGGTTTCAGGAAAATTTAAAGGACATACTGTAAATCTACATCTACCTACTACCCTACGAGCCGCCCCATGGATTGATGTCCTTACACTCCAGCAGAGAGTGTAAGGACATCAACCGTTTCAATGTGTAAAGACTTTGGGAGGTGAAATGGTGAAGTGTATTATGGAAGTGTTTTGATTGGAGTTCAGAGTTTATTATGGTCACTAATTGTGCGTGGAGAAAACGAAATATTGAAAATATCTGTTCGGCATTGTATCTCTCATATTTATTTTATGGTGTCTGTCGGACCTAGGAATGTAGTGTGGCACCACTGTGATACTTTCTGCGTCGCTCTGAAACACACCTGTTCTGATTTTCTCAAGCAAAAGTCTGTAGCCTCCGGGTCTCTAGCGGCTCCTAACCTAATCCCTTTGAAAGCTGTGAAACCCTATATGTTCGTTAGCAGCAGATGTTAACGAAGCAAACAGCTTTCTTTGAATTTGATTCATTTTTTTGTAAAAAAATCTTTGTGCCCAAGGTCCCAAATGCTCTTCTCGTATTCGAGGTGTGATCTAACCAGAGCGAAGTTGCACCTCTATTTTACTTTCTCATCAGAGGACCTCCCCATTGTACACTTGATAAATCATAGTTTTTAGAATGCAGTGCCGCATATGTTTTGTATGTGTTTTGTGCGCCGCATTAGAGCCAACAGAAATACGTAAACGGCAACATTGCTCTTTTTTTCATTGTTCTATTCGACAACGATTTTGGTAAATCTACACTTTGCATTACGATTTTCACGGAGCGAGCGTCAAGAGGCGAGATAACTTACAGCACATCAAGCCATAAATTTCTTTTACGGAGCGCAAAAACTGCGATCGAAAAACAGAACTACTGAATGTATGAGCAAATGAACTATGTGATACATTTTCCTGACGCAGAAAGAGTAAGTACACCATATCCGAGATACTTCTTCCTGCTGGCCACGAAACGCAGAGAAGCAAGCTAAGACGTTTATAACGGTCGACCGCTCGCTAAGATCTGAGCCCGTTTACGAAATACGTATACCAAAGATTATATACATGGGCCTTAGCTAGCAACCCGCTTTTTAGGTTTGCAGGTCGGACATCTCCAGGTTTAGAACCATAAAATATCTATAATACTCAGAACATTACACATTCAGACTGTAATCTATAAAAAGACAACCGGGAAAAATTCAGCAAGAATCGTCGAACAAATTTTAGTCATTGGCGTTTTAACAATAATTATCATTGTAAAATTCAGCATTCGGCCCGTCCTTTGAATATCATTGTATTTTTCCAACCAAAATTATTGGAATTCTCAAAAGGCGGCGGTGCTTGGGTAGTTGTCCTCCACCCTAAATAAATAACCCGATGGCCGAGTCTAGACAGGTTAGGCGGAATAGATATTGTAGGGGTATATGCGCTTTTCCCTACGGATGTACACTGAAAAGTCCTGGAAGACAGCTCCCTGGATTGGATTTCACTAGAGTAGCCTGATGATGATAGCCGGATGGATGGAAGTTCCCAAAACACTAATAAACAAACATGGAATACTTGCATAAAAAATACGAAATTTTGCACCGCGTTCCGTTCTACACTGTTCTTTTTAATCTACATTCCTCGGTAGATTACCATAATCACTCAACAGCAAAGCCACACACCATGTCAACCTTAGAAAAATGGTAATGAATTTTATCACCTTGATCACTACGGAATACACCTCCGCGAAATCGACGAGGAATACCCGGAAGGGAACGTTCAACGAGCGGGGCTTCTCAGCGACTTCGTGCCGAAGCCGGCAATCGGTGGGGATGCGATCGGGAAGCCCAACAGAGCTTCGGAGAAGCTGCGAGCGTCAAAAGGGATGACGGATGGCACTCGGGAGGAAATCCAGGGGCTCTACCGGCCTTAAAGGGGGTTTTAGAGAAAACAGAGGGCGCGGAGAGGGTAGGCAGAAGTGGGAGAGATTAACTCGAGGAATTCGCTCGAAGAAGGGGTTGTTGGTTGATGGCCGCGAGCGCACGAGGCAGAAGCGATTGGTTCTAATGGCCCGTTTTGGAATCGCAGGAAGGGGGGGAATGACGGCAGGGGTAGTGACACGGGTCGCGATCGAATTGGAAGTGGTGGTATTATGCAAGGATGAACAGGATATAATGGGAAGATGGGGAAATATGGGCTAATGGGTCAGAGTATTATATATTTCTCTCAAGGAATTAAGTCGCAAAGGCAGAAGATTTAAAGTTGTGGAAAGAAAGCTCATCCATCATTAGCGTTAAGTCGACGCCGTGGTTGTCAAACACGTTTTATAACACGCGAAAGAAGAAAAGGCCGAGTACCAAGGAAAACAAACCTGATTAGAGGCGTCAAGGGATACCTTCCGGGCGTTCCACATTTAGTCAGCAGTATGGACTCAGATGGAGATTCTTTTCCCAAGCAGCATTGTACTAACACTCTTCGCAATATAGCGCAATTTTCCTGTCTACCAACATAAGACCGAAGGTGCGATGTTGCCAATATCAGCATAAAAATTGACGATGTGTTGTGTAGTATACTAGCTACACAACACATAGTGCCCTTTCAATAATATTCCCTACAGCATATTGCTTAAATTTTTGGCAATAGTATTGCGCATTTGTTCTATGTAACCGAATGTGCGATGTTTCCGATAACATCAGAAAAATACAGTGCTGAGCAGCCTACCACATGCACCTAAGGAGTCTTCCAATATTATTCCCTATAGCGTATTGCTTAAATTGTGTATATATAAATACTGTACAATTTTCCCCATGTCAACCTTCATAAGACCAAAGGCTCGATATTGCGAATATCAGTAGGCAAAGTAACGGAATGCTATGCAGTATACAAGCCGTAAATTAGGAGTATTCCAATATTAATCCCTATAGTATATCACTTAAATATTGCGCAATTATGGAAATGGTTGCCAACAAATGCTAGAGGTGACCATAAGGACCGTAATCGTGGCAACAGCGTTCTTAATTGGGCTCAAGCTGATCCTTAAACGTGGAAAAATATAATTCGAAATAAAAAAAAGTTGTTACCAATAAACGACTGGTATTGTGTCATTAATAAAGCCACAACATAATCACAAACTACTAGCGCTAGCAGAGCCTAAACTTGAAGCTAGAATTCTTATTCAATACTTTCTTGGGAGAAGAATGGCTCAATTGTTAGCATAACCGCCAAGAGATAGAGATCCAACAATACACTATTAAATAATCGTAATATTGGACGTTAAATTAGAGCATCTACTCTGGCCAAGATAACAATAATGGCTTTGAAGACTTGTGAAGATGAAAATACCTGAACATGGTCGTTTATCGGTTTTTTATGCGTATATGTCAGGTAGGTTCATATCTTTTCACATGGTCATTCATATCTTCCTCATTTGTACTTCAATTACATAATTTTTACACATTTTACGCTTGAAATTTCATAAAATCGGCAAATATTGACAATTTTTTTAGCAACACAATGGTTCAATATTCTACTACGTGTGCTACGATATGCTAGGTTAATCTGAGCTTCTCCTTTTCCCACGATAATAACAATGGCTTTGAAGACTTGTGAAGCATAAAAGACCAAATTATGGTTATGATTATTGGTTTTTTATCTGTATATATCAGGTAGTCTCATATCTATACATATACTTATTCACTATTTTTCACATTAATATTTCAATTACATAAATATTACACATTTTACGTTTTAAATTTCATAAAAGCAGCAAGATTTGGCAATTTTTCGAATAAAAAAATGCTTCAATATTAGTTTCCCTTAATAAATTCTTTTATTCTTGGAACAAAAGCCTCGGCGCGTACCTAGAGGGCGATACGTAAAGCTCTAGAAATATCAATGGAGACAAACTGCAGGCATGCTAAAATATCTAAAATCTATTTCCTTACCATAGAGGACGAGCACAAGAAAATAGTCATGCGGCGGACGTGAAATATTCAGTGGGTGACTGGGAATTCGGATGTTTGAATACATGAATAAATTTCTTT
Source organism: Ceriagrion tenellum (assembly GCA_963169105.1). Taxonomy (NCBI): domain Eukaryota; kingdom Metazoa; phylum Arthropoda; class Insecta; order Odonata; family Coenagrionidae; genus Ceriagrion; species Ceriagrion tenellum. Next base: position 88,158,194 of record OY720634.1, read on the forward strand.
ACGCACGTAGATTCATGTGCCACCATTCCCTCGCGGATGGACGGGGTAAAAATTCCAGCAACCAAACTCGAGAGGAACACAGACTTTTCTAGAAATCACTAGTTCCGGGCATTCGTTGATCATTGCTCACCCTTCAAACACACTCATGCACTGCTTCGTGAACGCCAATTATTCTCTAGATGCAAATATTCCTCAAACTATGCATCTAGCTCTTACAGCATTTCTGGGTCAGCAGTGTATTGGGTGTTAGGTCCAAAATGGGCTAAAACGAGTTACAAGTCTTTGCCAGGTTATAAAAATGAATCTTCATTTGTCCAACATGTCCGAAACGATAACTCTGTACCATCCAGTAGCTCTTCATTATTCTAATCTGCCAAAAATAACAACACATTTTTACCCAATTTGGACTCAACACCCTTTCTACAGCTGACACAGATTTGTTCTTACTTTAAAAACCTGTAACGTGATTCAACTACAATTCTACCAAGCTACACTAAAAGACAGTAACTGCATTGTTGTTGGTTCCGAGATATTGCATTTTTTGTTTAATGTATTGGAAACTATTAAGTAAACATTATCTTTACATTTTTTATTTATACCCACTATGATTCTTGGGAATGACCTCAACAAACAAATTATTTTTCCTTCAAATCTATAGTTTTATTAAAATTCTTGTAGTTGCTGTATTTTGGCTTAAAATTCATAGTTACTACTTGCTGGCCAATAAATCAAAAAATTCTTACAATACATACGGTAAAACCAAAACATTATATTTTTAAACCGCTACATATATGTACGCATTTTTGTTTGGTTTGCTTAAATCCTCCACGTAGAAAATAATGAAATCAACTCCAAACTTAAAATGTGAATTTTTGTCAGTTACCGTCTTTTAGCTCAGGAGGGCATAATTGTAGTCAACAGAATAAGCACACACACACACAGACACACCAGTCCTTGACCGCAGCATCTAAGCCGTAATCTGTCTAGACCATTAATTTCTCCATCTATCCCTCCTTTTAAACAGGCACTCATGATACACCCCGCACCAAAGGCATTAAACTGACATTGGGTTATTCTCAGACTTATCTTTACAATACCTAAGGCCTCCACTGAACGGCTAAAACACGCTCCAAAATCTCAGCCATGATTCTCGTTCTGGCCTTCGCAAGTCGTGATAACACTGGATCCTCACGGCATCCCTGCCCCGATTGGAGCCGCTCCAGGGAGAAAGACTTTCGAGAGAAGTAAAACTTTTACTCCAGTTCGCGGACTCCGGAACTCCACTTACAAGACGGAACAAAGTCACGACTCCCCCAAGTTCGCAGATCTGAAATTTCAATTTCCGCAGCGACCGCCCGAGGAACAAGTCGCGTCCCCTGCTCGTATATATCGCTCGTTCATTTTCTCACAAAGTAGGGTTGTAGGAGCGTCGTTTAAGTTCTCCGTAGCCCTTCACCCGCACCGAAAATGTGTAGTCTGCCACGACCACGCCCATCTCAAAAACTTGAGCGGGGGTCTAGAATGCCCCCCCACGCCAGAAACCCTCCCCGCGAGATATCGTTAAACGATTCCGCCCGTGGTGGTAGTCCGACTAGTTCCATAAACTCATCCCGAAAGCTCTGAGAGAGATCCCGGAACCCAGGCTAACGAGCCTAAGGAAGATTCCCTTGAGGACATGGCGACGTCATTTCCCCAGTTAAACCATCGGTACCGAGCGAGTTCCGCGTCAACTGCGCGAATCCGCCAGATCGCTAAAGCATCGCCACGGTGGGCCGTGGGGAAATGGGACTGAGGGAGTTCCCCAAGGTTGCGAGCTTGGACCCACTGGGTTGAAAAATATATTCGCGGGATGATAGACAAGTTACTGCGGGTATTCGTAATCGCAAATAGAGTCCTAGATGGAAGCCCAAAATACACAGAATACCATTTCTCATGCAAGGCTCATCATATACAAAACGCATTTCCGGCATGTATCCATGAAACAATTCAACGTGAGGTGAGGAAACACAATACGGATAAGAAATATCCACCCCTTTTCGCTGACCCAGATTCCACTTATTTTGCCCTTTACTCAAAGGAGCCGATTCGCTTAAAGTAAATCACCCAAAATAACAAGAATACTCTTGGGTTTTCCAAATAGATGGTCCATTTTACCTCGGATATGGATAAATAAACGTTTTATATCAATAATCTGACAAAGCAATTAATATTTTTGATAAAGTTATCAATAGATATTCATTAAATACCGAGACGAACAAAAATATGAATTTTATGTGATATTAGCGTAGAATGTTTTATAAGCCATGCATTGCGAATTGAAATAGAATTTATAGGGGAAACAGGCAATTTATTCACTCAAACGTAACGAGAACTTTTCGTGCTTCAATAAAAAAAACACTCAATCGGCACTGAATGACACATACATTACTGAACATCCTATTACTGCAACAATCCAATGGCGAAGGGATACAAGGAAAGATATTATACCTCACAGGCATCTAGGGCTTCAGGGAAGGAAAGCATATCATTTCGATCTCTTAACAGGGAGCACAATATACTCTCCAAAGGTCCGCCTCAGAGCACAAAGGAAAATGAAATAAAAGGGCTCCAACGGAGATAGGGAGAGGGTCTGCATTTCCAATGTGGGTTTTCCATATCATCATGTCTCTTCTGAGCCGGAAATCATTCTAAAATTCCAGTTTATGGAGGAATAAATTACAGAAAAAATGTAAGAGGAGAACCGCTCAAAGAATACCGACTGAATTCTGCAAATATCTCCAAAGAAATTTCTTAGTGGGGACTGGAAGTAAAGTAAGCATGGTGACCACGCTTAACTGCTTGTGAAGATTTCATGACTCAAGTAATTTTCTTCCCCACAAAAAAACGCACCACTGGTATTGTTGCACTCCACATCTTTCTGAGGGTGAATAAAATCAAGTAAATACCTAGCATTAATGGCTGAATGGCACCCGTCAAAAGATACCGCACTGAGTAAGCTCAAGCTAATTTGAGCGAGATACTTCTGTAGTCATAGTGGAGACCATATTTGCAGTATACGTATTCATTTCTGCAACTGTTCAAGAATGAATTAAATTTTGCATTATCAATGGTGGAGTACTAGACTTTCATGCAACTAAAAATCTATGTAATTTAATAAAAGTATTTGTATTAGTCTTTAATTTGACTCATTTTTTCACGCGCTGCGTATAAAACTCCTTCCCAATGGAAGTTTTTTGTGATTCTGAAAAAATACTGCGGTAACAATATAATTAATTTTTAAAAAATAGTTGACAAAACATACTACTCAAAATTCAACTACTACTGTTACAACTGTCACTGAAAACTACTCGCTGTTAATTTTTTTATGAGATCTAGGAGTTATAAATTCCATATCCTTCAAATAAGGTCTCTCTAAAGTGCATATACGAACGTACCATTTCCCATGCAAGTGGAGTGGTTTTTATCGTCTAAAATCTTGAATTCGGTAAGGAGCTGACATTTTGGTATCCTTGGAAGGGTGAGATATATTTCTAGAAATTGAGACTAAAGTTGTTGATTTCTGAGTGAAAAGATATTTCGCTCTACCCACTCTTAATCTGGGTCTCTTTCATCACAACGATTTTTTTTGCGAATAATGGAAAAGAATACCCGATTTAAAGAATTCTTACCATCAAAAGTTAAAATAATTTAGAATGATTACTTACAGCACGTGAACCAAGAGAAATTTCCTGTTAATTATTAGAATTGCCTAGAGCGGAAGTCATCACACCTACACCATAGCTACATTGTGGGTGGAGCAAACATAGAGACTTCAGATAAAGTCAAATACCACAGAGTTACTTTAACATCAGACTTATCGGGGGGAAAATACGTAGAGAAGATATGCGGCACACCACTGGATGCGATACCAACACTAAGACCTGGTAGTATTTAACTTACCCATTTATTCAAGCAAAATATCACGCATCGATGGCAGAAATTCACTCTAACTCACCTGAAAAAGAAGAAAAATTATATTTAGGAATAATTTACGAAAAAATTTCAATATAATACACATAGTTAGTAAATCAACAGGAAATTCGACGCAAAAAACACATATTTTGGGAACTAAAACATTCACCATACAGCTTCGGATGCCTAAGCACAACAAGAATGAATTCAACAATTAAAAAATATGTATTTTGTCGCAAAAGAAAAAAAAGGAATCTCTTTGAGAATTAACAACTCTGGGCAATACCTCCCTGCTAAACCAAAACACAGCAACTGAAATGATTACAAATTTTGAGATTGGAGATTATTTTGTTGTTTTTAACTTTGAGGATCTCAAAAAATTAAACAAAAAAACCGTACATGTAGTGGTTTGCCTGATGTAACGTCCAGCTTGCACCGTATCTTAAGTATGAAATTCAGTTATCTAGGCCAAATAACAGTAACTTCATTTCTTTCTCACAGAGAATCTCATTACTTAAGTATGAATTTCAGTTTTCTAGGCCAAATAAGCCAATCGGCCAGTAACTTCATTTCTTTCTCACAAAGAATCTTATTACTTTTGTTCCATTATGATTTCTGCTCATTCCTCACTGACAATCTAAGCATCAACTAAAGCTTGTAATCTCTTCGAAGATGGACTAGATGAAGAATCGAAGACTTTGAAGATGAAAACTTTAACATGCAATAACTCAGAACCAACAATGATGCTGTTGCTGCCTTTCAGCTAAGCAGGGCAGAACAGTACACCATATGCATTTTATTTTTGGATATCGACCCAAAGTTACACAAATGGTCCCTTAGTGGTGTGTGATATTACGTTGAGATAAACGCAAGACTAATGACAGGAACGTAGAAAGCATATTTTCCAACTGGAGGGGGTCAAAGTAATTAAGGTACGGTACTGGGATTCTCAAGCCGAAAAAGGCTGGAAACCGCTGACCTACATCACAATCATCACATTTCAAAATACAAATGGAAAATGGTGTCAGCCGATATTTTTATTAAAAAATCGAAATTGCTTCGCGTGGGATAAAATCATCGTGTCTTTCCATTTCACTGAGAATGTAATCTGCATGCGAAATTCCATTAACCCTCTATCACAGGGTAGTATGTAGATGTTATCACTCTGACCCAGAGGTAACATATAGAAGACTTCTTTTTTTCGTCTCAGATTAGGATTATTAACGTCTATATGCCTTTGTGAACGAAATTTTAAAGCTTGGGAACGAAAATATCTCTCACTCTTAACTTTTTATTCCTTATTCTCCAACGAGTGGGGTAACATGTGAAATGACTGCACATGGTGGACAAAAAAATCTATGTACAGAGGGTTAAAATTTCTAATCATAACTATGTATTAAAGACCTGTGGAGAAACTTTTACGACTGATTTTTATGTTGAAGAAGCAAAAAATGCCCATAGTTCGCATACCAATGACTGGGAAGTCTCCTATATTACAAGGGAAAACGTTCCGTGACACATTCTACGGAAAAAAATCTCCAGAGACATCCATGATCTTAAGGCCTAGATATTGGATACTCGCTTCCGCAATATCTTAGACAGAGGTTTGGGGAAGTGAAGGCATTAGCATGAAAAGTCTACCAAAGCGCCCTATGAACCTCGCTCGTCCACTAAAGCCAATAAAAGCACGTCAGTGGAGCTTTCTAAACAATTCGTGGGACATGAAAGATTCAAAAGAAATCGATTCGCCCGGAAAAACGGATCCCTCCCCGCTTACATTGCTAAAGAATAACGGGACAGATGTGGGGGGAAATAAGCAGGAGGAGGAGAATGGACGGCACTAAACTTTTCCCCCAATTTTCCTCCGCGAGCTACCACTAATTGATTGACGTTCATTGGGCCTCTTTTCAATAGGGCCAAATAAAAAGCCCCTGCCCCCACAAGGAAAGGCAGGAGTGGGGAGGAAACGACTTTCACGATGTGGCGACCCGCGAGGAAGAATGCGACGACACGAAAATAAAAGAGATACATGCGTAGGGTACTCTAATGCAATCAGGTATTGACCACTTCTATGTACACATGATTCTAATGTTACCATTAAACTTTTATGCTGATGACTTTTGTCGAGATCAATGCATAGCAACCACATTCAACCATTTCTGAGTTCCTTGTACTCAAGGCTACTCCGTCAATGCACTCATTCTAAGGTTCAACCTTGACTACTTGAGTCAAAACAAATACTAAATTCAATTTTGTATAAAATTAAAAAAAATAACTTTATTTAATTGAAAAATAAAATTTAAATTAAATTTTAAGTAGTTTTCAAATGATAGAAATATTTTTCTTTGGTAAACAGGAAATGAAGGTCACAATATGAAGAAAGATATTATTTTTTTAAGCCACCACAAGAAAACACGATCACCATACTTGAAAACAACGACCCTGGGTTTTTCCTGGATATACAGTTTCTTAGCTGCAATCTTTAGCAGGTACCCAGGATAGAGCCAAGCGGACGAGAAAATTGAACAAGAGAGTACTTCTGGCCTAGACCATTGCTATCTAGCCAGTAAAAAGCGAAACCCAAAGGGGTACGCTGTGGTACAAAGGGGTCCTCGAGCTAAACTGAGAAATGACATAATTGATGCAAGAATATTATGCCCCTTATTATCAATTATGCCCATTAATGATAGAAGTATAGCAGAATGGCTCTATGGGGTACGCCAGAGGGATAATGGGCTGCCAAGTGTTAGACAGGGGGAAAAATGACTGGAAATTACAGTCCTAAACTAGCAATTGATAATCGTTTTCCACTAGCACGCCCATTGACATGCCATTACGGAGAATTTTCCTCTAAAAGATGGGCCTAGAGCACCACTGAAGTCTAAACCCTTTCATAACTGGCCTAAACAACGAAACAATTCCTATCTCAGCTAATTATTTTAGCAACTCGACCATCGCACGACCGTGACAGTCAGCGCCTTCACCCTCATCATCACCCGACACTTGAGTTAATAAGACCAAAGCATATAACAAAATACTTCGCGATAACAATGTTCAATAAATCCAGAAAGTAAATTAATCAGGCACAGTTAGGGCTGATAACTCAAATATAACCTTATGGAAGAACAAATAACCACGAAGAGAAGATAAATCAATACCTCATTCCTGTAAACACATTATTGAAGAACCTAAATTAAATATTTAGCGAGGAATGAAGAAAGATTTGTTTATTCAGAGCCAAATGAAAGTTTTATCGCAATAATTTTCGACTTTTATCTGCTTGAAAGTTATTGAGGACCTAATTTCTTATGCACCCACGTGAATACTTTCGGGGTTAGCCTGTCAATGGCAATAGCCATGTCCAAGGTGTAACGTTGGGCTACACAATATAGGTAGTTACTGAGTCAGGTCTTATCAAATCCAATGGAACGAAAATGGAGCGAGTCCGTTTGCGTTTACACGAAGCACAGTGGCATTTACATCAGGGAAGACGTTTCAGAGCAAACGGAAGTGAATCCTTGATTGGTGCCGATAACAGTACGGGTGCTAATCGATCATATATCAATCAAGACAAAACTCGGAACAGCCCTAGTCTCCAGCGATTGGCTTGGTTCTTATTATTTTCTTCACTCATTTATTTTCCAAACACCGGAAACATCACGAAGGCCTTTTCCATAGACTAACGTATGACA